>CM062810.1:98809313-99514909 GCA_031772625.1 Pinus tabuliformis
TCCATCCTGTAACTGGTATAAAATCTCACGTGGAAGAGTAGCCAAGTTTAGGCAAGTCCTTGATCTGCCCTACCATGGCTCTATCCTCCATGCTATCTGTTGTCAGTGCTCCTTCTGGCAATGTGACAGTGTTGGCCATTTTGGCCCACAACAACTACTCTTTTGCCGATGCTCCCATGGCACCATAGACGGCTACCATTCCTTCTTGTGGGAGTCACACCTAAAGTCCCTGCAGGTGTGCCCTGAGTGCCCACAACACATTTTGTTGTTTCATCATTACTTCTTGGAGCACCTCCCTGGTGACTTCGTGAACTGTGTCACTGATGTCATATAGATCACCCTCTGTCAGTGTAATAGGCTCCCCATCCAATTTGGAAGCCTTGCTCTTCTTTTGTGGCCCTGTTCGTTCCGTCTCACATGGTCGTTTCAATTGTGTAGAGGTGGTTCTTGGGTCTGCGCCTTTCACCGTATCATATATCCCATGTCCTGTGGTCAGGTCCAAGCCTCTTTCCTCCTGTGTCGTGGTGGCCACCGCTGCAGCTGTTTTTTCAGTGGTAATGGTTTGCTCTGTGGCAACCTTCACTACCTCGTGGGAAGCCCTTAGCTCCTCGGCGAGCTGCTCGTTCTACTTTCGTTGTGCCAGCAGCTTGGCGACATCGTTCTGTCTTTGTTTTTTTATCGTTGCCTCATCATGCGCTCCTAGATATGGGCCACGCCATTCGGGTGGCCATGAGTCGAGCATTGCGAACACTGCATCATCAATTGCGATGAATGGGAGTTTGGTCTAGTTCTGCTCCGGGTCCTTCTGCGCCTTGATATACACATTGTGCATATCTACCTTAAAGTCTACAAAGCTCCAGAGACTGTCGTATACCGTGGGGGATAGGCACAACTGTTTGTGGATCCACATTCGTATGCTCGCCTCCATGAGTATCCAAACGATATTGATCTCACGGATACACTTGGCGTGCCTTATCACCTAGAGCGACATGTATTTCGCTACCTCTGGCAAGTCCTGCTCTAGGGGAGGAAACTGAATATCCTCCGGCAATTCCCCTACAACCAAAAAGATGGATAAGAGCAACCATGCATTATGGAAGGTCTTACCCTGCTCCTGAGCCTCCTTGCAATTCGTCAGGAGCTCCTCGCAGAGGAACTGCACCCAGTTGAACTATACCCCCTCGGCGCATTCCTCGGCCAGCACGATGACTGTTGCTGGTACCTCATTGCCATGGCATTTTCTCATCACTTTTCATGCCAGCAGCTGAGTGGCTACACGCACGCCTTTGTCTTGAATGCTAGTAATCACATAGCCCCTCTGCTTCTTCTCTAACTTGTATTTCTTCTTCATGGCTTCTGCGAGCACCAAGTCTCCGCTTTAGCCAGCTATTTCCACGGAGTCCCTTCCCTTGTAGGGAAGGTTTGAAATCCTATGAATTAGCTCGACCGTAATGGGAATTGGCTCCTCCAGCCACAAGTACCCCTCATGTACGAGGCAAAGCAGTTTCCTGATGACAAATATCGTGATTGTTGCCCGGTGAAAGTGCAGAATCCATAGTAGGTGGAATAGCCCAGCCTCCTCCACCCTGCACAGCCATTTCCATGGCTGCAGTGTTGTAACTACCCCCTCCTTGCTTTATTCCATAAGTTGGCTAGTCTCCAGATGTGGGAACTTTTTGCTGTCCACGAGGTCCCAATCTTCAAATTTCATCGTGGGTATGTGGCCCAGGGCTAAACCCTCAAAGAGAATTCCATCTGGGAGGAGTGGGGTTTCGAGTGCGTTCTTAACAATGTCCACGTCCTTGGGTACTTTTTCCTTCCCTTTCCATGGGGGGACATATTTGGGCAGTTTTGCTGCAACGCACACTGGCTAAATGTCTTCTGCCACTTCTTCATCTGGTTCAATCTCTTCTTCAAAGGCCTGAAGATCCTCCTCCTCATCATCTGTCTCAATATTAACCATCTTGCCCTTATCTTCCATAGACAGTTTACCGAACCGCAGATTTCGCGGAGACATATGGACCGATCCTGCTGCCTGTGGATCCTTTTTGGGCCTCGGCATCCGGGGCGATTTAGGGATTTCTGGTGCATCCCCTACCGGTAGCGTAGAGATCTGCATGGCTCCCTTAGTTGTTGACATCATTTTGATCAAAGAATCTTATGTCTCCTTCGACAATGTTTCAAACCACAGACTTATTCTCACAACCTCCAAATTCGTCAGGTTCATACCCACTTGATAACACAACAACTGAATTCTCAAAGTGCTAAGGCTTGTTCGGTGGAGAGCCACTTGTGATTTATAGGACCTTTTGAATTCAAATTCAACCATTTCCCCCATATTCGACTCATTAATGCGAGAATGGTGACAGATAGTCCCAAATCTAGTTCTGAATTTGTGTCTTAATTTCCCACCATCCGCTCCTCGTTGCCTTAAATTGGACATCTTGTCATGAATAGCACCAACGATCACTTTCCAGCCTATCCACACAGCAGCACAGTCCCTTCTGTGCAAATGTGACCCATGCGTCATACTGACCCTGCGTGCAGCTTCCGTGTCACGCAGCTCGCATATAGACTCTTTTATAGTCTCGTGCTCTCTTTCAACTACTTAGAGCACTGAGACTGTGCTTCCTATGGATAGTCGAGTGGTTGCACTACTGGTGAGAGGCTTCAAGTCACCTTCCAACCCCGTCTGCGAGCCTTCCTTAGTTACCCTCACGTCAATCAGTGCCTCACATTCTTCCTTGTGCGGTGCGCTTCCCTAGTTACTTTGTCTGATAAGGTGTGATTGCAGCCATGGTATCATAGCCAGAAATTCTTAGCGATAATCTCCTAGTGCAGTGGTAGGGTTGCCCATACATTGCTCTGTCCTTCTGTTGACATGTAATGCTTGCACGATTTTGGTTTCTAGTTTTCTAATATCCGCGTCCATTAATATGCCTTCCTGCTTCAGTTGTACCCGATCTTCTTCGAGTTCACGAAGCTCAAGGTTTCCTCACCAAATGGCTTCTTGAATCTGCATATGTTTGTCCTCACGCAGCTACTTAATCTCTTCGTTCTGGTCCTTGTATGTTGTCCCAATTATGGGGGTTATCGCGCAAGGATTCTTTCCCAAAGCTACGACCTCGACTCTACTCATCGTCTTTAGAATCATTCTCATGCTCAGGTTCTTATGCATGGCCCCATATGCCCATTAGATCAGTGGCACGCGTAGGTCCCAATCAGTTTGTTCCACCTGGTAAACTTTGTTCATGATTCCACATAGCTTTGTGAATGCTTCGACATGGAATATTTATGGTGTGCATCGCTTTCCCTGCTGCCGCGTCGGGTTCTGATTTTTGATCCTTAGTCTGGGATGTGTGGTGGGCTCCAGTATTGTAGCAATAATGTTACAACTCCCGGGGCTCCCTATCTCTAATTTTATCAACCCGGTAGTTCGTACAAACTTGGAAGCGACGGTACTGTATGCACAAGTACTAGCTCTTGTCGCAGCTGTCACTTGGTCAGCTGGCACAAGTCTGCTAGGGCTCAAGCCAAATTCTATATGCTCTTCAGAAGAAGCTTTCTAAATGATGGACGAAGGCTATCTCGAGGGAAATTGATCTATTTTGCAACAGTGAACTGAAAGCCAACCAAAACATGAAACCCTAGTAAACCTTAATTTCACTAATTTGACCTCTATGATGCAATAGTGAAAGTGAAAATGTCTAAAAAGGATGCCATTACCTCTAATGATGTGAAATGCATGAACTCAAACTACTTCTATGAAAAAGGACATTGTTTTTGTATTTTTGCTTAAGTGGATGAAGTGATTATGACTTTGTTTCTTATTAGGGTTTGGTTGTGCAGAGGTGGTGCGAAGGGAGAGAAAGCTTGGGAAAGGTCAGGAGGGCTAGGAGAGGTCCCAGAGGGTCCCTAGCATCAGTCCACAGAAGTCCACAACGTTCAGGTGCTCGGCAACCAAGGGTGCAGGCTTCTACAGGATGTCTGCAGGGGTTTCTACAGGATGTTCTGCAATTCTTCTACAGGATGTTTCAAAATGGGATGTTTGAGGATGGATGGTTGGTGGAAGATGCATGGATGGTTATGGAGGTAGGATGGGGGTCTGAAGTAACCCAGGAACTGATTGATGGAGTGGTGAGATGATGTGGAAGGCTGACTTGCATCAACGAAGGTGTAGGCAATGGGAAAGCAAGAAGGTAGGGTTTCGTGGCAAAAGAGCAGATGGGAGATGAGGAAACAGACTTGGTGATGGAGGAGCTGATCTGGACGAGGCTCAGATGAACGAGGAGGTGATGAAGGTGATAAAGATGCCCTGCACAATGCTCATTCAAACGAATCAATGAATCCTTGCAAACAAACCAAGTCCTAGCTAACTTAATCCAACTGTCAATGAAATGAATAAACAACAGCTTTGTTTGGAAAGAGAACCATGCACATCACGTGAGTAAGAACATTCAAAAATATCTAAATGCATGAAAAACTCCTACCAATCGATTCTAACCATAAAAAGATACTTTAACCATCAAAAACAACCAAAATAACAAAGCAAGATCTAAAGAGCAGATTTCATTTTAAGAACGCAGCAAACACATAAAGATAAACAAGGGAGGTACTGAGCGCTTGAGATGGGCCCAACCCCAAGAGCTACAGCCTCCCAAGAGAGATTTAGAGCTGGTGCAAAGCTGGATTCATCTTTATTAAACAAGAATGAAGAGTTACATAAAAATTGACCACAATAAGAACTTGAACATGAGCTGAAAGCAAAGCTAATCCATGGCCTACAAATCGAATTACAAAATGACTACAACAAGACTATGAAATGAGTAACTACCAGCTACAAAATGACTAACCACTAGCTAACCAAAATGACTACCAACTAGCTAACCCAAATGAGGCCCTAAGCCTTCTTATTTATACAATTTGAGGACCCAACAGTCCTCCTAAAATTTAGGGACTTGGCTGCCCAAGACTTGTAGTTAACAGCAGTCCTACTTGACTTGCTTGGCTGCCCTTGTATTCATTGATTTGGTGGCCTTTGAACTCCGAGCTGATGGTGGAGAATTCGAGGTAAGGGCCCATAAATGAGGGGGACACCTTCCTACAAATCCTCTAGCTTGTTCTCCCACGAATTTGGCTGCCAAGTGCTCATTAAGACCTTCAATTTTGTCTCCAAGTTGACCAAAAAGGCTACACAAAGCACCCATTAGACTTGTTGGCATAATGACTAACGAAATTCACTCTATTAACATAAAAATAATCAAAAACATGCAATAAACAAATGAGAATGGTGGACTAAGCCAAATTAGGAGGTTGAATGAGCCCAAATATTTGTCCATTTTTGGGGCTCATCATCACCCGCCTACTGAAAGTGTTGCTCATCCTCTGAGCAACCAATCTCTCTCCTCGTCTTTGATGGCCCTGGTGGCTTCTTTGGCTAACATCTCGGCTGATTCCTCCTTTGGCTTCCCTACTTTCAAACTTCTTGTAGAAACAGTTCGCTGGCTTCCTGTAGAAACAATCCTCTGTCTTCCTGTAGAAACAGTCTGCTAACTGTTCTCTGTCTTCCTGTAGAAGCAGTCTTTGAGTCAACTGTTTTGGTCTGCGTGGCTGAGGGTGCCTTCTTCTTGAACTGTGCTGCTAGGCATGGTGAGAATACCCGTGTGACAGTGTCACATTTTTCATCATCATTCATCACTGCTTCATTGAGATCTTGATCTGTCTAGACAGATCTGAATATAGAGCCGAGATGTATGCCGAGCTTGTAATTGCTTCAGTGATAGATTTAGAGCTACTTTTCACACTAACCATATAACAGCCACAAAAAGAAAAAAGTAGTTTATATGTGCACAGGTGAGCGTTACAGTGGTTTATCATTATCATGTGGAGCATTTGTTAACAGGAACCTTGGAAGAGAATGTGATGCAGCACTATTTGAAAGAAATTTCGTGTATCCCACAAGCAAACCACCATTCTTGACCCACAGGCAGACTGGTTTTAATTGTCCCCACTTCAACCAAGCTAGTTCACCACCCTTTAAAATCTCATGCATGGAAATGGTATTTTTGAGCCTACCTTTCTTCAAGCTTCACTGTGTCCTGCTTGGCTGTGGGTGATTTTCTTTTCAGCTGGGCTGTGGCAGCCTTCATCTTCTCCCCCTTTCTGCTCTTCTTCCTCACTGTTAGAAGGACTGATATCTTTGGCCAAAACTCTTCATTTTTGTCCAACAGTTCAGTTCACCACATGACATAATCTCAATACGTTCATCCACCAATGGTCCTGGACACCCTTGCAAGTTAGCTATCACGACATCCTTCCCAGCAGCATATTTTCCTGTGTCTTCATTGCCATTCTCATCCAATGAGGATGTTGATGGTCCTTGCAAAACATCCTGCTGAGTAGCCTCTGTTACACATCTCCCTGCATGATCTTCGTTTATTTCTCCCAATATTGGAATTGAAATAGCCTGTTTTGACTGTCCAGAATCAACATGTTTTTCTTGAAAAGATGCAATAACAGTTGTGTTGTGTCCAACATCATTGTCTCTTGGATTTTCATTCATCCCACCTTGTCGTGTACCCTCCATCTCTGCCAGACTGCTCCGGAAGGCTATGTTGTATTTCTTGTAGAAGACTTCACCCGTTTCCTGTAGAACGTGATTCTGCCTTTGGGTGAGCCCGATGCACTAGAGAAATTCGAAAATAAGTAGGAAAATCAGCGGAGGACGATAGGTTAAGTCGATTGTGGAAGCAGAGGATGTATACTTCGAGTTAAACATGATGCAAGTGCAAGTTGACCAACAGCTGAGCGCTCAGATTTCTGCGTGATTTTTGGAGTGAGGTGGCACATACGTGTGCTGGCTTATGCGACTGTTTTGCAATCATGAACTGTAGTGATCACTATTTGTTCTCTACTTGAAATCTCATCGATTCAGTTGCACTGGAGTTAGACTGCCCATACTGTCCGTTTTTTGACTTTCACGTGCATGGCTGACCCATGCATGCTGCGTGACTTGCTAGAGAACTGGACATCAAGTGAACCTTCCTAAATTCGTGGCTTAATTCCATCACTCCATTCGTTCATGCAGTTCTTCAATTAGATTCATGCAATAGAGGAATAGGTTTTGTCACGTACCTGAAGCCAAACGGCTGCTTGTGAAGCTTCTTGTTGCTGCATGCTCTGATTCTGCTGCTGCATGCTTGGATCCTTTGATTGCATGAGGCTTGGCTAATGATTTTTGATTGCTTTTCCTTGTGCAGGTGTCCTCTGGCCGGATCTGAGCTGCATGCAATCGTTTCCACGTTCAACTCTGCCCGTTCAAGCTGCTGCTGCTGCATGGTCACAAAACCAGAACTTCTTTTTGCCATTTCTCCCAAACGGTAGATCGGATTGATCTGAAACTCGGTGAGCATGTTCCTATCATCGTTATGCATCTCCCATAGCAAAATCGTAATCAATGGATGCACGGATTTCGAGAAAAATGGAAAATGGCTAAAGATTTCAGAGCTTGATTTCTCGGAAACCGTGCTTCAGAATCGGCTGAAACTACTGGGGTAGGCTACTATCACCCATGTGCATCTCCCCATGAAACAGGTTTTGAAACGGATGCACGGATATGGAGAAAATGCAAAAATGGCTGATGGTGATGGAGGCTGATTTCTTGGAAACCGTGCACCGGAATGGCATGAAACTGCTCAGGCATGTTGTCATCAACCTTGTACAATTCCCCATAAAACGGTTTGTCAAATGGATGCATGGTTTTCAAGTTATGGCAAAAACAAATTCTGCTCTATGTGTTTTTGCTTCAAGGCACTTTGCATTTTGGTTGCATGGGATGACAAAATGAATTTTGGTTGTGATGCAGGTATAGAGATGATGGAGGAGGAGTTGGAAGACTGCATGAGGACTTCTGAACCCTTGAGGAAGCTACCATGTTCGCCAAACCACTTTTTGGAATGCATGCCTAGTTTCCCATAATTTCTACAGGAAGTTCCTGTAGAAGCACAATGAGAAGCACAAGGAGGTGAAAAAATGATGGATGAAGGCAAGGGATGGACACACAAGTGCTTGTAGGCCTAATCAACAGATTCCCACCATCAGATTCACTTTTGAAATTGGATTTGGCTCGTCCAAAGGTTCTACAGGATGTTTCCTGTAGAAATACAAAGCTTCCTGTAGAAGGCACAAGAAAGAGTCCTTTGACCTTGATTTGAGTGCTCCTCCTGTCATGAAACGTCCTTCTTTAACCTGCAATGTCATTGCTGCAACATGAACTTATTTAATGGAGATTAGCTTTATTTTTCTTTTTCTTTTTTCTCTTTTTTTTTTGGAAAAACAACTAGGGCGCCTCATGGAGGTTTTCACCCTAATTGCCTGCCTTGGGCGCCTCCAAGGGAGGTTTTCACCCAAAGATCTTATTCTCTTTTCTCTTTTTTTTCCAACTCATTGACTGCCTCATGGAGGTTTTCAATCAATGAGCCAATCTAAGGCGCCTCCAAGGAGGTTTTCACCTTAGATTTCTTTTTTCCTCTTTTTTTCATTTTTTTTCTTTTTCTTTTTTCTCTTTTTTTTTTTTTTTCTACCCTACCCTACTTGAAAAACAAAATCATTTTCAAGTATAAGAATACTTCCAATGGAACCATGTGCACATCGAGATTAGAGACAAGATGATGTAAAGGCTCGGAATGCATGCTTTGACAACTATCCAACTTTTAGAGACAAAATGATCTGACTTTGAAAGTACAAAACATAGCTGAGGAGGAGAGTACTGCTGCAACTTAGTGACCTTCTGAAACCATATCTCAATATAGCTTTGATATCCTTGGTCATCTCACTGATTTGGATCATTCTTCATGTCACCTTCTATCATGACCTTCTGATCTTCCTCTTGTTGTTGATTTTTCTCTTGAATACATGGAAGATTTGATGGTAACCATGAGGAAGCTTTCTCGATCTCTGATTCTGATGTATTCTCTTCATCAAGTGCAGCCCATGGTTCTTTGATCTCCTCTTTTGAATCTTCTTTTGCCGGATGTGGTCCTTCAATGCTTTCAAGATAATCTCTACTTTGCAACACTCTTCCTGAGCTTTGGTGAACATCATTGAGCTCAAAAGGAGTCATTTGCACATGTTGTGCCTCATCTTTGCAATTGGGTTGAGCTACTCCATTGTATGGTTTTGGAAATGGTGGTACGGGTAGCTGAGTGGGGGTGTATATTTGAGATGGATGTGGATGGGGTTGTGGTTGAGCAGGCATTTGGGGTTTCCTTGGTGGAGCAGGAGGCGATGGTTGCAGATGAGCAGGCGGTGGAGGAAAAGAGTTGGGAGGAATGTTGTATTGGGGCCTCCACTCCTGATGAGGTGCATTCCACTGAGGCTGTGGCTAAGCATAAGAGTGAAACGAATGAGCAACTGGTTGGGCATAATATGGATCTGGGAAGGAACAAGGAGGAGGTGTGAACCAGGAAGGATGAGCAGGGGGACCCCAAGAAGGCATGAAAGTGGCTGGATAGGGGTCATAATAGGTCTCGGGTGTCCCTTGCAGTTCCTGCTGGTAAGATTTAGGTCCATGCGGCCAACTTTGGTTCATGTAATAGAGTGATTCAGTGGCTCCTTTGGCTCTCTGATAGGCAGCTTTGAATCTGGGTAAGGAAGGGCACTAATCTGTAGGATGGTATTCTTCACAGATGAAACACACTTCTAGGGAGTGCATTGGACATTCGTTCCTAGGATGCTTTCTAGTGCACCTAGGACAAAAAATGACCAAAGCCCTCTTGGCTTCTTCTTGCTTCTTTTGGATCCGCAAGGTATCCAGTTGCATGGCAAGAAACTGCCTCATATCACTCTTGAAATCTTTGATCTGATTTACAAATTCATCTTTGGACAAGGGACTGCTCCCAACATTTCTGCTTGTAGCCATTTGCTTCAGAGGAATGTTTCTTCTTCTTCTCCCCTAGAGGTTCTTCAGATATGTCTTGATGTCCACCCAGGGGTTCTTTCATCACAGCCATCGAAGAAGAACGTTGGCTGTGTGAAGCAGTGGGGGTGTTGTGCAATCATTTTTCTAACTTATCTCTACTCCTACAAAGCATGAAATGAAATATTTTTGGTTGATTTTTTTGTTTTTTCTACTTCTACCTGCAAAACTAAAATAGATTGAACTGCAACTAATTATCTTGCTGAAATGAAAATGTGGAATTGAAATGAAAGCAGGAAAGGACTAATCTATTTTGCTCAAATGAAATTGCAGGAATGAAATGCTAGGCTACGCTTGCGAAATTGAAATGCTAATCTACGCTTGCAGAAATGAAATTGCGGAATTGAAATGCTAATCTATGAAAGCAGGAAATGTCTATGCTACTTTTGCAGAATGGAAATGAAATAAACTACTTAGCAGAAAGTTGTAGTAGAAAATAGAAGAATAGCAAAAATCACCAATACTCTGACGCTTCCCCGGCAACGGCGCCAAAAAGATGGTGGGCTCCAGTATTGTAGCAATAATGCTACAACTCCTGGGGCTCCCTATCTCTAATTTTATCAACCCGGTAGTTCGTACAAACTTGGAAGCGACGGTGCTGTATGCACAAGTACTAGCTCTTGTCGCAGCTGTCACTTGGTCAGCTGGCACAAGTCCGCTAGGGCTCAAGCCAACTTCTATATGCTCTTCAGAAGAAGCTTTCTAAATGATGGATGAAGGCTATCTCGAGGGAAATTGATCTATTTTGCAAAAGTGAACTGAAAGCCAACCAAAACATGAAACCCTAGTAAACCCTAATTTGACTAATTTGACCTCTATGATGCAATAGTGAAAGTGCAAATGTCTAAAAAGGATGCCATTACCTCTAATGATGTGAAATGCAAGAACTCAAACTACTTCTATGAAAAAGGACATTGTTTTTGTATTTTTGCTTAAGTGGATGAAGTGATTATGACTTTGTTTCTTATTAGGGTTTGGCTGTGCAGAGGTGGTGCGAAGGGAGAGAAAGCTTGGGAAAGGTCAGGAGGGCTAGGAGAGGTCCCAGAGGGTCCCTAGCATCAGTCCACAGAAGTCCACAACGTTCAGGTGCTCGGCAACCGAGGGTGCAGGCTTCTACAGGATGTCTGCAGGGGTTTCTACAGGATGTTCTGTAATTCTTCTACAGGATGTTTCAAAATGGGATGTTTGAGGATGGATGGTTGGTGGAAGATGCATGGATGGTTATGGAGGTAGGATGGGGGTCTGAAGTGACCCAGGAACTGATGGATGGAGTGGTGAGATGATGTGGAAGGCTGACTTGCATCAACGAAGGTGTAGGCAATGGGAAAGCAAGAAGGTAGGGTTTCGTGGCAAAAGAGCAGATGGGAGATGAGGAAACAGACTTGGTGATGGAGGAGCTGATCTGGACGAGGCTCAGATGAATGAGGAGGTGATGAAGGTGATAGAGATGCCCTGCACAATGCTCATTCAAACGAATCAATGAATCCTTGCAAACAAACCAAGTCCTAGCTAACTTAATCCAACTGTCAATGAAATGAATAAACAACAGATTTGTTTGGAAAGAGAACCATGTACATCACATGAGTAAGAACATTCAAAAAGATCTAAATGCATGACAAACTCCTACCAATCGATTCTAACCATAAAAAGCTACTTTAACCATCAAAAACAACCAAAATAACAAAGTAAGATCTAAAGAGCAGATTTCATTTTAAGAACGCAGCAAACACATAAAGATAAACAAGGGAGGTACTGAGCACTTGAGATGGGCCCAACCCCAAGAGCTACAGCCTCCCAAGAGAGATTTAGAGCTGGTGCAAAGCTGGATTCATCTTTATTAAACAAGAATGAAGAGTTACATAAAAACTGTCCACAAGAAGAACTTGAACATGAGCTGAAAGCAAAGCTAATCCATGGCCTACAAATCGAATTACAAAATGACTACAACAAGACTATGAAATGAGTAACTACCAGCTACAAAATGACTAACCACTAGCTAACCAAAATGACTACCAACTAGCTAACCCCAAATGAGGCCCTAAGCCTTCTTATTAATACAATTTGAGGACCCAACAGTCCTCCTAAAATTTAGGGACTTGGCTGCCCAAGACTTGTAGTTAACAGCAGTCCTACTTGACTTGCTTGGCTGCCCTTGTGCTCATTGATTTGGTGGCCTTTGAACTCCGAGCTGATGGTGGAGAATTCGAGGTAAGGGCCCATAAATGAGGGGGACACCTTCCTACAAATCCTCTAGCTTGTTCTCCCACGAATTTGGCTGCCAAGTGCTCATTAAGACCTTCAATTTTGTCTCCAAGTTGACCAAAAAGGCTACACAAAGCACCCATTAAACTTGTTGGCATAATGACTAACCAAATTCACTCTATTAACATAAAAATAATCAAAAACATGCAATAAACAAATGAGAATGGTGGACTAAGCCAAATTAGGAGGTTGAATGAGCCCAAATATTTGTCCATTTTTGGGGCTCATCAATGTGCTTTTGCAGAACATGTCTACACCCATCGACACAAGTGGGCGCACACACTGCTTCATCCTGGCTACCCGGCTCTCGTGCGACACTGGGGACTTCCAAACCGTAAGCGCATCTGTCTTCTACATTCACGCCAGTTTCCAATAGTCTTCTGATGTGTACTCCACCATCATGCAGGTGTTGCGCAGTCCCCATTCCAGCGCACCATACTGCTACTATTCTGGTACTGCACTTTCAAATTTGTCCAAGAATTCATCCACCGATGTTACTCCATCATATGTTGGCAGTTTCCTTGCCTTTTTTGTCATGCAATGCAGGGATCTAATCATCATGTTGCAATTCAACTTTGTCACTTCGTGTAACTGGTTCTATCGGCATTCTACTTTTTCATCTAAATTTGAAGTACAGGAACTGTCGCACTCCCATGAGATTCTCCCATTTGCAGTCGAGTTCACCCGATCCTGGTCTTGCGCCATTATCTAGTAAATATAATCCATCTCATCGTCGCTTTCATCACCGTGCACTGGTTCGATGTAGCATGCTCCTTCAGCTAGGTCTAGCGGAACTACTATGCGTAGGGACTTTTTCTCAAATACCATCTTCCACTTCTTTAGGTTGATGACTCCATTCATATCAATGGCCTAATCTATTCCTAACAATGCGGGATAAGGGTTTCTGTCATCAACAATCTCTATTACTTCAAAGTCCATCTATGTGCTCATGCCTTTGATATCAACTATTACCCCTTACAACCGTCCCATGGGAAAAATCTTCTGTTGGTTCGCCATTCGTAATTGAATAGGGGACCACTGTAATGCGGGCTTGCCCATGCATTCCCATGTCTTCTTTGGTAACACATTCGCATTCAAACCCAAGTCTAGGATTACCTAATCCATTTCATACTCGCCAATCTACACCGTCAATCTCATTTCCCTCCCAGTGCGCAATGCATGCTTTCCCAGTTTCCAGACTACGTATGGTTCCCGTGACCCTGCGCACCTAGTGATCAACTCCTGTAGTCCCTTAACTGCCAAATTGTCGTGCAACAATTTCATGCATGTCTCTAAAAAGGTAGTTAGCATAGAAGGATCCATCCCTGTCTCTAGTTGATCCTTACTACCTGAAGTGGAGGCCTCCGTGAAGCTCTTCTTAGCTTCCATGAATGTCTCCTTTGCGCGTTCTAAGTCAAACTCAGGTTCCTTTGTAGGGGCCTTGCGAACCCATGCATCTTCCTCGGGCTGCTTCCCCTTATCTTCCCCTATAGTCGCATTGCTTCTGAGCACTATATTCACGTTTGGGTCTTCTTCACGCAGTTCAGACCTCATCATTTGAATAAATCATCCAACTATGGGAACGAATTATCTTAATTGATCAGCATATGCTACCGTTCCGTTTCAGCTTCACTCGAGCTTGTTTGATATTTGCAATGGCTTTAGAATAATATAATATATAGCTTAAAGTAATAAAAGATTCAAAATAATAAATTAAATTTATTTAAATGAATAAACATTCCATTACATTTAAGGAATATATATATATATATATATTTCATTACAGCTAAGGGATATATATATATATATATATATATATATATATTGAATATATTATTATTTTTTTATATTATTTTATAGCTAAGTCTTATTAAATTATAATATATATTTTGATATATAATGGAGAATTTTTTTAATCATATATAACTAATAAAATTATTGAATTGGTAATATCTGAACTATTTTTAAAAATAAAATCTAACTTACCAAAATAAAAATGATTTGGTAACATCTTAACCAAACACTAAACTAAAATACCAAGGATGAATTGGTAACCTCTTAACGAGACACTAAAATAAGATCATCCAATAACCAGACACTAAAATAAGATCATCCAACTTATGAGAACGAATTATCTTAAACGTAAGAAGAAAATATTTGATACACATTAAACTATAAAAACAAGACAGACTTGATAATTGATCAGCATATGCTACTCCGTTCCGTTTCAGCTTCAGTGGAGCTTGTTTGATATTTGCAATGGGTTTAGGTGCATTCATCTCCTCCGTGGGCAAAGCCACTATGGGCATCCTCTTCCTCTTAGCGCTAATGAAGGGAGTGAGGGGAGACCAGAGTTGTTGCAGGATTTCTGCGTCGCAGACACCCAGTCATCCATTTTTACCAACGGACTGCCGTGTCTAGATCCCGCGAAAGTGACTGCTCAACACTTCGTGACATCGGTGCTGCGCAAGCCAGGGAACACATCAAGCTCACCCACGGCAACAACCTTAATTGGGGTGAATCTGCAGAACTTGTCGGGCCTCAACACGCTTGGAATAACCTTGGCTCGCATAGACATAGGTGTGGGGGGAATAACAGGTCCACATATCCATCCCAGAGGCAGTGAAATATCTTACGTGTTGCAAGGCAAAATCTTGGTTGGCTTCGTGGAACCAAGAGCAAACAAACTCTTCTCTCAAACGCTGGAAGCTGGCGATATGTTCGTGGTTCCGGAGGGTGCCTTGCACTTCGCTCAAAACGTTGGAGACACGGATGCAGTTGCTATCAACGCACTTAGCAGCCAAAATCCAGGGTTTCTATACCTGCCCTTGGCCACTTTCGCTTTGTAAATGTGTTAGAAAACCTGCACAGATGAATCTAGCTAGTAAAGGTTGAACACACAGCTTTGCAAAGCAAAAACACTAAAAGAAAATCAAAAAAAGAGAAGAATGATTCATTCAAAAATATGTTATAATGCTCATGATATAGCATCACTGGGTGAAGATCCCAAGGTAATGCACTATATTGGTGATCAATGAGAAGACTCAACACCTACAACAAGTTCCGTAGATAACTAGTCAGTTGCAGAGTTAAAGAAGGAGAAAATCAAGGAGTAAATCATGCAAAAGGAATCTTGCATGCAATCCCATGCTCTAACTAAGAGTCCGCATGTAGGTGTGTAGTAGTTCCAACATGCAAAAGGAATCTTGCATGCAGTCCCATGCTCTAACTAAGAGTCTGCATGTAGGTGTGTAGTAGTTCCAACACCCCCCCTGAACACCACTATGGGGAAAAATAGAAAATGGGCCTTGGCAACTAAGGCCAAAGGTCACCCAAAATACAGTGCAACTTGTACTAAAATTGAGGAAAGAGGGAAAACCTTGTGGGAAAAACCCCCCCTCAAAATACAATGTAATCAAAAGAAAAGAGGAAGAAAATGCAGTTGCTAAGCAATCATGTCCTTCACTCCAAGACGATCACGCAAAGAGCGAAACTTCTGCTCAGTGAATGTCTTGGTGAAGATGTCTGCAGTCTGTTCTGCTGAAGGACAGAACTGCAAATCAATGACCCGATCATGTACTAAGTCTCTGATGTAGTGCATATGGATCTCTATGTGCTTCGTCCGCTGCCGCTGTATTGGATCCCTGCAAAATTTGAGAGTGCTCTGGTTGTCACACCAGATGACAATGGGCTGGTGGAACTAGACGCCCAACTCAGTGAGGAAGTGTTGTAGCCACAGACCCTAAATGGTGATGTTGACTACTCCTCGGTAATTAGCCTCAGCTGAAGAGAGAGCAATAGCAGCCTGCTTCTTTCTCGACCAACAGATAGGGCCAGATCCTAGACTGAGTGAATATCCGGAGGTGGACTTGCGATCAATGCTGTCTCCCACCCAATCAGAATCTGTGAAGCCAAGGAGATTCAATGCAGTGCCTGCTGCATAGTGAATCCCGAAGGTAATGGTGCCCTGCACATATCGGAGGATGCGCTTGGCAGCATTCCAGTGTAGCTCATGCGGCTCCTGCATGTATCTGGAAACTGCCCCTACTGCATATGAGAGATCTGGTCTAGAGTGGGTGAGGTACAATAAGCTCCCCACTAGCTGTCGGTAGAGAGTGTTGTCAACTAATGGAGTGTCACCTCCATCCTCAAGGCGGACCCCAGACAGAAAAGGAGTCAGTGCTGGCTTGCAGTCAGTGATGCGAAATCTCTCGAGGAGATCCCGTGCATACTTAGCCTGAGAGAGTTTGATGCCTGTGGCATTCTGGCTGATCTCAAGACCAAGAAAGAAGTGTAATGGACCCATTTCCATCATCAAGAACCTATCATGCAAGGCCCTCTTGACTATAGCAATGGCTGAAGCCAAGCTGCCAGTGATTAGGAGATCATCTACATACAAAACTAAGATAAGAAGAGAATCATGTGTCCTAAGCATGTAAACATTCGGATCAGACTTACATCTTTCAAAGTTTTGTGATAAGAGAAAAGAATCCATCTTTGCGTACCAAGCTCTCGGGGCTTGCTTAAGGCCGTAGAGAGATTTCTTCAATCTGCAGACCAAAGATGAATCCTGAATGAAACCATGTGGCTGCTCCATGTAGATCTCCTCAGATAGGTCTCCGTGAAGAAAGGCATTCTTCACATCCATCTGATGTACTTCCCACCGCTGGGCAGCCGCAATGGCAAGTGTAAGGCATATGGAATCCATCTTTGCTACTGGAGCAAAGGTCTCGTCATAATCAATGCCATGCACTTGTTGGAAGCCTTTGGCTACTAGCCTTGCTTTCCGTCTGGTGATTTGCCCATCTACAACACTCTTGGTCCTGTAGACCCATTTGCATCGGACAAGTTTCCTTCCTGAAGGAAGGGGGACCAGATCCCAAGTCTGGTTCTCGAGGAGGTTGTTATGAAACCAGCTCAAGAAAAGATAGAAAAGATAGATCAACGCCTTAGAATTCAGCCTCTTCGAGGGGGCAACCTCCTTTACATTACATAAATGAACAATTCTTGGATGATACAAATGACAAAACCTCCTTTCTATATATAGGAGTCTAAGGAGTCACAATATAATCCAGCCGACCTAAGAACAATAATATAAAGCCACAAAAATAACAATAGAGGGATTCTATGGGGCACAGAAATATAATATGGGGGTAATAGGGGCACAACAATATAAATAAGGGGTATAACTACAATAGTAATGGGGTAATCACTAGTATTATAGGGACCCAACATGCCCCTCTCCTTCAAAAAAGTGTTGTCCTCAACGCTTGAGTAGTTCTGGATACTTCTGCATAAAATTCTCATCCTCCCATGTGGAATCTTCAGCGGATAAGTTCTTCCACTTGATAAGATACTCTGAAATTGATCGATTTCGTAGCTGTCGAGTTCTTGTTTCTGTGATTGCTTCCGGTTCCAATATAATTTTTCCTTCCTCGTCAAGTTCTGGCAATATTGTTTGAACTGGGAGCTTGTCGCCTATAACCTTCTTTAAACATGAAACATGGAAAACTGGGTGCAATCGAGAAGCTGCAGGAAGCTCCAATTTGTATGCCATAGTACCAATCTTTTCCAACACCTTGTACGGACCATAATACTTTGGTGATAATTTATTATCCTTCTTAGCTTGCTTTAGGGACATTTGCTTATATGGTTGTAGCCATAGGAATACCCAATCACCTACATCAAAACTTCTTTCACTGCGATGTTGATCTGCCTGTTGTTTCATTCTATTTTGTGCCAAAACGAGGTTATCCTTTAAGAGTTGGAGGACTTGTTGTTGATGTTCGATGTGATGTTCCACTGCTTGAACCTTAGAATTTTCTCTTAAATATGATGTGATTGATGGTGGTTGGTACCCATAAAGTGCCATAAATCGGGTCATTTTTGTTGCTGTATGGAAGGAAGTGTTATACCACCATTCAGCCAGAGGCAACCATTTGACCCATTGTGTCTGTTTATCCAATACAAAGCAACGAAGATATCCTTCCAAACATTTGTTTACTATCTCAGTTTTCCCATCAGATTGAGGATGATAAGATGAGCTATGAGCTAACTGAGTACCCAGACAAGAAAATAATTCTGTCCAAAAATTTCCAGTGAAAATGGGATCTCTGTCACTTACAATAATCTTTGGGTTTCCATGTAGCTTTTGAACTGTTTCCATAAATGCAGTAGAAACTGTACTGGCTTTAAATGGATGTGATAATGCACAAAAGTGTGCATACTTGGTAAGTCTGTCAACTACCACCATGATGACACTCTTTCCCTCAGACTTGGGTAAACTTGTGATAAAATCCATTGAAACCTCCTCCCAACGTTGGCTTGGAATGGATAAAGGTTGTAATAGACCCGGTGTCTTAATTGTTTCAACTTTATTTTGTTGGCAAACCAAACATTCCGCCACAAAAAAATTCCTTCTTAACCCTGTGGTAAGTTTTTAAAAATCCTGAGTGCCCTCCTAAGGGAGAAGTGTGCAATTCCATAAGAATCTTTTGTTTTAGCTGGGAATTCTTACAGAGGTATAAGCGATCTTTGTACCATAACGAATCATTTTGCCAGCTAAATGTATCAGAAGTACTGGAATCTTGTTGTAGCTTTTGAATAAGTGCCCACACTTCTTCGTCATTCTTCCATTCCTCCTTTGCTTCGTTTATCCAATCTGGTTGGATAATAGAAATGGCACACAACAATGCTTCCATATCCTCATCCTTTCTTGAGAGTGCATCTGCCACCACATTTTGCTCCCCTTTTTTGTAGATGATTTCAAAGTCATAACCCAACATCTTTGTGACCCACTTTTGTTGCTCTTCAGAGGATAATCTTTGTTCTAAAAAGTATTTAAGGCTATCATGATCCGTTTTTACCTTGAAGTGTCTTCCCATTAGGTAGGGTCGCCATTTCTTAAGTGCATGGAGTATTGCCAACATTTCCTTCTCATAAATAGCTTTTCTTAAAAACTTTCCCTTGATTGGACGACTTTCAAAAGCAATGGGTCTTTCATCTTGCATTAGAACAGCACCAATTCCATTTCCTGAAGCATCACATTCCACAATAAAGGTTTTTGTGAAGTCCGTTGTAGCTAAGACCGGTGCTTGGCACATTGCCTCTTTAAGATGTTTAAAGGCCTTTGTTGCTTCCGGAGTCCATGAAAATGAATCTTTCTTCAATAATGTTGTTAGAGGTGCTGCTATTCTCCCATAATTCTTAACGAACTTGTGATAATACCCTGTCAACCCAAGAAATCCTCGCATATGCTTTATGGATGTGGGGATTTTCCATTCCTTAATGACTTTAATTTTGCTAGGGTCTACCTTAACTCCTTCATGAGATACAATATGACCCAAATATTCCACCTCCTGGACTCCAAAGAAACATTTGGATCTTTTTGCATATAATTGTTTCTCCTCCAATAGTTGTAGCACCTTGTCAACATGTTCAACATGATCCTTCCAAGACTTGTTGTAGATTAGTATATCATCAAAAAATACCAACACAAATTTTCTAAGGAATGGTTTGAAAATTGAATTCATCAAACCTTGAAATGTTGAAGGTGCATTGGTAAGACCAAAAGGCATGACCAAAAATTCATAATGACCCTCATGAGTTCTAAATGTCGTTTTCAGAATGTCTTCAATCTTCATTCTGATTTGATGATATCCCGAACGAAGATCCAGCTTGGTGAAGTAAATTGATCCATGCAATTCATCCAGTAATTCATCAATGACAGGAATGGGGAACTTATCTTTAATAGTGAGCTTGTTGAGCTCCCTATAATATGGACACATGCGCCATGATCCATCCTTCTTGTGCACCAATACTACTAGAGCTGAGAAAGAACTTTGACTCGGTTGAATTATACCAGCCTCTAGCATTTCTGCAACCATACGTTCAATTTCACTTTTTTGGACATATGGATATCTGTACGGCCTGATGTTTGGAGGAACACTTCCTGGAATCAAATGAATAGCATGATCATGATCACGCATAGGTGGGAGACCTTTGGGAGTCTCAAATACCTTGGAATGATTGTCCAGGACTTTTTGGAGATCTAGAGAAATAGATGATTCCAATGAGGAAACATCTAGCGAACATAATTGTGCAATTACACCTCTTTGCTCCTTTTTTAGAAGCTTTGTCATGCCATTAGAGCTGATTATCTTTCCTGGTTTCCCTGCAATACCCCTTAATTCAACTTCCTTTCCTTCCACAGAAAATTTCATGAAAAGTTCTTGAAAATTAAAAGCTATTGTACCCAAGGATTGTAGCCATTGGACTCCTAGTACAACATCAGCACCTCCCATTGGAATGGAAGGCATTGGGCTAGTCAATACATATTCTCCCATGGATAGCTTGATATTATGGCACTTTCCAGTCAGAATTTATTGTTCCTCCATTTGCAATCATCACTTGACACTCTGGTGCTGGATATAGGAAGCAATTCAATTCTTTTGCTACCCTACAATGAATAAAATTGTGGGTGCTTCCTGAATCAATCAACACTATTACCTTTTTCTTCTTGATTTGTCCTTCTATCTTGATGGTTTGAGGAGTGGTAATTCCCGCCAATGCATTACAAGATATGGTCGGATTTATTTGTTCTTCATGTAGGCTTTGTTCCTGGAATATATTCTCTTCTTTTGACCTTTCTTGCTCCTTTTCTTCTTTCTCTTCACAATCTATGTAGAATAATTTCTTCTCAGCACACTTATGACCTTTTGTGTATTTTCTATCACAATTGTAACAAAGCCCTTTTGCTCTTTTTTCTTCCAATCGTTGTGGTGTCAACCTTGTAGGTTGTGGAAGACTATTGGCAACAACACTTCCGTATTTATAGTTGTGGATGGTATGCTTCCTAGTTGCCATAATTTTGCTTTCCATTTTTCTTGATAACCTGAATGCCTTCTCTAATGAATCAGGTTCCCAAAGGCACACATCATGTTGGATATTATCCTTTAAAGACCCTATGAACACATCAATCCTATGCTCCTCTGGAATATCTTTTACCCTTATGTTCAATTTTTGGAACTCCTCAATGTGCTCCATTATTGAACCCTTTTGTTTGAGACTTATCAATTAGCTAAACAAAGTGTTGCTTTTTGTATCCTCATAATGTGCTATCAATTCTTCTGTAAAAATTGCCCAAGTGATAAATTGTTTACGAGAACAAAGCCATTGATACCATACAAACTGATTTGGTTCCAAATATAAAGTTTCCATACGTACCTTTTGTGTGTTTTGCACATTATTGAGATCGAAGAATTGCTCCATCTGTAATATCCATGTGGCGGGATCCTTGCCATCAAACTTCCTCATATCGATTTTTGGAATGTGGTGATTCTTCAATCCAACATTAGCATCTATGGAATCATGATTAACATTTCTTTTGTTCTCATCATGAGTTTCCTTTACTACCTTTTCACCATTAGTAAGTATTTCTTGTAGAAAATTAGTCAAATCTGTCTTCAAATCTGCCATGCCTGTCTTCAAATTTTTGTTCAAATCTATCTTCAAATTGTCAATCTTAGCTTCCATGCCATTCATCTTAGCTTCCACTCCATTTATCTTAGCTTCCACGCCATTTATCTTAGCATCTGTTAACTTTTGTGAGCGTGACATTTGTTGCACTTGTTCTTGTAATTTTGATATATCATGTAGCATTTATTCCTCTTCTTCATGAGTCATGCTAGAGCTTTCAGGTTCCTTACTAGGTGTTTGCATTTTCTTTCCTCGGGGCATCAGTTACCGATAATAATGCTCTACTATGCCCTTTGAATTCCTTCAAAATAAATTTTCAAACCAAGCTTAAGCAAAAATTTAAAAAATCTACACACCTTTTTTCACTTTGTAGGAGCTCGATATTGTCTCTGATGTATCTCTGTACTTTCCAGTCATCTAGTTCTGAACTTGTGACTTGTAGTAGCTCTCTGTGTCCTCTTTCCAATACCACAAGTCGGACCCAAATTGGATTCTCCAAGGAAGAGTTATGTGAAATCTCCCACAGTGACTTGATTATAGACTAGTTCAGTAGAGCTAACTTGTACGAGGTGCCGCGAGTCACTGTTTTGACCTTTGGATCTAGACAAAACCCAAAAGCAACTATAGTCCGTCCTCTTTCTATACCTTTTTACGAAATTTCGATCCGATCCTCAGAGAGAAAGTTATGATGATTTTCCCCAGGTCACCTGTTTTGAATGTAATTCAGGAGTCTGCAAAAAGACCAACTTCCTCATATCATATCTCATATCGCGCGAAAAGCTCTGAAATTCGGACCCAAGGTTCAGCGCCAATTCTTCTCAAATGGTTTTTTTTTGCGACTTCTGAAACGTCACAGAAAAAAAGTTATAGCGCAAATGCCACGATGACTTGTTTGGAGCAGCGAAACCCTAGAATCCAAAGCTCTGATACCAAATGTTATGAAACCAGCTCAAGAAAAGATAGAAAAGATAGATCAACGCCTTAGAATTCAGCCTCTTCGAGGGGGCAACCTCCTTTACATTACATAAATGAACAATTCTTGGATGATACAAATGACAAAACCTCCTTTCTATATATAGGAGTCTAAGGAGTCACAATATAATCCAGCCGACCTAACAACAATAATATAAAGCCACAAAAATAACAATAGAGGGATTCTATGGGGCACAGAAATAATAATATGGGGGTAATAGGGGCACAACAATATAAATAAGGGGTATAACTACAATAGTAATGGGGTAATCACTAGTATTATAGGGACCCAACAGAGGGAGTTATACTCCTCCTCCATGGCGGACTCCCAAGATGGATGCCCAGCAGCCTCAGCATAAGACTGAACCAAATGACAATGCCAGGAGGGCGATGGTTCAGTGGCAGTGAGGACAAGAGGAGGCTCAATAAACTCTGAGCTAGTCCTCTGCAGATCAAAATTATCCCCCACAAGACCATTTCTAGCAGCTGGTTGGTCTTGTGCATATATCTCACGTAAGCTCCTTGTTCTCTGATTTATGACATGGGAATATGATTCACTGTTGGAAGCCCGATATGGGCTTGGATGTGGATCATCATTTGCATGCACTAGATTTGTATCTGAATACTCTATCTTTGCATCTGCATGCTCTTCCTCGGCATCTGCATGATCTGTATCTGCATCTGAATGCATTGAGTCATCATCTCAGACATGAGGTAGATAAAAAGTGTTTGCACCAAGGATAATTTTAGGGGCGAATGTTCGCCCTTTGGCGAAATTAAGGGGTTTTAAATTTTTAGTGGGCGAATATTTTGTATCATAGTACATTTTTACAAATCACCTCAAATATTCCACCTTATTTTAAGGGAGAGGGTAAAAAAGGTAAATTTAGCCCTTGAAATTAGGACTTACAACCTTCCATTCGCCCATTTTCAAGAATAGGTTTTATTTAAGTGAATCCTATGGGCCAAATACCATATTTATAAAAGAAGTATGGTAAATTAATAAAAATATAAATAAATGAGAGGTATGGTAAATAAATAAATATTTTTTATATTTACTCCATAAGTCACCTTATATACATGTAAGGGTGTAAACAAATAAAAATATAAGTAAAGTGGAGGTATGATAAATAAATAAAACGTCTTTTTATACTTACTCAAAAGGTATGGTAAATAAATAAAAATATAAATAAACTAGACGTATCGTAAATAAATAAAACCTCTTTTTATATTTAGTCCATAAACCTCCTTCTATTTAGAAGTCTCAAGAAAGAGGTTTTATTTAAGTAAATCCTATGGGCCAAATACCATATTTGTAAAAGAGGTATGGTAAATTAATATAAATAAATAAAACCTCTTTTTATATTTAGTCCATAAACCTCCTTCTATTTAGAAGGCTCAAGAAAGAGGTTTTATTTAAGTAAATCCTATGGGCCAAATACCATATTTGTAAAAGAGGTATGGTAAATTAATAAAAATATAAATAAACAAGAGGTATGGTAAACAAATAAAACATTTTTTTATATTTACTCCATAAGTCACCTTATATTTACGAACACTCAACGAACACTCAAAAAATGGGTTATATTTAGGTGAAACCTATGGCTAAAATACTATGGGACAAATACCATGGACTAGATTGTTATTAATACCATGCAAAAAACCATTATTAACCCTAATATTAGAATTAATAAAAATAAAAATGGCACATGGTATTGACCCATGGTATTCACCAAAATGGCACATGGTATTGACCCATGGTATTCACCTGGAATGTAGCCTATTTAAATGGGGGAATTAAACCAGCATGTAGCCTATGCTAAGATTCACTATGACTTTACAAAGTTTTATTATTTAGTGAAAGACTGGCCAAGATCTTACAAGATTTTATAATTGAGTAAAATATTCGCCATGCCTGGTGAGAGATTCGCCAAAAAATTATATATACATATTATATTATTGATAAAATTGCCTTCCATTTTTCCTATATACCATGGAGATTCGCCCATTTACTATATTTATAAATTTAGGGGGGGTTCTTAAAATTTTCCCTGGTTTGCACGCGGCGCTTGAGGTGCATGCGAGAGACTTTCCTCAAATTTGACACTTCGCTCAATGATGAGCTTGTCCGTAGAGGGAATCAGGAGTCGATATCCCTTCACGCCATCAGGGTATCCAACAAAGATGCACTCAATGCTCTGTGGATCAAGAGCTTTCCTCTTTTCAGAGGGGATCCGGGCCCATGCTCGAGAGTCGAAAATACGGAGGTGAGTGACCTCTGGTTTAGTGCCGCTCCAAGCCTCAAAGGGGGTCTGATCCTTGACAGACCTATGAGGAGATCTGTTCTGGATGTAGTTAGCACAATTAAGTGCTTCGGCCCAGAGCTTATGAGGCAGTGACTTGGCATGCAACATGCTGGAAGCCATCTCTTTGAGAGATCAGTTCTTTCTCTCAGCAACTCCGTTCTGCTACGGAGTGTATGGAACTGTGTACTGCAACTATATGCCGGACTGAAGGCAAAGGTTCCGAAGTGCTGTGCTAACATATTCCCCCCTATTGTCTGTACGGAGGGCTTTGATCTTTCTCTCTGACTGTGTCTCAACTAGTGCTTTGAAATCTTCAAAGTGCTCAAAAACTTCAGATTTGTTCCTGAGAAGATACACCCAAGTATACTGTGAGAAATCATCAATAAATGTAAGCACATACCTTGCTTTGTTGATGGAAGGATGAGGAAAAGGCCCCATGAGATCACTATGGATCAGATCTAGAGGAGACGATGCTCTGTGAGTCTTGTCGGTGTCAAACTTTTCTCTAGGATGTTTGCCAAGAACACACCCTTCACAAACTCCTTTGGAGAAACTGATATTTGGCAAGCCTTCCACCATCTCATTCTTGCTTAGCTGCTGTATATACCTGTAATTTAAGTGACCAAACCTCTCGTGCCAAAGCCTACTACTATCATCAGCATGTGTAAGCAATAAGGAGGATTCAGATTCAATAAATTCAGAAAATGTATACAGTTTGGCTCCATTGTTTACCTCACCGGTTGCAATTTTGGCATTGCTATGTAGATCATATATGTTCACTGCATCTGGAGTGAATTCCACTCTTTTTCCGGTGCCAGAATGAGTGATTTGATAAACTGAAAGCAGGTTTACCGAAAGTTTTGGAACATGAAGCACATCTTCAAAGCTTCCGTGTAAAAGTTCCACTCTACCTTTTCCAGTGACCTCAATAGGTGAGTCATCTCCCATGAGGATGGGAGGTCCTTTGCATGCATCCAAAGAGGAATAGACTTCCTTTGCAGCAGCCATATGATGTGATGCACCAGAATCTATAATCCATGCATCAGGAGAAGAATTAATTGCAACTAAAGCATGAAAATTGTTACCTTTCCTGTGTGGCGGATCCTCTGTTTTCTTCTTGGCGCCCTGAGGGATGTGGTCCCCAAGGTTGTGCTTCTGAAGGATTTCTACCATTTGGTCAATTTGTTTCTTCATGCAAGAGGATTCTGGATGGAATCCTCTTTGACAGTAGGTGCATCTGTTTCCTTTCTTCCCTTTCTCATTTCTCGAGCCGGAGGAGTCATTGAAGGGCTTGGTGTACCCTTCCTTCTTTGGATGGGAATGTGCTTTTCCTTTGTCTTTTTGCTGCTGATTTTTCTGATTTGAATCAGATCTATGATTTTTATTGTGGCTGCCATCATGCACAGCAAGTGCATGTGCTTTTGGAGGTTTGATTTTCCCCATGCCAATGAGTTTATCTTGCTTAAAAATAAGGGACTCCATAAATTCTTTGAGAGAAGGCATAGTGTAGGATTTACCTATTGCGAGCCTTACTGAATGAAATGTAGACAAAAAGATGGAGTATTCTGGTCCGAGCTTTGACATAATAGAGAGAACTTGGCGACTCTCCTCCTTGGATTTGTCAATTCCACAACCCTTGAGTTGCAGCAATAGATCATTATATTTGGTGAAGGAGTCTTGAATTCTATCATAGTTCCGTGGATCCAATGATAGCAGCTCCACTTCGAGCAGATGTCCTTTCATCTCATCCTGTTTCCCGTAGAGCTCTTCAACCTTTTTCCAAATCTCATTGGGAGTATTGCAGGCAAATAGATGAAACTGCAACTCTGGAGAGATGCACATGCATATGGATCCGTGGGCCTCATCCATACGGTTGAGGTACTTGGATTTCTCTATGGCTGAAGTGGGTTCCACTTCTGTAGCCATGGTAATCCTGTACAACCCTTTATGATGAAGGTATCGAGCCATTTGGTCCTTCCATTCATGATAGTTGTACGGTTTTAGGATCGATGCTTTTGGAAACTCCATTTTTCTGTCAATATTCGATCTCCAAGCTGTAATATTCGATCTAGCAACCTGTGGGCTCTGATACCATGTAAATGTGTTAGAAAACCTGCACAGATGAATCTAGCTAGTAAAGGTTGAACACACAGCTTTGCAAAGCAAAAACACTAAAAGAAAATCGAAAGAAGAGAAGAATGATTCATTCGAAAATATGTTACAATGCTCATGATATAGCATCACTAGGTGAAGATCCCAAGGTAATGCACTAGTGGTGATCAATGAGAAGACTCAATACCTGCAACAAGTTCCGGAGATAACTAGTCAGTTGCGGAGTTAAAGAAGGAGAAAATCAAGGAGTAAATCATGCAAAAGGAATCTTGCATGCAATCCCATGCTCTAACTAAGAGTTCGCATGTAGGTGTGTAGTAGTTCCAACATGCAAAAGGAATCTTGCATGCAGTCCCATGCTCTAACTAAGAGTCTGCATGTAGGTGTGTAGTAGTTCCAACACGCTTCCACTCTAGGCATTCCCCAAGATATTCTGGCCAAGTCATTTGCCTTAACTGAAGCGCAAGTAGCCCAAATCAAGAAGAGCCTGGGAGGAGGTAGCTGAAATTTTTATTTACTTTTTATAACAATGATATTACCTAGTAATAATAATAATAGAGTAGTAACTCAATGTGTATATGTGTGGAGGAGAAAGGTGTTTGAATGATGCACCTCAACATTTTTGCTAAGAATATCTCCCTCATACTGAGCTATAAGTCTCCTTAATTCTATTTTCCCTTTTTCTTTTTCTATAATTATATATTTTATATATTTTTAAAAATATTATCTCTCATTATAGTATTATTATGGTTAATTTTGTTTACTTCAAATTGTAGGAAATATTTTGGAAAAGAATATTAGTTTATATTTGAAAACACTGATAAAAGAGATAAATATCAAGTTAGGTTTAAGAGATAACATTCAATTATGGATCATTGAAGAGGAGTGTCACTAATAAAATTGATTTCTTATGTTGTTTATTGACTTTATAAAATCTTTTGACATTATTCCTAGAACAAATCTATGGAAGAGGATGGAAGAAATAATGGTTCTTCTTCATTTGAGGGTTCTTGTGTCAACGTTGTATGAGAACATTATTTCCAAGATTAAGGCCACTAAGGATTGGTCAAAAGAAATTAACTATAATATTGTAATGAAGCAAGGGTGCCCTACTCATTTTGGCTTATACATTGATAAATTAAAAGAGTAATTGGAAGATGCAAGTTGTGTTGACCCAAACTCACTAGTATGAACATAACTCTTATCCTTTATGTTGTATTTGTTCCTTTGGAAGGAATCATTACCATCTTGACTAGCAACTACTAATCATCCAAGATTTTTGTTCCAATATGGGCATGACAATTAATACTAGCAAAAAAGAATATTGATAATCAAATCCAAAAAAATCACATATGATACTTTCATAAATGACAACAACAACAGCAACATGGTAGAAGTTCCTTCGTACAAATATCTTGGAATCAATATCCATCACAAGCTTAAATTGAATTATAGCATGAGAAAAGGCAAAATGAAGGATGTAACGCTTATTATAGACTCGAGAAAATATTTTTGAACATGGGATAAAAAGAAACTCCTCTTTGAGACTCTCATCATGCTTATTGTTTCATATGGATGTTATTTTTAGGGATGTATTATCTCCAAAGAGTCATGGAGGAAGATAGAATACCTGTTATTTCAAATGGATGTGAGTTTTAAGGACGTAGTATCTCCAAAGAGTCATGGAGGAAGATAGAATAGATCCAAAAGCAATTTATAACCCACATGATCAAGATTAAAAGAAATACACTTTATCCTATCCTCATCATCTAAGCAGGTCTTTCTTGCATTGAAGATATGGCTATGACTACATATCTTATGTATAAGAAGAGATTAAACAATATAGAATAAAATAGGTTCCCTAAAATTGCTTCCAACTCGAGTGAAAACCATGACCTTCAACTCAAGTGGGGATCATATAAGGATGCCCAATATTGAATAGACCATTGGGTGGTAAAGAAGGAGTTCATTTTGCAAAATAATGATACCATTAAGGATACATTACATAATGATTTAAAAAGAAATTGTGGTGTAATGAACAATTGCAATGAAAAGCAAAACTAAGACATTCTAAAGAGACAATCAACCTAGATTTCCAAAATGAAAAATAACTCTTTGTCTTGCTTCCTATAAATTAAAAAATTAATATTGTTTAAAAAAAAATTGTGCTAAACTCCACAATGAAATTGGATGTTGATTGATTCAAAATTATACTATCAATCCAAATTTCTAAAATAAAAAAAATAACTTTTTATCTTACTTACTATAAAAAAAAATTAACATTACTAACATAAAAATAAATTATTATAAACTCCCTAATGATAATGAAATTCAATATATGTTGATTCTCCAATATACTTGATTATATACCCTACTATCATATTTTTAGTTTGCTCTTCTCCCTAAAAAGTTATAAGGATAAACGACAATATAAAATGGTGTGTTTTACAAATCATTTAATCTAAAATAATGTCTTTAATATCATATTTGTATTTTTTAAACAATGAAAATTAAAAAAATAAAATGTATTTCTTATTTGATTTCAAATGAATATATTTAATAAAATAAAAAAATTATGATAAAAGTGTTTATGTAGAATGTTTATTTGAAGATGATGAAAATTATATCGAGGAAAGTTATGTGTTATATTATTAGTCACTATTTTAAAATGGTGTAAAAGTATGTGAAGAGCATTGTTAAATTAGAAATATAGTTTGGTTTCATAATTATGCAAATAATATTGATATATTAAATTTTAAATTTTAGTGGTTGTTTTTTTAATATTTAGTGTATTTTTAATGTGTGTTTGTTTTGATGTTGTAAATTTTTTATGATTGAAATATAGAAAATTATTAAAAATACCATGTTCTATATTGCAAAGCAACATATAATTATTTTAATATAGAATTGATACACTATATTAAAAAAACATATTAAAACCATAAATAAAATATTTCAATGTTCAAGTAATATGAGAAAAACCATTCTTATAATTAAAATATTTCAATACTTTATATAAGAAAAATATAAAAGTCTTTAAATGTTTAACATTAACATAATGTTGAATTTATGACAAATGAAAGTAGAATTTTTCTCATGATAAATTGAAAAAATGTACTCATAATAAGATTACACTAATCATAATTTGAATCCCATCCCAGAATCGTGTATAAATGTTTTTCATGGAACATTAAAGTTGCATATACTTTTGATGGTGGGGAATGGAGATATTCCAACTTGGTGACATGTTGATGACATCAATCTCGACATCCGAAAGTTTGACATACATATTGGGAAAGTTGATAGAAAATGTCTATTTCTTGGATTGTCACTCCATACAAAGAAAATACATTAAAAATTAGATTTTTTTGATAGAAAATGTCTCCCAGGATATAATGTATGTTTAATGATTCATCAGAAAATCTAAGAAGCTTAGTGCTGAGGAAATTCCAATTTGTAGATTGTTATTGCTAATCATTTGGAGTCAACACTTCTAGCAATTCTAGCTTTGCATGAACTGATAGAAAACACAATGAACTATGAACAACATACAAATATCCTGCTACCATCCAAGTTATTCCTTTGCAATTGACATCCTGCTCAGCAACAATCAGAACGTTATTGATAAAGCAAACAATGCTATCACCTGCCCTTACCTGTTTCATCCCATGTCCAAGGGAGAAAATAGTTTTTGCCATTTTGGTGGTGGTTCTCCTTGAATTCTTGAGCAATTTTTTCTTGTTTATTTTTTCTATGTTTTTTTCCACATTCATCTTGGAGAGGATAGATTAATATGGCTAAGAGAGAATTTTGATTCATCGTAAATATATTTGCTCCTTTTGAATGAATTCATGTGGTAACACAAACCTAAAATAGATATTTTTGGTGAGAAGCCATCATTATAATTGTCGTCTGGAACTCCCTACAACATCTTTGAGATAACTAAACTACTTAAACAAAAGGACCCCTGTATTTAAGTAAATGCTCTAGTCTTTTGCCTATGAATGTGTGATCTTACAATAACTCATAAAACAATACAAACTCAATTTGTGGCTTCATAAATAAGAGAAATTCATTATGCCACTATAGAAGGACCAAGCAAGGCTCAGATAATCCTCTTAGCTACAACAGATGGAATAACATATGCCATGATCCACAACACTCCAAATTTCCAATATTTTTAGTGTTTATGTTACAATCACACTGATATTATTCTAATTCTTAATTTTTCTTTTACATGCAACACATATCGAAGGGAAATCGATTGGTCATTTCTCCCCATGGGGTGAATAAAACTCCTTATTGGCTTGTTGGGGCCTGACCCAGGTTCAGAAGTGATTTAGCCAAACAAATCCCGAAACTACCGTCCCTTTCGGCAGCAGTCCACAGTGCGCGGACTGAGGCCTCACCCGAGGTAGTACGGGAGGGTGTTGGAACCAGGTTTCTGTACCCTATGAAGTCTAGGAAGTTTCGAACCGATCCTACGCACTTGCGCTGCTTCATGCAACCATCTATCCTTCGCAACTTGCGCAACTGGTTCCACGTAGCTTTGTAAAGAGCGCAAAGTGGTGCTGCCTAGATCCTTATTCCTGATTGTGCATTTATTATAGATCTTAACTTAATTATGTGGGCCCAATATTCTCATTAATCATTCAACATTCATAACAAGTGCGCACAATCATAAACTATAAAGAGACGCATAAATATAACAGAAGCATAGACATAGAATATTCCAAAATAACCTTATCTTTTATTAATTCTCTGTCCCAGTACAACCACAACTCCGCCCGATGCACTCAGCTGCAGGGGTCTGCGCACACAGCTGCGGACTCTACCAGGCCTCTGCGTACTCAACTACAGAGCCTCTTCCTACTACTACAACCCAAGACTCAGACTTACATACTCAGAGCTAATTCATCATCCAAAACCCCTTATGACTTGTCAAAGCTAAGACTCCCTTTACACTTAGAGCCTCGCTCTATTTATACAATCCCATGGTCCGCAGACCATGGGTAGGCCGAAATACCATACATTAAATTATATTATTTGAGGGTAGACAACCCTAGACACTCACGCTCTGAGCCTGCATTTCACAGGGTCTCTACATTACACTTTTACCAAAATTCAGGCTTCAAGCGCCAAAAACATACTATGGGGGGATCCGCTGCCCAACAAGCCCCCAACACAATCATCGTGACTCATCCCAAGTCACTTTGTTGGTGCGGCGATCTTTGTTTGAAATCCATCTAACTGTGCCTGTGCTACACGAAGATTCGTAGTGCACTGTTTTGTTGTCCGCTAGATCCGTTCTGCTTGCTCAGCCAAATGCTCATTTTCAGTGTCAAATCCCTGTCGCAAGTCATGAATCACTTTCATTTGGGCGATTTTTCATTCGATGTGAGCCGTGATGACGAAGGCGTCATCAATCCAACGCTGGACGTGTGCTTTATGTACTGCCTCTTTTTAGCGTGCTGCATCCACTTGCTCCTTCAATGCCTTTGCTTGTTGTAGCCTCGCGAGCTGCTGAGTTAGGACAACTGTCTGTGTCGTCCCACGCACACTATCATATTACATTTGAAGCTTCCGTGCCTTTGTTTCCAACTGTTTTATGGTGGGATCCTCCTGTAAGGCTATGAGGACGCCGAAGGATTCTTCCAACAATGTGGTACAACTCTACATTGCCTGTTCAATTTCTTCCAACCCTTTTTAGATATCGCTGACACGCTGATCTCGAACTTCTGGGGGTGTGGAGGGCTACAACTTTAACTGTAGTTCAGCAATTTGTAGGTTGAGTTCCAATTGGATCCTCGTAGCTTCCTCCTTCGCCTTGTATAATCCACTGGCAAATTTGTGGATTCGTATTCCCACTGGTAGATCTGTCGTAATTTCCAATTCTGGAACGCAACAACATGCTTCCTCTTCGATCTGCTACAACTGCTAGTTCTGATCCACTGCTTCATCATGTTGTAGGCTAAGTTGTTCAATGTTGATTCATTGTTCACATAGTATTTGCATTGCGCATCCCTCTCTAGCATGGAGTTCTATTGTTGCTCCATCCTGTAACTGGTATAAAATCTCACGTGGAAGAGAAGCTAAGTTTAGGCCAAGTCCCTTGATCTGCCCTACCATGGCTCTATCCTCCATGTTGTCTGTTGTCAGTGCTCCTTCTGGCAATGTGACAGTGTTTGCCATTTTGGCCCACAACAACTACTCTATTGCCAATGCTCACATGTCACCATAGACAGCTACCATTCCTTCTTGTGGGAGTCACACCTAAAGTCCCTGCAGGTGTGCCCTGAGTGCCCACAACACATTTTGTTGTTTCATCATTACTTCTTGGAGCACCTCCCTGGTGATTTCGTGAACTGTGTCACTGATGTCATATAGATCACCCTCTGTCAGTGTAATAGGCTCCCTATCCAATTTGGAAGCCTTGGTCTTCTTCTACGGCCCTGTTCGTTCCGTCTCACATGGCCGTTTCAATTTTGTAGAGGTGGTTCTTGGGTCCGCGCCTTTCACCGTATCATATATCCCATGTCTTGTGGTTACGTCCAAGCCTCTTTCCTCCTGCATCGTGGTGGCCACCGCTGCAGCTGTTTTTTCGGTGGTCATGGTTTGCTCTGTGGCGGCCTTCACTACCTCGTGGGAAGCCCTTACCTCCTCGGCGAGCTGCTCGTTCTGCTTTCGTTGTGCCAGTAGCTTGGCGACATCATTCTGTCTTTGTTTTTTTATCGTTGCCTCATCATGCGCTGCTAGATCTGGGCCACGCCATTCGAGTGGCCATGATTCGAGCATTGCGAACACTGCATCATCAATTGTGATGAATGGGAGTTTGATCTAGTTCTGCTCCGGGTCCTTCTGCGCCTTGATATACACATTGTGCATATCTACCTTAAAGTCTGCAAAGCTCCAGAGACTTGTCGTGTACCATGGGGGATAGGCACAACTGTTTGTGTATCCACATTCATATGCTCGCCTCCATGAGTATCCAAAAGATATTGATCTCGCGGATGCACTTGGCATGCCTTGTCACCTAAAGCGACATGTATTTCGCTACCTCTGGCAAGTCCTGCTCTAGGGGAGGAAACTGACTGTCCTCCGGAAATTCCCCTACAACCAAAAAGATGGATAAGAGCAACCATGCATTATGGAAGGTCTTACCCTGCTCCTGAGCCTCCTTGCAATTCGTTAGGAGCTCCTCGCAGAGGAACTGCACCCAGTTGAACTATACCCCCTTGGCGCATTCCTCGGCCAACACGATGACTGTTGCTGGTACCTCATTTCCATGGCATTTTCTCATCACTTTTCCTGCCAGCAGCTAAGTGGCTACACGCACCCCTTTGTCTTGAATGCTAGTAATCACATAGCCCCTCTGCTTCTTCTCTAACTTGTATTTCTTCTTCATGGCTTCTGCGAGCACCAAGTCTCCGCTTTGGCCAGCTATTTCCACGGGGTCCCTTCCCGTGTAGGGAAGGTTTGAAATCCTATGAATTAGCTCCACCGTAATGGGAATCGGCTCCTCCAGCCACAAGTACCCCTCATGTACTAGGCAAAGCAGTTGCCTGATGACGAATATCGTGATTGGTGCCCGGTGAAAGTGCAGAATCCATAGTAGGTGGAGTAGCCCAGCCTCCTCCACCCTGCACAGCCATTTCCATGGCTGCAATGTTGTAACTACCCCCTCCTTGCTTTGTTCCATAAGTTGGCTAGTCTCCAGATGTGGGAACTTTTCGCTGTCCATGAGGTCCCAATCTTCAAATTTTATCGTGGGTATGTGGCCCAGGGCTAAACCCTCAAAGAGAATTCCATCTGGGAGGAGTGGGGTTTCGAGTGCGTTCTTAGCAATGTCCACGTCCTTGGGTACTTTTTCCTTCCCTTTCCATGGGGGGACATATTTGGGCAGTTTTGCTGCAACGCACACTGGCTAAATGTCTTCCACCACTTCTTCATCTGGTTCAATCTCTTCTTCAAAGGCCTGAAGATCCTCCTCCTCATCATCTGTCTCAATATTAACCATCTTGCCTTTATCTTCCATAGACAGTTTACCGAACCGCAGATTTTGCGGAGACATATGGACCAATATTGCTGCCTGTGGATCCTTTTTGGGCCTCGGCGTCCGGGGCGATTTAGGGATTTTCAGTGCATCCCCTACCGGTAGCGTAGAGATCTGCATGGCTCCCTTAGTTGTTGACATCATTTTGATCAGGGAATCTTATGTCTCCTTCGGCAATGTTTCAAACCATAGACTTATTCTCACAACCTCCAAATTCGTCAGGTTCATACCCACTTGATAACACAACAACTTAATTCTCAAAGTGCTAAGGCTTGTTCGGTGGAGAGCCACTTGTGATTTATAGGACCTTTTGAATTCAAATTCAACCATTCCCCCCATATTCGGCTCATTAATGCGAGAATGGTGACAGATAGTCCCAAATCTAGTTATGAATTTGTGTCTTAATTTCCCACCATCCGCTCCTCGTTGCCTTAACTTGGACATCTTGTCATGAACAACACCAACGATCACTTTCCAGCCTATCCGCACAGCAGCACAATCCTGTCTGCGCAAATGTGACCCATGCGTCAGACTGACCCTGCGTGCAGCTTCCGTGTCGCGCAGCTCGCATATAGACTCTTTTATAGTCTCATGCTCTCTTTCAACTACTTAGAGCACTGAGACTGTGCTTCCTATGGATAGTCAGGTGGTCGCACTACTGGTGAGAGGCTTCAAGTCACCTTCCAACCCCATCTGCGGGCCTTCCTTAGTTACCCTTACGTCAATCAGTGCCTCACATTCTTCCTTGTGCGGTGCGCTTCCCTAGTTACTTTGCCTGATAAGGTGTGGTTGCAACCATGGTAGCATAGCCAGAAATTCTTAGCGATAATCTCCTAGTGCAGTGGTAGGGCTGCCCATACATTGCTCTGTCCTTCTGTTGACATGTAATGCTTGCACGATTTTGGTTTCTAGTTTTCTAATATCCACATCCATTAATATGATTTCTTGCTTCATTTGTACCCGATCTTCTTCGAGTTTGCGAAGCTCAAGGTTTCCTCGCCAAATGGCTTCTTGAATCTGCATATGTTTGTCCTCATGCGGCTACTTAATCTTTTCGTTCTGGTCCTTGTGTGTTGTCCCAATTATGGGGGTTATCGCGCGAGGATTCTTTCCCAAAGCTACGACCTCGACTCTACTCATCGTCTTTAGAATCATTCTCATGCTCAGGTTCTTGTGCATGGCCCCATATGCCCATCAAATCAGTGGCATGCATAGGTCTGAATCAGTTCGTTCCACCTGGTAAATTTTGTTCATGATTCCACATAGCTTTGTGAATGCTTCGACATGGAATATTTATGGTGTGCATCACTTTCCCTGCTGTCACACGGAATCTGTCAAGGGTGCGGACACGACTGACCTTCCTAGAAGTCTAAGACATTCTAATGACAAACAAGACAAAATGGAGTGATCTTTCTCTAAATACACCTTTTACAACATGAAAACTACAAGTGTTTAGGCTTACCTTATTCCAAAACGCTGTTGTTGAAGTCCGTTCTTGACGATCCGGATGAGCTCCTCCTTCAAGTCAATTCCTGCAACCACAAACAATCAAACAATTACCAAGCACTTGCATTTCATATAATAAAACATATATTCAACATGCAGACCAAGGAACACATGAAATAACTCATTAACACAAGCTATTGAGAAAAATAAACCAGTTTGTATTAATAACGAAACAAAGAAACTCTTACAACCTGGCCTTGGTGTTGTGCAAGTTCCTCCCAGGGTCCATCAAGGGTTTTCCTCTACTTTGACAAAGCTCACCCTCTCCCAAGTAGAATCAAGTGAAGACAATCTCTCCTCACAAAGGCTCTAATGGAAGACCTAAATCCTGCAGCATTTACCCAAAGAAAATGTATAGCTCCAACCTCTTCTCCTTCTGGCTCAATGCCTTTATTTATAGTGCTGTAAAGAGGTTATTCAGGTCCACTATCAATGGGATCATCCCCCTCTTTGGGTGGGATAGCTCCCTTATTGATGGGATAAGTTCCCCCTTAATAGAGATACATGAACCAACTGGAGGCGCATCCATTTCATCAAACCGACCTCTAGAATGTTCTAGAAGTAACCACAAGTAACTTTTTCAAGATAAAACTCGCGCATTTTGCCTTTTACAGAGGGACGCACCTGTCCCTTAACATACAGAGCGTCCATGGACGCAGATTTTGTGAACATGGTCAGCGTCCCCGCAGGTAAGGCTAGAGAGAACCTGCGACCCCAGAGATAAACATAGTTTTTACAAGACTTTCTCTCTTCTTTGAGTTTGAGATGGATAACAGAGGCATGAGACTTGCCTAAGAGGGTAGCATGACTGTTGATTTGAGCCATACTAACTGTAAGTAGTCAAGGTGACATTTTTTAGTGTAACAGATTGCCCCCTAAAGTGCGAAGCCTGGAATAGAATAGGGTTTTGTAATTCTAGGAAGGGTGAAGCGCTTTATCATTTCAAGGATTGCCTTGTGGATGGCCTGGTTGGAACCTGCAATTTTCAACACAAAATACATGGATAAGATTATATCATCACTGAGGTAGGCATTCCCATACTCAGATTCAAAACTTTAACTAATGGACTAACTATTCTGATACAGGAATGATCTTGCAGTACATCATTTTTATAGACTTTTGTAGACACAGTATGGACGCAGCCATCTGTTTATGATTAGTCTACATAGATAATGAATACAAAACTCCTCGCAGCCTGGATGGTAGAAACTAGATCCAGGGTCTTCACTTCTACTTCCCGAATTGGTACGATTCTAGCCATGTGATTAAATGATTCGATGTCGAACATGGTAGAAACCACTTGATTACCAGTCAATGATGTAAACTGTTAACAAGCGTGAGAGAAACCACCAGTAATGTCAATGGTTCTCAAAGTACCAAGCACAACCCGTGAAATGTGAATAGATGTTTTGATGTCGAACACTTCACGGAATCCTCTGATCGAAAGTCAATGATGTAAACTGACGTCAAAGGCGAGAAACCTGCCATTGATGCATGCAGACTTCAAGGTACTGTCGATTCCTAAGTCATCTTTCTAGATAATGTGTCGATGTCGATAGAAAGCGACCCGTTGCAGGCAAGCCCGCAACACGAAATCATTGTTCAAGTTGAAGAAATGTTGCTGTAAGGACTGACTCAGGGATGGTCAAATGGATGACAAGTATTTTGCAGATGAAAGTTTTTTCTTGCAGACCTCTTGAACACATAACGACACAACAGATGGCTTGGTGACGTATAACTCAAAGTTAACCCCTGGAACCCGGTTAAAGACTTTCAAAGTGATTTGGTCAACTGTGAGGTAAAAGATTTCCCAACCCAGGTGAATGAAAAGTGTCGTGTTCAAGAGTGGTAATAAAGTTTCTTCTGAGACAAATGGTGACAAACAGGTTCATTCTTCTCTCTTTTCCCCCACCATTTCTGGCAAGTACCTCTTTATTTTTAACAAGCTTGAGGAGGATAACATATGCTTGATTATAAGCTCATCCTTCGGACGAGTCCAACCTAGTTTAAATTCGAACCCTAGGAAGGAGTGGTTCGTTCCTGTTTGTAATTGAACAGGTCCTCTACTGTAAAAGTTTAACGAGCCCAGTATAGGAGAAACTCGGCGTTTTTCAATTTTAGAGAGTCTGAAAAAACTAAAGGAGACTCCACGTTGAACTTTTTCGTATATTTGTGTCCCTCAAGCCCGAAAAAGTATAAAATAATACCTGGGGGAACCGCTTGATCTTGCGACCAAGGAGTACTTTCATAATAGTGTCGTTAACCTGAAAAGTAAAAAGCGATCAAGGACACGTCGTTTTATTTCCTTATCGAGTTCGAAACGACAAAAACCCGGCAATCTTTTCCTGATTTTGCGGTCAGAAAAGAGCTAAAAGGGGACCGTCTTTTAATTCCGTTTTAACGAGTGAAAAAGAAACACTCGGCGATCTTTTCATGTTTTAGGAGTCAGAAAAGGGCTTAAAAGATGACTCTGATATTTTTGTTTGTGAAAAATTACAATTTCCCTCGAAATCCCTTTGTCCTGCACAAAAGTAACACATTACTCATACCTGTTTAAAATAGGCAAAAATACATTCAAAAACATCTTTTCATGGTAAAAAATGAACTAATTCATCCAAAAAACCTATAAAAAGACCTTTTACCATGTCATTTTTACCGTTTCACTGTTGAGGTTGAAAAAGGAGCTTTTGACAAGAAACTTCCCGTGGTTGCTGCGGAAAATCTGACCGTCGGAATCGAACGCCGTCTCATCCAGGTATTTTACACATCCTACTCTGCATTTCTATCCGTTTAGAATCAATTTTTAGGTTTAGTTTCATTTTTTGGGGGGGTTTTGGTTTTGGAATGCGCCTCTCGGCGGACGCAGGTGCCCTTCGGGTGACCTGCGTCCCCCGACTTTTTCTCATACGGGAAAACGGTCGGAAGACGCAGTCCGCCTTCAGGCCAGCTGCGTCCGGGCGCCCTGTGCTACAAAGCCGGGGTGCGTCCTCCGAGAAACGCGCATTTCAAAACCCCAACTCTCTCAAAAAACCACCAAAAATTCCCAAATCAATTTCTAATTGCTATTTTTGATATGCAGGGCATTAATCATGTTAGACTGGAGAGAAAGAGAGCATGTAGAGGAAGATGAAGCTGCAATAAATCATCAACCTTCCCTGGATGCCCTAAGAGCATGCGGATTATACAAATATTGGACCATACCGGGCATGAGGGGCCAGGTAAGATTCTTGGAATGGCTGGTTGAGCGATGGAACGTACAAGAACAATGCTTTTACATAGGAGGGCACCAGCTCGAGATAGAGCCCTCGGATGTATACTTTCTCACTGGCTTGCCAAACAGAGGTGAGCAACTCAGTCTTGCGGGGACTAGGCCGGGTGGCCAATCCCTTGATAGTCTCCGCGAGAATTGGTGCACACCTGGGGCTCACCATTCAAAAGGCATAGAGATAAAACACATCACTCTACCGGAACTCAAAGTCATAGCGTTCACGGTTACCAGAATTTGCGGCGCGGCCGCTTTACACATTGCTTCCGGATCCCAAATGCGGATGGCAATTGACTGTTACCAAGGCACCATTTTCAACTGGTGTGAAGCTGTGTCGGCTCATATGAAGAGCCAACTGACCAAGGCAAAGAACGGACGACTAAAGACTTTTGGATATGGGCCTATAGTCGTGAGCTTTGCCTTGGAGAGAATTCCAATGCTGATCCCTCAGCAACTCACTGTTGATATCTTGGGTCCTCAGCAGCCAAAGCTGATACGATGGGTTGCGGTGATGGCCCGGCATCCTGACGAGGGCGCGACAGTAGTTCGATTCTCAGATAGTTATTTTGACTGGTTAGAGGGCCAGCTTTTTGTGATACAGGACTTTCCGTATGCCGGAATGGATTTCAGAGGTGATCCGGACATGGTTCTTCCACAGGGAGAACAATGGGACGACAGAGGTACTTTTTATTTTCACAAGTTTTCTAGTTATGTATTTTTTGTATTTTTTATATATATCGTCTCAAAATTAATAGTAAATCTTTCAAAATGCAGATGTTGGTCCACAGCGTCCAGCCAACCTCCGGCCTTATGATAGACTACATCCAGCTGCACCGGTACCGGCCCCACAGGATGCGACAGCAGAAGTACTAGCTGAGTTGGAGCATGATCTAGAGCGTCTCACGGCAGATATACCTGAGACTACTATGGACGACATTCCTATCAGGCTTCAGCGCTTCGTAGTCGCGGTCCCTGGACCGTTTAGGAGATTTTTGCGTAAGGTAGCCCGCGCAGTGGTGTCGTACAGAGAGCACCACCAGTGATTGACTAGTCACTTTTGTAGTCACATGTGACATTTTTGACTTTTTGTACTATCATTTTGCCGATCATAAGGTGTTTTAAACCTATGATCGAAGACGATGTATATATTTTTTGACACACTTCTATCTATATATATCACTATTACCGGCTTATCTTGTTTAACATATGTGATGAAATGTTTTTTAAATTTACTTGCATGATTATCGTAAATGTCTGTCCAACATTCGAGAAGCAATTGCATCTGCTAATGTATTCAAAGACCTTGGAATATGTTGATATTCAATGTAATCAAATTCACGTTCCAAGAGACGCACTCTCAAAAACAACCTTAATAACACAGGATTTCTAATGGCATAAACTCTATTAAGCTGTAATACAACAAGTTCAGAATCTAACCTCACTATCAAACGTCGAATTCCAAATGAAATAGATTCGGATAATAATTCAACCACTGCACTGTATTCTGCAATGTTATTCGTTGTTTGACCGAGGCTTACCCCATGCATAGAAACTAACTCGTCAGAGGGCGAATAGATAACCCAAGCTGCGGAAGAGATATTCCGTGTATTACGACAAGCACCATCAGCAAATCCAATGTATGTTTGGAGAGGCGTCGACATCTACAATATCAAGAGTAAAACCAAGATAAGCCAGAATAATGACGAAAAACCACACTCGCTAAGCTAAGCACACTGACTAAACTAACACACTTGCTAGCTAGAAAGAAAATCTAACCTATCTAAAAATTTCTCCATACCCATCATTTTAAGCATAATACCTCTTTAGGTAAAGTCCATTTCTGGGTTTACCCAAAGAGTCCCCATCAAAATCAACTAACTCATAAGCCCCTTTTGCTAGCTTTCGCTTTACAATGTAGGGCCCATGCCACATGGGAACGAATTTTCCGGCACCTAGCTTATCGTTAGCTTGATCATATAATAGTACTAGGTCTCCTTCCGAAAAACTTCGAGGGGTTACATTTTTATCGTACTGAGCTTTCATTCGTTTCGCGTGAGTCTCGATAGCTAAAGTAGCGTCACGTCGAGTCTCATCTAATTTAGCCAAGTATAATAACCGTTTCTCCTCTTCGGAAGTAGCTGGAAGTAATTCGACAGCCATTTGAAGTGATGGGATTTCGCATTCAATAGGTAACACAGCTTCTAAGCCATAAACTAGCTGGAAAGGGGTGAAACCTGTTGAATTTTTCACTGAAGTTCGATATGCCCATAGCGCCGAAAATAACATGTTATGCCAATTCGTTCGATGGATACCAATGATCCGTCGAATCATGATGACTAGAACTTTGTTGATTGACTCAACCAAACCGTTGGCTTGCGGATAATAAGGAGTAGAGCTATCGTGGCGCAAACCAAGCTGGCTTGTAAGCTCAGTCATCATGACGTTTCGAAAATGGCTCCCATGGTCAGTAATGATTGCTTGTGGGACACCAAACCTAGTTATGATATGATTGAATACGAAAACTGCAGCTGTCTTGCCGCTTGCGTCGAATGTAGGCATCGCCTCGGCCCATTTTGTAAAATAATCAACCGCGAGGATGATATACGCATGCCCCCCGGCCGAGTGAGGGTTACAAGTAATAAAGTCAATGCCCCATTTGGCGAATGGACCAGCGGCAATTATAGGGTGGAGAGGAGCAGGTGGAGCGCGCATCTTTCGATCAAACACTTGACAGTTGTGGCATGTTCTGACAGCAAGGATACAATCTTTAAACATAGACGGCCAGAAATAGCCAGCGCGCAACACCTTCTGAGCTGTGGCATACCCAGACATATGACCGCCACATGCTCCAGAGTGACAATCATTCAAAACTCTCTCAGCCTCTTCGTGAGTTAAACAACGTCGAAAAACTAAGTCTGCCCCCCGGCGATAAAGTGTATCTCCAATAATTCTGTATTGCTGGGATCGAAACCGAATTTTTCGACGGTCTTCCTTGGAAGCTTCAGGCCGAAAGGTTTGGGTTTGGAGATAGATGATTATATCCCCATACCACGGATCTAAAGTGCTAATAAGAAACAAAGATTCGTCCACAATGGACTCCTCTGCCACAGTCTCTGTGTCAGCACTCGGGAAATCACACATCAATTCCGCAAAAACTAAAGATTTCTTAGACTTGGACTTCTCGAACTCCAAGTCGAACTCTTGCAGGATAACAATCCATTTAGAGTACTTGCCCCCTAGCAGTTGTTTTGTCAAAATATAAATCATAGGGTTGCAATCCGAAATAACTGTAGTCTTGCGGAGAAGAATGTAGTGACGAAAACGCTGGACAGCTTGAACGGCTGCCAGGGCCAATTTCTCCACATGCGAATATTTTAACTCAGTGGGATTTAAGGTTCTACTAAGATAATATATCACATGCTCTGCTTTGAATTCATCTTCTTGAACTAACACCATTCCAATGGTGGAATGCGAAGCTGCGAGGTATAAGAAGTAGTCCTGGTTGTAGTTGGGAGGATGCAATAACGGTGCATGGGTCAACGCGTGTTTCAGTGCATCAAAAGATTGTTGGGCAATCTCGTCCCAAAAGAATTGTGCGTTCTGTTTCAACAACCGTGTAAAACCTTTAGTGACCTCGGCGTAGTTTGGGATGAATCGGCGTAAAAAGTTCGCTTTCCCTTGCAAACTTTGGAGTTGGCGCAAACTCGAAGGAGGAGGCAATTTGATGATAGCCTCGACTTTCGAGGGATCGACGCGAATGCCGGCTTTTGAAACAACAAATCCCAGCAATCGACCTGTTTCTATACAGAAAACACACTTGTGGGGATTCAACCGAATTCGATAATGCCTACACCTCATAAAGATTGCTCGTAGGTGGACAAGGTGATCAGCTCGTTGTAAAGAATGAGCAGGCAAATCATCGAGATAGGGTTGCACAATGTGCTTGATGTCATGAAATGCATAAGACATCGCCCGTTGAAAAGTAGCACCGGCGTTCTTAAGCCCAAAAGGTAATTTGCAATAAGCAAATGTCCCCCATGGACAAATGAATGCCGTTTTTGGTTGATCGGCAGGTAGAATATTGATTTGATTATAGCCTGAGAAACCATCCATGAAGGAAAACATCTCACTTCCGGCACAATCATCAATGATTTGATCGATATAAGGCGTAGGATAGTTGTCTTTTGGACAAGCTCGATTGATATCCCTATAGTCGATACAGATTCTTATTGTTCCTTGTTTTTTATTGACGGGAACAATATTCGATACCCAATCCGTTAACGGGATCGGATAAATGAAACCTGCTTTCAACAGCTTTTCGACTTCTGCTTTAATCGCAGCCGCTTTTCGAGGGTGAATCTGACGCAACCGTTGCCGAATGGGTTTAGCATCCGGGTAGGTTTTGATTTCATGAACAACAATGGCAGGATCAATTCCCGGCATTTCCTCGTAAGACCAGGCAAACACGTCGCGGAATTCTTGGAATAGGGCCTTGTAAGTTTGGATTTCTTCTTCAGTACATGCGGCACCTATATGAATGTTCTCCTCGATTCCGGGCTTCACTGAAATATCAATGGGAATAGTACGAGAAATATTCCCTAAATTCAGCTCTGAATCAGAATGTTTCGTTGGATCCTGAGCGTCTTTGACATATTCAGCGGTAAAGATAGATGAAAAATCATTTTCAAATGCATCATCCTTAGGTAAAAACGAAGATCTGTGATGGAGATCTTCCCATGGTAGATCATCTACACTTAGGATTTCGCGAAGTTGTTCGTCAGATGACACTTCTTCGGGAAACGTTATCCGTTCTAAGGGTGAGGTGAAAAGTGACTCTTCACTGACCACATTCATTTGGTCGGTTGAATGAAAGTCGGTAAAAGACATAAGAGCTTCATAAGCAATCTCATACGGACTCAACGGCATAACATCACCGAGTGAGTCTAGCTCAGAGTCAGAGGGAACATACCAAGGATCATCATAAATAATGTTTTCTGACGTGATCATATGAATTGTTGCAAACGAAGGGTCTGCATTGAGTGGAGGGAGAGGAAAAGTTCCCAGTAAACCGGAATCCTTAACTAAACCTACACCAATGTCCCTATAAGGGATTGTCGTTTTACCAACATGCTGGATAGTTTCTGAAGAGGTTGGGTCGGATGAAAAGTATGTCAGCTGATCAATAGTCACGATCTTACCGTTATGTGGAAACTTAATGACTCTGAAGACCGATGAAACGACCGCTGTCATAGCATATGACCAACTTCGACCCAAAAGAAGGTTGTAGTCTAGAGGGGCATCAACCACTTCCACATCCAGACTAACGGTTTTACCTTCGACCCCTATAGGCAATTCTTGTAGAATACCAAACGGACGGAACCCACGGCCATCAAAGGCCTTAAGGATGGTGGGGGATTGGTTCAACGAAGGAGAACCAAGCGATCTCCAACATTGAATCGACATAATACACGTAGAAGCTCCCTCATCAATCACAGTCCGATGAATAGGCCTGTTTTTGACTATCACTGGAATTTGGAAAGCCATTTGATGGGGGAGACGCGGTGTACTACTTTCTAGATCAAAGATCATTAGGTTCGGGTCCTGAACATCGACAGCTCCAATAGCCGACAAAAGCAATTTTCGTTGCGCTGGACATGATTGCAGCACTTCGAGTGCCGACATTGCTGAAGGTGAAACAGCTAAGTCTTCAACAATGTTGTAATTCTGGGCTGCTCTCGCATGTGGATTGAAAGCAGACCTTCGAAGTACACCCTTGGCGGGCGGCTTAATCACTAAGTCTGGGTTAGGTTTTTCGATCTGTAGTGGATCGGAACCAGGAGCTGAGGTTGATGGGTTAGAGTGAGAAGATTCTGCTTCTTTACCATCAACAGGAGCCTTACTACCATAATCTTGCGATCGAGTCGCAATCCTGACATGAGACATCATCAAAATGGGTTCTTCACTGGCATTCGAAGAAGAACCTATCATCTTATTCTCCTGCTCTGGAAATGGATTTTTTAACACAGCAGGAGTGGGAGAACCTTTGACTATTTTCACTACCTCGGCCCGATGAGGGCAGTCTCTCGTAAAATGATCTTCTTCACAAATAAGACAAGGATATCGAGGTTTGCGTTTTTCGTCATTGGTTTCCGACTTTTCCGTTTTCTCCTTTGGAGCCTTGTCTGCTTTAGCCTTCTTCTTTCCTTTCTTCTTTCCACCGTTTTTTGATTTGGCCGTAGATGACTCTACAGCGTGAATGTCGGCGGTAAGTTCAGGAGGAGAAGACTCTCCTGTCGGAGAATCAGGCAAAGTGATAATTGGAGTATTGGAGGTCTTGGAAGACTTCTTCTTACTCTTCGTAGTCACGATACCAATCATACCATCAGCGGCATGAGATCCCGAAGGAGCAGCAGCGATTTGGTTTGACTTTGGAAGATCCGGAATTTTCTCGTGTAACGTACCCGACTGAGTGTAAACTAAGTCAAGGTATTGTGCCTGAGCAATGACTTGCTCCTCAGTAACTACTCCGGCCTTAGCTACATCTTCAGTAATTCTTGGTAATAATGATTTGACAAACCATTCAGCTAAGATTTGGTCCGGGATAAAAACTTTCACTAATCTTCTTCGACGTCTCCACTCATGAATGTGATCAGAAATGTACGTGGATGTCGATTGTTTTAGCGAAGTTAATAATTCTGTACCATTATCGTATCTGACTGGTAACTGAAAATGAGTTAAGAACGAGGTAGCTAACTGGCTAAAGTTGTAAAAAGAGGCCCGTGGTAACTCAATGTACCACTTGGCTGCGAGACCAATGAGTGTACGCTGGAAAAGACGTAAGCGGATGGAATCATCTGAGATGGAATTTGATGCACACCAGAGGTGGTAAGTCATCACGTGATTAGACGGATCCTCTCCAGACTTACCTTCGAACTTGGGTATATCGCTGGGCAACTTATTTGGCATTGGCGGCCAGAACTGAAGATATTGAATTGGATCGTTCGTTAGGCGCGTCAAGTCGGGTAAATCTAAAGTTGCAATAAACGGTAACTGCCGGTTAGGATCTCTAAAACTCTGAGTCACAATACCAGCCCCAGGAGGAGGATATCCAGGATAACTAGGAACAGGAGTCGCATTTGGGATATTATATCCTCCTGGAAAACCAGGATTAACCGGACCGTACTGGGGTTGCTGAGGTGGTTGATAAGTGTACCCAGGATACGGTTGATACTGGTAAACCGGTTGTTGGGCAGCTTGCCCAGGTTGATACTGTCCCTGGTACGGAGGTTGAACAAACTGAGGTTGAGTAGTAACAACCGTACTTGTACCAGGTTGGCCTGCAGGCATCTGGACTGTGGTTTGAACCGTGGGTCCAGACAACGGTACAGATGTCTGAGGCGTGGTTACAGGGACAGTAGAAACCGGAGCTGCCGATACTCCAGAAGTAAGCATGGTAGATGAAGCGGTAGTTGCTGCAGCCGTGTGAGGTGGAGTACCAGGTGCAATTGGCGGCTGAGTAACTACAGAAGTTACAGGGGTCTGAACACTTGACTGGACAGGTTGCGGTTGCTGGGGTGGACCAGGAACTGCAGGTTGTCCTGCTTGAGGTACCGACTGTATACTTGGTTGCGACATCTGTTGACCCTGTGACGGATCCCATGTTAACATTCCAGGGTATTGACTCGTAACAGGTTGAGGATACTGAGATCCATAGCCGTATTGAGGATAGGGTTGATAACTGTAAGGTGCAGTCCCATATGATTGCCCTTGAGGTGGTTGATAACCTTGACCAGGGTATTGACCCGTAGGTTGATAACCTTGAGGTAAATACGAATACTGGGGTTGACCTTGACCTTGAGGTTGGTATCCTTGAGGTTGATACCCTTGGGGTTGATACCCTTGGGGTTGCCATCCTTGAGGTTGCCATCCTTGAGGTTGATATTGATACTGAGGTTGACTTTGGGGTACATATTGAGGCTGGGGTTGATACCCTTGGGGTTGATACCCTTGAGGTTGCCCCCCAGTCACGAATGAAGTACCTTGAGGTTGCCCCCCAGGCATTAACGAAGGTTGCCCCCCAGGCGGTAATTGGCCACCTTGAGGTTGGTTAATGGGAGTTGAACCTGACATCATATAAATGTCACCTATACTCAATGGTACATTACCACTGTTTCCAACTAATAACCCATGATCAACGGGTTGAGGAGATGCTCCCGCAAAGGTACCAGAAAGTGATTGATACCCAGTAGGAACAGAAGGACCGCCATGTAAAAATGATTCAGGACTTTGTGAAAACACAGATGACTGACCAGACATATTTACAGGAGAATGAATTCCTCTAGGTGGAACCGGAGTACGAGGTGTAGAAAAACCTACTGAGTTGTCTAAAAAATTGGTTAATGCAAGGTACCAAGATTCACTTCTAGGAGGACTGTAAAAGATGGATTCACGCTCCCTTAGATCAAGGGTAATTAGATCTTCAGAATCAGAAACGCCTATTTCTTCCTCTGGAACAAGTTCTTCTATAGCAATTAATCCAACAGGAAGATTTTCGGTGATAATTCTTTCTATTCTTGGTGAATCAGGAACACTAGGAGTTGGAGTAACAGGTTCTGAAATTTCAGGTTCTTCGCCTGTTTCACTGGCAGATGAAAAACTACCAGCAAGCTCGGAAACTGTAACAGCTTCGGGATTGTAACCTGTTTCTAAACTTTGGTAATCTGGATGGACTACCAAGGAAGATTCTCCTTCTTCAGGTGATCCTACTCTACTGCCACTAGGAGGAGTTACAAGGACCTTTAACCCTTCTAAATGACCCGGAATGTCTTCAGGAGATTCACCCCGCGATTTACGGAGTTTTCTTAACAAATCTATTCCGGTAACAATCTCAGGAGACTTGCCCCGAAGTCTACGGGACTGTCTCGGTAATTCCGCCACAATTAAAGATTTTAACTACAACACACGAAAACAAAGTAAAAAATTTTAAATCAAACCACCTAAAGTCTTCTAAAGAAGCAAACAAATTTGAAGCACACGCCTAAATAATCTAGAGCGTCAAACCACACACAAACAGTAGTCTTCCGGACCAAAAGCGCTAGTTGGTGATTAGGCCCAACCTCGCAGGATTCAGTACAGAAATGGTGGGTGGAACAGTTACCCCGGCAACCTGCTTAATGAATAGACTGGACCAAGTTCCTCCACTTTAACCGTCTCGAAGTGAAGCGAACCCCCCAGAAAATCCAAGTGAGTATAACCGACGTCTGCTCCAGGTACAGTGGGACCTTCCCTCCACCGTCACCTTGGGTAGAATCCTAGATATTATGGCCACTAAGGTTACCAATCACAACAATTACACCTGGGGGAACAGTCTAAACTCCGACAGCACGCAAGGGCAGAGTAGCAAGCTCCAATCCCCTTACCGGCTCCTTGACAACAATCCAAGGTTTACCGATAAGTGACCCCTGGCTCCTCGACAATGGTTAATCCGAGGTTTACCGTTTGTAATACGTACTGCCTGGCGTCGTTCCCAACGAGGGAGGAATGATCCCCTCACTGGTTCGGACACGAGCTCGTGCTTCTCCTTTAAGAGGAGCTTTCCCAGAATGTAACTGAAACAATTGGATTTGTTCTACTCAAGATAGACTATCTGTTTGGTTTTGTAGTCTTGGAGAGTTAAGTACTCACCTACTCCAAGACCCTAGCCTAAGCTATGTTGGTGCTTCAGAGCCCTAGAAAAATAAAGATTACTAGATTGATTTTAATTTAAGCGTTACTTTTAAGGTTGTTTCTTAAGTCAAAAGGTGATGGAAGTGAAACTAGTGGTGTGTTGACTCGACTCGAAACCACTACAAAATGCACCTAGAATGATTTATCCACTACTTTACTTTTTCGATGAATTGCTTAACTAAAAAGTTGAGAGAATGCAATCTTTATAAAAGCAACTTCTTAATTGAAGACAATCAAAGAAACAATTCGTTTGTCTTTTCCAAGCATAAAAACATAACCTCTCTTTACATGCACGAAAAAACTCTTTTCTTCTTTCGAAAACAAAAAGCTACTTGAAACAAGACTTTTTAAGAAGATGTTTTTGTATTTTTCTTTTAATAAAACAAATAAATCTAATATAACCAAAAATCAATCTTAACAACTCTTAAAACCTATGAAAATGCACTCATAAGCAAACTAAAGGCAAATTTACTCTAAGCAATCTTAACGAGGCCAAAACTAACAATGATTATTTCTAAGGTGTTTTACTTGATCACAATCAAATCAAGGACTAGCTTATTGCAGAATCAAAAACTAGCCAAAACAAAACTCTAATCTTTTTGTTCTTTTTGTAAAATGGAAATCAATACTTTATAAACAAGTAATTCGAAATTTGACCCAAAACAACTCAAATGGCAAGTTGCTCACAAAAGGAGACTTTACGACAGGCCCGACTTCTAAGAAGGTTGACTAACCAGAGAGATCTAAGGCTGGACAACTTTCTACTATCAAAGTCACTACAAAGCCTTTCCAAAAATCAAACCCTAGGTCTAAACTTCGTTGAAAACCACTAAAACACTCAAAGCTCACAAAACTAGTTCAGGTGAAAATTCTTGACAGGGTACTAAAGGATCTGGGCAGAAAACACTAAGGAAAAACAAAATCTAAAAGCAATTTAAAGCAAAAATGGAATTTTCTTAAGTTTTACAGGAAGACGCAGGCAACCCGTTGTCACAGGTGCGGCCCCGCTCTGTGCAGACGGCAACAGCGCGTCCAAAGACGCACTGTGCAGTACTAAGAGGGTGCGTCCTTCTGGAAAAATGAAGAAAAACCAAATCTAACTAAATCTAAAGCTAAGCCACCCAAATACTAATTCTCACAGTCAAAAACCAGAAAATAAAAATGATTTTCTCAAAGCAAAGTTCATATAAAGGAAAAGACTCTCTCATTAATGGATTCCCCAGCGGAGTCGCCAATTTGTCACACGGAATCTGTCAAGGGTGCGGACACGACTGACCTTCCTAGAAGTCTAAGACATTCTAATGACAAACAAGACAAAATGGAGTGATCTTTCTCTAAATACACCTTTTACAACATGAAAACTACAAGTGTTTAGGCTTACCTTATTCCAAAACGCTGTTGTTGAAGTCCGTTCTTGACGATCCGGATGAGCTCCTCCTTCAAGTCAATTCCTGCAACCACAAACAATCAAACAATTACCAAGCACTTGCATTTCATATAATAAAACATATATTCAACATGCAGACCAAGGAACACATGAAATAACTCATTAACACAAGCTATTGAGAAAAATAAACCAGTTTGTATTAATAACGAAACAAAGAAACTCTTACAACCTGGCCTTGGTGTTGTGCAAGTTCCTCCCAGGGTCCATCAAGGGTTTTCCTCTACTTTGACAAAGCTCACCCTCTCCCAAGTAGAATCAAGTGAAGACAATCTCTCCTCACAAAGGCTCTAATGGAAGACCTAAATCCTGCAGCATTTACCCAAAGAAAATGTATAGCTCCAACCTCTTCTCCTTCTGGCTCAATGCCTTTATTTATAGTGCTGTAAAGAGGTTATTCAGGTCCACTATCAATGGGATCATCCCCCTCTTTGGGTGGGATAGCTCCCTTATTGATGGGATAAGTTCCCCCTTAATAGAGATACATGAACCAACTGGAGGCGCATCCATTTCATCAAACCGACCTCTAGAATGTTCTAGAAGTAACCACAAGTAACTTTTTCAAGATAAAACTCGCGCATTTTGCCTTTTACAGAGGGACGCACCTGTCCCTTAACATACAGAGCGTCCATGGACGCAGATTTTGTGAACATGGTCAGCGTCCCCGCAGGTAAGGCTAGAGAGAACCTGCGACCCCAGAGATAAACATAGTTTTTACAAGACTTTCTCTCTTCTTTGAGTTTGAGATGGATAACAGAGGCATGAGACTTGCCTAAGAGGGTAGCATGACTGTTGATTTGAGCCATACTAACTGTAAGTAGTCAAGGTGACATTTTTTAGTGTAACACCTGCTGCCGCTTCGGGTTCTGATTTTTGATCCTTAGACTGGGATGTGCTTGTGCAGCACATGTTTGCACCCATCGACACAAGTGGGCGCACGCACTGCTTCATCCTAGCTACCCGGCTCTCGTTCGACGCTGGGGACTTCCAAACCGTAAGCGCATATGTCTTCTACATTCACGCCAGTTTCCAATAGTCTTCTGATGTGTACTCCACCATCATGCAGGTGTTACGCAGTCCCCATTCTAGCGCACCATACTGTGACTATTCTGGTACTGCACTTTCAAATTTGTCCAAGAATTCATCCACCGATGTTACTCCATCATATGTTGGCAGTTTCCTTGCCTTTGTTGTCACGCAATGCAGGGATCTAATCATCATGTTGCAATTCAACGTTGTCACTTCGTGTAACTGGTTTTGCCAGCATTCTACTTCTTCATCTAAATTTGAAGTACAGGAACTGTCGCACTCCCATGAGATTCTCCCATTTGTAGTCGAGTTCACCCGATCCTAGTCTTGCGCCATTATCTAGTAAATATAATCCAGCTCATCGTCGCTTTCATCATCGTGCACTAGTTCAATGTAGCATACTCCTTCAGCTAGGTCTAGCGGAACTACTATGCGTAGGGACTTTTTCTCAAATACCATCTTCCACTTCTTTAGGTTGATGACTCCATTCATATCAATGGCCTAGTCTATTCCTAACAATGCGGGATAAGGGTTTCTGTCATCAACAATCTCTATTACTTCAAAGTCCATCTGTGTGCTCATGCCTTCGATATCAACTATTACCCCTTACAACCGTCCCATGGGAAAAATCTTCTGTTGGTTCGCCATTCATAATTGAATAGGGGACCACTGTAACGCGGGCTTGCCCATGCATTCCCATGTCTTCTTTGGTAACACATTCGCATCCAAACCCAGGTATAGGATTACCTAATCCATTTCATACTCGCCAGTCTACACCGTCAATCTCATTTCCCTCCCAGTGCGCAATGCATGCTTTCCCAATTTCCAGACTACGTACGGTTCCCGTGACCCTGCGCACCTAGTGATCAACTCCTGTAGTCCCTTTATTGCCAAATTGTCGTGCAAAAATTTCATGCATGTCTCCAAAAAGGTAGTTAGCATAGAAGGATCCATCCCTGTCTCTAGTTGATCCTTACTACCTGAAGTGGAGGCCTCCGCGAAGCTCTTCTTAGCTTCCATGAATGTCTCCTTTGCGCATTCTAAGTCAAACTCAGGTTCCTTTGTAGGGGCCTTGTGAACCCATGCATCTTCCTCGGGCTGCTTCCCCTTATCTTCCCCTATAGTCGCATTGCTTCTGAGCACTATATTCACATTTGGGTCTTCTTCGTGCAGTTCAGACCTCATCATTTGAATATTTTGAGTCGGAGTAGGCTGGAGTACCCCTTTCTCATGCATCTGTGCGATCAACGTAGGAAAATCTACCATTTCATGATCAAATTGAGCACAGTATGAACAAGATACTCTCTTCAAGTTGGTACAATCACAGGCATAGTGCCCTGGTCCTCCGTAATTGTAACAAATCAATTGTCCATGACCCCTTCCTAGCCCCATTCCTCCTCATCCTCGACCTCGTCCTTGAAATCCACCACGCTCCATTCCTACCACTGGGTCGAGGGCTTGAATTTCTGTCTGCATTCGATAGGCTGGGGTCTGATCCATCATTAACTCATAGCTCCAACAAGTATGCTCATCATGTCCCATCGACCTACAGAAATTACAAAACAGGTGTTGGGGTGCCATTGTATACTTCTGCAACAAATGACAATTATCCATCGTTTGCTTTCCTCCTATTTGATAGATCGCACACCATAGCACGGGTGCCACACTCAACCCTCCTGCCAAGTAGTTCATGAATACCGAACAGTGGTCCTTGTCGTGGCCCTGGCCTTTGCATTTTATGCACCACACATCCTCTCTCACCTCCAGCCACGGTGCCCTATCCTGCTTCAAGCTCTTCATTTCCAGGTGGAGATTCTGTAGTTGCACATGGATTTGTTGAACTCCCATCCCCGGATCCTGTATCGGTGTTTCATGCAACCTCATCACCATTTCCAACGCTTCGGCCTGGGTAGCGAGTTTCTATTGCGACAACGCCATCCTCAAGTGTGATGTCAGAGATGCCACACACCATGCACGATGTTGCACATCCGTGAGAGTCATATTAGCCTCACAAATCATACTCTTCAGCTGCTGATCCAGATCCTAGGGGGTCTCGCCTAGAAGCATCGCGATCTCTTTAAATCTGATAATTGATTGTGTCTCTAATTTCGGCCAGCTAAATTCTCTGTTTAGCGCATTCTGGATATCTATTATTCCTGCATTTGGGTGATCATTCGAGTGCTTGATATACCATGTCAACGCGTAATCCTGCAGTGCACTCACCAATGTAGCCTTCTTAATGTTGTCATCTGTGACCCCTTGTGCTTCCCATACTGCTCTCACCATGAACCAAAACTGGTCTGAATCCTCATTCCCTACTCCTCTAAATATAGGTAGCTTAATCACACTCACATGCTAAACTGTGGGTTTGGTGGAGGTGGAGTTGGTGAAGATGGAGGCGAAGTAGGTGAAGTGGGTGATGGCACAAGTGGAGGTCATAACTGCGGAACGTGCTGCTTTATCAAACTAACCACACTTCTCAGAGAAACCCGAGCGAGCTCTTCCTTGCTCTCTCATGAAGGTGAAATTAAGGGACTGTTTCCTAATCCCTTGCTACCTTTGTAGATCTTTCCGCTCCACGTCATTCCAAACATTAATGTATTTGCGTAACCCACTTTTCACATAACAACATCTTAATCCAAGTATTCAACGATTTAATGTACTTACCTCGCGGTCCCTTGAGAAAAAGTTGTTCTGCTTCACTATAGCTCACGGTCGTGTCTACCACAAACTCAGTGATAAACCCCCCATTATCTGGTCGAGCCACTGGTCCACAACTTGCACAATCTTATCTTTTGATGCCTCTAGTTTGCGCACTAACTCCGGAGTCCACACTATCGGTTGGTCGAGCTTACACCTTCCCTGGCTGTCGGCTAACCTCGCGATCCACTCATACAGTTCAGAAGGAAAGGATCTGAAGAAGATCTCGTGGATTTTTGTATACACGTAGCGATCCAACCACCTTTTCTTAGATACCTACGGAGTTCTATTTTCCTGTGTCACGAACTCGTGAAGCTTCTTGTCCAACCACTCTTCAATTTCCTTCTTTGTTGGGTTCCAGTGGCATGATATCAAACATCCCTTCGGCAGATCCTAGTCCCGGAAACATAACCATTTGTTGGCATGTTGGGGCCTGACCCAGGTTCAGAAGTGATTTAGCCAAACAAATTCCAAAACTATCGACCCTTTCAGCAACAGTTCGTGTTGCGCGGACTGAGGTCTCACCCGAGGTAGTATGGGAGGGTATTGGAACTAGGTTTCTGCACCCTAGGGATGTCTTGATGAAGTCTGGGAAGTTCACAAACCGATCCTGCATGCTTGCACTGCTCCACGCAACCATCTATCCTTCACAACTTGTGCAACTGCTTCTGCATAGCTCTGTAAAGAGCGCGAAGAGGTGCTGCTTAGATCCTTATTCCTGACTGTGTGCTTATTATAGATCTTAACTTATTATGTGGGCCCAATATTCTCATTAATCATTCAACATTCATAACAAGTGCGTGCAATCATAAACTGTAAAGAGATGCATAAATATAACAGAAGCATAGACATATAATATTCCAAAATCAACTTATCTTTTATTAATTCTTTGTCCCAGTACAATCCCAACTCCACCCTGTGCACTCAGCTGCAGGGGTCCGCACACATAGCTGCGGACTCTACCAGGCCTCTACGCACTCAGCTGCACTGCCTCTTCCTACTACTGCAACCTAAGACTCGGACTTACAAACTCAGAGCTAATTCATCATCCAAAACCCATTATGACTTCTCAAAGCTAAGACTCCCTTTACACTTAGAGCCTTGCTCTATTTATAGAATCCCATAGTCCACGGACCATGAGTAGGCCGACATACCATACACAAAATTATATTATTTTAGGGCGGAAAACCCTAGACTCTCACACTCCGCCCCCTTTCGCGGGGTCTCTACATTACACTTTTACCAAAATTCGAGCTTTAAAGCCATCTTTTTCTTTTCTTTTTTCGGTTTTTGGGCTATATCCCTAACACATACATTTAAAAAGTTTAAATATTAGTAATAAAAAAACATTTAGAGATTAGCCACAAATAAAATATTTTAATAATAACATGATACATGAAGATAATGCGGTATAGAAAGATTAAAAAAAATAATAAAAGGAAAAAAAAAAAGAAAAAAACTAAAATATTTGTGAGAGCTATTATTAAGTTAAAAAAATACATAACATATATAAAATCTAAAAAAAATATTTAGTAAATAAATATTTTGCATTATTGATTATTAATTTTTAATAATATAATTTAGAATATTATAATATATAGCTTAAAGTAATAAAAGATTCAAAATAATAAATTAAATCTATTTAAACGAATAACCATTCCTTACATTTAAGGAATATGTATATATATTTCATTAAAGCTAAGGGATATATATATATATTTTGATATATAATGGAGAAATTTTTTAATCATACTTAAGTAATAAAATTATTAAATTGATAATATCTGAACTATTTTTAAAAATAAAATCTAACTTACCAAAATAAAAATGATTTGATAACATCTTAACCAAAGACTAAGGATGAATTGGTAACCTCTTAACCAGACACTAAAATAAAATAAGATCATCCAATAACCAGACACTAAAATAAGATCATCCAACTTATGAGAACGAATTATCTTAAACGTATCAAGAAAATATTTGATACACATTAAACTATAAAAACAAGACAGACTTCATAATTGATCAGCATATGCTACTCCGTTCCGTTTCAGCTTCAGTGGAGCTTGTTTGATATTTGCAATGGGTTTAGGTGCATTCATCTCCTCCGTGGGCAGAGCCACTATGGGCATCCTCTTCCTCTTAGCGCTAATGAAGGGAGTGAGGGGAGATCCAGAGTCGTTGCAGGATTTCTGCGTCGCAGACACCCAGTCATCCGTTTTTACCAACGGACTGCCGTGCCTGGATCCCGCGAAAGTGACTGCTCAACACTTCGTGACGTCGGTGCTGCGCAAGCCAGGGAACACATCAAGCTCACCCACGGCCGCAACCTTCATTGGGGTGAATCCGCAGAACCTGCCGGGCCTCAACACGCTGGGAATAACCTTGGCTCGCATAGACATAGGTGTGGGGGGCATAACAGGTCCACATATCCATCCCAGAGGCAGTGAAATATCTTACGTGTTGCAAGGCAAAATCTTGGCTGGCTTCGTGGAACCAAGAGCAAACAAACTCTTCTCTCAAACGCTGGAAGCTGGCGATGTGTTCGTGGTTCCGGAGGGTGCCTTGCACTTCGCTCAAAACGTTGGAGACACGGCTGCAGTTGCTATCAACGCACTTAGCAGCCAAAATCCAGGGTTTCTATACCTGCCCTTGGCCACTTTCGCTTCCACTCCGGCCATTCCCCAAGATATTCTGGCCAAGTCATTTGCCTTAACTGAAGCGCAAGTAGCCCAAATCAAGAAGAGCCTGGGAGGAGGTAGCTGAAATTTTTATTTACTTTTTATAACAATGGTATTACCTAGTATTATTATGTAATAATAATAATAGAGTAGTAACTCAATGTGTATATGTGTGGAGGAGCAAGGTGTTTTGAATGATGCACCTGAGAATATCTCCCTCATGCTCAGCTATAAGCTTCTCTAATTTTATTTTCCTGGCTTCTTTTTCTATACTTATATATTTTACATATTTTTAAAAATATTATCTCTCATTATAGTATTATTATTCTGATTAATTTTGTTTACTTCAAATTGTAGGAAATATTTTGGAAAAGAATATTAGTTTATATTTGAAAACACTGATAAAAGAGATAAATATCAAGTTAGGTTTAAGAGATATCATTCAATTATGGATCATTGAAGAGGAGTGTCACTAATAAAATTGATTTCTTATGTTGTTTATTGACTTTAGAAAATCTTTTGACATTATTCCTAGAACAAATCTATGGAAGAGGATGGAAGAAATAATGGTTCTTCTTCATTTGAGGGTTGTTCTGTCAAGGTTGTATGAGAATATTATTTCCAAGATTAAGGCCACTAAGGATTGGTCAAAAGAAACTAACTATAATATTGTAATGAAGCAAGGGTGCCGTACTCATTTTGGCTTATATATTGATAAGTTAAAAGAGTAATTGGAAGATGCAAGTTGTGTTGACCCAAACTCACTAGGATGAACATAACTCTTATCCTTTATGTTGTATTTGTTCCTTTGGAAAGGAATCGTTACCATCTTGACTAGCAACTACGAATCATCCAAGATTCTTGTTCCAATATGGGTATGACTATTAATGCTAGCAAAAAATAATATTGATAATCGAATCCAAAAAAATCACATATGATACTTTCATAAATGACAACAACAACAACATGGTAGAAGTTCCTTCATACAAATATCTTGGAATCAATATCCATCACAAGCTTAAATTGAATTATAGCATGAGAAAAGGCAAATGAAGGATGTAAAGCTTATTATAGACTTGAGAAAATATTTTTGAATATGGGATAAAAAGAAACTCCTCTTTGAGACTCTCATCATGCCTATTATTTCATATGGATGTTATTTTTAAGGATGTACTATCTCCAAAGAGTCATGGACGAAGATAGAATACCTGTTATTTCAAATGGATGTGAGTTTTAAGGATGTAGTATCTCCAAAGAGTCATGGAGGAAGATATAATAGATCCAAAAGCAATTATAACCCACATGATCAAGATTAAAAGAAATACACCTTATCCTATCCTCATCATCTAAGCAGGTCTTTCTTGCATTGAAAATATGGCTATGACTACATATCTTATGTATAAGAAGAGATTAAACAATATAGAATAAAATAGGTTCCCTAAAATTGCTTCCAACTCTAGCAAAACCCATGACCTTCGACTCAAGTGGGGATCATATAAGGATGCCCAATATTGAATAGACCATTGGGTGGTAAAAAAGGAGCTCATTTTGCAAAATAATGATACCATTAAGGATACATTACATAATGATTTAAAAAGAAATTGTGGTGTAATGAACAATTGCAATGAAAAGCAAAACTAAGACATTCTAAAGAGACAATCAACCTAAATTTCCAAAATGAAAAATAACTATTTGTCTTACTTTCTATAAACTAAAAAATTAATATTGTTTAAAAAATAATTGTACTAAACTCCACAATGAAATTAGATGTTGTTCGATTCAAAATTATACTATCAATCCAAATTTCTAAAATAAAAAAATAACTTTTTATCTTACTTACTTAAAAAAAATTAACATTATTAACATAAAAATAAATTATTATAAACTCCATAATGATAATGAAATTGAATATATGTTGATTCTCCAATATACTTGATTATATACCCTACTATCATATTTTTAGTTTACTCTTCTCCCTAAAAACTTATAAGGATAAACGACAATATAAAATGGTGTGTTTTACAAATCATTTTATCTAAAATAATGTCTTTAATATAATATTTGTATTTTTTAAACATTGAAAATTAAAAAAATAAAATGTATTTCTTATTTGATTTCAAATGAATATATTTAATAAAATAAAAAACTTATGATAGAGTGTTTATGTAGAATGTTTATTTGAAGATGATGAAAATTATATTGAGAAAAGTTATGTGTTATATTATTAGCCACTATTTTAAAATGGTGCAAAAGTATGTGAAGAGCATTGTTAAATTAGAAATATAGTTTGGTTTCATAATTATGTAAATAATATTGATATATTAAATAATATTAAATTTTAAATTTTAGTGGTTGTTTTTTCAATATTTAGTGTATTTTTACTGTGTGTTTTTGTTTTGATGTTGTAAATTTTTTATGATTGAAATATAGAAAATTATCAAAAATACCATGTTCTATATTGCAAAGCAACATATAATTACTTTAGTGTAGAGTTGATACGTTATATTAAAAAAACATATTAAAACCATCAATAAAATATTTCAATGTTCAAGTAATATGAGAAAAACCATTCTTATAATTAAAATATTTCAATACTTTATATAAGAAAAATATACAAGTCTTTAAATGTTTAACATTAACATAATGTTGAATTTATGACAAATGAAATTAGAATTTTTCTCATGATAAATTGAAAAAATGTACTCATAATAAACTTACGCTAATCATAATTTGAATCCCATCCCATAATCGTGTATAATTTTTTTTCATGGAACATTAGAGTTGCATATACTTTTGATGGTGGGGAATGGAGATATTCCCACTTGGTGACATGTTGATGACATCAATCTCGACATCTGAAAGTTTGACATACATATTGGGAAAGTTGATAGAAAATGTCTATTTCTTGGATTGTCACTCCATACAACGAAAATACATTAAAAATTGGATTTTTTTGATAGAAAATGTCTTCCGGGATATAATGTATGTTTAATGATTCATCAGAAAACCTAAAAAGCCTAGTGCTGAGGAAATTCCAATTTGTAGATTGTTATTGTTGATCATTTGGAGTCAACACTTCTAGCAATTCTAGCTTTGCATGAACTGATAGAAAACACAATGAACTATGAACAACATACAAATATCCTGCTACCATCCAAGTTATTCCTTCACAATTGACATCATGCTCAGCAACAATCAGAACGTTATTGATAAAGAAAACAATGCTATCACCTGCCCTTACCTGTTTCATCCCATGTCCAAGGGAGAAAATACTCGGAGGATGTTTTTGCCATTTTGGTGGTGGTTATCCATGAATTATTGAGCAATTTTTTCTTGTTTATTTTTTCTATGATTTTTTCCACATTCATCTTGGAGAGGATATTTTAATATGGCTAAGAGCAAATTTTGATTCATAGCAAATATATTAGATCCTTTTGAATGAATTCATGTGGTAACACAGACCTAAAATAGGTATTTTTGGTGAGAAGCCATCATTATAATTGTTGTCTAGAACTCCCTACAACATCTCTGAGATAACTAAACTACTTAAACAAAAGGACCCTGTGTTTAAGTAAATGCTCTAGTCTTTTGCCTATGAATGTGTGATCTTACAATAACTCATAAAACAATTAGACACAATTTGTGGCTTCATAAATAAGAGAAATTCATTATGCCACTATAGAAGGACCAATCAAGACTCAAATAATCCTCTTAGCTACAACAGATAGAATAACATATGCCATGATCCACAACACTCCAAATTTCCAATATTTTTAATGTTTATGTTACAGTCACAATGATATTATTCTAATTCTTAATTTTTCTTTTACATGCAACACATATCGAAGGGAAATCGACTAGTCATTTCTCCCCATGGGGTGAATAACACTCCTTATTGGCTTGTTGGGGCCTGACCCAGGTTCAGAAGTGATTTAGCCAAACAAATCCCAAAACTACCATCCCTTTCGGCAGCAGTCTGCGGTGCGCAGACTGAGGCCTCACCCGAGGTAGTATGGGAGGGTGTTGGAACCAAGTTTCCACACCCTATGTATGTCTTAATGAAGTCTAGGAAGTTTGCGAACCGATCATGTGTGCTTGTGCTGCTTCGTGCAGCCATCTATCCTTTGCAACTTGTGCGACTGGTTCCGCGTAGCTCTGTAAAGAGTGCGAAGTGGTGTTACCTAGATCCTTATTCCTGACTGTGCATTTATTATAGATCTTAACTTAATTAAGTGGGCCCAATATTCTCATTAATCATTCAACATTCATAACAAGTGCGCACAATCATAAACTATAAAGAGATGCATAAATATAACAGAAGCATAGACATAGAATATTCCAAAATCAACTTATCTTTTATTAATTCTCTGTCCCAGTACAATCCCAACTCCACCCTGCGCACTCAGCTGCAGGGGTCCGCGCACACAGCTGCGGACTCTACTAGGCCTCTGCGCACTCAACTGCAGAGCCTCTTCCTACTACTACAACCCAAGACTCGGACTTACAGACTCAGAGCTAATTCATCATCCAAAACCCCTTATGACTTCTCAAAGCTAAGACTCCCTTTACACTTAGAGCCTCGCTCTATTTATACAATCCCATGGTCCGCGGACCATGGGTAGGCCGACATACCATACATTCAATTATATTATTTTAGGGCAAACAACCCTAGACTCTCACACTCTGAGCCCGCATTTCACAGGGTCTCTACATTACACTTTTACCAAATTTCGGGCTTCAAGTGCCAAAAACATACTATGGGGGGATCCACTGCCCAACAGGCCCCCAACACAATCATCGTGACTCGTCCCAAGTCACTTTGCTGGTGCGGAAATCTTTGTGCAAAGTCCATCTAACTGTGCTTGTGCTACACGAAGATTTGTAGCGCATTGTTCTGTTGTCCGCTGGATCGGTTCTGCTTGCTCGGCCGAATGCTCATTGTAAGTGTCAAATCCCCGTCGCAAGCCATGCATCGCTTTCATTTGTGCGAGTTTTCCTTCGATGTGAGTCGTGATGAGGAAGGCCTCATTAATCCAAGGTTGGACACATGCTTTAAGTACTGCCTCCTTTTGGCATGTTGCGTCCACTTGCTCCTTCAATGCCTTTGCCTGTTGTAGCCTCGCGAGCTGCTGAGTTAGGACCACTGTTTGCATCGTCCCACGCACACTATCATATTGCATTTGAAGCTCCCGTGCCTCTGTTTCCAACTGTTGTATGCTGGGATCCTCCTATAAGGTTGTGAGGATGCCGAAGGATTCTTCCAACAATGTGGTGCAGCTCTGCACTGCCTGTTCAATTTCTTCCAACCCTTTTTGAATATCATTGACGCACTGATCTTGAACTTCTGGGGGTGTGGAGGGCTGCAACTTTAACCATAGTTCAACAATTTGCAGTTTGAGGTCCAACTGGATCCTTGTAGCTTCCTCCTTTGCCTCGCGGAATCCACTAACAAACTTGTGGATTCGTATTCCCACTAGTATATCTATCGCAATTTCCAGTTCTGGGACGCAGCGATATGCTTCCTCTTCGATCTGCTACAACTACTAGTTCTGATCCACCGCTTCATCATGTTGTAGGCTAAGTTATTCGATTTTGATTCGTTGTTCACATAGTATTTTCATTGCGCATCCCTCTCTAGCATGGAGTTCTATTGTTGCTCCATCCTGTAACTGGTATAAAATCTCACGTGGAAGAGCAGCCAAGTTTAGGCCGAGTCCCTTGATCCGCCCTACCATGGCTCTATCCTCCATGATGTCTGTTGTCAGTGCTCCTTCTGGTAGCGTGACAATGCTGGCCAGAAGGCAGTGAAAAATCTTGGCTGGCTTTGTGGAACCAAGAGCAAATAAACTCTTCTCTCAAACGCTGGACGTTGGTGATGTGTTCATGGTTCCAGAGGGTGCCTTGCACTTCGCTCTAAACATTGGAGACATGGATGCAGTTGCTATCAATGCACTTAGCAAACAAAATCCAGGGTTTCTATACCTACCCTTGGCCACTTTTGCTCCACTCCGGGCATTCCCCAAGATATTCTGGCCAACTCATTTTCCTTAACTAAAGCGCAAGTAGATGAAATCAAGAAGAGCCTGGGAGGAGGTAGCTGAAATTTTTATTTACTTTTTATAACAATGGTATTACCTAGTAATAATAATAATAATAAAGTAGTGACTCACTGTGTGTATGTGTGCAGGAGCAAGGTGTTTGAATGATGCACCACAACAGTTTTGCTGAGAATTATATATATAAGAATTATACCACTTTATACTTAAAAGTAATAATTTGTTACTTTATTTCTTTGTATAAGATTATGATATCTTATATAGATATTGAAATATTTTATTTATGGTTGATCATGAGAGTAAAACATGTATATTTATTTTTGTTTTTTTATAAATATATTTTTATTTAAATGATATATATATATATATATATATATATATATATATATAAAGGATAAGTGTCAACTCAAGGTTGAGCACGAACATAATCACACATCATATCTCCCTCATACTGAGCTATAAGCCTCCCTAATTCTATTTTCCTTTCTTTTTTTTCTATAATTATATATTTTACAGATTTTTAAAAATATTATCTCTCATTATAGTATTATTATGATTAAATTTGTTTACTTCAAATTGTAAGAAATATTTTGGAAAATAATATTAGTTTATATTTGAAAACACTGATAAAAGAGATAAATATCAAGTTAAGTTTAAGAGATAAATTTCAATTATGGATCATTAAAGAGGAGTGTCACTAATAAAATTGATTTCATATTTTGTTTATTGACTTTAGAAAATCTTTTGACATTATTCCTAGAACAAATCTATGGAAGAGGATGGAAGAAATAATGGTTCTTCTTCATTTGAGGGTTGTTGTGTGAAGGTTGTATGAGAAAATTATTTCCAAGATTAAGGCCACTAAGGATTGGTCAAAATAAATTAACTACAATATTGTAATGAAGCAAGGGTGCCCTACCCATTTCGGCTTATACATTGATAAGTTAAAAGAGTAAATGGAAGATGCAAGTTGTGTTGACCCAAACTCACTAGTATGAACATAACTCTTATCCTTTATGTTGTATGTGTTCCTTTGGAAAGGAATCGTTACCATCTTGACTAGCAATTATGAATCATCCAAAATTCTTGTTCCAATATGGGTATGAATATTAATACTAGCAAAAAAATATATTGATAATTGAATCCAAAAAAATCACATACGATACTTTCATAAATGACAACAACAACAACATGGTAGAAGTTCTTGGAATCAATATCCATCACAAGATTAAATTGAATTATAGCATGAGAAAAGGGCAAATGAAGGACGTAAAGCTTATTAAAGACTTGAGAAAATATTTTTGAATATGGGATAAAAAGAAACTCCTCTTTGAGACTCTCATCATGCCTATTATTTCATATGGATGTTATTTTTAGGGATGTACTATCTCCAAAGAGTCATGGAGGAAGATAGAATACCTGTTATTTCAAATGGATGTGAGTAGAATTTTTCACATGATAAATTGAAAAAATGTACTCATAATAAACTTACACTAATAGTAATTTAAATCCCATCCCAGAATAGTGTATAAATGTTTTTCGTGGAACATTAGAGTTGCATATACTTTTGATGGTGGGGAATGGAGATATTCCCACTTGGTGACATGTTGATGACATCAATCTAGACATCCGAGAGTTTGACTTACATATTGGGAAAGTTGATAGAAAATGTCTATTTCTTGGATTATCACTCCATACAAAGAAAATACATTAAAAATTGGATATTTTTGATAGAAAATGTCTCCCAGGATATAACGTATGTTTAATGATTCATCAGAAAACCTAAGAAGCCTAGTGCTAAGGAAATTCCAATTTGTAGATTGTTATTGCTGATCATTTGGAGTCAACACTTCTAGCAATTCTAGCTTTACATGAACTGATAGAGAACACAATGAACTATGAACAACATACAAATATCCTGCTACCATCCAAGTTATTCCTTCGTAATTGACATCCTGCTCAACAACAATCAGAACGTTATTGATAAATCAAACAATGTTATCACCTGCCCTTACCTGTTTCATCCCATGTCCAAGGGAGAAAATACTCGGAGGATGTTTTTGCCATTTTGGTAGTGGTTCTCCATGAATGCTTGAGCAATTTTTTCTTGTTTATTTTTTCTATGATTTTTTCCACATTCATCTTGGAGAGGATAGATTAAGATGGCTAAGAGAGAATTTTGATTCATAGCAAATATATTAGCTCCATTTTAATGAATTCATGTGGTAACACAAACCTAAAATAGGTATTTGTGGTGAGAATCCATCATTATAATTGTTGTTTAGAACTCCCAGCAACATCTTTGAGATAAACTAAACTACCTAAACAAAAGGACCCCTACATTTAAGTAAATGCTCTAGTCTTTTGCCTGGGAATGTGTGATCTTACAACAACTCATAAAACAATACAGACTCAATTTGTGGCTTCATAAATAAGAGAAATTCAATTATTTTAAGTTATATATTCAAATATTTTCAAAAAGTATAAGAATTATACCACTTTATACTTAAAAGTAATAATAAAAGTTTTTTTTGTTACTTTATTTCTTTGTATAAGATTATGATATCTCATATAGACATCTTTTCTTTTTATAGACATATTTTTATTTAAATAATATAAATATATATATATATATATATATCTATATATATATATATATATATATATATATATATATATATATATATATATATATATATAAAGGACAAGTGTCAACTCAATGTTAAGTACGAACATAATCACACATCATATCTCCCTCATACTGAGCTATAAACCTCCCTAATTCTATTTTCCTTTCTTTTTTTTTCTATAATATATATTTTACTTATTTTTAAAAATATTATCTCTCATTATATTATTATTATGATTAATTTTGTTTACTTCAAATTGTAGGAAATGTTTTGGAAAAGAATATTAGTTTATATTTGAAAAACACTAATAAAAGAGATAAATATCAAGTTAGGTTTAAGAGATAACATTCAATTATGGATCATTGAAGAGGAGTGTCACTAATAAAATTGATTTCTTATGTTGTTTATTGACTTTAGAAAAGCTTTTGACATTATTCCTAGAACAAATCTATGGAAGAGGATGGAAGAAATAATGGTTCTTCCTCATTTGAGGGTTGTTGTGTCAAGGTTGTATGAGAACATTATTTCCAAGATTAAGGCCACTAAGGATTGGTCAAAAGAAATTAACTACAATATTGTAATGAAGCGAGGGTATCCCGTGCCCTACTCATTTTGTCTTGTACATTGATAAGTTAAAAGAGTAATTGGAAGATGCAAGTTGTGTTGACCCAAACTCACTAGTATGAACATAATTCTTATCCTTTATGTTGTATTTGTTCCTTTAGAAAGGAATCATTACCATCTTGACCAGCAACTACGAATCATCCAAGGTTCTTGTTCCAATATGGGTATGACTATTAATACTAGCAAAAAATAATATTGATAATCAGATCCAAAAAAATCACATATGATACTTTCATAAATGACAACAACAACAACATGGTAGAAGTTCCTTCATACAAATATCTTGGAATCAATATCCATCACAAGCTTAAATTGAATTATAGCATTGAGAAAAGGGCAAATGAAGGATGTAAAGCTTATTATAGACTTGAAAAAATATTTTTGAATATGGGATAAAAAGAAACTCCTCTTTGAGATTCTCATCATGCCTATTATTTCTTATGGATGTGATTTTTAGGGATGTGTGGAGCGATAAAAAGGTGTCTTGTGAACTCCTAATTACCTCACATTAATTATCAACCCAGGGACAACTTTTTATTTCAAGAGTGTACTCTGTCTGAGGCGGCTATTTACTTAAGAGTAATTTTTTTGCAGTATAGAGATTAAAACCCGCAAGTAAATGAATGCTTGAAACAAAATCTAAAGCAAGAAACTGAAATGTTCTAAACTAAATCATTCATTCAAATAACCACCAATCGAGGATGCAGTAGCAATAACTCATTCCTCTAGAAATTGATGAAGGAAAAGGAATTAGAGTATGGATCATGGATCTGGGAGCATAATAGCGTCTGCTGTGTCTCACGACAGCCTTGATCCTCCTCTCACACCAAAGCAATAAATGCAAGAAAAAGGAAATGGAACAGCAAGAAAGCAGAATGGAATGGCAATTCAGAAAATGAAATAGCAAGTCTAAAATGGAACGGCCGTAAATGGAATAGCAACTGGAATTAAAGGAATCTGAACATCAAACTTTAACTAATGGAAATGAACAACAACCAAGCCAAATCAATAGCAATCTTTACCCTAAGAATAAATCGAACAGCACAAGGAAATAGAACAGCATTGAATAATGATGGAATATGAAACAATGCTGGAAAGTCAAATATAAACACACACGGCACGCCTTAATAGTAATCTGATATGGTAACCCAATTATCAGTCTTAGTTATAAAGAATACGACTGTATTTTGTAATGGAACAGCAACGTTCATAGATTCACAATCGCAAGGAAATATGATTTCTAAGATGAAAATAATACCAATGGTCGAATGTTACAACACAGGCACTCCATAATTAAATCACAATGGTACCCGGTAAAAACCATTTTATGCCAGCAATTAAAGAAACAGCAATGTGCTGCAAAGTCAATATGATATTCCTATCTCAGAAACGATATCACTTAGCATATCAAACGTAACAGAGCTGCGTTGTAAAATAATAAACCAAATCAGATTACCGAATCACGCTGATGAGCAAACCACGCATAAAACACAAGAATATACTATACAGTAGCAGCAGCGTATTCCGCCATAGGCTGGGCCCTTAGCCGCCAGCGGATGCTGCGGGGTCACTTCAGAATGAGAAGAATGAACAACAATTCCCAATTCATTTATTAATCAGCCAATTGGAATCATTACAATAGCAAAAGCTACAGCATGAATAATCCACCACCGTTGTCCGTCATTTCTCCATCATTCTTCCGTCCTCACGTCTCTCTCCAATCTGCCCCCGTCTCTGATCTTGGGTTTCATTTAAATAGAGAAGATCAGAGCATAGATAAGTACAACATGATTTGATTTACAAAATTGGATGGATTCTAACCAATTGATCAACAAGAACAAGGCGGATTTGGGTTTGCAGCTAAGATTTGGAGGGCGGCCGCAATAGCAAATCCCAGAAAATCGTGTTCAAAGAACCCTGCGTTTCTCCCGGTACAAGCCGAATTTGGGCAAACTGTTCTTTCTGAAGATAATTGGGCCCGTTCTGGACAAAATACATGTTCCGGATTTTCCAAATTCGTCTTCATTTGCTCAGAATCTTAACCGCAAAACTGTCACTCCTTAAACCAGCGAATTTCTGAGTTGGCTGATTTAGAAATCAAATCTTCAATCTGGAAGTTACTTTGGAGGCTAAGAATGGCGAATGATGTTACAACCAACTTATTAGAACTATCATTGATAAATTAATGCATAATAATCAATTTATTAAAAATAAAAGAGAATAAATAATATTCATCCATGAGAGCATAAATTATTTATAAAATGGATTTAAATGATAAATTATAATAAATGTCATGATGAAGAATGGTGGAAATGGGTGGAATAAACGTTCACAAGTGACAATAATCATGGCATATTAACGACCCTACACACCCCCACACTCAATATGTTGCATGTCCTCATGCAACGAAAACTGAATGTATTGCATGTCCTCATGCAACCCAAAGACAAAAACCATGTGTTAACCAAGCAATAAAAATTGGAGAATAACTGAATGCTTCCTTAATTAATAAATATTCAATTTTAGCAATCTTGATGAAGGCATAACAATTTTTACATTGACATTCAACTATATGTATGAAGTTGCAGCAAAATATGATATAAGTAACAGCAAACTTCATTAAGCATTTTCTCAAAACTACAAACTAGATTTTGTTGAAATGTTGCAAGTAAATTTACAATATATGAATGTCTCTATGATCCAAAAATCAAATCGTTTTGATACACGGATCATGAGATATAAACAAAATGGCTGTAGGTGAGAGTGCATGATTTCCGAAATTTTATGAACCAATATTTCTTGAAATTATCTAGGTATGTGTATTTTAATAGTATGTTTGTGTTTCCTAGAGATCACAAGAATTGAGTTCATAGTTTTTGAAAATATGGGAAATCAATTTCCGCACTGTGTAAAAATGAAATTGTATGCCTTAAAGGAGAAAGAAAATAGAAAACATCCATCATGCATAGCAATTCCTCCCCCTCTCTGAAAAATTAGCATGTCCTCATGCGATGCGAGAAAACAAATAGAGGTGGTTGCTACCAGCTGTTGAATTCTATGCTTGGTGTAAAACAACATGGAATAAGGGAGGTGTTGAGAATAAATAAGAATAGCAATGGATGATAAAGAATATGAATGCCGTGGTCATAAGAAAGAAATGAATGAAAAGAACACTCCCCCACACTCGAAAATGACATGCTGCTGAAAAAGGGGAAGTGGTAAAGATGTGGAATGAAAGATGACAAATAATGCTCAAAATGGATTTTTATTAGATTCTCCTAAATTTATAATAAATTAGAAAACTATGCAATTTTACCTCAAGTTTTACCTCCAAAAATGTGGAATGACATATAAATACTGGCAGTTGTTGAAGCTGATGTAGGCAGAGTTGGTGCTAAAAGTGATGCAAAAGGTGGAATCCAGGGAAGCACATCATATCTGAAGAATTGTTCACGTTCACGAGCCTCTACTGTGAAGTGCAATAGTGTTGTCATGCTGTGAATAGAATTTTGCCCATACTTGTTGTTCTCCTGTAAACAAAGCACTATTTTGCATACAATGTGCTTGAATCCATAGTGTTAGCTTTGAATATCAACAGATAAGATGCATGCAAAATTGCAATTAGAAAAACTCAAATCAACAAGGTATGGCAAAGTGCATATCGCATGCAATCCCATAATGCATACATTCCCCCCTCCAATTGGAAAATGGGTTCCATAACCATAAAGCATATGAAAGGGGTGGTGCTGACGGCAAGGCAATGGAATGAACAATATATCAGTAAGTGAAGCAGAGTACACTTATCAATGATAGGACGGTGAAAATTGAGAGCAAAGTGTGTAAAGATAGTTATGAATAAGAGATAGGACGCTTTAGATTGATGATAGTTTATACAAAACGAAAAAGGACAACAATATGCTAGAAAGATGCTTTGCTGACGGTATTCTAGCTGAAAATGATGTGATTGATCATAAAACACTTTCTCATGCATAAAGGTTCAAACAGGGAAAAAGTTAAGGAAATAACTTCTCTGATAAAAAGAAAATAAGAAAAGGGTATTATAATAATAATTGACGAAAAGAGATAACTTCAATACCATAAGCAGAGCCGCTGCTGCCAGCAGGCGTCCATAACCTCGGCAGGGTTGATTTTTAACCCATATGAGCCAAAATGTGGAGCGATAAAAAGGTGTCTTGTGAACTCCTAATTACCTCACATTAATTATCAACCCAGGGACAACTTTTTATTTCAAGAGTGTACTCTGTCTGAGGTGGCTATTTACTTAAGAGTAATTTTTTTGCAGTATAGAGATTAAAACCCGCAAGTAAATGAATGCTTGAAACAAAATCTAAAGCAAGAAACTGAAATGTTCTAAACTAAATCATTCATTCAAATAACCACCAATCGAGGATGCAGTAGCAATAACTCATTCCTCTAGAAATTGATGAAGGAAAAGGAATTAGAGTATGGATCATGGATCTGGGAGCATAATAGCGTCTGCTGTGTCTCACGACAGCCTTGATCCTCCTCTCACACCAAAGCAATAAATGCAAGAAAAAGGAAATGGAACAGCAAGAAAGCAGAATGGAATGGCAATTCAGAAAATGAAATAGCAAGTCTAAAATGGAACGGCCGTAAATGGAATAGCAACTGGAATTAAAGGAATCTGAACAGCAAACTTTAACTAATGGAAATGAACAACAACCAAGCCAAATCAATAGCAATCTTTACCCGAAGAATAAATCGAACAGCACAAGGAAATAGAACAGCATTGAATAATGATGGAATATGAAACAATGCTGGAAAGTCAAATATAAACACACACGGCACGCCTTAATAGTAATCTGATATGGTAACCCAATTATCAGTCTTAGTTATAAAGAATACGACTGTATTTTGTAATGGAACAACAACGTTCATAGATTCACAATCGCAAGGAAATATGATTTCTAAGATGAAAATAATACCAATGGTCGAATGTTACAACACAGGCACTCCATAATTAAATCACAATGGTACCCGGTAAAAACCATTTTATGCCAGCAATTAAAGAAACAACAATGCGCTGCAAAGTCAATATGATATTCCTATCTCAGAAACGATATCACTTAGCATATCAAACGTAACAGAGCTGCGTTGTAAAATAATAAACCAAATCAGATTACCGAATCACGCTGATGAGCAAACCACGCATAAAACACAAGAATATACTATACAGTAGCAGCAGCGTATTCCGCCATAGGCTGGGCCCTTAGCCGCCAGCGGATGCTGCGGGGTCACTTCAGAATGAGAAGAATGAACAACAATTCCCAATTCATTTATTAATCAGCCAATTGGAATCATTACAACAGCAAAAGCTACAGCATGAATAATCCACCACCGTTGTCCGTCATTTCTCCATCATTCTTCCGTCCTCACGTCTCTCTCCAATCTGCCCCGGTCTCTGATCTTGGGTTTCATTTAAATAGAGAAGATCAGAGCATAGATAAGTACAACATGATTTGATTTACAAAATTGGATGGATTCTAACCAATTGATCAACAAGAACAAGGCGGATTTGGGTTTGCAGCTAAGATTTGGAGGGCGGCCGCAACAGCAAATCCCAGAAAATCGTGTTCAAAGAACCCTGCGTTTCTCCCTGTACAAGCCGAATTTGGGCAAACTGTTCTTTTTGAAGATAATTGGGCCCGTTCTGGACAAAACCCATGTTCCGGATTTTCCAAATTCGTCTTCATTTGCTCAGAATCTTAACCGCAAAACTGTCACTCCTTAAACCAGCGAATTTCTGAGTTGGCTGATTTAGAAATCAAATCTTCAATCTGGAAGTTACTTTGGAGGCTAAGAATGGCGAATGATGTTACAACCAACTTATTAGAACTATCATTGATAAATTAATGCATAATAATCAATTTATTAAAAATAAAAGAGAATAAATAATATTCATCCATGAGAGCATAAATTATTTATAAAATGGATTTAAATGATAAATTATAATAAATGTCATGATGAAGAATGGTGGAAATGGGTGGAATAAACGTTCACAAGTGACAATAATCATGGCATATTAACGACCCTACAGGATGTACTATCTCTAAAGAGTCATGGAGGAAGATAGAATACATGTTATTTCAAATGGATGTGAGTTTTGAGGGTGTAGTATCTCTAGAGAGTCATGAAGGAAGATAGAATAGATCCAAAAGCAATTTATAACCCACGTGATAAAGATTAAAAGAAATACACGTTATCTTATCCTCCTCATCTAAGCAGACCTTTCTTGCATTGAAAACATGGCTATGATTGCATATCTTATGTATAAGAAGAGGTTAAACAATATGGAACAAAATAGGTTCCCTAAAATTGCTTCCAACTCCAGCCAAAACCATGACATTCAACTCAAGTGGGGATCACATAAGGATGCCCAATCTTGAATAGACCATTCGATGGTAAAGAAGGAGCTCATTTTGCAAAATAATGATACCATTAAAGATACATTACGTAATGATTTAAAACATAATTGTTGTGTAATGAATAGTTACAATGAAAAACAAAACTAAGACATTCTAAAGATGCAATCAACCCAAATTTCCAAAATGAAAAATAACTCTTTGTCTTACTTCCTATAAATTAAAAAATTAGCATTGTTTAAAAAAAAAATTGTGTTGAACTCCACAATGAAATTGGATGTTGATCGATTCAAAATTATACTATCAATCCAAATTTCTAAAATAAAAAATAACTTTCTGTCTTACTTACTATAAAAACAAAAAAAATTAACATTATTAACATAAGAATAAATTATTATAAACTTCGTAATGATAATGAAATTGAATATTGGTTGATTCTCCAATATACTTAGATTATATACCCTACTATCATATTTTGAGTTTACACTTCTCCATAAAAATTATAAGGATAAAGGACAATATAAAATGGTGTGTTTTACAAAACATTTAGTGTAAAATAATGTATTTAATATAATATTGGTATTTTTTTAATATTAAAAATTAAAAAAATAAAATAAAATGTATTTCTTATTTTATTTCAAATGAATATATTTAATAAAATAAAAAAAATTATGATAGAGTGTGTTAAGGTAGAATGTGTATTTGAATATGACAAAAATGATATTGAGGAAAGTTATGTCCTATATTATTAGTCACTATTTTAAAATGGTGCAAAAGTATGTCAAGAGTATTGTTAAAATGGAAAAAAATATAGTTTGGTTTCATAATTATGCAAATAATATTGATATATTAAATTTTAAATTTTAGTGGTTGTTTTTTTTAATATTTAGTGTATTTTTAATGTGTTTGTGTGTGTTTTGATGTTGTAAATTTTTTATGATTGAAATATAGAAAATTATCAAAAATACCATGTTCTATATTGCAAAGCAACATATAATTATTTTAATAAAGAGTTGATAAGCTATATTAAAAAAAATATTAAAGCCATAAATAATATATTTCAAAACCGTTCTTATAATTAAAATATTTCAATACTTTATATAAGAAAAATATACAAGTATTTAAATGTTTAACATTAACATAATACTGAATTTATGACATTAAAGTAGAATTTTTCACATGCTAAATTGAAAAAATTTACTCATAATAAACTTACACTAATCATAATTTGAATCCCATCCCAGAATAGTGTATAAATTTTTTTCGTGGAACATTAGAGTTGCATATACTTTTGATGGTGGGGAATGGAGATATCCCACTTTGTGACATGTTGATGACTTCAATCTGGACATCCAAGAGTTTGACTCACATATTGGGAAAGTTGATAGAAAATGTCTATCTCTTGGATTGTCACTCCATACAATGAAAATATTTTAAAAATTGGATTTTTTTGATAGAAAATGTCTCCTAGGATATAATGTATATTTAATGATTCATTAGAAAACCTAAGAAGCCTAGTGCTAAGGAAATTCCAATTTGTAGATTGTTATTGCTGATAATTTTGAGTCAACACTTCTAGCAATTCTAGCTTTTCATGAACTGATAGAGAACACATTGAACTATGAACAACATACAAATATCCTGCTACCATCCAAGTTATTCCTTCGTAATTAACATCCCGCTCAACAACAATTAGAATGTTATTGATAAACCAAACAAGCTATCACCTGCCCTTACCTATTTCATCCCATGTCCGAGGGAGAAAATACTCGGAGGTTGTTTTTTCCATTTTTGTGGTGGTTCTCCATGGATGCTTGAGAAAATTTTTCTTGTTTATTTTTTCTATGATTTTTTCCACATTCATATTGGAGAGGATAGATTAAGATGGCTAAGAGCGAATTTTGATTCATATAAAACATATTAGCTCCATTTCAATGAATTCATGTGGTAACATAGACCTAAAATAGGTATTTGTGGTGAGAAACCATCATTTTAATTGTTGTCTAGAAATCCCAGCAACATCTTTGAGATAACTAAACTACCTAAACAAAAGGACCCCTGTATTTAAGTAAATGCTCTATTCTTTTGCCTGGGAATGTGTTATCTTACAACAACTCATAAAACAATACAAACTCAATTTGTGGCTTCATAAATAAGATAAATTCAATTACAAGAATATTCGTTGTGCCATTACAAAAGGAATGATCAAGACTCAGATAATCCTCTTAGCTACAACAGACAGAATAACATATGCCATGATCCACAACACTCCAAATTTCCAATATTTTTAATGTTTATGTTACAGTCACATTGATATTATTCCAATCCTTAATTTTTCTTTTACATGCAACGCATATTGAAGGGAAATTCACTTGCCATTTCTCCTCATGGGGTGAATAACACTCCTTCTCAACCACCTAGGCTAAACCCAATTAACATATATCTTTTCACTACTCATGATAGGAAATATTGTATCAGAAAGTGCAGTGTTGTACCACAACTCCAGATAAGGTAGACAAATCCAGATCTAAAGTCAAAAGAGTCTAGAAAGTTGCCAAAAGATAACATGTAAAATCCACAAAAAAATCTTCCATTTTTCCAATAATAAGAAAAATATCCAAGAGAAGCCAATATAAAAACGATTTCCTCGATGCACAATGTGTTGGCATCGACACTTACTGGAGTGATATTCACCTCACCAATAGTTTATCAAGTTATGTGTTCTCATTACCAAAAGGGTGTAGCAGGATGACACTCAAAATGTGATCATAACGTCTCTCTATATAACCAAACATATTTTCCTAGTATTGGTTGAGCCAAACAGAATAAGACATGAAATGATCCACAACACTCCAAATTTCCAATATTTTAATGTTTATGCTACAATCCCACTGATACTATTTCAATTATTAATTTTTCTCTTACATGCAACACATATCTCAGGGAAAGCCACTCAGCATTTCTCCTCATGAGGTGAATAACACTCCTTCTCAACCACCTAGGCTAAACCAACTTGACATATATCTTTTCAACTCATGATAGGCAATCTTATATCAGAAAGTGCAGTGTTGTACCTCAACTCCAGATAAGGCAAACAAATCTAGATTCTAAATTCAAATGAGTCTAGAAAGCTGCGAGAAGATAGCATGTAAGATCCACAACAAAATCAACCAATTTTCCAATAATAAGAAAAATCTCCAAGAGAAGACAATAAGCCAACAATTTCCTCAATGAAAAATGTATTGACATCGACACTTACTTGAGTGGTATTCACCTCACCAATAATTTATCAAGTTATTCGTTCTCATTACCAAAAAAATGTAGTAGGATGACACTCAAAATGTGATCATAACATCTAGATGGGCGCGGGATCCCCCAAAGCAAGTTTTGGGTCTTAAAGCCCAGATTTTGACCAAATCCAATGTAAAGACTCCGCATTTTGTGGGTGCGGAGCGCGAAGATTGTAAATGAGTCATAGGGTTGTCTGCCCTCATTTTTGTAATGTAATGTCGACTTTAGAAATCTACCCATGGTCCATGGACCATGGGATTGTATAAATAGAGCAAGGCTCTAAGTTGTAAAGGAGAATAGAAGTAAGTCAGCAAGATCTAATGATGGATAATTGAGTCTTATCTAAGAGTAGAGTCGAGTCTTTGGGTCGTAGAGTAGGAGAATGCTCTACATCTGAGTGCACAGAGGCCTAGTAGTCTACAGTTGAGCACGCGGACCCTTGCAGCTGAGTGCGCAGGGCGAGTTGAGTCTGTAACCTTTGGGGAAGTAATAAAGAGAAGTTTTACATCATTTTTGTGTATCTTTTTTATATTTTGTGCATTGGATGTATCGGATATAAATTGCATTTCTATTGTTTATTTGATGCACGAACTTATATGAATGTGTTGATAAAGTTAATATAAGATAAAGTACCTGTTTATGCCAAGATAACTAATTGTTATAAGAAGATAAGTAAGATCCATGGTATAACTTGGATAATTAGCTCAAATCACTGCTAGGGCAGTGCGAAATCACCTCAACCCCTGGTTATGGCTGCGCAAAGGAGATTATAACAGATCGTGAAGGCCTCGTAGGTCAGGATAGTGCGTGAAGTGACCTAGGTGAAGGTATTCACAGTTGGACTAAACTGACCCCTCAGACACCTCAAGGGTGCGGAAACTTGGTTCCATCATCCCCCCATACTGCTTATGAGACCTCAGTCCACACTTCGTGGGCTGTTTCCGAAAGGGCCAGTAGTAAAGGGATTTGTTTGGCTAATTAACTCTGAACCTGGGTCAAGCAACCTCAAGCCAATAAATGATTTCGTTGCTCAGACCAGAATCTGCATAGAGATGTCTGATGTCGTATCATTGGAATCCAACTAAGAAGGAAATTAAAGGTTGGTTTGATAGAAGAATTCATGAGTTCGCGGCACATGAGAAGAAGAATCCGCAACTAAAAAAAGAAGAGTGGTTAGACTGCTACCTATACATAGAAATCCATGAAATCTTTTTCACATCTTTCCCTACTGAGTTGTATGAGTGGATCGTGAAGCTAGAAGATAGTCAAGGAAGGTGGAACCTCGACAAGCCTATTGTGTGGACCCCATAGTTGGTGCACAGATTGGAAGTATCAGAGGATAAGATCTTACATGTTGTTGATCACTGGCTCGATCAGATTATAGGAGGATTCATTACTGAGTGCACGATAGATACTTCAGTCAGCTATAGCGAGGCAGAGCGACGCTTTCTCAAAGGACCGCGAGGTAAGTACGTAAAGTCTCTAAATACTTGGATTAAAATGCTATTGTGTGAAAAGAGGGTTGTGCAATTATCCTTATGTCCTAAGCTACACGAAGTGGAAAAACCTTCAAAAATGAAGGAAGTAAGGGACCAAAGAATAGCCCTTTGATTTCACCTCTACGAGGGGATGAGGAAGAGCGCGCGAAGATCTCACCGTGAAGCATGATCAATTTGATAAGGCAGACATGGGAGTGCATGGGAAGGCCTATGCTACAATGGTCTCCTATTCAGCTGTGAATGGCAAACCAGCAGAAGATAATACCTATGGGAAGATTCCAGGGAATCACTGTGGATATTGAGGGAGCGAGTGCGCTAGTAGACTTTGAATTGATAGAGATTGTTGATGACAGCAATGCCTACCCTGTGCTCTTAGAAATTTATTGAGCCACTGACACGAACGAGGTGATTAATCTGAAGAAGCGCAATATGATTTTTGAGAAGAAGTATCTGCACATAGTTATACCCTTGGACCTTGTGGAAGGATTTCACTACATAGAGCCGGTGCGTGATTATGAAAGTGATGATCATTTGGACTGCATATACAAAATAACTGCATAAGAGCAAGATTGGGCAAATCCCACCGCGGACGGACAGATCTCTTAGGAGCGTGAAAGCTCTTGTACATTAGATTTAGACGATGAGATAGAATGATGGCAGAACCAGTTACACGAGGTAACCACACTGAACTGTAATATGATGACAAGATCGTTATGTTGTGTATCAACAGAAGTGAGGGATCTACCTACTTATGATGGTTGTTGGGCATGGAATCCCCCCACAGTAGGTTTTGTGGCTCAAAGCCAAAGTTTTGGTCAAAGGTTTTGTAAGACTACGAATTGTGGGCACGGAGCGCGAAGTATAGGTTAAGTCATAGGGTTGTATGCCCTAAAGTATTGTAATGTAATGTAAAGTCATGTCGGCCTACCCATGGTCCACGGACCATGGGATTGTATAAATAAGAGCGAGGATCTAAGTTATAAGGATAACGAAGGAGGAATTAGAGAGAAGAATACGAATGGTTCGAGCATAGAGTAGGAATCTAAGTGTATTGGGTCGCAGTAGTAGGAAGAGGCTCTGCAGCTGAGTGTACAGAGGCCTAGTAGACTCCGCAGCTGAGTGCGTGGACCCCTGCACCTGAGTGCACAGGGCGGTGTCGAGTTTGTAATCTGGATCGAAGAATAATAAAGAGAAGTTGATTCCTATTTCTGTGTATCTACTGTTCATTGCCTTCTTTACATTTATACTATTTTATTTATCGCGCGCACTGACATGAATGTTGAATATGCTGTAATAATCATTAGTCTTACATAAACAAGTTAAGTAATCGGGTAATAACAGATTAAATAGCAAGGAACTTGGGTATTATATGGGTTGCGCCCTAAGTAGGGTTGCGCGGAAGTAGCACTGCAGGTTGTGAAGATATAGTAAGTGCGCATAGCAATGTGCGTGTAGGGTCAAACTGCAGACCTCCAGAAGCTCATCGGACATCCCCAGGGTGTAGAAACCTAGTTCTATCACCCTCCCATACTACTACAGGTGAGACCTCAATCAGCACTTCATGGACTATTGCCGAAAGGGCCAATAGTATCGGGATTTGCTTAGCTAAATCACCTCTTAACCTAGGTTAGTCCCATACAAGCCAACAAATGGTTCCATTACTAGGACTAGGATCTGCATAAGGGATGTCTGATGTCATGCCACTAGAATCCAACAAAGAAATAAATTGAAGAGTGGTTGGACAAGAAGATTCACGAGTTTGCGGCGCAGGAAAACAGAAATCCACGAGTATCTAAGGAACAGTGGTTGGAGCACTACTTGTATACAGAAATCCATGAAATTTTCTTTGCATCCTTTCCTTCTGAGTTGTATGAGTGGATCGCGAAGTTAGCAGACAACCAGGGAAGGTGTAGGCTCAACAAACCAATAATGTGGACTCCAGAATTAGTGTGTAGACTAGAAGCATTAGGAGATAAGATAGTGTGAGTTGTGGACCGTTGGCTTGACTGAATAATAGGAGGATTTATCACTGAGTTCGTGGTAGACACGACCATCAGCTACAGTGAGGCAGAGCGACATTTTCTCAAGGGACCGTGAGGTAAGTATATTAAATCTTTGAACACTTGGATTAAGATGCTATTGTGTGAAAAGTGAGTTATACGAATAAATTAATGTTTGGGACTACACGAAGCGGGAAGATCTACAAAAGCGGAAGTAGTGAAGAGTTGGAAACCAGTCCCTTAATTTCACCCTTGTGGGAAAGCGAGGGAGAGCTCACGAAAGTGTCTCTGAGAAGCGCGGTCAATCTGATAAAGAAGTGTATTATGCTTTTACCACCTCCTCCCACACCGCCACCCGTCTCACCCTCCTCGCCTCCATCTCCACCCACCCCACCTCCACCATTGTAGTTCAATATGGCGAGTGCAATCAAACTACCGGTATTTAGAGGAGTAGGGAATGAAGACCCGGACCAATTCTAGTTCATGGTAAGAGTAGTATGGGAGGCACAAGGTGTCATGGATGATAATATCAAAAAGGCTACACTAGTGAACGCGTTGCAGGATCGCCATTAACGTGGTATATTAAGCATTCTAATGATTACCCAAATGTAGGAATTACAGAGATCCAAGCCACGCTGAACAAGGAATTTAGCAAGCCAAAATCAAAAACACAATCAATCATCGGGTTTAAGGAGATCATGATGCTCCTGGGTGAGACCCCCTAGGACCTGGACAAAAGGCTCAAGAGTATGATTCGTGAAGCCAATATGATGTCGACATATGGACAGCATCATGCGTGGTTTGTGGCATCACTTATGCCACACTTAAGGACATCGTTGTCACAGCAAAAACTTTCCACCCAGGCCGAAGCGTTGGAGATGGCAATGAGATTACATGAGACCCCTATACAAGACCTGGGGTTAGGAGTCCAACAAATCCATGCGCAACTGTAGAATCCGTGTCTGGAAATGCAAAGTTTGAAATAGGATAGGACACCTCGGCTAGAGGTGTCCTATCCAGTATGGTGCATAAAATGCAAAGACCAAGGGCACGACAAGGACCATTGTCCAGTGTTCGCGAACTACTTGGCAGGAGGAGGGTTGATTCCATTAAGACCTGAGGCATAGGCAGGGCCAAGCACGGCGTCTGCATTATGGTGCGTGATATTTCAAATAGGAGGAAAACATAACACGGATAATTGACATCTATTGCAAAAGTATACGCTGAAGTCGTAGCAACTATTTTGTAATTTCTGCAAGTCAGTAGGCCATGATGAACACACCTGCCGAAGCTGTGAACTAATGATGGATTGGACCCCTACCTACAAGGTGTAGACCGAAACGTGAGCCCTTGAACCCAATGCAGGAATGGTGCATGATAGATTTCAAGGGCGCAGTCGAGGTCAGGATGAAATGGGACTAGGAAGGGATCACGAACAACTAATTTGTTACAATTGCGGAGGGTCGGGGCACTATGCCCGCGATTGTACAAACTTGACAAGAATATCATGTCAGTATTGTACTCAGTTTGATCATGAGGCAGAAGACTGCCCTTTTTTGATAGCTAGGATGCGCGAAAAGGGGTTACTCTAGCCCCCTCTGACTCAAAATTTACAAATGATGAGGTCTGAGCCGCGTGAAGAAGACCCAAATGTAAACATGATGCTCAGGATCGGTATGACCACGGGAGATGATAAAGGGAAGTAGCCATAAGAAAGTGTGTGGGTTCGCAAATCTCCTACAAGGGAACCTAAATTTGATTTAGAGTGAGCGAAGGAGACATTCATGGAAGCTAAGAAGAGTTTCACGGAGGCCTCCACTTTAGGTAGTAAGGATCAACTAGAACCAAGGATGGATCCTTCAATGCTCACTACCTTTCTCGAGACATGCATGAAACTATTGCGTGACAGTAAGGCAGTCAAAGGACTACAAGAACTTATCACTAGGTGCACGAGGTCAGGAGAACCACGTGTGGTCCGGAAACTTGGAAAGCATGCATTGCACATAGGAAGGGAAATGACATTGACTGCACAAATTAGCGAGTATGAAATGGATCAGGTAATCCTGGATCTGGGTTCGGATGCGAATGTACTACCAAAGTAAACATGGGAACACATGAGCAGACCCACACTACAATGTTCCCCTATTCAGTTATGAATGGCAAACCAACAAAATATTTTTCCCATGGGAATATTGCAAGAGGTCACAATCGATATTGAAGGTGCGAGCGCGTAAGCAGATTTTGAAGTGATAGAGATTTTCAATGATAATAATCCCTATACTGTGCTACTAGGAATAGACTGGGCCACCGATATGAATGGAGTCATAAATATGAAGAAGTGCAAAATGATCTTTGAGAAAAAGTCACTACGTGTAGCAGTACCGCCAGACCCAGTCGAAGGAGCACGATACACAAACCAGTGAGCGACGATGATAGTGATGACGATCTCAATTGTATTTACAAGATAACTGTGCAAGAACAGGATTGGGTGAATCTGACTGCAGATGGAAGGATTTCGTGGGAGTGCAAAATCTCCTGCACTTCAGATTGAGACAAAGAAGTAGAACGATGGCAGAATCAGTTGCATGAAATAATGACGCTAAATTGCAACATGATGATTAAATCATTATGTTGCATGACAATAGAGGCAAGGGAGCTACTGACATATGATGGATTAACAGCTGTGGATGAATTTCTAAACAAATTTGAAATCTTAGTACCAAAAAAGCAGTGGTTCGATGTGCTGAAGTGGGCACTACATGCAACACCCACACGATGGTGGGGTATGCATCAAGGAAATTTCAAATACTGGCGTGGATGCAGAAGGATGATGCACCTAAGTTTTAGAAAACCCCAACTCTAGACGAAAGCCAATCAGCAAGGGCAGAATAACTTGCTCGCCCACCTTTCCCAATGAGTACAGACATATGTTGTACAACCCACGCAAGCACACAGCACCCCCAGAATAGAGAAGCGGAACAAACCGCAGTAGTAGGAAAGATGACGCATGCTACCAATTCTCCATGATGAAGCCTTTGATAGGGTGTGCGGAGTATTGAACAAGGTTCACCAAGCGAGATGAACTGATTGCGACCTTCACGTGCCAGTGGTTCGATGGGCCTACCGGACCATGTGAAAACTCTAAACATGGAGAGGATTCCAAAGGTGCGGAACAGAGTGGAGACTGTAATTACTGAAGAAAATGAAAAAAGGAATCCGCACGTACTGGGCCCTGCAGTGGTGACAATGCACGGTGACCAGAAGGAAGAAATCACACATCTACAAGAGGTAAAACATATAAGGATTTAGGAAGCCATCCAGCAAGGGAACCTTAGACTTCGAGAACTCAAAAAGGACCGAGAATGATTGAGGAAGAAAAGCATTTTGATGGATGCTGAGATCAAGAGGCTTAAAAAAGAGATCACGCAAGCATGTCTCGTCAATAACCCAAGGATGGCAAGACAAGATACAGATGATCATACCACTGCATTAGAAGATTGTCACCGAGAATTTATGACTTTGCTGCCATGGCTACGACTGCACCTCGCCAAACACAGTAACTAGGGGAGTGCACTACACACAGTAGAACGTGAAGTGCCGGCTGCCACAAAGGTGATTGAGGAATTTCCGCGGACTATGCCTAAAGTCGAGTTGAAGTCTCGCACAGGTGGTGCGACCACCTGACTAGCCGTAAGGAGCACAATCTCAGTGCCCTAGGTAGTTGAAAGAGAGTGCGGGACTATAAAAGATTCTGTTTGGGAGTTGCACAATGAGGAAGGTGCGTGCAGAATCAGCATGACACAAGGTTTGCACCCGTGCACAGGGGGTTGCACTACCGTGCGGGTAGACTGGGAAGTAACCGTTGGTGTCACTATTCATGACAAGAAGTCTGATTTAAGGCAAAAGGGAGTGGGCGGCGAGCATTTAAGACATGAATTAAGGGCAAGATTTGGGACAATCTTCCATCAAGCAAGCATTAATGGCCCATAAATGGGGGGAACGGTCGAATTTGAATTAAAAAGGCACTATAAAACTCCAGGGGATAACCACGAGATAAGACTTGTTCATTTGAGATTTGAGTAGTTGATTAGAGCACAGAGTGTGGAGTGCTAAGCAAGATTTGAGCCTCGAAGTTCGCGAATGACCACAGATAGCTCAAACAGAATGATGACTACCAGGAGAGATTTAGGCTCGGCAGAAGGAACCACTTACAAGGCCGCGTAGAACCCCAGGGTACATGATGTTTCTGGAGACACTGGGGCTGCATCGGAAATCCCGAAATCACCCTGGATGTCGAGGCCCAAGAAAGATAAGCAGGCAGTGGGACTAGTTTTCATGTCCCCGAGGAATCTGCGGTTCTGTAAACTCTCAATGGAAGAAAAGGGCAAGGTTGTCATCATTGAGATAGATGACGAGGAGGAGGACCTATAGGCTCTCGTTAATGAGATAGAGGCAGCAGAAGACATGGAAGAGGACATCCATCCGATGCGCTCTGTAGCGAAATTGCCCGAGTACGTCCCTCCGTGAAAAGGGAAAGCTAAGATACCCAAGGACTTGGATGCCACTAAGAGCGCACTCCAGACCCTGCTTCTCCCTGATGGAATTATGTTTGAGGGATCGCACCTTGGACGTGTGCCCACAATGAAGTTTGAAGATTGGGACCTCGCAAACAGTGAAAATTTCCCACACTTAGAAACGGAGAAACTCATGAAGTAGAGCATGGAGGGGGAGGGGTCAGCCACAACACTAGAGCTGCGGAAATGGTTGCATGGTGCGGAGAAGGTCAGATTACTTCATCTGCTGTGGATTCCACACTTTCACCGTGCACCTCTCACTATTTTCGTCATCAGGCAGCTGCTTTTCTTAGTGCACAATGGGTACTTATGGCTGGAGGAGCCTATTCCCATCATGGCAGATCCCATCCATAGGATTTCCTGGCTCCCCTGTAAGGGAAAGGACCCTGTGGCAATAGCAGGAAAAAGCGGAGATTTGGCGCTCGTAGAGGCCATGAAGAAAAATTACAAACTGGAGAAGAAAAAGAGTGGTTACGTAATCAATAGCATTAAAGATAAAGGGGTGCACGTAGCCACCCAACTCCTAGCCGGGAAAGTGATGAGAAAATGTTGCGGAGATGAGGTACCAGAGCTGGTAGTTGCGCTAGAAGAACAATATGCAAAGCGAGTCCAATTTAACTGGGCTGAGTTCCTCTGCGAGGAGTTCTTGACCAACTGAAAGGAAGCTTAGAAGCAGGGCAAGACCTTCCACTACGCATGGTTGCCCTCGTCCATTTTACTGGTAACAGGGGAACTGCCCGAGGACAGAAGGATGCAGCCAAGTTGCGGGTTACGAAGTTGGCCGAGAAAAGGCACAATGAAAAAGTGGCTGCGAAGGTAAGGGCTATTCGTGAGGCAGCAAGGTCATCCGCAGAACAAGCAAAGGTTGCCGAAGAAGCAACAGTAGCGCAGGCAACAAGGGCCACCACAACGTAGGATGAGGAGGGCCAAGACTTGTCTACAGGACAGGAAGCAGAGGACACAGAAGAAGGTGTGGACCCGAGCACAACTTCCACCCAGCCGAAAAGGACACGCATCATAGAGAGATCGGGTCCGCGGAAAAAGGTCAAGGCATCCAAATTGGCCATTGACCTGATCACTTTAACAGAAGGTGACCTCTATGACACAGTTTGTGAGGTCACCAAGGAAGTGCTCCAGAAAACCATGTCGGAGCAGCAGATTGTGTTGGGGGCCCTAAGGGCACAGCTGTAAGAACTACAGGTGCGGCCCTGAAAAGAAGGAACCATAGCTACCTACGGCGCAACAAGGACATCAGCAATAGAGCGGGTGCTACGTGCAAAGATGGCCAACACCATAGTGTTGTCGGAAGGAGTGCTAACAGCAGAGAACAAGGACGATAGAGCCGTGGTGAGTAGGATAAAGGGACTTGGCCTTAATTTGGCTGCCCTTCCATGAGATGCATTGTATCAACTACAGGATGGCATCATAGCAGAGCTCCACACAAGGGAGAGTCGCGTGATCCAGGTGATGAGTGAGAAAAATATCAACATTGAATAGCTCAGCCTGCAGTGTGACGAGCTGGTGTCACAGAACCAGCAGATCATGAAGATAGTTGATGAAGCAATCTGGTGAGTCCCAGAGTTGTCCATCATCGCAGACCTACCAAGCGAGATGCAGATCCACTGTCTGGCAAGTGGAGTCTGAAACGCACGCGAGGAAACAACATGAGTGCAGCTGGAGCTGAACCTACAGATTGTTGAGCTGTGGTTGAAGGCATAACCTTCCACTCCTCCAGAAGTTAGAGAGTAGCATGTTAGCGTGATTCAAACAGCACTGGAAGAAATTGGATGGGAAATGCAAGACTATACTGGTATGTTGGACCAAGCCTTTGACGTCCTCACATCCTTGCAGGAGGACCTCAACATACAGTGCCTGGAAACAGAGGCGTGAAAACTACAAGAGCAGTATGATAATGTCAGGGGAACTGCACAGACAGTCGTCCTCACCCAACGAATGGCAAATATGTAGCAAGAAAGGCGCTGAAAGAGCAGGTGGATACCGCTAAGAAAAAAGAGGCACTTCTCAAGGCATGTGTCTAGCCATGGATTGATGAGGCCTTCACCATTACGGCCGATATTGAGGGCAAGCTTGCACAGATGTAGGGACTCTATGCACTAAGGCAGGTAGTGAACCCTCACAAAGAAGCATCAGAAGAGCGCATGCAGCAGGTCTAGCAAACCACAGAACAGTGCGACACGGACCTCTGAGTAGTACGGGACTAGTTGGAGGGGCTTCATGCCAAAGTCGTCGCACCAGCAAAGTGACTTGGGATGAGTCATGATGATTTTTTTGGGGTCCTGTTGGGCATGGAATCCCCCCACAGCAAGTTTTGGGGCTCAAAGCCCAAGTTTTGGTCAAAGGTTTTACAAGACTCTGCGAATTTCGGGCGCGGAATGCAAAGTATAGGTTAAGTCATAGGGTTGTCCACTCTAAAGTATTGTAATGTAATGTAAAGTCATGTTGGCCTACCCATGGTCCGCAGACCATGGGATTGTATAAATAAGAGTGAGGATCTAAGTTGTAAGGATAGCAGAGGAATTAGAGAGAAGAATGCAAATGGTTCGAGCTTAGAGTAGGAGTCTAAGTGTATTGGGTCGTAGTAGTAGGAAGACGCTCTGCAGCTGAGTGCGCAAAGGCCTAGTAGAGTCCGCGGCTGAGCGCGTGGACCCCTGCAGCTAAGTGCGCAGGACAGTGTCGAGTCTGTAATATGGATCATAGAATAATAAAGAGAAGTTGATTCTTATTTTTGTGTATCTGTTGTGCATTGTCTTCTTTACATTTATATTGTTTTATTTATCACGTGCACTGATATGAATGTTGAATATGCTGTAATAATCATTAGTATTACATGAACAAGTTAAGTAATCAGGTAATAATAGATTAAATAGCAAGGAACATGGGTATTATACGGGTTGCACCTTGAGTAGGGCTGCACGGAAGCAGCACCGTAGGTTGCAAAGAGATAGTAAGTGCGCATAGCAATGTGCGCGCAGGGTCAAACTGGGGACCTCTAGAAGCTCATTAGACATTCCCAGGGTGTGGAAACCTAGTTCTAGCACCCTCCCATACTACTACGGGTGAGACCTCAGTCCACACTCCATGGACTATTATTGAAAGGGCCAGTAGTACCGGGATTTGCTTGGCTAAATCACCTCTGAACCTGGTTCAATCCCATACAAGCCAATAGTGGGTTAGGTGAGGTATATGCTTTCTTTGATAAGTTTGAAAGGGAGGTGCCAGAAAAGCAACATTTCCAGGCCTTGAATTGGGTACTACGTGTTATGCCTACAAGGTGGTGGGGTATGCACAAAGGGAGCTTGGAGAACTGGCGTGAATGCAGGAGAATGATGCGCATGCATTTTGGGAAGCCTAAGATGTGACTAACAGACAAGTATGATGGAAGGGATGATCCGTGTGCACGCCTGACCAAGTGGATGAAGGTCTATGGAGAAAAGCCACAACCTAAGTGGGTGCACATGTTCTGTCATACCCTAGATGTTATTCCCATGAACTAGTATATAGAGACGGAACTTCAGCATGGGACAGGTGAATGGGATATCCTACATGAAGGGTTCCTATTAACATTCACTTTTGAGGATCGTTGGTGGGACAGCATTGATGAAGCGCTACAAGAGGTAAAAGCAGCTATCTTTAGGATACCATAGGAGCCGGTAGAATTGATTTAGCCTGAATGTGCTACTCAGCTGAGTTGTGTGGTGGAATGTTATAATGTAAATGTTGAAGAAGAAGACGAGGATCCACAGAAAATTAACATTCTAGAAACAAAAGAACATCACGAGGTTGAAGGACAATAGATTGAGAACCCTGACATAACCGTGTAGGTAAAGACAAAGTAGGTGAACAATGGTACGGAGGCTGAACCTAAGTTTGAAACACTCGGCGACTATTGGGATGACGTGATGGTGGATAAGGTTTCTGAGTTAGTCCGCGAGTACTAGGACTTATTCCCGACCAAGTTTACGGATTTAAAGGGAATCATCAGAGATTTAGGAATGATGAGGATCACATTAAAGCCCAACGCGAAGCTAGTTAAGTAGAGGCCTTACCGCTTAAATACGAAATACAAGGAGAAGGTCCACGTAGAACTAGACAAAATGCTCACAATAGGAATCATTGAGCCGATGGAAGAATCTGATTGGGTAAGCCCTATGGTGGTCCAGGAAAAGAAGCAAAAGGGAGAGATAAGAATATTCTTAGATCTCAAGAAATGGAATGACGCATGTGTGCATGATCCATTCCCAACTCCGTTCACAGATGAAGTATTGGGAAATTTTGGTGGGCAGGAAGAATATTCTTTCACTGACGGGTTCTCAGGGTACCACCGTATCAAAATCGCTCCAGAAGATAGGAGCAAGACAACCTATGTGACTGAGTGGGATTACTTTCAATACACTGTTATGCCATTTAGGTTGAAGAACGTGCTGACCATATTTTTGCGCGTGGTTGTTGCCGCATTCAAGGAATATATCCACAAGTTCTTGGAGGTTTATTTTGATGATTGGACTATATTTGGGCTGGTTAAGCACCATGTAGTGAGCTTACGCTTGATGTTGGATACCTGATGAAGATACCAAATCACGCTTAACCTCAAGAAGTGTATGTTCCTCGTTCCTTTTGGGAACCTGTTGGGACATGTGGTTTGCAGATAGGGACTGATGGTAGATCCTGCGAAGATTGTAGTGATTCTGAATTTGGAAGCGCCACGAAGTGTGAAACAACTGTGTGCTACCCTGGGACATACGGGGTACTATAGGAAGTTCATCAAAAGCTATGCCCAGATCACCGCACTAATGGAAAAGCTGTTGAAAAAAGATGTCACGTTCTGCTAGAACGATGACTGTAAGAAAATCCTGGATGTATTGAAAGAAAAGATGGTCACTGCACTGATCTTGGTCTTCCCGAACTGGGACAAGGAGTTTCATGTCCATCTTGACACATTGTGTATAGAGTTTGGATCGGTACTAACACAAGATGGTGGAGAGGGCTTGGATCACCCTATCATGTTTGTGAGTCACAAATTGTCTAAAGCAGAAAGGAACTATTCCACCACTGAATGTGAGGGACTGGCTATGGTGTATGTGCTCCAGAAATATCGACACTACTTGTTAGGGGGACACTTCAAAATGTACATAGATCATTCCGCACTGAAATACTTGGTTAATAAGCCTGTGTTTTGGAGGCGCATATGCAGATGTCTTCTATTGTTCCAAGAATATGATTTTGAATTTGTTGTGAAACTTGGACGATTGAACGCAGGACCGGATCACCTATCGCACATTGAGACAGGAGAAGAACCTACTAGTCTGGCGGAAGGATTACCCGACACATAGCTCTTTGTTTTGCACATAGCAGATGGACATTTTGAAGATATAATCCACTTTCTCACAACTGGAATTGTGTCGAAAGAGTACTCCGTCCAGCAGAAGAAGGAACTAGTGGTGCAGGCAGCAGATTTTCCTGTCATTACGGGGCACCTATATAAGATGGGCAATGATGAGATACTGTGAAGGTATGTACCTGAATTTGAATGAAGCCATATCCTCGAAGATGTGTATGGGGATGCTGTGGGTGGAAACTATCCAGGAAGAGTGGCCGTGCAGAAGATTCTCTGCACAGGGTTGTGGTGGCCGACCCTTTATCAGGATTCAAAAGCACATTGCAAGGCTTGTGATGTATGTCAAAGAATAGGTAAACCATCATAGAGGGATGAGATTCCTTTGAATCTGCAAATGATGTTGCAGTCCTTTGAAAAGTGGGCGATCAACTTCGTAGGACCTATCAAACCTCAAGGAAAAATGGGCGCGAGATATAGTATCACTACGACATAGTACCTGACTCATTGGGCAGAAGCACAGTCGGTAAAAGATTTCATGACCACCATGGCCACGAAGTTTCTGTTTGAACACGTATTGACATGATTTGGATGCCCAAAGATCTTGATGAGCGATTGCGGTACACATTTCCTGAATGAGACGATCAACGAACTGACAAAAGAGTTTCAGGGGTATCATCAGAAAAGTACACTATATCACCCACAATCCAATGGGACAGTATAAGCATTTAACAAAGTATTGGAAACTGTGCTGACCAAAGTATGAAACGCGCAACAAATTTATTGGGACCTGCACATACCTGCAGTATTATGGGCTTATAAGACAACATGCAAGAAACTGACAGGATAGACACCTTTCCAACTAGTCTATGGAGTGGAAGCTGTAATGCTGATGGAATACATCATGCCTAGTCTGTGCATAGCAGCACTCATAGGTATGACAGACCGCAGAGTCTAGGAGGAAAGACTCACACAGTTGGAGGAACTCGAAGAAGAACGGTTTTTGGCTAGATTCCATCAGCAAGTACAAAAGTAGCATGAGAAGGCCTAGCACGATCGACATATTAAGTTGTGCACCTTCAAGGTGAATGATTTGGTGTTACTGTATGATAGTCAGTTTGATACATTCTTGATAAAATCTAGAATGCATTGGCTAGGACCATATGTTATTAAGGAGCTCACAGACGGAGGCATGGTGCAGTTGGTAAAGTTAAATGGAGAACCTTTCCCAGGAAGAGTGAATGGCAGTCGGTTGAAGCCATACACGGGTGGCCTGGCTATCTGAGTAGACCACCAAAGTACAATCTTAGTGCTCCAAGTAGCTAAAAGGAGGCATGGGACTATAAACAGATGCAAGGAACGTAGGATTGGATACAAGGAAGTAGTTCAGATACAACAGTCTCTGAACAACGTGTGCAGGAGATACAGCAGCCAGTTGCTCAATGCATTTTTGATCTTGCAGCAGTTTAGACAGAGTTGGGAAGTCTACACGCAAAGATCTCCACACCAACAGAGTAACTCGAGGGTGAGTTATGATGTTTGTGTTGGGGGCTTGTTGGGCACGGGATCCCCCAAGGCAAGTTTTAGGGCTTAAAGCCCAAATTTTGACCAAATCCAATGTAAAGACTCCGTGTTTTGTGGGCGCGGAGCGCAAAGATTGTAAATGAGTCATAGGGTTGTCCGCCCTCATTTTTGTAATATAATGTCAGCTTTAGAAATCTACCCATGGTCCGCGGACCATGAGATTATATAACTAGAGTGAGGCTCTAAGTTGTAAAGGAGAATAGAAGTAAGTCAGTAAGATCTAATGATGGAGAATTGAGTCTTATCTAAGAGTAGAGTTGAGGCTTTGGGTCATAGAGTAGGAGAAGGCTCTGCTACTGAGTGCGCAGAGGCCTAGTAGTCTGCAGTTGAGCGTGCAAGACCCCTGCAGCTGAATGCATAGGGCGAGTCGAGTCTGTAACCTTTGGGGAAGTAATAAAGAGAATTTTTACATCATTTCTGTGTATCTTTTTCATGTTTTGTGCATTGGATGTATCAGATATAAATTGCATTTCTATTATTTATTTGAAATGTGCACTTATATGAATGTGTTGATAAAGTGAATATATGATAAAGTATTTGTTTACGCGAAGATAACTAACTGTTATAAGAAGATAAGTAAGAGCCGCGTATAACTTGGGGAAGTAGCGCAGATCGCTGCCAGGGCAGAGCGAAATCGCCTTAGCCCCTGGTTAGGGCTACGTGAAGGCCTCGCATGTTAGGATAGTGCGTGAAGTGACCTGTGTGAAGGTATTCACAATTGGACTAAACTGACCCCTCAGACATCTCAAGGGTGTGGAAACTTGGTTCAAGCATCCCCCCATACTGCTTCGGATGAGACCTCAATCTGCGCTCCATGGGCTGTTACGAAAGGGCCAGTAGTAAAGGGATTTGTTTGGCTAATTAACTCTGAACCTGGGTCAAGCCCTCTCAAGCCAACATGTCTCTCTGCACAACCAAACATATTTTCATAGTCTTAGTTAAGCTAGACAAGGCAAAGAAAGTTATCTTCTTCAAAATTAATACTAAGAAAACAGGTTTTACTTCCCCTTAAAACATGCCATTTTTTACCTTCCTATCTAGACTGTTGAAATCATTCATATGAGAATTATTCCAAATTGTTTCCTCATATTAAACCATACCCATTTTGTAGAGAGGATTGAGCTATACAAAGTTCTTTGACTTGTTTAAAACGTTTTTTGTAATTTGAAACATGCTTTAGTGCCCTTGTGTTTTCCATCAGTTCATCAACTCAAAATGAATTCCAAACTCAATCTTTAAATTGTATCTCACCATCTCTTCATCAGTATATCCCAGAATAGTGGACTGTATATAAAAATGGTCACCATGCCTTGCTATGCCTTGTAACATTTCCTTAAATAAATCAAGACAGGCCTTCAATGCCATCATTGACCAGAATTTTTAAAAAGTGACAACAAAAATTAACTTGGGCATAAGAACGCTAAATTAATATGAACCCAAGGATAGTTACCCATAATGGATGCAGTTCATTTTTCTATCACACACTCCATGTTTTTGTGGGTTTTGGAACAATGACTTGACTTGGTAAAATCTAGTGTTCATATTCATTCAAACTACACATATTACTAAGAAGTGTGTTCATTATGTTTGATACCAGACTTCAGATAACTAACCTATGCCTAAAATGTTAATCTCGATCCATGCTTTTAAAATTTAACCTGCATGAAACATGCGATACTATTATAAACCTGAAGATAGCTACCAATAATGCACATGAGTAAAACACATCCCATGTTTAAATGGATTTAGAACTGCAATGTGTCTTTGCAAACCTCAACTTGTTAGGTCCCTATAATACTAGTGATGCCCCCATTACTATTGTAGTGGTATCCCTTATTAATATTGTTGTGCCCCTATTGTCCCCATATTGTTATTACTGTGCCCCATAGAATCCCTCTATTGTTATTTTTGTGCCTTTATATTATTATTGTTAGGTTGGCTTGGTTATATTGTGACCCCTTAGACTCCTATATATAGAAAGGAGGTTTTGTCATTTGTATAATCCAAGAATTGTTCATTTGTGTAATGTAAAGGAGGTTTCCCCCTCGAAGAGGCTGAATTGTAAGGTGTTCAACTATATTTTCTATCTTTTTGTGAGCTGGTTTCATAACATTTGGTATCAAAGCTTTGGATTCTAGGGTTTCGCTGCTCCAAATAGGTCATCGTGGCATTTTCACTATAAATTTTTTTTCTGCGACGTTTCAGAAGCGAAACAAAAAACCCATTTGAGAGGAAATCGTGCTGAACCTTGGGTCCAAATTTCAAAGCTTTGCGAAGATATTATCTGAGCAAGTTGTCATTTTTGCAGCCTCCTGAATTACATTCCAAATAGATGACCTTGGGAAAATCGTCATAACTTTTGTTTCGAGCATCAGATTGAAATTTCATAAGAAGTTACAGAAAGAGGATAGATTGTAGTTTCTTGTGTATATTTTCAGATACTAAGGTGAAAACAGTGACATGTGGCACTTCATACAAGTTTGCTCTTCTGGAAAGGTCTATAATCAGGTCATCTTTGGAGATTGTGCATAACTCTGCCTTGGAGAATCTAAATTCGATCAGACTTGTGGCATTGGAAAGAGGACATAGAGGGCTATTGCAGGTCATAATTTCAGAACTGGATGATCCGAAATTACAGAGATACATCAGATTGAATATCGAGCTCCTACAAAGTGAAAAAAAGGTGTGTAGTTTTTTTTTTATTTTTTCATAAGTTTGGTTTGAAAAATTAGTTTGAAGGAATTCAAAGGGCATAGTAAAGCATTATTATCGGAAATTGATGCCCGAGGAAAGAAAATGCAAACACCTAGTAAGAAACCTGAAAGTTCTAGCATGACTCATGAAGAAGAGGAAGAAATGCAACATGATATATCAAAATTACAAGACCAAGTGCAACAAATGTCACTTGCACAAAAAGTAACAGAATCTAAGATGGATGGTTTGAAGAAAGATGTAGAAGCTAAGATGGATGGTTTAAAGAAAAGCATAAAAGCTAAGATAGATTGATAAAAGAAAGGTGTAGAAGCTAAGGTGGATGGCATGGAAGCTAAGATGAATGGCATGGACGCTAAAATGGATGGCATGGATGATAAGATGGAAGAATTGAAGATAGATTTGATTAAGTTGCAAGAAATGGTCACTAATGGTGAAAGGGTAGTAAAAGAAACTCATGATGAGAACAAAAGAAATGTTAATCATGATTTCATAGACTCTAATGTTGGATCGAAGACCCACCATATTCCAAAAATTGATATGAGGAAGTTTGATGGCAAGGATCCCGCAACATGGATACTACAGATGGAGCAATTTTTCAATCTCAATAATGTGCAAAACACACAAAAGGTACGTATTGCAACTTTATATTTGGAACCAAATCAGTTTGTATGGTATCAATGGCTTTGCTCTCATAAACAAATTATCACTTGGGCAATTTTTATGGAAGAAATGACAACACATTATGAGGATACAAAAAGCAACACTTTTTTTAGCCAATTGATAAGTCTCAAACAAAAGGGTTCAATGATGGATCACATTGAGGAGTTCCAAAATTGAACATAAGGGTAAAAAATATTCCAGAGGAGCATAGGATTGATGTTTTCATAGGGACTTTAAAGGATAATATCCAACATGGTGTTCGCCTTTGGGACCCTGATTCATTAGAGAAGGCACTCAAGTTTGCAAGAAAAATGGAAAGCAAAACTATGGCAACCAGGAAACCTACCACTCACAACTATAAAGATGGAAGTGTTGTTGCCCCTAGCCTTCCACAACCTATAAGGTTGACACCCCAACAATTGCAGGAAAAAAGAGAAAAAGGACTTTGTTACAATTGTGATATCAAATACACTAAAGGGCTTTGTCACACTACCTTAAAGCTCATTTTCAGGCTTGTTACTGTAGCACTTAACCAAGGCATGTACTTACTGTGTTTAATAACAAAGAAGTTATAACTAACCTCTTCCTAGCATAGCATGGCCACTAATGCTAAACAATTATGTTGACTTCATCTGTAAGCATTACCAATAATTCCCACATGAACTTGTACCATCTCTAAAATGATGGAAATGGTTCACATCCCTCATAATGATTTCCCTTCCATCAAGCCTAAAATTGAGCTTTACGGCAGTGTGACAATCACTACATACACGTAGGTTCTTGATAGTGCAGAGAGGTGTGCGAGGGGATGTTCTGAGAAGCCCAAATGCTATGGCCAACTTCTCACTATGATGGCAAAGGGAGTGCTCCTTTTCTCCTGATGAAAATCATGGAGTGTAAATCTTGTATCAGGCACGTAGTCTGCCTCCTTCAATTTTCCAGTCAATTCCTCCAACTTTGCATAGATATCTTTTAATTGAGGGTGTGTTCTACTACAAACATATAAACCCTATTCTTTTCTTCAATCCAGTTATATCCTGGTTCCTTTTTTACCCCACGGTCCTCCATTATTTTTCTTGCATTTTCCACATCATCCCATTGATCAACTACATCATAAATGTTAGACAACATGACATACATTTCATGATCTTGTGGTTCCAACTCACTCAACTGTTTTTCTGCCAGTTTTCCAACCTTCATGTTGCCATGCACTCTATAGGCACCAAGCAATGTTCACCACACCAGACTACTAGGTTCAAATTAGTTTTGAAGCTTGCATTTTGGTCATGCTAGCTTCATCTGGGCAAGCAGGAGATTTCACAGATATTTTTTAATCCTCTCTAAATCTTGAGGATCACACATTCAGAAAGGGTACAATGAAGGGTTCAAAGATGGAGTAGAGTTGGGTAATCTAGAAGGAAGAGATGTTGGTTTTAAAGCTTGTTTTGAGACAGGGGAGGAATTGGGTTTCTACAAGGGTTGTATCAATATATGGAAAGTTTCAATTGAAGTTAAACCAATTGTATTCTTTGCAAGGGTACAAAAGAACCTAAAACAACTTGAGGAATTGGCAGATAGCTAACCACTTTTGGATTCAGAAAATCAGTCAGTTTAGGACATTTTGGGAGCGATGAGAACAAATTTCGCTGCCATTTGCGCAACACTATCAGTTCATCTTGAATACGATGGATATCCCAAAAGTAAAAAAGGAACTGAATTTTGAGTGAACAATTTTTCCCTTTGCATAATTTTTGGCAGAGTTACTGATCAAGGCACATATGGAAATCCTTTTTGCACAGATAAAGAAACCATTCCTTTTATTTAGAACCTGATTTGGACCTATTTAATTCTTGTTTTGGATTGGGTAGATTTAGAACCAAATTATCACATGGGTACTTACCCCATGTCTTCAATGTCTGGGGTAATGCACAACAAGTGAGTCTAAAATAGGTGATCCACTTTGAAGTGACCCTTGTTCTTCAGTCGGTTAAAATGTTTTCTCCTACAACAATAGCCAATCTTGGACCCAGATTTGAATTTTTAGGTTGTCATGTTGAGGGATGATGGGCATGGAATCCCCCCACAGCATGTTTTGGGGCTCAAAGCCCAAGTTTTGGTCAAAGGTTTTGTAAGACTCTGCAAATTGCAGGCGCGGAGCGTGAAGTATAGGTTAAGTCATAAGGTTGTCCGCCCTAAAGTATCGTAATGTAATGTAAAGTCATGTCGGCCTACCCATGGTCCATGAACCATGGGATTGTATAAATAGAGCAAGGCTCTAAGTTGTAAATAGAGTGAATGGAGGAGAATTCGAGAAGCTAGTACAAATGGTTTGAGCTTAGAGTAGGAGTCTAAGTGTATTGGGTCGTAGTAGTAGGAAGAGGCTCCGTAGTTGAGTGCGCAGAGGCCTAGTAGAGTCTGTAGTTGAGTGTGTGGACCCCTGCAGCTGAGTGCACAGGGCGATGTCGAGTTTGTAATCTGGATTGAAGATTAATAAAGAGAATTTGATTCCTATTTTTTTGTATCTGTTGTGCATTGCCTTCTTTACATTTATACTATTTTATTTATTGTGCGCACTAATATGATTGATAAATATGTTGTAACAATCATTAGTCTTGTTAGTGCCTAGATTTACCTCAGGCTGAAAAGGTAGGATCCAGGGCCAACATCAAACCATGCTCAGCCTCGTAGCAAGCCCTACGAGGACAAGAGAGGACTCTCTCCCGATCAATCTCAACAAAAGGTAATCGATGGGGCTTGAGATGACTAAAATAAAAACTAATTTTAGGCTAGGTATGAAGTGCAAGGATTTGATTTGAGTTTTTGGGGGTTTTGTTGGAATCAAGGGAAAGGCAGATTTTGGGGTGCGGGGATTGAGGCTCAGTTCTGCAGAGATCTCGATGGGGCAAGGTAGGCAATCGTTTTGGCACTTAAATTTTAGTGAGATGGAGGGAAACTATGGGTGAGGTGTTGAAGACGGAAAGGGAAATCATGGATCCTCCTCAAACAGCTGAAAACATTAAACAAGTAAAGCAAACTTCAAGTAGAGCATTGCACTTTCAATGAATTCTACTTACACTCTTGTTTGTTTAGTTTAGAAGAAATAAGATAGAAATGCAATCACATAAACAAATTCACAATCACAAAGAGAAGCACTGTACCAAGACAAATTACCACATGAATCCCAAAGAGTGCTGCAAATCCTGGTCTCAATTCCTTAGCCAAAACACTGAAAATGAATGTACAATGAAGCTCAAGGCTTTCTCAAGAGTCCAACCATGCTAATGACTGAAAAACAACATAATATAGACAAACATAGCTCATCCTTGCCTCTAGGGGTCGAGCTCACATGTTTAGGAGCTGTTTCAACTAATTCTAAACTGAGAACTAGAAATTAGGCATCATAATAGCATGCCTTTAGAAACAAGGGAACTGATTCATTCAGTTTCAAACAACCTTTAAACTGATGAATCTACCTCTACAAGTGAAAATTTAACATATTTACATCATGATCCATCAATTTTCATCAAATTACATCACAAATTTTCCATTAGGAAAGTAAAAAAGTCAAACTAGGCAAAGTTGGGCGAAAAACAGAGCAAAACTTGGTCAAAGTGGCAATTTTTCCTCAATGCACCGCACCTGATTCTCTATGCATCGCACCTGTTTGGACTCACTTTTGGAGGCCTTTCTGATGTCCAAATGAGCTCTAGGTGTGCTTGTTGGAAAGGTCTACCTGTCTACTTTCCAACCCCAAGTGGAACTTTTCAATTTTGCCTCCATTTGCCCCTCCAAAAGTCCATTCTCCCAACGCTGATTCCTGTGTGTCAAAATAGGGGCAGCGAAGTCATTTTTAGAGTGTTTTTGACCTTTTTTGGGGCTCAAAACCTGTCAAAATTTCTTGGCCATTTGTGAGCATGCATATTTTTTCATGACAAATCCAAATATGTTGAGTTTTTGTCATTTGGAGGCTCCCATCAAAAGCAAGCGCCAGGTGGCACGGTGCATTGGGCAGAAAACCCTGTTTGTGCTCAAAAATTTCTAGGTCCGCACTTTCTCTTAGTATTACCTGTGGTCCCACACCCATTGGTCATGCATCCAGCGGACCTGACCGCACTTTTTCTGTGTTAAAGGTATGGACCACTGAGTGCGTCGCGCCACTACCCAAGTGCGCCGCGCCTTTTTTCAGACCAGTTTTGGAGGCCTTCCTGGTGTCCAAATTGGGCGTGGGATAGCTCGTTGGAAATATTATTGAGTATAATTTCCAAAAAAATTGAATTTTTCAATTTTGAGTTCATTTTCCCTGTCAAAATTCAAATATCCCAAGACTGGTCAAAATGTGAAAAATGAAGCTGCCTCAAGGCAGAGTGATGTTGCAGTCAACTTTTGAAGGTCTTCCGCAACTCCAAATTGAGCTCATGATAGCGCATTGGAAAGAGATTTGTGTATAGTTATCATTGGACTCATCAAACAAGTCATTTGGCCAACCAAGCTAGGAGAAAACTTGATTTTCCCAAGGTCACTTCAGAGGTGCATCAATTCTCCCGAGGCAACTGTATTTTTGACATTTCTCTAAAACCATGACACCTGTATAAAAAGTGAAGGAGGTTTTTATTCCTTGGTCTATTTTGGAAAAAATTGTCTCTTAGTTTTCCCAAATTCATCTTTTCTTGCTCGAAAACATCATTGGAGTAAAACCCATCCCGATGTGTAAAATAGGGGATTTGTCGAAATGAAGCGAAATGAAGGGGATAAAGGGCTTCTAAATTTTTGAGAAAATTTTTGGAAGTAGGGAGGGATGTTAGGAAGCAGGGGAAAGTGGAATTTCAGAGATTGAGTGAGGGGAAGAGGTCCAAAAGGGCAAAACACAGGCCTCGCCTAGAAAATTGTCAAGTTGTAGCAAGAAACTAGAGTTTGTGCGAAAATGAGGAATTTGAGGGATATTAGTGATGGGAAGTTACATTAAGGATAGGGGAAGATGTATGAACATCAGGGTACAAGTTTTGTTGATTATTTGACCATCCAAGAGAAATTTCCTTCAAAACCCTAGGAGAGGGAAATGAACCTTACCTAGGCACATCTGAAGCATGAACAAGGTGTAAAATGACCCATTGGAACCTGACATGATGATGACAACCCTTTGATGATGGTACACTCAGTTGAATGGTGACATGGACAGACATTTGGACAACTTTGAAAGGAGTGAAAGCAAACCCTAGACCTAATACCTAGTGACCAAATTTTGCTTGAAGACTCACTGAAATGACAAAATTTGACCTTGACACCTTAAAATCACTTTGTAAGAGCATGTTTGATCACTGGAGGAAGGCTGCAAAGACTGACACTAACAAATCTTACATAAACAAGTTAAGTAATTGGGTAATAATAGATTAAATAGCAAGGAACTTGGGTATTATATGGGTTGCACCCCGAGTAGAGCTGCGCGGAAGCAGCACCATAGTTTGCGAAGGGATAATAAGTGCGTGCATAGACGTGCACACAGGGTCAAACCATGGACCTCTAGAAGCTCATCAGACATCCCCAGGATGCGGAAACCTAGTTCTAGCACCCTCCCATACTATTTAAGGTGAGGCCTCAATCCGTGCTTCATGGACTGTTGCCGAAAGGGCCAGTAGTACTAGGATTTTCTTGGCTAAATCACCTCTGAACCTATGTCAGGCCCATACAAGCCAACAAATGGTTCCATTGCCGGGACCGAGATCTGCATAAGGGATGTATGATGTCGTGCCACTGGAATCCAACAAAGAAAGAAACTAAAGAGTGGTTGGACAAGAAGATTCACAAGTTCGTGGTGCAGGAAAACAGAAATCTGCGAGTATCTAAGGAATAGTGGTTGGAGCGCTACTTGTATATGGAAATCCATGAAATTTTCTTTGCATCCTTTCCCTCTGAGCTGTATGAATGGATCGCAAATTTAGTAGATAGCCAGGGAAGGTGTAGGCTCGACAAACCAATTGTGTGGACTCCAGAATTAGTGTGCATATTAGAAGTGTCAGGAGATAAGCTAGCACGACATGTGGACCATTGGCTCAACCAAATAATAGGAGGATTTATCATTGAGTTCACAGTAGATAAGACCGTTAGCTATAGTGAGGCGGAGCGACGTTTTCTCAAGGGACCGCGAGGTAAGTATATTAAATCTTTGAATACATGGATTAAGATGTTATTGTGTGAAAAGCGGGTTATGCGAATAAATTAATGTTTGGGACTATGCGAAGCGGGAAGATCTACAGAAGTAGAAGTAGTGAAGAGTTGGAAACCAACCCCTTAATTTCACCCTCGTGGGGAAGCGAGGAAGAGCTTGTGAAAGTTTCTCCGAGAAGCGCGGTTAGTCTCATAAGGCAGTGTATTCCGCGTTTACCACCTCCACCCACATCGCCACCCATCTCACCCTCCCCACCTCCATCTCCACCCACCCCACCTCCGCCACCACCACAGTTCAGTACGGCGAGTGTGATCAAACTACCAATATTCAAAGGAGTGGGAAATGAAGATCCGGACCAACTCTGGTTCATGGTAAGAGCAGCATGGGAAGCACAAGGCGTCATGGATGACTATATTAAAAAGGATACGTTGGTGAGTGCATTGTAGGATCATGCATTAATATGGTATATCAAGCATTCTAATGACCACCCAAATGTAGGAATCGCATAGATCCAGGCCACGCTGAATAGGGAATTTAGCAGGCCAAAATCAGAAACACAATGAATCATTAAGTTTAAGGACATCACAATGCTCCTGGGCGAGACCTCCTAGGACCTGGACCAAAGGCTGAAGAGTACGACCCGCAAAGCCAATATGATGTTAACAGATGCACAGTATCGTGCATGGTTTGTGGCCTCACTTATGCCACACTTAAGGATGGCGCTATCACAGCAAAAACTTTCCACCCAGGCTGAAGCGTTGGAGATGGAAATGAGATTACATGAAACCCATATACAAGACCCTAGGTTGGGAGTCCAAAAAATCCATGTGCAACTGTAGAATCTATGTCTGGAAATGCAAAGTTTGAAACAGGACAGGACACCTTGGCCAGAGGCACGCGAGGAAGTATGGTGCATAAAATGCAAAGGCCAAGGGCATGACAAGGACCATTATCCAGTGTTCGCAAACTACTTGGCAGGAGGAGGGTCGATGCCATTAAGACCAGAGGCACAGGAAGGTTCAAGTGCGGTGTCTACACTATGGTGCGAAATCTACTAGATAGGAGGAAAACACACTACGGACAATTGCCATCTGTTGCAGAAGTATACGCAGACGTTCGAGCAATTGTTTTGTAATTTTTGCAAGTTGGGAGGCCATGATGAATGCACCTACCAAAGCTATGAACTAATGATGGATCAGACTCCTGCCTACAGGGTGCAAACCGAAACATGAGACCTTGACCCAAATGTAGGGATGGCGCACACTGGATTTCAGGGGCGCGGTTGAGGTCGAGGAGGAATGGACAAGGAAGGGGTCGTGGACAACTAATTTGTTACAATTGCGGAGGGCCAGGGAACTATGCCCGCGATTGTACAAACCTGACAAGAATATCATTTCGATACTATACTCATTTTGATCATGAGGCAGAAGACTGCCCTTCGTTGATAGTGAGGATGCGCGAAAAAGGGGTACTCCAGCCCCCTCCAACTCAAAATTTACAGATGATGAGGTCTAAATCGCGTGAAAAAGACTTGAATGTAAACATGATGCTCAGGCGCGGTATGACTATGAGAGATGATAAAGGGAAGTAGCTAGAAGAAAGTGCATGGGTTCACAAGGTTCCTACAAATTAACCCGAGTTTGATTTAGAACGTGTGAAGGAGACATTCATGGAAGCTAAGAAGAGCTTCATGGAGGCCTCCACTTCAGGTAGTAAGGATCAACTAGAACCAAGGATGGATCCTTCAATGCTCACTACATTTCTTGAGACATGCATGAAACTGTTGTGTGACAGCAAGGCAGTCAAAGGACTACAGGAACTTATCACTAGGTGTGCGGGGTCAGGAGAATTGCGCGTGGTCTGGAAGCTTGGAAAGCATGCATTGTGCACAGGAAGGGAAATGGGGTTGACTGCGCAAATCAGTGAGTATGAAATGGATCAGGTAATCCTGGATCTGGGTTCGGACGCGAATGTACTACTAAATAAAACATGGGAACACATGGGTAGACCCACGTTACAATTGTATCCTATTCAGTTATGAATGGTGAACCAACAGAAGATTTTTCCCATGGGAAGATTGCAAGGGGTAACAGTCGATATTGAAGGTACGAGCGCGCAGGCGGATTTTGAAGTGATAGAGATTGTCGATGATAGTAATCCCTGTCCCATGCTACTAGGAATATACTAGGCCACCGATATGAACGGAGACATAAATCTGAAGAAGCGCAAAATGATATTTGAGAAAAAGTCACTATGCGTAGTAGTACCGCTAGATCCAGCCGAAGGAGCGTTGTACACTGAACCAGTGCGCGACGATGGTGGTGATGACGATCTTTATTGTATTTACAAGATAATTGCGTGAGAAAAAGATTGGGTGAATCTGACTAAGGATTTCATGGGAGCGCGAAATCTCCTGCACTTCGGATTCGGACAAAGAGATAGAGCGATGGCAGAATCAGCTGCACAAAGTAACAATGCTTAATTGCAATATGATGACTATATCATTGTGTTGCATGAAAACAGAGGCAAGGGACCTGTCGACATACGATGGATTGTCAGCAGTAGATGAATTCCTGAGAAAATTTGAAAGTGAAGTTCCAGAATAGCAGGGATTCGATGCACTAAAGTGGGCACTGCGCGCCACACCTGCACAATGGTGGGGTACGCATCAAGGAAATTTTGAGGACTAGCGTGGATGCAAAACGATGATGCACCTACATTTTAGAAAACCACAAATACGACTAGTAGACAAATATGACGGATGAGATTATCCACGCATGACCAAGGTCTATGGGGAAGAGCCACAGTCGGAATGGGTACATTTGTTCTACCATACCCTGGACGTCATACCCATGAATTGGTATATGGAGACGGAACTCCGCCATGGTATGGGTGAATGGGATGTCGTACGCGAGGGATTTTTGTTAACGTTCATGTTCGAGGATCGTTGGTTAGATACTGTTGAAGATACGCTTTAAGAAGTAAAAGCCGCTATCTTCAAAATACCACAGGAGCCAATGGGAGTACTTCAACCAGAAATGGCGACACAATTAAGGAGCGCACTAGAGTGTTATAATGTAAATGTTGAGGAGGATGGTGAGGACCCACGAAACATTAACATTTCATAAACGGAAGGTTGTCGTGAGATTCGCAGACCATCACTTGAAGACCTCGACATCACTACGCCGCTAAAAATGAAGCAGGTCAACATTGGAACGGAGGCAGAGCTGAAGTACACAATGCTTGGGGACTATTGGGACAATGCCATGGTTGATAAGGTCGCTGAGTTACTCTGCGAATACCAAGACTTGTTCTCGACCAAAATTATGGACTTAAAAGGGATCATTGGCAGTTTAGGGATGATGAAGATCAACCTAAAACCCGACGCGAAGCTAGTTAAGTAGTCGCCTTACCACTTGAATCCAAAGTATAAAGAAAAGGTCCATGACAAATTAGACAAAATGCTCGAAGCCAGAATTATTAAACCAGTGGAAGAATCTAACTACGTGAGTCTTATGGTAGTACAGGAGAAAAAATAGAAGGGTGAAATAAGAATATGTGTAGACCTCGGGAAGTTGAACAATGCATGTGTACACGATTAATTCCCAACACCATTCATAGAAGAATTACTAGAGAATGTTGGCAGTCAAGAAGCATACTCATTAATGGATGGGTTCTTAGGGTACCATCAGATTAGGATAGGGCCAGAAGATAGGAGAAAAACGACCTTTGCAATAGAATGGGGCTGCTTTCAATACATTGTTATGCCATTTGGACTGAAGAGCGTGCCAGCTATATTTTCGTGCATTGTGGTGGCCATGTTCAAAGAATACATCCACAAGTTCTTGGAGGTCTATCTAGATGATTGGACTATCTTTGGATTAGTTAAGAACCATGTAGCAAGCTTATGCTTGATGCTGGATACTTGCCGCCGACACCAGATTGTGCTGAACCTTAAGAAGTGCACATTCTTCGTTCCTTTTGGAAACCTGCAGGGACATGTGGTCTACAAACAAGGAATAATGGTGGACCCTATGAAGATTTTCGTTATCCTAAATTTGGAAGCACCTCGAAATGTTAAACAAATGTGTGCTATGTTGGGACACATTGGATACTATAGGAAGTTCATCAAAATTTATGCCCAAATAACCACGCCGATGGAAAATCTATTGAAAAATGATGTTACATATTGTTGGAATGATGATTGCATGAAGAGTTTGGATGTCCTGAAAGGGAAACTGGCCTCTACTCCAATCCTGGTCTTCCCAAAATGGGATGTGGAATTTCATGTACATGTGGATGCGTCATGTATCACGTTGGGAGCCGTACTCACACAGGAGGGCGTGGAGGGTGTGGATCACCCGATCATATTTGCGAGTCAAAGATTGTCCAAAGTAGAACAGAACTACTCTACCACCAAGTGCGAGGGGTTGGCAATGGTGTACGCACTCCAAAAATATTGACACTATTTACTTGGAGGACATTTCAAGATGTATACCGACCATTCCGCTTTGAAATACTTGGTGAACAAGCTTGTGTTGGGGGGGTGAATATGCAGATGGCTTCTACTATTTCAAGAATATGATTTTAAGGTCATAGTTAAGCCGGGGCACTTAAACGCGGGACCAGACCACTTGTCACGAATTGAGATGGACGAGGAACCAACAAATTTGGAGGAGGGACTACCTAATGCACAACTCTTTGTAGTAGGCATCGCAAATGGACACTTCAATGATATAATCCATTTTCTAACAATAGTGACTGCACCAAAGGAATACTCAATCCAACAAAAGAAGGAATTGGTGGTGTGCGTGCTATATTTTTTTGTCATTGCGGGGCACCTCTACAAGATGGGCAATGATGAGATATTGTGAAGATACGTACTTGAATTTGAACAAGGTCAGATCCTCGAGGAAGCACATGGGGGTGCTGCAGGAGGATACTATGCAGGACACGCGATCGCACAGAAGATTCTTCGTGCAGGTTTATGGTGGCCGACCCTGCACCAGGATTCGAAAGCGCACTATAAGTCCTGCGATATATGTCAAAGGACGGGAAAACCATCACGAAGGGACGAGATGCCACTAAATCCAAAAATGACGCTGCAGCCATTTGAAAAATGGGCAATCGACTTTATGGGCCCGATCAAACCTTAGGGAAAGACAAGTGTGTGCTACATTATCACCACGACGAAGTACCTAACACAATGGGCAGAAGCGCAACCGGTCAAGGAATACACAGCCTCTACGGCTGCAAAGTTTTTGTTCAAAAACATGTTGACATGATTTGGCTATCTGAAAATATTAATGAGTGATCGTAGAACACATTTCCTAAATGAAATCATCAGCGTAGAGTTCCAGGTGTATCATCAGAAAAGTACACCGTTCCACCCACAGGCCAATGAGATAGTAGAGGCATTCAATAAAATATTAGTGACTGTGCTAACCAAAGTATGTAACGCACAGTGAAATGACTGGGACCTATGCGTACCTACCATATTATGGGAATATAGGACAACGTGCAAGAAATTGATGGGACAGACACCTTTCCAGTTAGTCTATGGCACAGAAGCTGTCATGCCGATTGAATACATCGTACCTAGTCTGCGAATAGCAGCGCTCACAGGCATGACGGACCGAGAAGCTCTGGAAGAAAGGCTCGTGCAATTAGAAGAAATCAAGGAAGAATGGTTTCTAGCTAGCTTTCATCAACAGGTACAAAAGCAGCATGAAAAGGCCTAGCACAACCACCATATCAAGTTGCACACCTTCAAGGTAAACAACTTAGTACTATTGTATGATAGTAAGTTTGAAAATTCTCTGGAAAAATTCAGAATGCATTTGCTGTAACCATATGGGGTAAAGGAGGTCACAGACAGAAGCCTGGTCCAGCTAGTCAAACTAAATGGATAACCCTTCCCAGGAAAAGTAAACGGCAATCACTTGAAACCCTACATGGGTGGTCCGACTCTCTGAATAACTGGCCGAAGCACAACCTTCACGACCCGAGGCGCCAGACAATGGTGCAGGACTATAAACACATGCACCAAGTTCTGGTACGAAGGTAAGGACATGATTCAAATGCAGATGATTTAGAAGCAAGAAGGCAACAGGTCCATCAAACCATAGAACAGTGCGGTGCAGACCTCCAAGCATTACGAGACCAGTTGGAGGGGCTCTACGCCAAGGTCGCCACACTAGCAGAGTGACTCGGCATGAGTCACGATGATTGTGTTGGGGACCTGTTTGGCATGGAATCCCCCCACAGCATGTTTTGGGGCTCAAAGCCCAAGTTTTGGTCAAAGGTTTTGTAAGACTCTACAAATTGCAGTCGCGGAGCGCGAAGTATAGGTTAAGTCATAGGGTCGTCCACCCTAAAGTATTGTAATGTAATGTAAAGTCATGTCGGCCTACCCATGGTCCACGGGCCATGGGATTGTATAAATAGAGCGAGGCCCTAAGTTTTAAAGAGAGTGAATGGACAAGAATTAGAGAAGCGATTACGAATGGTTTGAGATTAGAGTAGGAGTCTAAGTGTATTGGGTCATAGTAGTAGGAAGAGGCTCTACAACTGAGTGCGTAAAGGCCTAGTAGAGTCCACAACTGAGTGCACGGACCCCTACAGCTGAGTGCGCAAGGTGGTGTCGAGTCTGTAATCTGGATTGATGATTAATAAAGAGAAGTTGATTCCTATTTCTGTGTATCTTTTGTGAATTGCCTTCTTTACATTTATACTGTTTTATTTATCGCCCGCACTGATATGATTGCTAAATATGTTGTAACAATCATTAGTCTTACATAAACAAGTTAAGTAATCGGGTAATAACAGATTAAATAGCAAGGAACTTGGGTATTATACGGGTTGCGCCCCGAGTAGAGCTGCGTGGAAGAAGCACCGCAGGTTGCGAAGGGATAATAAGTGCACGCAGGGTCAAACCGTGAACCTCCAGATGCTCATTAGACATCCCCAGGGTGCGGAAACCTAGTTCTAGCACCCTCCCATACTACTTCGGGTGAGACCCCAGTTCATGCTCCACAGACTATTGCGAAAGGGACAATAGGACGAGGATTTGCTTGGCTAAATCACCTCTAAACCTGGGTCAGGCCCATACAAGCCAACAAGGGACTAGGGGATCATGCCATTATAGAGGTCAATGGGGATGTGGAATATGGTAATATCATGATTTCTTTCATCGATGGGGACAATAATTGACTTAGTTTCAATCCAATGAAGAATTTTGATGGGATTGTAGCCAAGGAAACGATGAAATTGTTGGGGTTAGGTCATGTTGACGGTATTGGACTTGCCAACTTTCAGGGGATCTCCCTGATATGAAGTCTGAACTAGACCTCACACCATTTTGAGTAGGAGTCCCAACAGTGGGTGGTAGTGTAATGCCTTGACCATGGAAACACACAGAGGAAATTATGATAAATTTAGGTGAGAGAAAGTGTGTGACCCTATAGAGAGTCAATTGTGATGCATGAAGGTTCCAACACACTAAGGGAAAAGGAAGTGCACACCTCAAAATCCTGTGATAGTACACAGCTTGAAAGGAACACACGAGCGAAATGCCATCACAAGCTAAGATGCAGAATATTCCAGAAATTAAAGTGATGGGTTAATCCAACAACACACATTCAACAATATTTGTACAAATGCATACAAAGTAGTTCATAAGCATATGCATAAGTTAAATATCATCCATTTCCATTACAACAAGAATAGTCCTACTATATTAACAACATATGAATGAAAGTGTGTTGGCTCTGGTTTTATTATTATAAGTGAAAGTTACATCCATACATACACCATTGATGACCACTAGCCCCAATAGTGGAACATTACATTCAAGAACACCTGCTCCTCCAAAGAAGTATACTCACTCTACATTATGGAGAAGCCAAAGGCTATTCACAATAATCCCAAGTTCTTTCTAAGCCTAAGCCTAGCCAGAATCTTGGCTCCCAAAAGCTTGTTACGTGAGTTATGAGGTTCTATTTATAACAAGAGGGGGTGACTCTTCAACTCCCCTTCGTGACCTTTGGACTACCCTCATGAATTTTCAACTTATTCTCTAAATGACACATTACATTCCATGGTGACTTTTCATATTCCAATATTGACACTTGGAATTTCACTTACAACATAATTACAAATAATATTACATTTTCCACATGTACCCATATAAGACAAAATAGGGTAGAGATATCCTAACAAGACAAAACACTATGATTCCGAATTTGGGGAAAGTCTAGTGCGACAACCTCCACTTATTGTTTTGCAGTCACATATTGGTGCCAAGCTTGGTACTATGTGATGGTGTCCCCGAACTGCTTAACAATGTCTTTCTAGAAGTGAATTCCGGCCTCCATGGCATCCAGGTACATTATCTTGGAACCTGTGTCCAACTCATTCTGAAGAATGAGCAACATTGTCTTGACCTTGACAGGGCCACTGATGAACTTCTAAATTCTAAAATCATCGCAACATGTTTGAAATCTTATGAACTTGATCTTTGTGAGCATTGTGTTCATGGTAGGAAACAAAAGGTTTCTTTTATAAGAGGTGGCCATGAAAGGAAAACAAATAAAATAGAATTAATACACTCTGATGTGTTTGGTCCAATGAATGTTAAGTATTTAGGAGAAACCTCATATTTTGTCACATCTATAGATGATTCATCTAGGATGGTTTAGGCCTACCTTATGAAAAGTGAAAGTGAAGTGTTTGATATATTTCAAAATTTTCATGTCATTATTGAAAGACAAACTAAAAAATTACTCAAGTGTTTGAGTATAGATAATTGTGGAGTGTATTGCTCCAATGTATTTTAAAACTATTGTATTGTGTTTGGCATTAAACATGAGAAGATTGTCCCTGGTACTCCGCAATAGCATGGCCACTAGGAAACACTACAAAGGAGGGTTTGTTGTATGTTATGAGCCCACAGACATGAAGCTGCTTGAGGAAGACCCCACTTTCATACAATCATTTGCCAGTGTAGGTTGTCATCGATTCTGTCAAAAGTTGCATGGTTTTCATGCACAGATCACCAATAATTTCACTCTCGATTTCACAGGAGTTGGCATGAAGGTGGGAATTTTGAGCTTGAAAAATCTGCTAACACCGTTGCTCATGCTACTCAAATCCTAAGGTCAGGGGAAACATGGTTTAAGGTTCATAAGTTCCAGTTTCAGAATTGTGATGAATTCTTGAAGGATGAACATCAAGCTTAAGCTTCATCTTCAGGAATATCACTTTTTGCATGTGGTTGTCAAGCATCTCAGTCTGGTTATGCACTAAATGTATCTTCTTCTTCTCATTCTCATGTGTGGCTCATTGATTCTGGAGCTTCTTATCACATGGCCAAAAACAAAGCCATGTTTTCTTCTTTAAATGATTGTAACACCAAAAATATATATGTTGGTGATCATAGATCTCTTAGTGTTGTAGGGACTGGAACTGTTTATCTAGACAATGGTCAATTTAATGATGTATTATGTGTTCCAACCTTATCCTGCAACCTTCTATCTATATATCAGATAACTCATTCAGGTGAAGGTAAAACTATTGAATTTTCACCTCACAATGTTGTAATTAAGGACCTGAGAGATCCTAGATAGATTTTAGCTACCGACATTGATGATGACTCTACAAGGTTGTATAAGTTTAACAACTTTGGGTCATCAAATCTTACCTTGGTATTTGTTTCATAATGATGAAGTGAGCAAACTTTTGCATGAGCGATTTGGTCACTTAAACTATCACTCCCTTCAAAATCTATGTAAAGAAAATATGATGACAGGTCTTCCTATGGTATCTTGCAGAGATGGTGTTTGTTTCAGATGTTTACTCAAAAAACATCATTGGGATAGTTTTGAAAAACGTGCCTCTTGGTACGCCTTAGCCCCTTTACAACTTGTGCATAGTGATTTATGTGGTCCACTTCCAGTTGTTTCATTCTCTGGCTACAAGTATTTCCTAACTTTCATTGACGATTCTCCATATGCACTTGGGTATATTTCTTAAAACTCAAGAGTGAAGTATTTAACATGTTCTTTGCCTTTAAGGCCTTTGTTGAGAAACAATCTGGACATCAAATTCTTAAGCTAATACCTGATAATGGCGGAGAATATGTTAACAACAAATTCATCACCTTTTGCACTAATCATGGAATTCAAATGCAACATATTGTTCCATATACTCCACAACAAAATGGTGTAGCTGAAAGGAAGAATCACACCTTAAAGGAAATGGCTAATTGTATGCTTATATATAAAAGACTTAGTCTTAATTTTTGGGCAGAAGCAATTAACTGTGCAAATTACATAGTAAATTGCACTCCTACTAAGCTTTTAAAGAATATCACTCCAGAAGAAGCATGGAGCTCAATTAAACCAGATGTAAGTCATTATCATGTTTTTAGAAGTGAAGCATGGGCCCATATTCTAGATGAGAAACATAAAGCTTTAGAAACTAAGAGTGAAAACTGTATTTTTGTTGGATATTCTGAATATGTCAAAGGATATAGACTTATTCCACTTAAGTCCAAACATGTTATCATTAGAAGAGATGTAAAGTTTCCTAAAAATATATCGGCCTACGAGCCTAGTTTGGTGGTTGTGCCACCTCTCTCTATCCCTTCTACTTTTGAAAATATTTCTTTTTTAGATGATGAAAACAAGGATGAAAATCCTCCCCCACCTTCTCAGGATCCTCCTTCAGATCCTCAGCTTCCAAAATGGTTCCGTGCTACTCAGGATGTAGCAGGTGCTCTTGCAAGTGATCCTTCAAATTAGCGATGTACATTTTCTCAGTTTGATAGAGCCTCTTATTTATTGGCTCAAGATTCAACAAATTGTGATCCTTACACCTTTGAAGAAGCTTTAGGCCATCCAGATTGGGACACAGCTATGAATGAATAATATCGTTCATTATTGGCAAATGATACATGGGATCTTGGTCCTCTTCCAAAGGGACGAAGACTTATTAGATGCAAATGGGTTTACAAAACCAAGTTTGGACTAGATGGAAAAGTTAATAAACATAAAGCTCGTCATGTTTCTAAGGGTTTTTCACAAGTTTAATGATTTGACTATACTGAAACCTTCTCCCCTATTGCCAAAATGAACTCTATCCGCCTTTTTCTTTGCCTTGTTGCCTCTTTCAAATGGGGATTCCATCAGATGGATGTTAAATTTTCCTTCTTGCATGGGGACTTGCATGAATAAATCTATATGGAACAAACTCCTGGCTTTATACAAACAGACTCCAACCTTGTATGTCGACTTAAGAAATCCATTTATGGTCTCAAGCGAGCCCCTCGGGCTTGGTATGCCAAAATGGATAGCTTTCTTTTAGATACTCACTTTTCTAGGTGTCATTATGACAATACTGTCTACACCAAGAAAGTGGGTAAGTCTCTTATAATTCTTATTCTTTATGTTGACAATCTTATCCTTACTGGTAGTGATCCCAACCTTATAAATCATGTGAAGTCCAGCCTTGAAAAGCAGTTTGAAATGACAGACTTAGGACACTTGCATTATTTTCTTGGTCTTCAAGTCTTGCAATCCATGGAAGGTATTTCCATTTCCCATTCCAAGTATGCATGTGATATTCTACACCACTTTCACATGGAAGACTATAATCCAGGCCCCTCTCCCTTTTAGTCTGGAGCCAAAATTTCAATCACTTGTACTTCCTCTGAAGTTTATGCTACCTTATACCATCATCTTGTAGGAAAACTTTTATATCGGACCCATACTCATCCTGACCTTTCCTTTGTTGTTGCCCTTATTGCTCGATTTATGAAAAACCCACATGAAATTAATTAGAAAGTAGCTAAATGAATACTTCATTATGTTTAAGGTACAGTTCAGTTTGGGATTCATTACAGTGCAGAAGCATCTCCTCTATTGGTTGGTTTCACTGATTCTGATTGGGCTAGTGACCCTGATGATCGGAAGTCTACTACAAGTTATGTCTTCACTCTTGGTTCTGGACCTATTAAATGGGCTTTCAAGAAACAAAGTGCCATTTCTCTTTCTTCAGTAGAAGTAGAGTATCATGGTGTTGTAGAAGCTAGTAAGGAAGCCTTATGGCTTCATCAGATCCTGTCAGAGTTTGGCTTTCAGCAGCAGCATCCGACTACACATTGGTGTGATAATCAAAGTGCCATTCAACTATGCAAAGATCTATTCCAACATCAGCGCAGAAAACACATTGAACTACACATGCACTTCATCGGAAATCTTATTCATGACCATGTTCTTGAGGTGCAATATTGTTCAACCGATGATCAAGTTGCAGACATCTTTACAAAGGCTCTCACAGAGGTGAAGTTTACTAAACTTTGATTTATGGTTGGAGTTCAAGAAGTGGTGACTAAGGGGGGATAGGCTCTAATGTCTCATTCCTTCTCCTATTATGTCATATTTGTACATCCTTCAATCCTATCCCAAGTTGTTCTTAAGGGGGGATGTTAGGATATTCCGACACATAGGAAATAGTTAAGTATAACTTGGTCTAGTATAGAGTTAGGTAAAGTGTTTTCCTTTACTATGTACTTTTGTAGCTTACAACCTGACGGTCACGATATGTTCTAGAAATGAAGTGATCCGATGGTTCATTCTCTCCTCGGTATTACCGACACTTGATCTATGGCTTAACACCTGATTGGTCCATGATATTTTTTAAATAGCATGGAGGGTCATTTGTAAGGTGATCGTTCATGAGAGAAGATTATGTAAAATTTTCTTTCTTTTATTAATAAATTTCCTGAAGTGGCCGCGTTGGCTCAAGCCATGGACTGTTTCCCTCTTTGAGGGTTTTAACCACGTCAAGAATACTGGTGTATTGATTTATGATCTGTTTGTGAGTGATTTCCTTTGGTGTTATATCTGAGGACTTACCATGTAAATTCCTACATGCGACACTCGATATTGATCATGGCGCTGCTTGTACTTAGCATTGGGTCTATCTAATATATCATGGACCAAATGGCGGATGTGTTGAATACGCTCAATGAAGATGTTAGCCCTTTCAGCTTCAAACTTAATGTCAGCCGAATCTACCTAAGTGGCTTCAAATGGTATGGCCACATCAACGGGGCATAATGGATGAAATCCCAACCCTTCCTAAAAGAGGTTGTGACTTGTTGAGTTGTGGAGAGCTCTATTTTAGCTATGTTGGACATAGGGGATACTTTCATCCCACATGCGTGGATGCTTCGAGTTGTACATGCATAGAATGTGTACGATCATCATGTTGACAACCTCTGTTTGGCCATCAGTTTGGGGATGGAAATCTGTGGACTTCATAAGTTTTGTTTCCAACATCGACCAAAAACTTGACCAAAATTCACTAAAGAATCTGTTGTCCCGATATAAGATAATGGAGTGTGGGATGCCAAAGTGTACCCACACTTGCTCAAAGAAGAGATTAGTAGTGGCCTCTATTATGATACTCTTCCTGTAGGTTGCCATGATGGCCATCTTAGGGAATCTGTCGATGACCATGAAAATGCAATCGTTGTTGTGCTTAGTAGAAGGAAGGCCCGACATGTAATCCATGAAGACAAATTCCCAAGGCTGACTCGGAGTAGGTAGAGGATTATGTGTGCCTTTCTTCTCGATGGTTGGTTTGGCAATAGCGCAGGGGGTGTAGGATCTAATGTACTTCCCAACATCCTGGCGAAGTTTCATCCAATAAAAATACTTTTGCAACACTGCCACTTTTTTATCTACTCCAAAATGTTCAATGAACCGACTGTAGTGTGCCTCAAAAATCATCTTAGAATGCTCATTTGAATGAACAAAAATGTGTCCCAGGTGTCATAACAGTGCATCCTGAAGGTGAAAATTTAGAACTTGTTTCCTTTCTAGGAGTGTCTGGTATATGCTGCCAAATTCTTGATTACTCTTACAAATATGTGGCCACCCTAATGTCTCGTGCCTACAAGAGTCGAGCATCGTGATCAGTGCCATGACCAGTGATCGGCTAAGATAATCATCGACACTATTGGTGTTTCCCTTCTTATACTTGATGGTCAAATGGAATAGTTTCAGTTAGGTGGACCATTTCTGATGGCAATCGTTCTGCAACTTCCCTTATGTCCATATGAACTGTAGAGGTCGGTGGTCTTTGTGGATGATTGTTTCCTTCCCCAGAATGTAATGCTTCCATTGACGACAAGCCTACACAATGGAATACATTTATTTGTTGTAAGTGGGGTACTTTCGCACTGTGTCTGAAAGTGTCTCACTGTGGTAAGCCACTTGATACCCATGCCAAGTAAGAACAACACCAATAGCATAGTCAGAGGCATTTGTCTCAATCTCAAATGGTTGTTTCAGGTCTGGTAATGTGAGCACTGGTGTAGAATAAAGGGGATTATTCAACTCGAAGAACACATTCTATTGGGTTCCTGACCAAAAAAAATTTGCTTTTGCTCTACCCTTGGTGACTTGACTTAAAGGCCAAGTGATATGAGAGAACCCCATCACGAACCTACAATAGAAATTGGTAAGACCCAAAAAGCTACAGAGATATGTTAGAGTGGTTGGGGTTGGCCAATCCCGAATGACTTGTATCTTGGATGGGTCTACATGTACACCCTACTCATCAATGATGTACCCCAAATATTGAACCTGGGTCAAGCCAAAGGTAAATTTCTCCAAGTTAGCACATACCTTTTGTTGTCACAGGGTTTGAAGGCCCTATCGAATATGGTGGAGGTGCTCTTCCCAACTCTCGTCGAAGATCAAGATGTCATCCAAATACACCACCATGAATGCATTGGTGAAGGTTCGTAAGATGTCTTCCATTAGTCTGACGAAGGTTGCAGGGGTGTTTTTCAATCTGAATGGCATGACCAACCATTCAAAAAGGCTCTCCTTAGATTTGAAGGTAGTCTTCCACACATCGGAGGGTTTGATAGGTACCCGGTGATAACCTAACTTCAAGTCAATCTTGCTGAAATATTTGGACCCCTTGAGTTGGTCCAGAAGGTCATCAATCTGCGGGATTGGGTACCTATTCAGGAAAGTGATCTTGTTTAGCGCCCGGTAGTCAATACATAGCCTCCAAGTCCCATCCTTCTTTTGTACCAATACAATCGGCCTCCCATAGGGTAATGAGCTTGGCTTGATGTGCCCTTTCTGCAATAGTTCCTGAATCTACCTCTTGGTCTCATCGTTCTCTAGAACAAAGCATCGATACATCGGTCGATTGGGAAGTGACACCCCCATGTTTATATCAATGGAGTGATTGTCCTAATAGTGCAGAGTTATCCCTATGGGTGAGGTGAAAATATCCTTGTACTCCTCCACGACCTTGTCCATCTGTTTCTACTGTGCAGAGGAGCCTTGCTTGTAAGCCATGGCCACAACCTTCTTCTTACCCTGGGGGAAAATCATAAGGAAAACAAATTTCCCAGTTTGGTAAATGATCTTACTACATTGCTTTGCAGTGATCAAAGAGATGGCAGTAGGCAAGGCTACCTCTGGTATCCTATACAACTTATTAGCCAAAGTAATAATCATAGAGCGAGGTCTAGACTCATAAATAACATGTCGCTTCCACAAGTATGGTTTTCCTGACAATGACATCACAAACTTCAAGAGGAGCTATGTCATGCAGTACCTCATCCACGAAGGGATTGATGCTATAGGGAAGGCGACATTGCTAGCTAACGCGAAGATCTCATCCTTGGTGAAGCCACCTGATGGTGTAAAGATGTGGATGTGTTGTAGTCTTTAGGCCCAGCCGCTTCACAATCTCTGTTGAAATGAGGTTATTTTGGCTCCCGTTGTTAACAATGCATTACAATGGAGAACCCTTCACCCACATCTGTGAGTGGAAGAGGCATTCCCCCTCCTCTTGATCTTCAAGATCAATATTCTAGATCTTGTTGGTGGCCAAAGTGGCACTGGGCTCCTCATCAATGATATTCTTCCCTTTTTCAATTCTCTCATTGGGTTCTGATTAAGAGTCGGAAGTTGAGTCTGATTCGGAAGCCTTTAACTCGGCCACTAGTGACTACTTGGCCCAACACTCACTTGTATTGTGAGTGGAGCTCTTATGGAACTCACACCATTTTCCTGTGTCCCTTGTCTTCGTGGTGTTTTTCTTTGCTTGTGGCTTCAGCGGGCTATCCTGGGTAGCCCCACCTTGGCTTGGTCCTTTGTTTTGTGGTTTGGGGGCGCATCTTGCTTGCTTTGGATTTGCAAATCCAAAGTCCCACTTCTTTTGTTTAAACTTCTGCTCAATCTTGACAGTGTACCGATACATTGTGTTGAGCGAGGAAATATCCAGGAGCTCTATCTCATCCTAGATTTACTTGTGTAGATAGTCGCAGTATTTGAGCACCAAATGCCACTCAGTATTCTTCATACCTAGCTTCGTATGAATGGTATGGAAAATATTTGTGAAATTTTGCACATCTTGGTCCCTTCTCTATCTTAGCGTGGTCTACTTTATGTATTTATATTCATAGCTCCCGATAAGGTAATATTGTTCCTTGATGGCGTCTCAGAAATAATACCAAGTGGGTGCCGCTGAAAACAACAAGGGTTCACTCTCTTCCTTTTGTTCATAGTGGGTTTCCTGCCAATCCTTGATGTGTGGGGAAGCTTTGGGAAGTGAAAAAGTAATATTTTCCTGATTGGAAAAGTCATGAACTGAAAAATATCCTTCCAACATATTTAACCATTTATCTATGGTGTCTGCATCTATCAGGCCTTTGAATATGGGAATATTGAAGTTAACTTGTACCTTAAAAGGAGTGGCACCTCTAGATTGGCTGTTGGATGAAGATGCATCACCAGTGGGTAGTCGTCGAAGGGTCTGGGCAAAGTTATCCATCATCACGTCCCTCTGTCGCTCGAGGGCTTCCTCGAGCAACATTTTGAAAGGTTCTCCTGCCCCCTCGTCTTTCTTTTCTTGTACCATGGGAGGTCATTCCATTTTGTGAGGTTGATATTGCAATGGTTCAACCAGATCAAGCCCTAACCTTGTTGGGGACATGCAAAGAAAAAAAGATAAAGAGTAGACCACTCAAATACCATTGATCTGAACTTAAACAAGAATGAAAAAACTTACAAATATAATCATAAATACAAAGATGCAGCAAAAAAACACTTCATTTCGTTAATAGAAAAATATTGAACTATGCTTACAAACAAAATGGAAATAAGATAGCTTAGGCAATGGTAGCTTATCTCTGAGAAGATATGTGATAGATACATGCCTCTGAACTTCGTTATAATGAGGCTCAAGGGCCTATTTATTATTGGAAAACATGAGAATTTTGGGTTTTGTTATATTCTTTCCAGGTGTTGAGGACAGATAGTGGTGGAGAGTTTTGCGAGAAGGAATATGAAGAGTTATGTAAGAAAGTGTGGTATAGCACAGTAGAAGACTACTCCATACACACCTAAGAAAAATGGAGTTGTAGAAATAATGAACAAGACGTTGATGGAAAGGGCAAGAAGCATGCTCAGTGGTGCCAGGTTAGGACAGGAATTCTAGGCAGAGGTGATGGAGACTACATGTTAGCTGGTCAACAAATCACCTTCATCAATGTTACAGGATAAGGCTCCACGAGAGGTATGGATTGGTAAGAAACCTTCTCTTTCACATCTGAGGGTATTTGGATGTGATGCATATGTACATGTTCCAAAGGAGAAAATAACAAAGTTGGATTGTAAATTTGAAAAATGCATCTTTATTGGGTATAAGGATGGTTTAAAAGGTTATGAGCTTTGGAACCCAAAAACAGGGAAGGTTGTGTACAACCGAGATGTGGCATTTAGAGAGGTAAAAGATGTTATTAAACATGAAGTCCTACCAAAGTAACCTGAGAAGATAGAGTTTGAGCTAAAGGAGGAAGAATCAAACTCTACAACAAAAGAGGAATCAGAAGATGAAGAGCCACAAACTCTAGCTATGAGAAGATCAGTTTGAGAAAGAAGGCAACCAGAAAAGTATAATCCATCTACTTTATGTTCAAAGTTGTATTTATCTATTACTGATGATGATCCAAGAACTATGACGGAAGTAGTAGATTCAGAGGATGGAAAACTCTCTAAAGAGGCCATGGTTGATGAAATGACATCTTTGCACAAAAATGAGGCTTGGGATTTGGTGGAGTTTGCAGCTGGAAGGAAACCCATTAGTAGAAAATGGGTGTTCAAGAAGAAGATGAATGCAAAAGGAAAGGTGGATAAATAAAAAGCTCAGTTGGTAGAAAAAGGATACTCCCAGCTGTCGGGAATTGATTTTGGTGATATTTTTTTCTCCTATTGGCGAGGTAGATTCTATTATATTAATTTTATCTATTGTTGTTGCTTTTGATTTTAAGTAGAATAGATGGATGTCAAGACAACATTTCTTCACAGGTATCTGGAAGAAGAGATCTACATGAAGCAACCTGAAGGATTTGTGGTGAAGGGTAAGAAAGAGCTAGTATGCAAGTTAAAAAAGACTTTATATGGGTTAAAATAGTCACCAAGGATGTGGTATCAGAAATTTGATACATTTATACAGGGAATTGGCTTCACCAGAAACAAAGCAGATCACTGTGTGTATTTTAAGTTAATTGGTGACCGTGTTCTTTATCTGGTCTTGTATGTGGATGATATGTTGCTGGTTGGAAATGACAAAGAAACTATCCAGGATTTGAAGACCCAATTGTCCTCCATATTCGACATGAAAGATCTTGGTACTGCAAACTATATTTTGGGCATGGAAATTAAGCAAATTAGGCAAAGAGGAAGCTCTAGTTAAACTAGAGGAAGTATGTCGAGATAATATTGTAGAGGTTTAATATACAAGATAGTAAAATGATGAAGGTTTTGATTCCTGTAGAAGTAAAGTTATCTGCTGAACAGTGTTCCAAGACACAAGAAGACAAAGAGGACATGTCTCATGTTCCATATGCAAGTGCAGTTGGTAGCCTAATGTATGCAATGGTTTGTACTAGACCAGACATTGCACATGCAGTGGGATTATTGAGCAGGTTTATGTCAAAACCAGGGAAGGAGCATTGGACAGTAGTGAAGCAGGTTTTCAAGTATTTACATGGCACTAATGATTATGGTTTTTGCTACCAAGGAAGACCAGGATTGGACATTCGTGGCTTTGTTGATGTAGACTGGGCTAGAGATCTGGATCAGAGAAGATATACAAGTGGGTATATGTTTAACCTATTTGTAGGTGTAGTCAGTTGGATGAGTAAGAGACAATCTGTAGTGGCACTTTCAACTATAGAGGCAGAATGCATGGCAACCACTCATGCAAGCAAGGAAGTAGTTTGGTTGCAGAGATTGTGTTCAACTATGGGGTTAGTACAATGAGCTATAAGGATAGACTATGACAGCCAAAGTACAATTTATTGGAAAATAACCCTTCTTATCATTCAAAGAAAAAGTGCATTGATGTCCAGTATCACTACGTGAGGGATATGGTTGAGTACAAAAAGGTGTTGTTGGTAAAGGTGGACACTTTGAAGAATACTGTAGATGCATTGACAAAGTCTGTGAGCACTGAGAAGTTCTCTTGGTGTAGAGAAACAATGGGCATTGTAAGGTTGGATCAATTACTACGCTCTCATGTGGCCCCTTATGGAAAAAAAACAACTAGTGGGGGAATTTTGGTTTGTGTTATATTCTTTCCACGACTACCCCATGCACATGGAGGTCACAGGGGGGGTATAAGCCACCCTGTACATTGTGTTGGGTGCTGTTGGGGGGTCACAACGGGGGTGGCTAGCCCCCCCCCAATCAGAGACTATGCAGGGGGTCAGTACCCCCCTGTGTCTAGGGCAGTGCCCTGGGAAATTTCTTTTGGACCCTATATTAGGTGGCCAAACCTACCTATGGTTTTCTGTATGGATTTCACACATGGTTTTGGGCATGATGGTTTTCAGTCCATGGTATTTTGTAGATCCAGTCAAGAGAACTATGGTTATGTTCTAATCCAGGGTTTATGGATTCTTCAGCATGTATATATATGTATTGTAATGTTGAAAGGAAAATAATGAAAAATCAATCAGGTAGTCCCAGTTTTAGGATCCAGGGGAAAATCTTTGTGTATATATGTTTTATGTTTTATGCTCTCACCATTGTTTGTTTTCTATTTTTAAAATTTGTATGCAGGTAATTTCTGTACAAGGTTAAAACCTACAGAGAAAACCCTAACCCCAGGAGATGTAACACCAAGATTTTGTGGGCCCTGTTAGGGTTAGTTGGGCAACCAACTTCCCGGGGTCGTAACTTGGTCATATTATCTCTGTTTGGTGCATATGATACCTTGTTGGAAATGTCTCTCTGAGTACTACAAGTTTCATTGTAGACACTTGCCTATGGCTATGGGCTTGCCGTGGAACCCAAAAAATGCAGTTTAGGGGGTCAATACCACTATGAAAGTTTGGGACTTGAAAAATTGCTAAAAGTAGTAAATGCTAAAATGAACAAGGAAATAGATGAAACTAACTAGGGGGTTTAAGTGGAATAGGCAGGTGGCCACCAATATCCACATGGATCATTTGGTGGGATTCCTCTCCCATCTATATACATAATTCTAGATTGACCTCGCCATATGATGCCTCAGGTTGGTTTGGGGTTCCCACTCCTCTTCGTATCCTGCTTCTATCTTGGTCTCTCTAGTTCTCTCTTTGTGCATTAATACAATAAGTTTGTTTCTTAGTTGCCCATTGTTGGCCACAGTGGAAAATCCTATGCTCTGATACCACTTGTAACATTTATAGCCTCAAATTTACATAATATAATTTTTTTACACTTTTACCTCTAAGATAATTACACCACTGATACATATATTTATATTTAGTGATGTTAATAAACTACAACATCTAAGTTATATGTAAGTACGTGAATGATATAGCATATGATTTAACATACAAATATATTAAATCGTTCATGATTTTATATTCGACTATGTTATACAAATATATTCGATCGTCCATGATTTGTTATTCGATTATGGTTTAATCCTTACCCTTGTTATTTATTACTGGTGTTCTATGATTTGCATGGACTTTGGGTTAAGCAATTTAATGGGTTTCATATAGTTCATTCCAACTGGCCACTTTTCAATTCTTTTATACTCTCAGCAGCCAACACTTGGCATGATGAGGATCATTGATTACATAGAACACCATCCAACATTGAAGAGGGTTTCCCGCATGTTTAGTGTAACTACTTCCCTTTGTCTCACTTTTGGCCGCTCATTTGGTTTTCCGTCGCAAGGAGGTATCAGCTTCGCTTCCTCTGTAGATCGTCCACTGGTTGCAAACCTGTATGTTTACTCATTTTCCTTCTCTGACCAGAGGAAAGGCTTACCCTTTGTCAAATTTCTAGTAGAATGTGATTCTGTTGCTCCTCCACGAAGTATACAAGGTAATACAAGTCGACATCCATTTGTTTTGTGTGACCGTATGTTTTCAATCTCACTAATCTGGAAACCTCACTTATCTTGGTTGTAAGCATGGTCATTGTGGCCTTTGCTACATTCCAGATAATGCCCAACATGCAGCTAAATACCTTCTCCTACATATTTTATTTCTGATGCCGAATATTACCATATTAATACTATATAGTCTTTATCGCTCACCAAGTTCTTGTATGTGCAGGGTTTACAAAGATGATTTTGGTCTTTTCTCTCCTGGTTACCTAGCTTTTGACCGTGCCATTGATTTTCATTGTTGTTCAGACACCATGGCACCCAAACTCTAGGTGCTTGAAATTCTTGGGCTTTATGGTGAGGATTTTATATTTTAATGAATGTTCTAATTATTAAGCCACAACAGAAACCCCATTATGTTTTTCTGAGATTTAGGGTTTTATTTTAGTTAACTGTGTGCTCCCATTGTAAGAATGTTGGGAATGGAATCCCCCCACAGCATTTTTTGGGGCTCAAAGCCCAAGTTTTGAGTAATATTATTGTAAAGCCCTGTGAATTGTGGGCACAAAATGTATGTTAGAGTCATAGGGTTGTTCACCCTAAGTTTGAATGTAATGTCGGCTTAACCATGGTCCGCGGACCATGGGATTGTATAAATAGAGCGAGGCTCTAAGTTGTAAAAGAGAGAAGAAGATCATCATGATAGAATAGGATGGATAGAAGGAGATGACGAAGCATAGGAGAAGAATCTAAGTGTGTCTTGCGTCATAGTAGTAGGAAGAGGCTCTGCAGTTGAGTGCACAGAGGCCTAGTAGAGTCTGCAGCTGAGTGCACGGACCCCTGTAGCTGAGTGCACAAGGTAGAGTTGAGTCTGTAACCGGAGAAAAGATTAATAAAGAAAGGTTTTGTTACAAATTTTGTGCATCTGTTCTAAATTATTACATGTTTGATCTCATTTGCAAGTATACTATTTATTTACTGAGCGCACTTGTATGGATTGTGAATATTGCTAAGTATAACCGAAAGTGTACAAATAAGCTAAATTAATCAACTACTATCGGGCTACCAATAAGGACTTGGGTAATAACACTGTTCAGCCCCCGAGTAGGGCTGCGCGAAGGCATCATCTCAGGCTGCGAGGCACGATTAAGTGCACATAGCAATGTGCGCACAAGGTCGAACTGGGAACCACTTGAAACCATCAGACATCTCCAGGGTGCAGAAACCTAGTTCTAGCACCCTCCCATACTACTTCAAGTGAGACCTCAGTCCATGCTCCGCGGACTGTTGCCGAAAGGGCTAGTAGTATTAGGATTTGTTTGTCTAAATCACCTCTGAACCTGGGTAAGGCCCCAACAAGCTAACAAATGGTTCTGTTGTCGGGACTAAGATCTGCATAAGGGATGTCTGATGTCATGTCACTGGAATCCAACAAAGAAATAAATTGAAGAGTGGTTGGACATAAAGATTCAGGAATTCGAGGCGCAGGAAAACAGGAATCCATGAGTGTCAAAGGAACAGTGGTTGGAGCGCTACTTATATACAGAAATCCATGAAATTTTATTTGCATCCTTCCCCTCTAAAGTGTATGAGTGGATCGCGATGCTAGAAGACAATCAAGGAAGGTGTAGGCTCAACAAACCAATTGTGTGGACTCCAGAATTGGTGCGCAGACTAGAAGCATCGGAAGATAAGATCGCGCGCGTTGTGGACCATTGGCTCGATCGAATTATAGGAGGGTTTATCACCGAGTTTGCGGTAGACACAACCATCAGCTACAGTGAGGCAGAATGACGCTTCCTCAAAGGACCGCGAGGTAAGAACATTAAATCGTTGAACACTTGGATTAAAATGCTATTGTGTGAAAATCAGGTGATGTGAATAAATTGATGTTCGGGGCTAAGCGAAGTGGAAATATCTATAGAAATGAAGGAAGTGTAGAGCTAGAAAATAGCCCCTTGATTTCGCCACGATGGGAAAGTTAGGAAGAGCTCGAGAAAGTTTCTCCGAGAAGCGCAATCAGTCTGATAAGGCAACAAATTTTGCGCATACCAGCCCCACCTACACCACCACTGGTTTCACCATCGTCACCCCCATCTCTGCCCACACCACCTCCACTGTCACCACAGTTCAATATGGCGAGCACGATAAAATTGTTGGTATTCAGAGGAGTAGGGAACGAAGATCCGGACCAATTTTGGTTCATAGTAAAGGTTGTATGGGAAGCACAAGGAGTCATGGATGATAATATAAAGAAGGCAACACGGGTAAGTGCATTGCAGGATCGCGCACTGACATGGTACATTAAGCATTCTAATGACCATCCAAATGCAGGGATCGCATAGATCCAGGCCACGCTGAACAGGGAATTCAACAGGCAAAAATCAGAGACATAATCGATTATCAAGTTTAAGGAAATCACGATGCTTCTAGGTGAGACCCCGTGGGATCTGGACCAGAGACTGAAGAGCATGATTCGCGAAGCCAACATGACCTTAATGGATGGATAGCACTGTGCAAGGTATGTAGCGTCACTAACACCACATTTAATGATGGTGTTGTCACAGCAGAAGCTATCCACCTAGGCCGAAGCTTTGGAGATTGCAATGAGACTGCACAAGACCCCAATACAAGATCCTGGCCTGGGAGTCCAACAAATCGACGTGCAACTGCAAAATTTTTGTCTGGAAATGTAGAGTTTGAAACAGGATAGGAAAACCCGGCTAGAGGCATGCGAGGAGGTATGGTACATAAAATGCAAAGGCGAGGGGCATGACAAGGACCATTGTCCAGTCTTCATGAACTACTTGGCGGGAGGAGGGACGATGCCATTAAGACCAAAGACACAAGAAAGATCAAGCATGGTGCCTGCATTATGGTGCGCAATTTTTCAGATAGGAGGAAAACACACTACAGATAACTGTCGCCTATTACAGAAGTATACGCAGACATCCCCGCAATTGCTCTGTAATTTTCGCAGGTCGATGGGCCATGATGAGCGCACCTGAAGAAGTTACAAACTGATGATGGATCAGACTCCTACCTAGAGAGTATAGACTGAAACACGAGCCCTCGACCCAAATGCAGGGATGGCATGCGCTCGATATTAGGGGCGTGGACGAGGTCAAGGTGGAATGGGACTAGGAAGGGGTCACAGATAGCTGATTTGTTACAATTGCGGAGGGCCAGGGCATTATGCCTGTGATTGTACAAATCTGACGAAAGCATCATGTTTATATTGTACCCAATTTGATCATGAGACAGAGGACTGCCCTACACTGATAGCGAGGTTGCACGATAAAGGAGTACTCCAACCTCCCTGACTCAAAACCTACAAATGATGAGGTCTAAGCCACGCAAAGAGGATCTGAATGTAAACATCATGCTTCGAAGTGGTATTACAACAGGAGACGATAAAGGTAAGCAACCTGAAGAAAGTGCGTGGGTTCGCAAGGCTCCTACAAAGGAACCTGAATTTGATTTGGAGCGCATGAAGGAGACGTTCATGGAAGCTAAGAAGAGCTTCACAGAGGCCTCCACTTCAAGTAGTAAGGATCAACTAGAATCGGGGATGGATCCTTAAATGCTCACTACCTTTTTGAAGACATGTATGAAGTTGTTGTGTGACAGTAAAGTAGTAAAAGGACTAAAAGAACTGATCACTAGGTGCATTAGGTCAGGAGAACCGCACGTAGTTTGAGAACTTAGAAAGCATGCATTGCGGACAGTAAGGGAAATGAGATTGACTGCACAAATCGGAGAATATGAAATGGATCAAGTGATTCTGGATCTGGGATCGGATGCGAATGTATTGCTAAAGAAGACATGGGAGCGCATGGGCAGGCCCGCATTGCAATGGTCCCCTATTCAATTGTGAATGGAAAACCAGCAGAAGATCCTACCGATGGGGAGATTGCAGGGAATAACAGTAGACATAGAAGGTGCAAGCACGCTTGCAGATTTCAAAGTGATAGAGATTTTCGATGATAGCAATCCCTATCCCACGCTACTAGGAATAGATTGGGCCACTGATATGAATGGAGTGATAAATCTAAAGAAGTGAAAAATGATTTTCGAGAAAAAGTCACTACACGTAGTGGTACCACTAGACCCTGCAGAAGGAGCATGCTACACCGAGCCAGTATGCAATGAAGATGATAGTGATGACGATCTCGACTATATCTACAAGATAACCGTGTGAGAGTAGGATTGGGTGAACCCAATAGCAGATGGTAGGATTGCATGGGAGTGGGAAAGTTCCTGCACTTCCGATTCGGACAAAGAAATAGAACGATGGCAGAACCGGTTACACGAGGTAACCACGCTCAATTGCAACATGAGGATAAGATCACTGTGCTGCGTGACAATAGAGGTAAGGAATTTTCCTATGTATTCAGGGTTGATAGTGGAGGATGAATTCCCGAACAAATTTGAAAGTGAAGTACTAGAACAGTGACGGTTCGATGCTCTGAAACTTGCTAAAACATTCCAAATCATTCCATAACCCTCAAAAACGCTGCATTACTACTCTACAAGTAAGTTATCATTGTCCTAGAGCTGAATTTGATCTCATACTTGTGTTCTTCATGAGTTTTTCATTTTGAAAGTGAAACCCTAGCTTGTCTTAGTTACTTTCCATTTCATTGTGCAATCTTCACTCCATAATCACAAACAACACCATTAAACCCTTTTCCCTCTTCCATTTTCCTAAATCACTCCATTTATCCCATTTTTGATATTCCACTCCCATAAAACAACTCATTCCCTTCATCAAACCCTGAATCCCTCACTAAACCCTAGTTTCTCAAAACTTATCCCTTCATTCCCCAACTCCTTTTCCCATTAGTAAAATCTCTTCATACTCATCTCCCTTGTCCTCCCTCATTTCTATTTTCCACTATATTATCATCACATCACTTCCCCAAGACAAGCACCAAGCACCATGGCAAGAAACAGCGAGTCAAGTTCTGAGGGAGAAACACTAAGTGACAGCTCAAGAGAAAGAAATGTACAACCTAGGAGACCTCGTAAGGGTGGAAAGCATATCAGAAAAGAACCTATTAGCATGAATGAACTACTTGCTTTCCCCCTTGCTATTAGTTGTTTCAGATACCAGTCTTGCTTTGAGTTTTGTGAGATGGTTGAGAGGGTTAAGCATCATCATGAATTAGTAAGGAAATTTGTCATAAATATGGAGAACAATATGGTACACCTTGCTAGCATCAATTTACTCTTTCACCAGCCATTATTACAGAAGCAACAAGAATTCCAGATGTAGGGGAAAGGTGGAACAAAAAACAGAATATCAGCAAATAGCATTATGAACCATATATTAAGGCCAAATATCATGGTAAATTGAGCAGGGTGTTTCCTTTCAAGTTCTTGGAGGACCAGTATGTTCCACTTATGAAACTCATCATCAAATATTCCACATGTGAGGGTAGGTTCTCCAAACTCTATGCCTATCATATCAAATTACTTATGCATTTCACCAGGGTTAGAATGATGAGTATTCCATATTCAATTTGCAAAGACATAGAGAGGATGACTGTGATTACAAAGAGAAAACCATACCCACAACAGCTCAACAACGTTTATCACTTTGTTGTCATTAAGATTATTGTTGCACATCAACTCACTCAGTTGGGAGTGCCATGGGAAACCTTCACTGCCCATGAAATCTTCAAGGGGCCTCAAATTTTTGCAGATCCTCAAGAGGAAGGTGAACCTTCTGGGCAACAAAAAGAGCCTGAAAGCAAAACTAAAAAGGCTCACATTCTTGTGTTTATAACTTACGAGAAAGGCACCAGGAGGCTTTTTGCATCTGCCAAACGAGTATTATCTCCACCAGGGGTGGAAGGGGTCTCATTTCCTTCACCAGATCACAGACAAATGATATCTTCACCTGGGGTGAAAGGGGCTTTACCTTCTTTTTCAGCTAAATAGGTACATGACAAGGACAAAGGAAAGCAACAAGTGCATGATGAAGGGCCTACTGAAGGGCAGGATAGAGATTTTGTTTTGGTTGAGGAAGATGACACTGATTTGGGCTGTTAAAGCTCAAGACTCAAGGATATGATAATCAAAGAGAAGGAGGCTGAAATTCAAGCCTTATCACTTGACCTTGAGAGGGCTAAAAGGATCATTAACTTCCTTGAGCAAGAAAATAAGCAACTGGAGGATAAACAAGCAATCATGGAGCTGTAAACAATTAGAGAAATCGGCAAGTGGCAAAAAGAAGAAAAACCAAGATGACATCCCTAGAGTAAGAAATTGAGGCTGACCGAGAATCATGGTTGGAAAGAGTGAATATCTACCTTGGGAAACTACTTGATAAGGCTAACAAGGAGAAGAAAATGTTTCACCACATGGCTCATCATTATTTAGCTCGGAATAAAATTTGCAAGACAAGGATAAATGGCCTAAAAGCTAAGTTAAAGAGAGCCTTGAGAGCCAAAAAGGAACAAGACAAACTTAGAATTTTGGCTGAAACTTCCTTGGCTCAAAAAAGCAATTAGTAGGCTTGCCTCTTGCCAAATTTGAAGAAATTTTGAAAAAAAATTGTCATTTCACAATTTTTAGATGCAAAACACAAGAATTTTCATCTGATGCGCCGCGCCACTGGCGCTACGCATTGAGTTGGCTAGGAATTTTGCAAAAGGGCCTACATTTTTGGATTCCTCATGAAAAAATAATGAAACCTAGAAAATTTCATGAAATTTGGAGGAGATCTGGGTCACCTAAAGGGCAAAAAACACCTAAAAAATGCCCTTTCTGCAACTTTTTGGACCTACAGAAAGCCGTCTTGGGAGAAATTAATTTTGAAGGGGAAAATGTTCTCCAAATCCAAAACTTCTAGTTTTCCTAGAAAGTAGACAGGCATAGCTTTCTAGCAAGCTATCTTGGGCTTTATTTGGTGAAGTGGAAGGTCATCAAAAGCAGCCTGGAAGTGGCACTATGCATCCGGCTCAGGGCGCTACGCAACAGGCAAAATTTTGCCAATTTTGCTCAAAAACTCAGAATTTCACCTAGTTTTCTACCAGTTTGACTTTTTCTTCTCTCATGGTAAAATTCATGATGTAATATGATGTAACTTGATGTACTATGATGTAAAAATGATGAAAAATGACTTAAGGAGGTAGATACATCATTCATAGGTGGTTTTGAGCTAAATGAATCAATTTCCATAGTTTTAGAGGCAAGTTGTTCCATTGCTTATTTTTCAGTTCCTAGTTTAGATCTTGTTGAAACAGCTCCTTGACTCATGGATTCGACCCCTGATGGCTAGCATAGGTGGTTTGATGCCTATATCTTGTACTTTCTTAGTCATTTGTCAAGGTTGGACTCTTGTGGATGCATTGAGCCACTTTGTACATCACTTCTGCAGTTTGGCAAGAAATTGAACCAGGGTTTTGCAGCATTTTGTGGGATTCTTGTGGTAATGTGATTTAGCATTGTTTTTCCCTATGTTATTCAGTTTATCTTATGTGTATATGTGCCATCATCTCTCTTTTTCTGCATAACTAAATGAATCAAGAGTAAAGGGTGGAATCCATTGGTGTTTTAGTGCTCTGCCTTGGGGTTTATTTAGTTTTAAATGTTTTATGTTGTTTGAAGAGGACTCATGAACCTTACATGCCCTCTCCAACTCCTCACCAGTCTTTAGACTCACCATCGCATTCATTTCAAAGTGCTAAAACACTTGCCTACCTCGCGCCACAGAAACCTCTGCAAATCTGAGTTGATTTCCCATACCCAAAGCTGCCCTCCTCATCTGATCCAGCAAACAACCATTAAAACTAATCAAATTCCTCTGAACATATACCTAGCCTAAAAGCAGCATCAATTTTCAGTCATCTCAAAGCTTTAGTTTCCATATTCTTTTGAGATTGACAAGGAGAGAGCCCTCTCCTGACCTGGTAGGGCTAGCTACCAAATTAAGCGTGGTTTGATGTTACCCTAGACCTGCCTTTTCTCAGCCTAAGGTAGATTTAGGCCCTAATAGGAAGCATTTCTCGTCGACCAACCAAGGATGGAAAGGTAAGGTATGTAAGATCATACTGACGAATTGGAGGACTGTCGCTGAGAACTGGTTAATCTGCTACCATGGCTGGGACCGTATATCACCAAAAGTAGTGACCAAGGTAGCGCATTATGAATAGTAGAGTACATGACATCGATCACCACAATGAAAGATGAGGATTCTCTGCAAACCGTGCTGGAGGATGGGATGGAGCCCTGCACGGGTGGTGTGACCACCTAACTAGCCATAGGAAGAATAGTCTTAGCGCTCCAGGCAGTTGAAAGGGAGTGCGGGACTATAAAATATTCTGCGTGGGAGATGCGCGTAGAATCAGAACATCACAGGGTTTGCGACCGTGCATGGAGGGTTGCACTGCTATGCGGGTTGGCCGTGAAGTGACCATTGGTGTCACTATTCATGATGGGATAATGGCAGAACTGCGGCCCAGGGAGAGTCGCGCGATCCAGGTTCTTAGCAAGTGGAAAATCAACATAGAACAGCTCAGCTTGCAGCGCGACAAGTTGGTGTCGCAAAATCAACATTTGGTGCACACAGTAGATGATGCTTGCCAACGCGTCCCGGAGCTAGCCATCACAGCAGATTTACCAGTAAAAGTGCAGATCCACAGTTTGGCAACTGGAGTTTGCGAGGCCAGGGAAGAGAAGACAAAGGTGCAGCTAGAGCTGAACCTCCAGATCGTCGAGCTGTGGTTGAAGACACAACCTTCCACTCCCCTATAAATTAGAGAACAGCGCACCAACGCTATTATAGTAGGGTTGGAAGAAATTGAAGGTGCAGTGCGCGACTATACGCATATGTTGGAATAGGCATTGGAGGTCCTCACGACTTTACAAGAGGACCCCAACATCCAGTGGCTGGAGATAGAGGTGCACGAACTCCAGCAGCAGTACGACAACATCAAAGGAACTGCGTAGACAATAGTCCTCACTCAGCATCTTGCGAGGATGCAACAAGTGAAGGCATTAAAGGAGCAGGTGGATGCGGTGCACCATAAAGAAGAAGTTCTCAAAGCGTGCGTTCAGCCATGGCTTGACGAGGCCTTAACAATCATTACAAATATTGAAGGGAAGCTCGTGCACATTTAGGGGATGCATGCGTAGATGCAGGACAACACGCCGGCCACAGAGGTCTCAAAAGAACGGATGCAGCAGGTTCAACAGGCAGCAGCTCAGTGTGTTGCGTACATCAGCACCGTACGAGAACGGTTGGAGGGACTCCGAGGCAAGATTGCCGCATCAAAAGAGTGACTCAAGGGTGAGTCAAGATGTTTGTGTTGGGGGCTTGTTGGGCATGGAATCCCCCCATAGAATTTTTTGGTGCTCAAAGCCCAAGTTTTGAGTAATACTATTGTAAAGCCCTGCAAATTTCGGGTGCGAAATGTATGTTAGAGTCATAGGGTTGTCCGCCCTAAGTTTGAATGTAATTTCAACTTACCCATGTTCCGTGGACCATGGGATTGTATAAATAGAGAAAGGCTCTAAGTTGTAAAAGAGAGAAGAAGATCATCATGATAGAATAGGATGGATAGAAGGAGATACGAAGCATAGCAGAAGAATATAAGTGTGTCTTGGGTCATAGTAGTAGGAAGAGGCTCTGTAGCTGAGTGTGCAGAGACCTAGTAGAGTCCATAGCTGAGTGCGAGGACCCCTGCAGCTGAGTGCGCAGGCTAGAGTTGAGTCTATAACCGGAGAAAAGATTAATAAAGAAAGGTTTTGTTACAAATTATGTGCATCTGTTCTGAATTATTACATGTTTGATCTCATTTGCAATTCTATTCTTTATTTAATGCGCACACTTGTATGAATTGCGAATATTGCTAAGTATAATCGAAAATGTACAAATAAGCTAAATTTATCAACTAATATCAGGCTACCAGTAAGGACTTGGGTAATAACACTGCTCGTTCCCCGATTAGGGCTGCGCGAAGGTAGCATCTCAGTCTACGATGCATGGGTAAGCGCGCATAGTGACGTGCATGTAGGGTTGAACCGCGGACCACTTGAAACCATCAGACATCTCCAGGGTGCGGAAAACTGGTTCTAGCGCCCTCCCATACTACTTTGGGTGAGACCTCAGTCCGCACTCCGCGGACTATTTCCGAAAGGGCCAGTAGTACCGGGATTTGTTTGGCTAAATCACCTCCAAACCTAGGTTAGGCCCCAACAAGCCAAAAAGGAATCTGAATCTAAATGGGTCCATAACCTTCTTAGAGATAGTTTCATGATTTTCCATTCTGGGTTTTTCCAGTTTTATAAATATTTGTAATTTAAGTTATAGTTCTCAAATTTCATAAGTTGTTACTTAATTACATTTGATGTGATTACAAAAGTTCTTCTCAACCTGTCGAATGGGCTTTCTATTGCAAATTACAGTTGTCTTGAATTTATAAATATTTGTTTTCTTCCAGCAGTGCAAGGGTTTCTTTGCTAAGAATTTCATTTCATATTTTGTTTTAGTATTTTCTCTGTTTAGTACTAGATGGATCCAAAAGCCGATATTTCTCCATTTACACCCCATCTTCCTTAATCACTAGCCCATAACAATTCTCAGTTGTCATTCCATGACAGGTTGTGAGGAAGAATCTGGGTCATTTCTATTTTAATTATCAATCAAATTTATTGGTTACCATCTTGTTGTACTACATAACAACCCCCCCATTTATAAAGAACAATAGCTAAGGTTAGAGTTATAAATGGGGACGCTTTTAAATTTTTAGTCTTAGGATAATAATACCTAACTCTAATAAAATACCTTGTAAAAGGAACTAAGGATTAAATCCACATCGCAAATCACACTTTTCCGCACGACTATTTTAAAACACCTTCAAAAAATTGCGATATGTGATTAAGTCTCCCACTGCAATAACCCAATAAATAGCACCTTGTCATTTCGCAATCGCATTTCACTTCACAGACTTCGCAACAAACTTATCCATGCCATTAGAATGTCTGTTAGCGATTTACGAAATGTGATATTGTGATATCTGCAATCGCATTTTGCTTGATGCATCTGGTAGCGCTATATTGTATCTCTTCAAAGGTTGCAATGCATGATTAAGAGTGGTAAAAAGTGTGAAATAATTACATTTTAAATACCCAAACGAACGAATTCACAAGTTAATAAATATTTAGCGGCTTGAGGAAGGATAATCATTTTCCAGGTTATGGGTAGTTAACATCAAGTATCTCATTAAACCTTTCTCACGATCCAAAGTCATTTCAGAGAAGCTTTCAGTCTTAATTACTTAATATCATCTGTGCTGATATATCTTGTCTATTTCAGGCAAGCTACAAAAGACATGTCACTAAGAAAGGTGATGCAAAAACAGAGCAGGCAGACCATTGTTGAATCTGAGTTTACAGAGATGGCTCCTATCTTCGCTGATATAGTTTGTGATGTTGCCGAAGGCGCAACAACTTGGGAAGTGATTTACAATAGGCTGGAGGACGAATGACCGAAAATCATTGTCACGAGAGCAACAACGAACTCAACAAGGCCTTCAGGACTTCAATACAGAGATGCTTCCTTTTCTTTCCTTCATAGGATAGGAGAAAGAGCTCAAATCCTCCCATACACGGATATGATCAGGTGGGTGATCAAAAACCTTATCATTGAAGATAGTCAATTCAAGAATTCCAAAATCAATCTCATAGGGTCATTCAGAGAAGATGACCTGAAGAAAATGTGCCATATACTTGACCCGCAGGATATCTACGACAGCACATTTATGGCTAACTTCGCAAAGAAGAACCCAGACCCCTTCAAGTTAATTTAGGGTTGGAGAGTGTTGGACAACAAATTCAAATATGACATATCGGGTATGTATGCTATAGCCTCTTTGGAAAACCCCTACAACTATGCAACATCCATGTTATGTAGATTGTATGGGCTACCCAATAATACAAAGTTTTCAATAGAATGCATTCCTCTAATTGATGCCTATGTTAATTCCCATATCATGAATTAGCCTTCCATCCTATATGAAAACGTAGCCACCACCATTACCAAATATCGACAGAAGAAAGCCTCCTCTTCAGATAACCTCCCTCCGTTCTATTTTAGTGCCTACATTATGGATGCTATCTATTTTTGCATGAAATTTCCAACCATGGGTTGGAAATGGACCTTACAGGACCCCTACCCAATCCATCTCAGTCATAAACAAATATGGGAATCACATTACATACCTCACTTCTATAAGATATTTCATGTTGTTGTGTTGCCCCTATATCAAATAATTTTCAATAAGAAAGCCCCTAGGTTTTCCCAAAGCCGCATCTGACCTGCTTACTGTCGGAAAATATTTCATTGAATAATGGTTCACCTACATTAGGATTTTTGGTAGCACAGCTGATCCACATGTCCTTCCTCATATGTTTCTTATAAATTATTAGCAAGAGAGATTGCTTACCAGACTGTGGGAAAGGGCCTGACTAAAGTTCTCAAAGACGACGAGAAGTCATTATGGCCCACTTTCCCTATCAAATGCGGTTCTTTTTCTTTAGCAAGTTTTGTTCCTGCTACTAAGGAAGCAACACATATGGAAACCCTCAGGCTTCATATGTTGCCTAAGAGACAATTTGATCCAAACAAAGTGGCATATAATGTCACTACTAGAGTAAATCTCAAGCCATACAACCATGAAGATAATTATTTCAAAGACTTGTTACAGTGGGTCGTATCCTTTGAGCAAGCATTCGAATGGGCAAAGGCAAATATGAAACCTGAAGATTTTCAAAGATTTCAGGAATTCAGAAATGGCAAGCTCTAGGTGATCCCAATGCATCTATTAGATCCCAATGATAAGCCTACACCAAGTGTCACTGTTGATAGTGGAGGTCCTAGTTCTCAAGTAGACTCTCAGGTAAACACTAAGAAGACACCAGACACAGGAAAACCCTAAGACGCAGAAAACATAGTTGAGTCCAATAGGAAGTCAGTTGAGAATGAAGTGATGAGCACCCCAACTACAGAGGTTAGTTCAGAGGTAAAAGGCAATAGTTTGGAGAAGGAGTGGGATCATTTTAATCAGAAATTGCAAGGCACTCCCAAAGCCACAAATAACCAAGAAACATAGGAATGTAAAACTACTCTGCATGTTCATAAGGATACAGAGCCCAAGTCTACCGGTGAACAATCCAAGCCTATGGAGGAACAAGCGAAAACATCCCAACATACTAAAATTATCCCTTCTCTGCCCACATCAAAAATCGTTCTGAAAGTAACTGAAATACCTCCACTTTATGTGTTCTATAGCCCTCTCCACAAGGTTGTAGTTAGAAGCTAGAGAAAAAGTAGAAGGGTAGATACACCCGGATTCCCACCTAGAAACGAGCCAATGGATGTTGTTTGGAAGGACATTACTTTCAATCCGACTGAGAACTTGGCTAGACTATCACAGTTCATAGGAGCATACGCATCGGCCACCATGGACAAGACTACTGAAGTCTCTACTTTACTAAGGGAAAAAGAGGAGAGGATTGTGCGACTTGAACAAGAACTCGAGATAGAGAAAGCAAGTGCAAACAAGCAAGTGGCTAAGCAGCTCGCACAATTATAGCCAAACATGGAGGTCCTAAAAATAAGCCATGAAGCTAATATATCGGCCAAAAATATGCAACTCCAAGAAATGCAGCAATCCATGGAAATATACAAGGATGCTCCCACTACTTAAGAGTTTATTAAAGAGGCCCTAGAATTAAATTCCCTTCTAGTGAAACAGCAGGAGTATTTCTGCCAGAAGATGTCACACATTATTCCCTATCTGACTACTAGCGACTAGCTGACAGATAAGGCAATTGACTAGAGAATGGAGTTTAACGATTTAAACACTAGAATCTCTGAGTTCATCGAATGGCAAGAAACAGAAGATGGAAGGAAAGCCAATCTACTCGAGATTGAGGAAACTCATAAATACATTCTCTTCATGGATTGGGACGCGAGAATAAAATAGGACGAGATAGCAATCACAAGGACAGCTGGGGTATCAAAGAATATCATTAAGGCAATGAATCACATCCTGTTCGCCACCAATCTCATTAAAGAAGGAAATATGAAAGAAATGACCGATTTAAATGCTCTGTATAAAGGCTGGCAAGAAAAGGTGGGGAGTCAAAGAGAGACAATTACAAAACTGACCATGACCAACTGGGAGTCGTATTGGTAGTATCTTTTTAAGAGACACAACCAAATTATGACTCACAATTGTTCCCTTCATACGACTCAATGGATGTTGCCACCGCTCACTGATGCGGTCTTCACAGGACAACTCAGGACGCATTTTGGGGCACCTCCTCAAATTCAACCGATAACCAATATTTTCGATTTAAAGGACAAGCTGGCAAATAGAAATTCATCCTCTTAGTTTTGTTCATTTAGCCTCTATTTATTTTTGGAGTTAGTTACCTAGTTAGGAGGAAGGTTGTTTGAAACCTCCTCAAATTTTGTATAATATATTTTTTCACATTGGTTAGAATAGTATTAATACCCTTCTCATGCATTTAGGGAAGGGTCTAGAATTTTATCAAAAGCATTTGCAAAGAATGCACTATTGTAAGTTTTTGAATGCTTTGGTGATATCAGATTACTTTCCTTTGTTGATGCACTTTTGTATTCTTGGGAGACAATTTGATTTGAAGAAAGAAGTTGGTTGTCATTTGTCAAATGACCAGGACTTCACACATATGGTACTACTATCTTGTATGATTGATTATGTTTACATCTAATTAGTGGAAAAACTTTACTTTCATGAATTGTATGTGAGATTTATTATTTCTGTTAAGCGTTAATTGCACTTTTGTATGATGCCTAGCTGAAATTGTGATTTTCATATATAACTCATCATATGTGCGATATATTTTATAAATTCCTCTGAATAACTATCTATTCAAAGGAATTATCTTTTACGTTATCATCTATGTTTAGTTGTGTTCAATCTTTATTATCACATGTTAAAAAGATATATTTGTAGATTGCATACCACACAGGAATACCTGGGTTTATATTAGAATAAGTTAGTTAGAGAAATTGCATCATAGAATAGCTCATTTAGATTATCATTATTCTATTGCAAACACTCATGAACCACCCACTCTCATCTTAAAACCCACACTAGGAAACTGGTTCCATTATCCCCAGTCGGAGCCACCACTTTAATTGGAAAAGGAGTTGTCTTAAGGTCCGGATCGGGTGGTTATCCCCCATGTTTCAGCAGCATAATTTTGAGGCCGCAACATTTTGGCACTAGAAGGAGGGCCTTCAATTTTGAATGGAAAATAAACCTGAATATCATTTGAAAATCATTCATAAGAGTCAAAACCCCTCCACCATTTCTATACCTTCTGAATCTCATTCAAAATATCCTAATCAGAAGTCTGAAGTTGAAGAAACACCTCCCTTGTCTCCTGAAGTAGTAAGGCAACCACCCTCTCCATATTACACTCCCGAGTCTCTCGAAGTTCATTCTTTGATACAGAAATTGGAATAGATATCCATTTCTGCCGAGAGAACAAAGAGACCCGCAGTTTCTAAAGAAAGTGTTACCTCCTTATTACAACAAATTGGTGTATTGACTAGATTTCAAATTGAAAGACTTGGGGTCACCCCTTTTGAGTTCCCCATCCCTCCATGACGTAGGAAAGTTACTTCATCAAGATCTAAATTAGATACCAATGAGATCACATAACCTTTCCATCCATCCACTTCCCCATCCACTTCTACTCAATCCACGACTTCTCAACTATCCACTTCTCCAATTAGTACTACCATCAGTAGTACTAACCTAGTAGTAAGTTATTCACCATCTATACCTACTTCTAGACCAACCTTCCCATCTTCTCAGTTCCCAACTCAAGTTACGACCAATCAGCCTTGGACAAACCCTGGTGTTGTCCTAGTTGCAAATCCAAATGCACTACTAGCAAACCCAAAAAAAATGGTTGCCTAAATATAATCTTGACAATGCTCTCCTGGCCAAAGAACATCTAAATAATTTTATGTTAGCCATGAATCTCAATGGGGTTTCACATGAAGATGTTGTAATCAGATTGTTTCCTTATACTTTCCAAGGATCTGCTGGGTCTTGGTATTTTAACCTCCCAGCGGGTTCAATTAGCGACTGGGATACTTTTCAAGAAGTATTTCTTGCAAAATTTAGTGATCATAGGACCATATCATCCTTAATCAATCATATTTCTAATTTGAAAGCTAATCCAGATGAAAATATCAAATATTTCAACTCCATATTTAACAAATTGCTAAATAAAATCTCAGTTGCCTCTAAACCTACTATAGATGTACAAATAGAATTGTATATATCATCTCTTCCTTCTAATATTGGGATTTTTGTAGATAGAGCCAATAAGGCTACCCTTGTAGAAAACATCAAAGAAGCCCTATCTGTAGAAAGAAGAATCATAGCTTTGGAAAAGAGATCACAAATAGACGAAAGGAAGTCAAAGAAAGTAGCATTCAAGGATGACTCTAAGAAGAAAACTTCCAAGGATCCTTTCGATCTTGAACGCCTTCAGAAAGTGTTAAAAATAATGTCTAATGAAATGGTCGAGATCAAGAAATAGATCACAGAATCCTCTACTCCCAAGAAACCTTTTCGATTATTTAAAAGGAACCCATCTTCTGCACCACAACCCCCAAACACCATTTCAAATGCTAAGTCTGACCAAGAAGCAGAAGAAGATTCACCAAATGAAGAGGAAGCTAAAACGGAAGAAGAAATTGAACTAAATGGGATGTGGGATTTCATCCTCCCAACTAAAGAAGAGGCACAAGAAATGCCAGTGACTACAAGAAGTAAAAACTCTCCTGACATGTCTATCACAAATCAAAAGCAAAAAGTTGCTACTCCTGCAAAGGAGAAAATAGTAGCTAAGAAATCTAAGACTAGCCAAACCGATCCTATTCCTCCAGATTCCCCAAATGCCTCAAAAACATTGGTAATCTCAGATATAGTCGAATACAATATAGTGGAAGACATGAAAAAGACTAGAGCTAACATCTCATTGCATGAGCTCACTAAACTCAAGCAGCAACAGAAGATTCTATTAAGAGAGTTGAAAGTAGTTCCAGTATCTCCCCTACCATCTGTTGTAGTTACTCAAGCTACCTATGATATGGGAAAACCTCCCTCATCCTCAAACAAAGTAGATCCTTCAGATCTAGTTCTGATTGGTGATAGGTCTATTTCTCATGTTCCTCCATTTCTGCTCACTTATGAAATTTTCAACAGGAATGTTCACAACTGCCTTGTTGATTTAGGAGCCTCCTCAAATATAATGCCAAGAGTTGTGTGTACCAAATTGAACATTACACCTCAAAAGCTTGCAGTACACATAGTTCAATTAGATAGGACAAAAGTAGAGGTGCTAGGAGAAATAACATCAATTTCAATTAGGCTTTCCTCTAATCCAAAAGTTTCACAAATAATTGATATTTTGATGGCTGATATCCCTAAATTTTATGGTTTGATTCTCAGTAGGGATTGGTCTGAAAAGTTGCACGGTTAGTTTACAATTGATTAGTCTCATATGTGGTTGCCACACAATGGTAAACAAAGCCAAATCAGGATATATCGAGAGAAATTCATGAAATATACAATCACCGACCTTGAGGGAAGCAACGAACCTATCGCCTTCACTAATAATATCATTGGAAATTACTCAGCCAAATCCTCTTTAGGATCCTTTAATGCTCAAAGGTCTCCCTTTTTAGATAACGTCATAGTTTCTCAAATCGAAAATTTTTCACAAACATATGCTTCCTGTTAGTGTAGGAATTTACAGGGTAAGTTCCTCAGACAGAACACCAAAGGACACCGCTCACACACAAATCACAGATCAATACACCAGTATTTTGACGTGGTTAAAACCCTTAAAGAGGGAAACAGTCCACGGCCTGAGCCAACGCAGCCACTTCAGGCAATTTATTAATAAAAGAATGAAAATTTACATAAGCTTCTCTCATGGACGGTTACCCTACAAATGACCCTCCATGCTCTTTAAATAGAGATCATGGACCAATCGGGTGTTAAGCCACGGATCAAGTGTCGGTAATACCAAGGAGAGAATGAACCGTCGAATCACTACATATCGTGACCATCAGATTGTAAGTTACAAAATGTACATAGTAAAGAAACACACTTTACCTAACTCTATACTAGACCAAGTTATACTTAACTATTTCCTATGTGTCGGAATATCCTAACATCCCCCCTTAAGAACAACTTGGGATAGGATTGAAGGATTTACAAATATGACACAATAGGAGAAGGAAGGAGGCACTAGAGCCTATCCCCCCTTAGTGACAACTTCCTGAACTCCAACCATAAATCGAAGTTTAGTGAACTTCGTGTTAGGATATTCCGACACATAGGATATAGTTAAGTTCAACTTGGTCTAGTGTAGAGTTAGGTATAGAGTTAGGTAAAGTGTGTTTCTTTACCGTTGTACATTTTGTAACTTACAATCCGACGGTTCACTCTCTCCTCGGTATTACTGACACTTGATCCATGGCTTGACACCCGATTGGTCCATGAGTTCTATTTAAAGCGCATGGAGGGTCATTGTTCGGGTAATCCGTGCATGAGAGAAGCTTATGTAAATTTTCATTCTTTGATTAATAAATTGCCTGTAGTAGCCACGTTGGCGCAGGCCGTGGACTGTTTCCCTCTTTGAGGGTTTTAACCACGTCAAAAATACTGGTGTATTGATCTGTGATCTGGTTGTGAGCGGTGTCCTTTTGGTGTTCTTTCTGAGGAACTTACCCTGTAAATTCCTACATGGTATCAGATCTATTTGAGGGCCGCGTCCGTTGGTGATCCAAATCTGAAGCCGATAGAACTGCATGCGGCTGTCGTTTCCTAGATCTACTGTTTCTGACTGCTTTCAGGCCGAGAGGACTGCTCTGTTGTGTTCGGAGCATCTGTTCCAGTGAGGAACCCCTTTCGTTTCACGCGAAAAGGTTTCCGGTAGCCCTATCTGCGTCATTTTTAAGATCTGGAGGTATACAGTCTTTATTTGCAGTTTACTGTTATTTTCTCTCTGCTTATTTCGGTTTCGGTTTATTTAGTTTTTTTTTAACCGGATCTATACCTTTCATTTCTACGTATGCTCTTTGCTCTGCGAATCTGTGCGATCTGGGCAAATCAGAAACAGAAAGGAAGGATTTTTCTCATGCGTATGCTCTTTTCCCTGCACCTTAGTGTGATCTCGGAAAATCAGAAACATTGAGAAAAATATTTAGTTTTTCGGCTAAAGCTAACTTTGAGCCGCAAGGTTCATTTTTGAAAATATTTATTTTTTTGGGTAAAGCTAACTTCGAGACGTAAGGTTCATTTTTCTTTGCATATTCGTGTTGGGTTTTGTGTTTTGTGTTTTATAGGGAAAAAGAGCTTTCTCAAGGCAAGCACGCAAACCAATGCTCTCTCTCTCTCTCTCTCTCTCTCTCTCTCTCTCTCTCTCTCTCTCTCTCTCTCTCTCTCTCTCTCTCTCTCTCTCTCTCTCTCTCTCTCTCTCTCTCTCTCTCTCTCTCTCTCTCTCTCTCTCTCTCTCTCTCTCTCTCTCTCTCTCTCTCTCTCTCTCTCTCAAATTTTTTGTATAGATCAATTGGTTCAAAGCTATTTTAAGAGAGTAGAGGTCTTGGGTTCAAGTCTCCATTTTGTGGGGGCGGATTATTTCATTCCCGCACATTCGCGCACTTTGCCGGCAACTTCAACAATTTTTTTTCAAAAAGCCATAACTTCTTCATCCGGAAGCCTTTTTCAGAGCCGTTTTTTTTAAAACCGCCTAATTTTTCGAGATCTATCCATTGGAACACTTACTTTCAGCATCTTCAGCTTCAGTTTTTTTTTTAAAATGGAAAGTCCATGCCAAGTCATTCTTGACAGCACTAACTACTTCCAATGGATATCCTACATCGAAGATTTACTTAGAAGTAAAGGTCTCTACAGAATAGCCACAGACCAAGAGAAGAAACCAAAAGATGAAGACAAGGCTGCAAAATTGGAAAATAGACAAGATCAAGCACGTGGTTTGATAGGGATGTCTATTTTTCCTGATCTTAGATTCCATATTGCAGAACTTGAGACTCCTCATGAAGCATTGGAACAACTCACTAAAGTTTTTGGGATTAAAAATGAAATTAGAGCCCGTCAACTTGAAAATGAGTTGCTTACATTGGATCCTAATAATTTTTCTTGCATTGAAGATTTCTTGTCCAAATTCAAGACCCTTAGATATCTCTTGGAAGGTGTTAAGGTTAAGAAAGAAGATAGTAACCTTATTTATTCCATCCTTACTAAGTTGGGACCAGCCTACTCTGTATTTGTTTCCACCTTCCATTCTACAAGGGAAGCTTTCATTTGTCAGGGAAAAGACTACAAGGCCCCTTCCTTTGACTCTTTTTGTGATTCTTTAATAAGAGAACAAGAAAAACTCTTACACCTTGGTCTTCTTAATCTTGGAAACTCTTCCAAGAAAGCGTTAGCCGCCCAGCAGCAACCAAATTCAAAGAATCTTAAGAAGTCATTTCCTAAAAAGAATGGTCCTAAACCAAAAAAGGGTCCTAAGCAAACTCAGCCTCAAAATGAAAGATCATTTCAGCAAAATGATAGGACCAATAAAAACAAATGGAAGAAGACTGATAGACATTGTAACTTTTGTAATCGAGATGGCCACTTAGAATCTAAATGCTTTAAGAAGATGGAAGCCTTGGAAGCCACAATGAAGAAACATAACATCCATGTGGAGCATTCTTCAACTTCAACTTCAACTTCATCTTCAGGAATGGCACTTTCTGCATGTCGTTGTCAATCATCTCAGTCTGGTTATGCATTAAATGTATCTTCTTCTTCTCATTCTCATGAGTGGCTCACTGATTCTGGAGCCTCTTATCACATGGCCAAAAACCAAGCCATGTTTTCTTCTTTAAATGATTGTAACACCAAAAATATATATGTTGGTGATGATAGATCTCTTAATGTTGTAGGGACTGGAACTGTTCATCTAGACAATGGTTAGTTTAATGATGTATTATGTGTTCCAACCTTATCCTGCAACCTTCTATCTGTATATCAGATAACTCATTCAGGTGAAGGTAAAATTGTTGAATTTTCACCTCATGATGTTGTAATCAAGGATCTAAAAGATCCTAAACAGATTCTAGCTACTGGTCTTGTTGATGATTCCACAAGGTTGTATAAGTTTCACAACTTTGGGTCATCAAATCTTCCCTCAGTATTTGTTGCTCATAATGATGAAGTGAGCAAACTTTGGCATGAGCGATTTGGTCACTTAAACTATCGCTCCCTTCAGCATCTATGTAAAGAAAATATGGTGACAGGTCTTCCTATGGTATCTTGCAGAGATGGTGTTTGTTCCGGATGTGTACTCGGAAAACATCATCGGGACAGTTTTGAAAAACGTGCCTCTTGGCACGCCTCAGCCCCCTTACAGCTTGTGCACAGTGATTTATGTGGTCCACTTCCTGTTGCTTCATTCTCTGGCTGCAAGTATTTCTTAACTTTCATTGATGATTTCTCCAGACGCACTTGGGTATACTTCTTAAAACTCAAGAGCGAAGTTTTTAACACATTTTTGGCCTTCAAAACCTTTGTTGAAAAACAATCTGGACATCAAATTCTTAAGCTAAGAACTGATAATGGTGGAGAATATGTTAAAAACACATTCATCAACTTTTGCACCAAAAATGGAATTCAATTGCAACACACTGTTCCATACACTCCACAACAAAATGGTGTAGCTGAAAGGAAAAATCGCACCTTAAAGGAAATGGCTAATTGTATGCTGCAATCTAAAGGACTCAGTCTTAGTTTTTGGGCCGAAGAAATTAATTGTGCAAATTATATAATAAATCGCACTCCTACCAAGGTTCTAAAGAATATCACTCCAGAAGAAGCTTGGAGTTCCATTAATCCAGATGTAAGTCACTTTCGTGTTTTTGGAAGTGAAGCATGGGCCCATATTCCAGATGAAAAGCATAAAGCTTTAGAACCTAAGAGTGAGAAATGTACTTTTGTTGGATATTCTGAAGATGTAAAAGGTTATAGACTTATTCCATTTAAGTCCAAAAATGTTATCATTAGAAGAGATGTAAAATTTGATGAAAATAAATCGGCCTGCGAGCCTAGTCCGGCGGATGTGCCACCTCTTCCTATCTCTTCTACTTTTGAAAACATTTCTTCTTCAGATGATGAAAGTGAGGATGACAATCCTCCCCCACCTTCTCAGGATCCTCAACTTCCAAGATGGGTCCGTGCTACTCGGGATGCAGCAGGTGATCTTGCCGGTGATCCTACAGATCAGCGACGTACACGTTCTCAGTTTGAAAGAGCCTCTTCTTTACTGGCTCAAGCACCAGTAAATCATGATCGTGACACTTTTGCAGAAGCTTCAGGCCATCCACATTGGGAAGCAGCTATGAATGAAGAATATCATTCATTGTTGACAAATGATACATGGGATCTTGTTCCTCTACCAAAGGGACGCAAACTTGTTAGATGTAAATGGGTTTACAGAACCAAGTATGGACCAGATGGGAAAGTTGATAAACATAAAGCTCGTCTTGTTGCTAAGGGCTTTTCACAGGTTGAAGGCATTGACTACACTGAAACCTTCTCCCCTGTTGCCAAAATGAACTCTATCCGCCTTGTTCTTTCCCTTGCTGCCTCTTTAAAATGGGAAGTCCATCAGATGGATGTTAAATCTGCCTTCTTGCATGGGGACTTGCATGAAGAAATCTATATGGAACAACCCATTGGCTTCATCCAAACAGACTCCAGCCTTGTATGTCGACTTAAGAAATCTCTTTATGGTCTCAAGCAAGCTCCTCGGGCTTGGTATGCCAAAATGGATAGCTTTCTTTTAGAATCTGGCTTTTCTAGGTGTTATTCTGACAATACTGTCTACACCAAGAAAGTGGGCAACTCTCTTATCATCCTTGTTCTTTATGTTGATGATCTTATTCTTACTGGTAGTGATCCCAACCTTATAAACCATGTGAAGTCTAGCCTTAAAAAGAAATTTGAAATGACAGACTTAGGACACTTACACTATTTTCTCGGTCTTCAAGTCTTGCAATCCAAGGAGGGTATTTCCCTTTCCCAGTCCAAGTATGCTTGTGATATTCTTCGTCATTTTCACATGGAAGACTGTAAGCCAGCCCCTTCTCCCTTTCAGTCTGGAGTCAAACTTTCAGTCTCTTGTACTTCTCCTGAAGTTGATGCTACCTTATACTGTCAACTTGTAGGAAAACTCTTGTATTTAACCCATACTCGTCCTGACCTTTCCTTTGCTGTTGGCCTTGTTGCTCGTTTTATGCAAAACCCCCGTGAAAGTCATTGGAAAGCAGCTAAAAGAATACTTCGTTATGTTCGAGGTACAGTACAGTTTGGGATTCATTACAGTGCCAAAGCAGCTCCTCTATTAGTTGGTTTCACTGATTCTGATTGGGCTGGTGACCCTGATGATCGAAAGTCTACTGTCGGTTATGTCTTCACTCTTGGTTCAGGTCCAATTACATGGGCTTGTAAGAAACAGGCTGCCATTTCTCTTTCGTCAGCAGAAGCAGAGTATCGTGGTTCCATGGAAGCTAGTAAGGAAGCCTTGTGGCTTCGTCAGATCCTATCAGAGTTTGGCTTTGAGCAGCAGCATCCAACCACACTTTGGTGTGATAACCAAAGTGCCATTCAGCTATGCAAAGATCCAGTCCAGCATCAGCGCAGCAAACACATTGAACTACACATGCACTTCATCAGAAAGCTCATTCATGACCATGTTCTTGAAGTGCAATATTGTTCAACAGATGATCAGGTTGCAGACATCTTCACAAAGGCTCTCACAGAGGCGAAGTTCACTAAACTTCGATATATGCTTGGAGTTCAGGAAGTTGTCACTAAGGGGGGATAGGCTCTAGTGCCTCCTTCCTTCTCCTATTGTGTCATATTTGTAAATCCTTCAATCCTATCCCAAGTTGTTCTTAAGGGGGGATGTTAGGATATTCCGACACATAGGATATAGTTAAGTTCAACTTGGTCTAGTGTAGAGTTAGGTATAGAGTTAGGTAAAGTGTGTTTCTTTACCGTTGTACATTTTGTAACTTACAATCCGATGGTTCACTCTCTCCTCGGTATTACCGACACTTGATCCGTGGCTTGACACCCGATTGGTCCATGAGTTCTATTTAAAGCGCATGGAGGGTCATTGTTCGGGTAATCCGTGCATGAGAGAAGCTTATGTAAATTTTCATTCTTTGATTAATAAATTGCCTGTAGTATCCACGTTGGCGCAGGCCGTGGACTGTTTCCCTCTTTGAGGGTTTTAACCACGTCAAAAATACTGGTGTATTGATCTGTGATCTGGTTGTGAGCGGTGTCCTTTTGGTGTTCTTTCGGAGGAACTTACCCTGTAAATTCCTACACTTCGCCTCTGTGAGAGCCTTTGTAAAGATGTCTGCAACTTGATCATCTATTGAACAATATTGCACTTCAAAAACATGGTCGTGAATGAGCTTTCTGATGAAGTGCATGTGCAGTTCAATGTGTTTGTTGCGCTGATGTTGGACTGGATATTTGCATAGTTGAATGGAAATTTGATTATCACACCAAAGTGTAGTCGGATGTTGCTACTGAAAGCCAAACTCTAACAGGATCTGACAAAGCCACAAGGCTTCCTTACTAGCTTCTATGGCACCACGATACTCTGCTTCTGCTGAAGAAAGAGAAATGGCACCTTGTTTCTTGCAAGCCCATGTAATAGGTCCTGAACCAAGAGTGAACACATAACCTGCAGTAGACTTCTGATCATCAGGGTCACCAGCCCAATCGGAATCAGTGAAACCAACCAATAGAGGAGCTGCTTCGGCACTGTAATGAATCCCAAACTGAAATGTACCTCGAACATAACGAAGTATTCTTTTAGCTACTTTCTAATGACTTTCATGTGGGTTTTGCATAAACCGAGCAACAAGGCCAATGGCAAAGGAAAGGTCAGGACGAGTATGGGTTAGATACAAAAGTTTTCCTACAAGTTGACGATATAAGGTAGCATCAACTTCAGGAGAAGTACAAGTGACTGAAATTTTGACTCCAGACTGAAAGGGAGAAGGGGCTGGCTTACAGTCTTCCATGTGAAAATGGCATAGAATATCACAGGCATACTTGGACTGGGAAAGGGAAATACCTTCCTTGGATTGCAAGACTTGAAGACCAAGAAAATAATGTAAGTGTCCTAAGTCTGTCATTTCAAACTTCCTTTTAAGGCTAGTCTTCACATGGTTTATAAGGTTGGGATCACTACCAGTTAGGATAATATTATCAACATAAAGAACAAGAATGATAAGAGACTTGCCCACTTTCTTGGTGTAGACAGTATTGTCAGAATGACCCTAGAAAAGCCATTTTCTAAAAGAAAGTTATCCATTTTGGCATACCAAGCTTGAGGAGCTTGCTTGAGACCATAAAGGGATTTCTTAAGCCAACATACAAGGCTGGAGTCTGTTTGTATAAAGCCAATAGGTTGTTCCATATAGATTTCTTCATGCAAGTCCCCATGCAAGAAGGCAGATTTAACATCCATCTGATGGACTTCCCATTTGAAAGAGGCAGCAAGGGAAAGAACAAGGCGGATAGAGTTCATTTTGGCAACAGAGGAGAAGGTTTTAGTATAGTCAATGCCTTCAACTTGTGAAAAACCCTTAGCAACAAGATGAGCTTTGTGTTTATCAACTTTCCCATCTGGTCCATACTTGGTTCTGTAAACCCATTTGCATCTAACAAGTTTTCGTCCCTTTGGTAGAGGAACAAGATCCCATGTATCATTTGCCAATAATGAATGATATTCTTCATTCATAGCTGCTTCCCAATCTGGATGGCCTGAAGCTTCTGCAAAGGTGTCAGGATCATAATTCACTGAAGCTTGAGCTAGTAAAGAAGAGGCTCTATCAAACTGAGAACGTGTACGTCGTTGATCTGTAGGATCACCGGCAAGATCACCTGCTGCATCCCGAGTAGCACAGACCCATTTTGGAAGATGAGGAGCTGAAGGAGGATCCTGAGAAGGTGGGGGAGGATTTTCATCCTCGTTTTCATCATCTGAAGAAGAAATATTTTCAAAAGTAGAAGAGATAGGGAGAGGTGGCACATCCGCCGAACTAGGCTCGTAGGCCGATATATTTTCAGCAAACTTTACATCTCTTCTAATGATAACATTTTTGGACTTAAGTGGAATAAGTCTATATCCTTTGACATCTTCATAATAGCTAACAAAAATACATTTTTCACTCTTAGGTTCTAAGGCTTTATGTTTCTCATCTGGAATATGGGCCCATGCTTCACTTTTAAAAACACGAAAGTGACTTACATCTGGTTTGATTGAGCTCCATGCTTCTTCTGGAGTGATATTCTTTAAAACCTGTAGGAGTGCGATTTATTATGTAATTTGCACAGTTAATTGCTTTTGCCCAATAATTAAGACTAAGTCCTTTAGATTGAAGCATACAATTAGCCATTTCCTTTAAGGTGTGATTCTTCCTTTCAGCTACACCATTTTGTTGTGGAGTATATGGAACAGTATGTTGCATTTGAATTCCATTCTCAGTGCAAAAGTTGATGAATTTGTTGTTAACATATTTCCACCATTATCAGATCTTAGCTTAAGAATTTGATGTCCAGATTATTTTTCAACAAAGGCCTTAAAGGCCAAGAACATGTTAAATACTTCACTCTTGAGTTTTAAGAAGTATACCCGAGTGCATCTGGAGAAATCATCAATGAAAGTTAAGAAATACTTGTAGCCAGAGAATGAAACAACTGGAAGTGGACCACATAAATCACTATGCACGAGCTGTAAAGGGGCTGAGGCGTGCCAAGAGGCATGTTTTTCAAAACTGTCCTGATGATATTTTCCAAGTACACATCCGGAACAAACACCATCTCTATAAGATACCATTGGAAGACCTGTCACCATATTTTCTTTACATAGATTCTGAAGAGAGCGATAGTTTAAGTGACAAAATCGCTCATGCCAAAGTTTGCTCACTTCATCATCATGAGCAACAAATACTGAGGGAAGATTTGATGACCCAAAGTTGTGAAACTTATACAACCTTGTAGAATCATCAGCAATGCCAGTAGCTAAAATCTGTCTAGGATCTCTTAGGTCCTTAATTACAACATCGTGAGGTGAAAATTCAATGATTTTACCTTCACCTGAATGAGTTATCTGATATACAGATAGAAGGCTGCAGGATAAAGTTGGAACACATAATACATCATTAAACTGACCATTGTCTAGATGAACAGTTCCAGACCCTACAACACTAAGAGATCTATCATCACCAACATATATATTTTTGGTGTTACAATCATTTAAAGAAGATTCTGCAACTGATTTTTTTGGAATAAAAAATCTTCTTTTGTGAAGATTTTTTATTCCAAAAACTTTAGTAATCTGTTTCAATGCTTCATCAGGAGTATCAAGTTCTGCAATATGGAATCTAAGATCTGGAGAAATAGACATCCCTATCAACCCACGTGCTTGATCTTGCCTATTTTCCCATTTAGCTGCCTTATCTTCATCTTTCGGTTTGGTTTCTTGGCCTGAGGCTATTCTGTAGAGACCTTTACTTCTAAGTAAATCCACAATGTAGGACCACCATTGGAAGTAGTTGGTGCTGTCAAGAATAAATTGGCATGGACTTTCCATTTTAACAGAAACTGAAGCTATATATGTTGAAACTAAGTGTTTCAGTGGAAAGATCTGGAAAAATTAGGCTATTTAAAAAAAAAACGGTTCTGAAAACGGCTTCCGGATGAAGAAGTTATGGCTTTTTGAAGAAAATTTGATGAAGATACTGACGAAGTGCGGGAATGTGCGGAAATGAAAAATCCGCCCCCACAAAAAGGAGACTTGAACTCAAGACCTCTATTCTCATAAATTAGCTTTGGACCAAGTGAGCTATACAAAAATTTTGAGAGAGGGGGGGGGGGGTTGGAGATTTGGGTTGCGTGCTTGCTTTGAGAAAGCTCTTTTTCCCTACAAAACAAAAAACACAAAACCCAACACAGACATACAAAAAAAACGAACCTTACGGCTCGAAGTTAGCTTTAGCCGGAAAATAAATATTTTCCTCAATGTTTCTGATTTTCCGAGATCACACTAAGGCACAGCGGAAAAGAGCATACACATGAGAAAAATCCTTCCTTTCTGTTTCTGATTTGCCTAGATCGCACAAAGTCGCGGGGCAAAGAGCATACGCAGAAATGAAAGGTATAGATCAGGGAATAAATAAAAGCTAAATAAACCGAAACCCAAATAAACAGAGAGAAAATAACTGTAAACTACAAATAAACACTGTATACCTCCAGATCTTAAAAATGACGCAGCTAGGGCTACCGGAAACCTTTTCGCGTGAAATGAAAGGGGTTCCTCACTAGAATGGATGCTCCCAACACAACAGAGCAGTCCTCTCAGACCGAAAGCAATCAGAAACAGTAGATCTAGGAAACGGTAGTCGGATGCAGTTCTACCGGCTTCAGATTTGGATCACCAACACACGCGGCCCTCAAATAGCTCTGATACCATGTAGGAGTTTACAGGGTAAGTTCCTCAGACAGAACACCAAAGGACACCGCTCACACATAGATCACAGATCAATACACCAATATTTTGACGTGGTTAAAACCCTCAAAGAGGGAAACAGTCCACAGCCTGAGCCAACGCGGCCACTTCAGGCAATTTATTAATAAAAGAATGAAAATTTACATAAGCTTCTCTCATGGATGGTTACCCTACAAATGACCCTCCATGATCTTTAAATAGAGATCATGGACCAATCGGGTGTTAAGCCACGGATCAAGTGTCGGTAATACTGAGGAGAGAATGAACCGTCGGATCACTAAATATTGTGACCATCGGATTGTAAGTTACAAAATGTACATAGTAAAGAAACACACTTTACCTAACTCTATACTAGACCAAGTTATACTTAACTATTTCCTATGTGTCGGAATATCCTAACAGCTAGCCTCACTCTCTTAAAAATCAATAATAAATCCAAATATTAAATTAAATAAATAAAATCATGAGAATTCCTCAAACTAAGGACTCTATTTTGGATTAGATATTCTCCCCAACTAGCTCTCCTAAATTAGTGTGGAAGTTGAGAAATTGTCTCAACCAAGTGAGTCTAAGATAGACTCACTTTCTTAAGACCACTTACTCATGTATTTAAATGTATTATTAAATTATTTGAATAAGAGAATTACATGAGCATGAGAGTCCACATGATGGCTCTCTACCTTTTCTGCCAGTTTATTTTTTGTGTTAATTTGTTGTGCATATTGTTATATGGCTGTGTGATTAATCTTCATGTGGTATCGGAGCTAGTATGTTGATTGGTAAAACCATCATATCATTGTGAAGGTAGTGTGAAGGATGTGTGAGATATTCTAACTCTCGTGGATAGTTTCTTGCCTAAGTGATCCTTACTGCTGAAAGTGCGAATAAGCTCGCAGTCAACGGGATTTGAAGATGATTCGGAAAGAGTTGTGTTCAGAAAAAATAATTCGAAGGGTTGATATTTCAGTATTGCGGCAAAATCTTGAAGAGGATCTTGAGAATTTAATGTGGAGCATGTAAAAGAGTTCCATTATTGGCAACTATAGCATGTGATGCAACCGAGTATGCATTCGTAGCGGCCTTGTTAAAGTGCTACTATATTTTATTTAATGTGCATCTCTCGCATGCAATGGCTATGAGTTAACTTTGGAAAGATAATGAAGGCATGTCGACTGTACTTGTGGCCGCTGCGTCTTTTTGGCTTTTACAGTAGCAACATTCGATTGCTTCTCATCATTTCTTGAAGACCTTTGATTTCGAACCCAGAAAGACGTCCCGATTTGTTTTTTTTCTGCGGAGAAGCAAGAAGTGGCCGGTCCCTAGTAATGATGATGAAGAAGAATTGCACTTTTGCTACAAGATTTATCAGTGGCTTCTAGTCTTTACGGCATTGTCGGGTTCGTCTGTGCATGCAAATGTCGAAGAGTCTACTATTTATATTTTTTCATCTTGTTATTTTTTGAATTAAATGTCTAGAAATTCGGCTTTTGTGGCACGCTCAATGACATACTGCATCTCTACTCCTGTGTGTAAAGAAGCTCTGTCTTGCTCAATTTTAATCATTTCTCAGTATTCAAGGGCCTCAGCAACAATGTTGATACGGCTTCATTGACCATACGAATTGATTTCCCATCATAGTTATCCTGTCCTACAATAATTCCCTCACATATATGAGTTTGTTTGTCATCCATGAACTCTTCCACCTCCAGGAAGCTCATACTACAAAGTTCCACAGCCATCTCTTTATCATCGTGCCTTCCTCCTGTTACTGCTCGAAATGAAACAGATTTGGAGGCACTACAAAAAAAAATAATCTAAAAGAATTTTGATTCGGCAGTAGATAGTTTATAACCATGTACTAAAGTAATATCAATGGAAGTAACCCTGGATCTGTCACTAACCCTCGCCTTCCAAAAAGTTACAATCTAGTAGGTCTCTTGGAAATAGGAGTGAAACTTCGTTTACCCAGAAATTGCAATTTTCTCAGTGATTTCTTCCATGATTTGCTCCACTATTTGCTCACATATCTCAGAGGATCTCTCGTGTTGATTTCAAGATTGAATGCCTTGTCTTTTTTTTTAAGGAGCTGGTCAAATGCGCAAGGAATGTTGAGAAATTAATGCCAATACCTTCACTATGGTTTTATTATTGAAAAGTGAAGGTTTCATAGCACTGCTGACAGAAAGACAAGTGCGTAGTTAATACAAACGATTTTTCAGATCATTGTGCAGTTGTGAGCAACTTCATTGTGGATTAGTGAGACTAACATTCAAACTCCCACCATGGAAGATCGCCAGACAGTGTGAAATCTATGTGTAGCGTGCAAGACCTGCAATGTGGAAGTGGCATGTGTCCAAGTCAAAGGAAAAACAATTGCATGAATAAGGTCGTAAGTTCTTTTTTCAATAACGTAAAGTTTAAAGTTTGAAAATCACTTTTTTAAGGGTTTTAAAAAAAAAAATTAGTTTAAAGTTTAAGGTGGACACTTATTATGATAAGGAAAACACTTAATTTATGTTAAAAGTGTGGAGGTATATTTTGTTTTTAAGTGGAGTGATAAGGTTATAAAGTGTGATTTTTGAGAGATATAAAATGTGGAGAAACAAGGTTATGAAAGATTTTTTATGTAATGGAGTCATAAGTGCTTTTGTGAAGTCATAAGTGAATATTTTGTTTTTGGAGTGATAAGGTAAATTTATTTTTTTATTTGGAAAGATAAGTGAATACTTTTATTTCTAGACTGTTGAGTCAATTTTTTTAAGACAATTTGACACCAAGGAGTTCTCAGTTTGTGCTTGAGACGCCTCACTAAAGACACTGTCATGATGATGTATCTTGAAGGTTAATAAAAACATATCTTTTGGTGGTGATCATGTCTTAGATCAGCCCGAAATTGAATAAGGGGATCATAGGTACACTATGTGTCGTGAATGTGCTTGCATGATTTGAGTCGAATTCGTAAAACACTCTCTTTATTATGCTTAAACAAAATGACTACATGCACATAATAAAGTTTACATATACAAGTCATTGATCAAGCTCCTGAAATCAAAGCTCGCATAATCAATTAAGTTCATAAGCACAAAGCGTCACATCATCGAATTGATAAAAGTAATATTCTGCAACAAGATTTCACAACAGCTAATTCACGCCATCAATTTAAGGATGCTACAAAATCAACCATTTCAATTCAAGACATTTCTGCATCAACATCCAATCAAGCTGTCATCTACATCAACAAAGTTTTTGCAGCAATTCAACAACAATTTTTTTTGGCAATTGCAGTTGCACCATTTTTTAATAAGCTCAATACAAAATTGTAACTTGCAAATCCTCATTTGTAAGTTGGATTGTAATCAAAGACAAATTGAGTCAAATTGTATGGGTGCATTCTCAGTTAAAACTGACACCCAAGCTTTCAATTGATAGGGAATCAATTAAACCAAGTAAATCCATTGTTTTTTAACTCAGTCATTCAAATCATTGTAAGCATTTCTCTTGGGTGAATTTTTGATAGTATTCAACACCCTTCTTTTGATCACTCAAGAGTGTGAGTTCAAGCAAGTGCAAATCTTACAAGCATCAAGCGAGCATGAAATCAAGCAAGTGTGAGTTCAAACAATCAATTGTTAAAACAAGTTCAAGTGAGCGTGAAAAAATCAATCAAACATCAAGCGAGCGATTTCTACAAATCCAACAAATATTAAAAGCAAGCAAGCGTGAGTTCCAACAAGTTCACATGGCGAAAAGCATTCCGTTGTAAAGATTCTTAACAATTTAATCCTCTCAACTAATGAAGGTATGGTACAAATTAGCAAAGAAACTCTTGTTGATATTCAAGTGCATCTTCAACATGCACATGAAATGATTGAGTTTCTTCAACTGGAGTCACAAATTCAAAGAGATGAGTTGCAACAGAAGGGTGAGGCTTCCAAGTCTTTGAACAATACAAATACAACTAATGATTCCAAGTCACTGATCCAACCAACTTCAAGTGTCGAAGTGCCCCTTGATCCAGTTCAACTTTCTTCCAAACCAATCATCAAGCCATGGGAAGAAATTCAAAGTAATCGAAATCGACAAGGACTAGGATATGACAAAGATGAAAAAAACTTGCATATCCCCGATTATTCTAAGCTGATCAAGTTCATCAGTGCAGGATTTCTTGATCAAATAACATCAACAAGCCATGAGACAGTTACAGACAAACAGACATGTACACAAACTGAAGTTGCAGTCAAAGAAAAATGCCTTCATTGTCAAAGAACCGGTCATCTGGAATATCAGTGTTTTGATCTCCATCCTTGTCACCATTGTGGCAAGTCAAATCATTCATCAAAGAAATGCAGCAAACAACAACATTCAAGCAGATTAAAGATAAATTATTCATGGATTAATCCTTGGGAATGGTCATCCACATCTAGAATATTGTACAATTTTTATAATTGGATTCACTCACACATATTGCAGCTAATATTCAAATGAATATGGTACTCTCGTACAGTTGAATGGGGGAGTACATCAGTGAAATACTCCTCCACCTACAAGGGGGGATTTCACATATAATTTGGAGAAGATTGCCTCTCCTTTCAGCTGAAAAAGGGGGGAAATGTCAATGAATTTGACAAGTGGTTGTCATACTGAAAGTCTCGACAACATCAACAAAGCAACCAATGGACATCTTCATCATCCAGTGGGTGATCATCATCAGCAAATACGCCAGTGGGCATTCATCAAATCGTGTCAGTGGACACTGGATGTTGTTTTCAAGCAAAGGACAGTTGGATCCTTTTGTGGCTTGGCACATGATGGAGTTGTCAAGCGACATTCAGAGATGAATCAGACATGTAGCTGATTCATATTCTCTTCAGATTTGAGTTTTTTCCAGCATCCAGCTTTGGCGGTTTTTCAGGAAAATGTTTTTTGAGAATTAACTTGAGAACTTGGAAGATGGTTCCTTGTTCATTTTGGATTTATCATTGAGGGGGGGAATGTTAGCCTTACTCTCTTAAAAATCAATAATAAATCCAAATATTAAATTAAATAAATAAAATCATGAGAATTCCTCAAACTAAGGAGTCTAGTTTGGATGAGAGATTCTCTCCAACTAGCTCTCCTTAATTAGTGTGTAAGTTGAGAAATTGTCTCAACCAAGTGAGTCTAAGATAGACGCACTATCTTAAGACCACTTACTCATGTATTTAAATGTATTATTAAATTATTTGAATAAGATAATTACATGAGCATGAGAGACCACATGATGGCTCTCTGCCTTTTCCGCCAGTTTATTTTTTGTGTGTTAATTTGTTGTGCATATTGTGATATGTCTATGTGATTAATCTTCACTTCCAAATGTCTAAATTTATTAGCTAAAGTTTCTAATAAGTCTCTATTTTGGACTCTCTATTTTGACAGTTCTAAATATGAAGATGGCACGGGTGCACGATGCATTTTGATCAATCCGCAAGGAGAGAAAACCATGTTATCTTGCATACTTGAATTCTAGTGCACTAATAATATCGTTGAATATGAAGCATTGATCCAAGGGTTGTATAAAACCATCAGTGTTAATGTCAAATATCTTCAACTCTATGGAAATTATGAAATAATTGTGAAGCATGTGAGAAATACAATTCATTGTGTCTCTAGGCACCTTAGACACTATCAATCTTTAGCTTAGAAATTGACTTCTCATTTTTCTGCTTTTAACATATCTTCAATCCCTAGACTACAAAACACAAGTGCTGACTTACTTGCTAATGTGGCATCTAGGCTTATGCCCTCAGAAGACTTTAGCCTAGACACATTTTCAATAGAGTTAATATTTAGGCCATCTATTCCCGACAATGTAACAAATTGGAAAGTATTCAACAACGATGCATATATAGTTACTTTCCTTACATCAAAAGGGTCGTATGAAGAACAAATCATAGACGAACATGACCATGATCTAGAAATCAAACATAATCATGATCAAAACCCAATCCCAAAGTCTATGGTTAAGATGGAAGATCTCTATGATATAAAGGATAGGTTCAATAGAATCGCTCACTCCAAAACTTAAATTTCTACTCTGAGATTTGAAGTAGTAAACTAGAGTCAAATGAAAAAACTCAAAATGTCAACCTAGGTCTTGGCCTATCATCTGAAGAAAGAATATCATTCATTAGGTTATTGAAAACATATAAAGGTGTCTTTGCCTGGGATTACACAGAGCTCAAGACCATTGATACCTCTATAATTCAACATACCATACCTATGACCTCGAATGAAAAGCCAGTTCAACAGAAGCTTTGAAAAATCACCCAAAACTTGAGAGTCAAATCAAATCTGAATTGAACAAGATTTTGAAGGCCAAAATAATCTTCCCTGTTAGACATTCTAAGTGGGTATCAAATGTGGTAATCATAAGGAAAAAGAATGGTGATATTAGGATTTGTATTGATTTTAGAAACCTGAATAAAGCTTGTCAAAAAGATAATTTTCCCTTGCATACTATGGAACAGATATTGCAATCAGTTGCAAGTTCCGAATTAATGTCTTTTCTAGATGGATTCTTAGGATATAATCAAATTCTTGTGCATCTAGATGACAGATTAAAGACAACATTCAGGACCAAGTGGGGAACATATGCCTATCATAAGATTCCTTTCGGACTCATTAATGTTGGTGCCACATTTCAACGTGCTATGGACATTGCCTTCAAAGGTCTAATTAATAAATCAGTTGTTATTTACTTGGATGACATCATAGTCTATTCTAAGGATAGGAACAATCACTTAAGTGACCTAAAGCACATTTTTGAAAGATGCAAGAAATATGGAATTTCCTTAAATCCAAAAAAATCTTATTTTGCTTTACCAGAAGGCAAACTCCTTGGGTTTATAGTATCTAAGAAAGGAATTTACAATGATCATGATAGGCTCCAAGAGATTGAAAAGATTCCCTTCCCACACAACAAAGAAAACATGCAACCATTCCTAGGCCAAATAAATGTTGTAGAAATATTTGTCCCAGATTTTTCACAAATTCTCCTACCCCTTTGAGCAATGATAAGAAAAAACGCAATTTTCAAACGGAACAAGGATGAAAGAGAGTCATTTGAGTTGGTTAAAAAATCCATTATTTATGCTCCTTCATTGAAAACCCTTGACTTTCTCAAACCTTTTGTATTATATACGTTTTCATCCGATACATCATATGCAGTAGTTTTGACACAACTGAATGATGAAAATATTGAGGCGCCCATCTCCTTTTTCATTTCTAACTTGCAAGGTGCTGAATTAAATTATTCAGCTGTTGAGAAACAAGCATTTGCTGTTTTTAAAAATTTGAAACATTTTAGACCTTTTCTTCTTAAAACCCATACAAATATAGTTGTACCCTACCTGCAGTAAGACAACTATTGATCCAAAGAGGAGTAGGGGAGAAAAGAGCTAATTGGGTGACTGCACTCCAAGAATATGATGTAGAAATCCAGCCAGCGAAAATTGTCAGGGGCCAAGGTTTTTGCAAGATGTTAACAGGAGCTTCCCAGTTACCACCAAAATAAGATCAAGGTAATGAAGTGCAAATATCAGAGGTAAGCCTCAATGATATGCAATCATAATATGTTGATTTGAAATTTTATTCAAAAAAATGGATATGCTCCTCTGCATCTTAATTATAAAACAAAGTGAGCTTTAAGATTGAAATCAAATCAGTATGAGCTAGTCAATGATATATTGTTTAGAAAAAATTATGATTAAGTATTTCTAAGATGCCTGGAGAAACCTGAAGCCAAAAAGGTCATGCAGGAATTACATGATGGACCAGCTGGAGGATATTTTGGAGGAAATACCACAGCTCACAAAATCTTGCATGCAGGATATTATTGGCCAACGGTATTTAAAGATGCACATGAATATGAAACGAAGTGCAAAACTTGTGAAACCACAGCTAGAAGAGAAAGAAAACCAGCATTCCCTTTACAACCAGTTAACATCCAACAACCATTCAAACAATGGGGATTAGAAATAATTGGTGAGATTGTTCCTAACTCTTCCAAACAGCATAGGTACATCCTTATAGCTATTGATTATTTTACAAAGTGCGTAGAATTTGTCCCATTAAAGATAGCTAATACATAAAACATCACAGACTTCATTGATCGGTACATAATTACCAGGTTTGGCTTACCCTTAGCTTTAATGTTTGACAATACATCTTACTTTTCTGGAAATACAATGGTAGAATTTTCTCTTAAGAAAGGATTCAAGTTGAAATATTTAGCCAATTATTATCCTCAAGGTAATGGATTAGCAAAATCAAGAAACAAGAACCTCATCAGAATTATCAAAAGAACTATTGATCAAAATCATAGGAATTGGCACAAAGCATTAACATTTTCTCTATCGGCAGACAGGATTACTCAGAAAGCCTCTATTGGTTCTTCTCCTTTTACTTTAGTTTATGGAAAAGAATATTTTCTTCCCACAAACGTAGAAATCCCATCTCTTTCCCTAGTACATTCATCAATGAAAACCCTTCTTCTTCTCTCTAGGCCAGACAATTTCAGATTTTCAAGCTTGAAGAAGAAAGAGAAAAGGCTAAAGCAACCCACTTCCATCATCAACAATTAGTCAAAGCTTATTTTGACACAACTTCTTCCAGTCAAAAAATTTTTGAAGTAGGTGACTTGGTTTTGAAATGGGACAAAGCACGCGAGGAAAAAGGTAGACATACCAAATTCCAAAGACTATGGCTTGGCCCTTTTAAAATCATTGAAAAAATTGAACAATCAATGTTTCTATTACAAGACTTGTCAAGTAAGAGGGATTCTTTGCCCATTAATGCAAAAATTTTGTAAAAATGCTTTTCCTAGGAGATAAGCTCTTCCAATTTTGTAACATATTGCTTTTTAGGGAAATAATGGTTAACTAGTATTTATTTTTGGCTTTTCAAAATAAAAACTTTGATAACATTTCTATTTTTTGCTTTTATAATAAAGTAAGAGTTAAAAGGAATAATTAGGGAATTTGAGTACTAAAGTAAACTTGATTACTTTGGAAAAACTTGATCTTGCTTAAGACATTTATTCTACGAACAAACTCTTATCTTTATAGAATATAAAGGTTTTGATATTAGTGTCACACGGAATAAGTCGATCTTGCGGACAAGATAGACCTTCCTAGAATCTAAAGAAGACCTAATGACAAGCAAACCAACCAGACACTATCTTTCTCTAAATATGCTTTTATAAACAAAGGAAAATAAGTGTTTTAGGGCCTACCTTAGGTCCAACGCAAGTTTGTGGATGCCCTCGCTTCTTCGATCCAAATGAGTTCCTTTGTCACGAATCTGCAAACACAAACAAGCAAACAAATTAAAATAGCACCTGAAAAGCCAATATCATAAAACATATTTAACATGAAAGTCAAGGAGTTCATGAAACAAATAACATGAGATACTTGTTGAGAAAAATGAGTTTCATTATATTAATTCAAAAGAAGAACTTTACAACCTGTGCCTTGACACTGTACAAGCTCCTCCCAGGGTCCAGCAAGAAGTCTCCTCTACTTTGACAAGTTTCACTCACTTCCCAATGAAGCCAAAAAGGTATGTGATCTCTCCTCTTAAGCTCAACTAGGAAGTCTTAATTTCACCAGCATTTACCCTCAAAAATCTTCAGCTTCTAACCTCTCCAGCAACCAACCCAATGCCTGAATTTATAGTGCAATGGAGGGAAGTTACTAGGTCCTCCTTCAAAGGGATAAAGCCCTCCTTCAAAGGGATAGCTCCTCTCATCAAGGGATTAGCTCCTTCTCTTTTGGGATGCATGAACCACCTAAGAGCGGCAAATCCACGTCAAAATTCCTTCTAGAATCATCTAGAATTAACCCAAAGTGAGTTTTTTAGAATAAACTTGCGCCTTTTTGACTTTCACAGGGGTCCGCACCCACACCTTTAGGGATAGAGCGGGCAGGTCCGCAGTTTTTGTAAACAAAAGGTGCGGGACCGCAGGTAACAGTGAGAGAAAGTGCGGAACCAGAGTTTCATTGATTTTTAATGTCTTTCTCTTATTTTCAAAGCTTGACTTGAAGAGCTGAGGTCTGAGACTTGCCTAGGAGGACAGTACAAGTGATTATAGACCCATACTGACTACAAATAATCATGGTGATGATATTTTTGTGTAATAGATTGCCCCCTAAAGTGCGAAGTCTGTAGTAGATGATGATTTCATTTATCATTTAGGAAGAGTGAAGTACTTTATCATTTTGACGATCATCTTGTGGAGAGCCCGGTTGGAACCTGTAAAAACATTCAATGCAAGATATATATATGAGATCATATCATTACTGAGGTAGGCATTCCCATACTTAGATCAAAACTGACTTAGAAAACTAACTACTGCTCTGATACAGGAATGATCTTGTAAAACATCACAAGTATAGACTCATTTGGACACAGTATGGATGCAACCATCTATTTATGAATAGTCCATTATATAATGAATACAAAATTCTTCGCAACCTGGATTGTGGAAACTAGATCCAGGGTCTTCATTTCTACTTCCCGAAATAGTACAATTCTATCCATGCGAATGAATGTGTTGATGTCAAACATGGTAGAAACCACTTGATTACCAGTCAATGATGTAAACTATTAACAAGTGTGAGAAAAACCACCAGTGATGTTAATGGCTCTCAAAGTACCCAATACAATCCATGAGATGTGAATAAATGTGTTGATGTCGAACATGTCACGAAGTCCTTTGATCGAAGGTCAATGATGCAACCTGTCATCAAAGGCGAGAAACCTGCCATTGAGGCATGCAGATCCCAAGGTACTGACAATTTCTAGATCATCTTTCTAGATAATGAGCTGAAGTCGATAGAAAGCGATCCGTCGCAAGCAAGCCCACAACACGAAACCATAGATCAAGTTGAAGAAATTCAGTTGCAAGGACTGACTCAGGGATGGTCAAGATGGATGACAGATATTTTGCAGATGAATGGCTTATTGGCAGTGACCTCTTGAACACATAACGACACGACAGATGGCTTGGTGGCAATTGACCCAAAGTTAATACCCAGAAACCGACTGAAGATTTTCAATGTGGTTTGATCAACTGTTAGGCAAAGGATTTCCCAACCCAGGTGAATAAAAGTGTCGTGTTCAAGAGTGGTTACAAAGTATGACAAACAGGCTCATTTTTCTCTCTTTTCCCCCACCATTTCTGGCAAGTACCTCTTTATTTTTGACAAGCTTGAGGAGGATAACATTTGCTTGATTATAAGCTCATCCTTCGGATGAGTCCAACTTAGTTTAAATTCGAACCCTAAGAAGGAGTGGTTCGTCCTGTTTGTAATTGAACAGGTCCTTTACTATGAAATTTTAACAAGTCTAGTATAGGAGAAACTCAGCGTTTTTCAATTTTAGAGAGTCTGAAAAAACTTAAGAAAACTCCAGGGTTGACCTTTTTTGTAAATTTGTGTCTCCCAAGCCCGAAAAGTATAAAATAATACTTGATAGAACCGCTTGATCTTTTACGACCAAGGAGTACTTTTCGTCATTAGTGCCCTTGACCCAAAAAAGTAAAAAAGGGATCAATGACACGTCGTTTTATAACCAATATCGAATTTGAAACGACAAAAATCCGGAAATCTTTTCATGTTTTTACGGTCAGAAAAGAGCTGTAAGTGGACCGTATTTTTAGTTCCGTTTTAACGAGTTTAAAAAGAAAAACTCGGCGATATTTTCATGTTTTAGGAGTCAGAAAAGAGCTTAAAGGTGACTCTAAGGTTTCACTTTTTCGTAAGTTTTAACGAGTTCGAAAAAATGATAAAAATGTACTCATGGTTTTCATTTTTTCGTAAGTTTTAATGAGTTCGAAAAAATGATAAAAATGTACTCATATGGCCGACTTTCAATTTAATTTACGAGCAGGAAAAGACGGAAAGAACTCGGCATTTTCATTTGTTTTACGAGAATGAAAGATAGCAAAATAATCTCGGGATTTTCATGAGTTTAACGAGTCTTGAAAATAACTGAAATTGACTCGAGATAGGTTTCATTTTTACAAAAGCTTGAAACAGAGAAAAATTATGCTTCAAAGTAGTTTCATTTTTACACAAGCTTGAAACAGAGAGAAAATTGTGCTTGATGCCCCCTAAGCGTAACTGCTAGAGCGCATGCCCCCAGCTTCATTTCATTCAACTAAGTACAAGCTGGATGGAATGAAGGTTCATGTACGAGATCATTTGAAAGACTCGACCTAAAACTGTAAGAAAATTATGCAAAAAATGAAATAACTAACCTAAATATACAACTTAACATTTATGAGATCTAGTCAAACTCTCGACTCAATTAGAGGAGGACTTGTTTCATTTTTTAACGAGCTTGACACAGGAAAAGAACTATGCTCGGATTCGGTTTCATGTTTATGCAAGATTGAAACGAAAAACTATGCTTGTTATAAGTTCGCATGCCCCCAACATAATGACGCAAATCGAGGTACATGCCCCCCAAGCTTCATTGCATTCAACCAGGTGGATGAAATGAAGGTTTACTTTTGAAATCTTGGAAAGACTCGTGGGAGTTGTTTCATTTTTAGTGAGGTTGACACAAGAAAAGAACTATCCTCAAAACCCTTGTTTCATTTTTTAAACGAGCTTGACACAAGATAAGGAACTATGCTCATAACTACTCTCTACAATCTACCTAACAAGGAACTATACTCTAAAAACCTTGATTCATTTTTTAACGAGCTTGACACAAGACAAGGAACTATGCTCTAAAATCCTTGATTCATTTTTTAACGAGCTTGACACAAGACAAGGAACTATGCTCATAAAATCCTTGATTCATTTTTTAATGAGCTTGACACAAGACAAGGAACTATGCTCATAACTACTCTCTACAATCTACTTATATAACCTACCCTTGTTTCATTTTTAAAGAGCTTGACACAAGACAAGGAACTATGCTCAAGACTCCTTGTTTCATTTTTTAACGAGCTTGACATAAGACAAGGAAATATGCTCCAAAAGTTCGCATGCCCCCAACATAATGATGCAAAGCGAGGTACATGCCCCCCAAGCTTCATTGCATTCAACCAGGTGGATGGAATGAAGGTTTACTTTCAAGATTTAACTTGAAAAGGGAGTTGTTTCATTTTTTAAGGAGGTTGACACAAGAAAAGAACTATCCTCGTACCTGATTCATTTTTTAACGAGGTTGACTCAGTAACAGGAACTATCCTCAAAACATCCTGTTTCATTTTTTAACGAGGTTGATACCGTAACAAAACTATCCTCACGGACACCTGTTTCATTTTTTAACGAGGTTGGTACAGGAAAAGGAACTATCCTCGCCCAACTGATTCATTTTTTAACGAGGTTGACACACGAAAAAAACTGTCCTCATACCTGATTCATTTTTTAACAAGGTTGACTCAGTAACAGGAACTATCCTCGCGACATCCTATTTCATTTTTTAACGAGGTTGATACAGGAAAAAACTACCCTCGCACTTGGTTCATTTTTTAACGAGGTTGACTCAGTAAAAGGAACTTTCCTCGACCAACTGATTCATTTTTTAACGAGGTTGACACAGGAAAAGAATTGTCCTCATGGCAGCCTGTTTCATTTTTTTTAACGAGGTTGATACAGGAAAAAACTATCCTCGCACTCACTAATCATGGCTTCGAACTGGAAGAAAGACATGTCAATGGACATACCTTGATCATGGTTTCCAAAAGGTCTTCATCAGAAGGAAGAATAGTTCTTTGGAAGGAACACATGTCAAGGGACTCAAAAGGGATAAGAACATCGTGTTCAAGTAATCCCATAGTGTTTTCCATGTCAATTACCGGATCTAAATCAAAGGAAGATGAGCAAACAGTGAGAGGCTCACTTACATCGGTAACTGAAAACATGGGACCAGTTGCCACATAATTAACCCGTGGCGGGGTAGATACCACTTGAGAATCAGGAACATTTAGGGCTGTCATATTATTGGTAGTTGAAACAAGGCTAGGGAACGAAAGCTGGTCTACAGTCACAATATTTCCATTGTGAGGGAAAGACATCACGTGAAAGAGTGTTGATACAATAGCTTTCATTGCATAAACATAGTCTCGTCCAAGGAGTAAATTGAAATCCAAGGGACCTCGAACTACCATAAGATTAATATAAAAAGTTTTACCTTCCAAGGTAATAGAAAACTTAGGAAGGATCCCTAAAGGTTCACTAATGGTTCTATTAAAAGCTTTCAGATTCTGTGTAATAAGCGCAAGCTGAGGGGAACCCAAAGCTTTCCAAGCAGTTGAGGATAAAATACTAACAGAAGCACCTTCATCTACCTGTGTTCGGTGCATGTCCCTACCACCAACCTTGACAATGATTTGGAAAGGGATGGAGGAAGGAAGACAAGGTTCTGTCAGTCTATTCCAATCAAAGGAAAAGACCTTAGTACTTGGAGGGGGTTCTGTAGAAACGGGTGAAATGCCCCCCGGCGTAGAAGAATCTGATGTAACAAAAAGAACCTGAGCAGTATGAAGTTCACTCTCTAAAGGGAAAGTGGGATCGACCGAATGTGAAATTGAATCGACCACTTGATCAACTATTGGATCATCAACCTGAGTGACATGAGTTTCACTCTCCAATGGAAGAGTGTGATCGACTGTACTTGAAATTAGATCAATCACTCCATCAGTTGACGGTAGGTTAGGAGAAAGATTACGGTAACTAGTTGGAAATTCTTGTTGTGGAACAGTAAGGTTTTCCAACAATTTTGAGGCTTCATCCATGTGAGGGAAAATATGAGTTTGATGACTCCCTTTGCATAACTTACAAGGAAACCTAACTTTACCCTTTTTCCCAGGAACCTGACTATCACTGGTTGATGGATCAATGGAAATTTGATGAGATTTTTCTGACCATACTTCCAAGACCTTTGGAATACCAGGACAATTGATAAGGAAGTGGTCACCCTTATAAAGCCTGCAAGGGTATTTGGGTTTACGATGCATGTTGGAGTTTTCCTCAACACAACTAACACTTACAGCCATGGTTGGTTGGTTGACTTCTTTCTTATCTTGCTTCTTCTTCTTCTTCTTCTTCTTCTTCTTCCATTTCTTCTTCTTCTTAGACACCTGGTTACTAGCGTCAAGGCTTTTACCAAGTGAAGAGGAAGAAATGGAGGAAAAAAAATTAGGTGAAGAAGGTAAAGGGTCAACAGAAGGTTGGTGATGTTGAGATGGTGAACTCTGTTGAGGTGAAGCATTCGGTTGAGGTGGAATAATTAGAGTATTTGGGGCCAACGAAGTTGAAAATAACCATATCGGTAAACCTATTGTAAATCCAGGTAATGACAAAGTAGCCATATAAGGAGGACCAACATTTCCAAAATAAGGAAAGGTACTAGGATTCTCGTTAAGAGGGGTTCCTTGGTTGGTAAATTCCGGAACAGTTGACATTATATTCAACTTTAGTGAATTTTATTAACAATTTAAAACTAAAATTAACAATTCACAATTCACACCTATGGTCTCTAAAAGTAAAAACAAACAAATTAACACGCGCTATCAAATCTAGGAGTCAAACCACACACAAACAGTAACTTTTCATACCGAAAACACTAGTTGGTGATGAAATCCAACGTCGCATAATTCAATACAGAAATGGCGGTTGGAACAGTTACCCCGGCAACCTGCTTAATGAATAGACTGGCACAATTTCCTCCACTAAACCGTCTCAAATGAAGAGAACCCCCCAGAAAATCCAAGTGAGTCTAGCCGACGTCTGCTCCAGGTACAGTGGGATCTTCCCACCACTGTCACCTTAGGAAGAATCCTATAGAATATGGTCACTATGGTTACAAACGGAAACAAATATACCTGGGGGAACAGTCTACGATCCGATACGCACACAAGGGTAGAGTAACAAGCTCAATCCCCTTGAAGGTTCCTTGACATAATCCAAGGTTTACCAACAAGTGACCCCAGGCTCCTCGATAATGTTCAATCCGAGGTTTACTGTTTTTAATACGTGAATATCTTCTATCGTTCCCAATGAGGAAGGATTGATTACCTCACTGGTTCAAATATGATCTCATGCTTCTCCTTTAAGAGGAGCTTTCCCAGAGCATAGATGTAACAATTGGAATTTCTTTCCTACCGCAAGATCGACTACTTGTTTGTTTTACTGTCTTGGAGAGTTAACTAAAACCTATTCCAAGACACTAGCCTAAGCTAGATTGGTGGAAAGAGCCCTAAAAATGTAAAAATTACTAGATGAATTTTAATTAAGCGCTGTGTTATTTAGGCTGTTATTACTCAAAAGGGTAAATGGATATGAAACCAATGGTGTTATGACCCGACCCAAAACCGAATGCAATCGAATATGATAATGTAATCTTTTCAATTCGATGAATCCTAACTAAAGTAAGGAGAGAGTTTCCTTTCACTTCCAACAATGCAAGAAATTTATCACTAAGAGAAAATATAACAAATTCTCTAATGCACTAATTTCATCAAGAAAAACTAATGCAAATCAATTCCAAAATATTTTTTTATTTTATTTTTTTTTTATTTTATTTTTTTTTGTGTTAAAACAAGCATAAAAATATGTAAATTCAAATCAAAGAAATCTGATCTAAATCTACGATTGATTTTTCAGAATGTAAACTATGCAATTGTAATCTATGCACAATTCACTTGAAAAGTATGCAAATGTAATCTATGCACATTTTTCATTCATACTCTAAAAATGAGAATTCTAATTATGCAAATGTGATCTATGCAAGAGAATTCTCAAACACAAGATGATTCTAATGTAATCTAAGAACCAATCAAGTGCAAGTCAAGAAAATCGGGTTAGAGTTCCAAAGATCAAAAAATAAAAACACTCAAAGGCGATTAACACTCATACACAATTTAGCCCCCCCCCCCCGGCGAATGAGGGGGAAATTTTTTTGCAAAAACAAAAGCAAAAAGATGCAAAATTGTGAAAAGACTGAGACAAACCTCCAAGTAATGACCAAAGGAAATCAAATTAAGAATTTCTCAAAAAGAGACTCAAAACACCCAATTGATAAAAGCTTAAAACGGGAATGCCAATGGAATTAACCTAAGAAAAGCTTCTGACAGGTTATATGCAGGTCTGGGCAGTGGATAATAACTTCTAAACAAAAACTAAGCTGACTAACAGAGGAAATCTTAGGTTTTTCAAAATTTTGACAGGGTCCACAGGCCCACAGTTAACACAGGTGTGGTACCGCTCTATGCTAAAAGAAAAAGTGCGGATAAGTACGCACTGTGTCAAAAGGCTAGGGTGCGGTCCTCTCCCAAAGTTATGAAAAACGAAAATAACCCTAGATCTACAATCTCTACCCAATTCCACACACAACAAGCCAAAAACAGAAACAAAAATACAGTTTCTCAGGTCAAAGTAAAAACAAGGAAAAAATCAAGTCCCCAGTGGAGTCGCCATTTTGTCACACGGAATAACTCGATCTTGCGGACAAGATAGACCTTCCTAGAATCTAAAGAAGACCTAATGACAAGCAAACCAACTAGACATTATCTTTCTCTAAATATGCTTTTATAAACAAAGGCAAATAAGTGTTTTAGGGCCTACCTTAGGTCCAACGCAAGTTTGTGGATGCCCTCACTTCTTCGATCCAAATTAGTTCCTTTGTCACGAATCTGCAAACACAAATAAGAAAACAAATTAAATAGCACCTGAAAATCCAATATCATAAAACATATTTAACATGAAAGTCAAGGAGTTCATGAAACAAATAACATGAGATACTTGTTGAGAAAAATGAGTTTGATTGTATTAATTCAAAAGAAGAAGAACTTTACAACCTGTGCCTTGACGTTGTACAAGCTCCTCCCTGGGTCCAGCAAGAAGTCTCCTATACTTTGACAAGTTTCACTCACTTCCCAATGAAGCCAAAAAGGTATGTGATCTCTCCTCTTAAGCTCAACTAGGAAGTCTTAATTTCACCAGCATTTACCCTCAAAAATCTTCAGCTTCTAACCTCTCCAGCAACCAGCCCAATTCCTGAATTTATAGTGCAATGGAGGGAAGTTACTAGGTCCTCCTTCAAAGGGATAAAGCCCTCCTTCAAAGGGATAGCTCCTCTCATCAAGGGATTAGCTCCTTCTCTTTTGGGATGCATGAACCACCTAAGAGCGGCAAATCCACGTCAAAATTCCTTCTAGAATCATCTAGAATTAACCCAAAGTGAGTTTTTTAGAATAAACTTGCGCCTTTTTGACTTTCACAGGGGTCCGCACCTACACCTTTAGGGACAGAGCGGGCAGGTCCGCAGTTTTTGTAAACAGAAGGTGCAGGACTGCAGGTAACAGTGAGAGAAAGTGCGGAACCAGAGTTTCATTGATTTTTAATGTCTTTCTCTTATTCTCAAAGCTTGACTTGAAGAGCTGAGGTCTGAGACTTGCCTAGGAGGACAGTACAAGTGATGATAGACCCATACTGACTGCAAATAATCATGGTGACGATATTTTTGTGTAACAATTAGTCAAGAAAATAATCTTTAACCTAGTAAGGACTTTCTGTAGGTGAGTAACCTAAAAACTCTATCATTATCACCAAAATTCTCAAAAGAACCAATGATTCACCCCATCTGTTAAAAATTTTCCTTTTTCAAAATGTAATTCTAAAATATAAAAACTTAGAAGATAAAAAATCCCATTATGAGCTTTTTTACCATGTTCATAGGGAAGTGATTAAATTGATATTACCAATACTGCATATCAAACAGGGTAATAGCTAATGATCTCCTCGATCAGAAGACAAGGGGTCTCATCAAGAGCCAGCTTGTTCAGTTTAGTTACAATCAGTGAATGGCATTGTCATTAGTAGGTTACCACACCTAAGCAGTGTCTTTTAAGAAACCAAAAAAGAAAAACATTACATTCAAAAAAGGAAAAAAGGGACAAGGTCCAAGTGAGATTCAATCCAAGTGAATATCATTTTGAAATTTGAAGATTCTTACTAATGGGATAATGAATCATTGTTGGTTAAAATATAACCCTATCGAGGCTATGAATGCATGTTGGCATCAAAGGCTCTATCTATGATAAATGAGTAAGCACCAAAAATCTAATCTGCAGAAGATACCTTCTATATTACTTTAAACCTTATTATTGGCTGATGCGAACATTTATACTTCTATCATTACAAGAGTAAAGTAATTAAGTAAATAAACTGAGCAAGTAATGATGATTCCAGAGAAATAGTGTTTACCTTGTAACTCATGTAATCATTATTCTTATAACTCTAATTACTTTGAAAGTTTTTAGAAATTTCAAAAAACTACTCAGAGATAACTAGTTCTCCTAAGTAAATCGCCAATTGTTGTACTACGAAAAAACCCCCCCATTTATAAAGAATAATAGCTAAGGTTAGAGTTATAAATGGGGACCCCTTTAAATTTTTAGGCTTAGGATAATAATACCTAACTCTAAGAAAATACCTAGAAAAACCTTGCAAAACAAACTAAGGATGAAATCCACATCGCAAATCGCACTTTTCTGCTTGACTATTTTAAGACACCTTCAAAAAATTGCGATATGCGATTAGGTCTCCCGCTGCGATAACCCGATAAATAGCACCTTGTCATTTCGCACTTCGCAAACTTCATAACAAACTTAGCCATGCCATTAGAATGTCCATTAGTGATTTGTGAAATGCGATATTATGATATCCACAATCGCATTTCGATTGATGCATCTGGTAGTGCTATAATGTATCCCTTTAAATATTGCGATGTGCGATCAAGAGCGGTAAAACGTGTGAAATAATTACACTTTAAATACCAAAATGAACGAATTGAAAGGTTATTAAATATTTAGCGGCCCGAGGAAGGATAATCATTTTCTAGGTTATGGGTAGTTAACATCGAGTATCTCATTAAACCTTTCTCATGATCCAAAGTCATTTCAGAGAATCTTTCAGTCTTAATTACCTGATATCGTCTACGCTGATATATCTTGTCTATTTCAGGCAAGCTACAAAAGATATGTCACTAAGAAAGGTGATGCAAAAATAAAGCAGGCATACCATTGTTGAATCTAAGTTTACATAGATTGCTCCTATCTCCATTGATACACTTTTTGATGCTGCCGGAGGTGCAACAGCTTGGGAAGTGATTTACAATAGGCTGGAGGATGAACGTCCTAAACTCACTATCATGAGAGCAACAACTGACTCAACAAGGTCTTCAGGGCTTCAATACAGAGATGCTTCATGTTCTTTCCTTCATAGGTTAGGAGCAAGAGCTAAAATCCTCCCATACATGGATATGATCAGGGGGGTGATTGAAAACCTTATCATTGAAGATAGACAATTCAAGATTTCCAGAATGGAGCTCATAGGGTCGTTCAGAGCAAAGGACTTGAAGAAAATGTACCATATACCTGACCCGCAGGTTATCTACGACAGCACATTTGTGGCTAAACTTTGCAAAGTAGAACCCAGACCCCTTCAAGCTAATTCAGGGTTGGAAAGTGTTGGACAACAAATTCAAATATGAAAAAACGGGTATGTATGCTATAACCTCTTTGAAAAATCCCTACAACTATGCAGCAGCCATGTTATGTAGATGCTACCCAATAATACTAAGTTTTCAATAGAATGGATTCCTCTAATTGATGCCTGTGTTAATTCCCATATCATGAATTGGCCTTCCATCCTATCTAACAACCTAGCCACCATCATTACCGAATATCGACAGGAGAAAGCCTCCTCTTTAGATAACATCCCTCCGTTCTATTTTAGTTCCTACAATATGGATGATATATTTTTTGCATGACATTTCCAACCATGGGTTGGAAATGGACCTTACAAGACCCCTACCCAATCCATCTCAGTCATAAACAAATATGAGAATCACATTACATACCTCACTTCTATAATATTTTTCATGTTGTTGTGTTGCGCCTACATGAAATAATTTTCAATAAGAAAGCCCCTAGGTTTTCCCAAGAAGCCGCATCTGACCTGCTTACTGTCGGAAAATATTTCATTGAAGAATGGTTCACCTACATTAGGGTTTTTGGTAGCACAACCGATCCACATGTCCTTCCTTTATATGTTTCTAATAAATTATTAGCAAGAGATATTGCTTACCAAACTGTGGGAAAGGGCCTGACTAAAGTTCTCAAAGATGGCAAGAAGTCATTATGGCCCACTTTCCCTGTCAAATGCAGTTCTTTTGCTTTAGAAAATTTTGTTCATTCTACTAAGGAATCAGCACATATGGAAGCCCTCAGGCTTCATACATTGCCTAAGAGGCAATTTGATCCAAACAAAGTGGCATATAATGTCACTACTAGAGTAAAGCTCAAGCCATATAATCATGAAGATAATTATTTTGAAGACTTGTTACAGTCGGCCGTATCCTTCGAACAAGCATTCGAATGGGCAAAGGTGAATTTGAAACCTGAAGATTTTCAAAGATTTCAGGAATTTAGAAATGAGAGGCTCCAAGTGATCCCAATGCATCTATTAGAGCCTAAGGATAAGCCTACACCAAGTGTCCTTGTTGAGAGTGGAGGTCGTAGTTCTCAAGTAGACTCTCAGGTAAACACCAAAAAGACACCAGACACCGCAAAACCCCAAGACACAGACAACACAGCTGAGTTTAGCAAGAAGTCAGCTGAGAAACAAGTGATGAGCACCCCGACTATAGAGGTCAGTTTAGAGGTCAAAGGCAGTAGTTTGGAGTAGGGGTGGGATCAGTTTAATTAGAAATTGCAAGGCACTCCCAAAGCCACAAATACCCAAGAAATAGAGGAATGTAAAACTCCTCTGCATGTTCATAAGGATAAAGAGCCCAAGTCTATTGGCGAACAGTCCAAACCTATGGAAGAATAAGCGACAATGTCCCAATATACTGAAATTATCCCTGCTCTACCCACATCAAAAATTGTTATGAAAGTAACTGAAATACCTCCACTTTAGGTGTTCTATAGCCCTCTCCACAAGGTTGTAGTTAGAATGCAAAGAAAAAGGAGAAGGGTAGATACACCCAAATTCCCACCTAGAAATGAGCTGATGGACATTGTTTGGAAGGAAATTCCTTTCAATCTGGCCGATAACTTGACTAGACTATCACAGTTCACAAGAGCATATGCATCAGCCACTATGGACAAGGCTACTGAAGTCTCAACTTTACTAAGGTAAAAAGAGTAGAGAATTGCGCAGCTTGAACAAGAACTGGAAACAGAGAAACCAAGCGCAAATAGGCAAGTGGCTAAGCAGCTCACACAATTGCAGCAAGACATGGAGGTCCTGAAAATAAGCCACGAAGCCGATATATCGGCCAAAAACATGCAACTCCGAGAAATTTAGCAATCCATGGAAAGATACAAGGATGTTCCCACTACTGAAGAGTTTATTAAAGAGGCACTGGAATTAAATTCCCTTCTGGTGAAACAGTAGGATTATTTCTACCAGAAGATGTCACACATTACTCCCTATCTGACTACTAGCGACTAGCTAATAGATAAGGAAATAAACCAAAGAATGGAGTTTAACGATTTAAACACCAGAATCCCTGAGTTCATCAAATGGCAGGAAATAGAAGATGGAAGGAAAGCCAATCTACCTGAGATTAAGGAAACACATAAAGACATTCTCTTCATGGATTGGGACACGAGAATCAAACATGTAGAGCTAGTAGTCACAAGGGAAGTTGGGATATCAAAGAATATCATTAAGGCAATGAATCACATCCTATTCGCCACCAATCTCATTAAAGAAGGAAATACGAAAGAAATGCCCGATTTAAATGCTCTATATAAAGGATGGCAAGAAAAGGAAGGGAGTCAAAGAGAGGCAATTACAAAACTGACCACGACCAACTGGGAGTCGTATTGGCAGTATCTTATTAAGCCACATAGCCAGATTATGGCTCTCAATTGTTCCCTTCATAAAACTCAATGGATGCTGCTACCGCTCACCATGCGATCTTCACATGACATCTCAGGACACATTTTGGGGCACCTCCTCAAATTCAACCAATGACCGATATTTTTAGTTTAAAGGACAAGCTAGCAGACAGGAAGTCATCCTCTTAGTTCTGTTCATTTAGCCTCTGTTTATTTTTGGAGTTAGTTACCTAGTTAGGAGGAAGGTTGTTTGAAACCTCCTCAATTTTTTCATAATCTATTTTTGCACATTGGTTAGAATAGTATTTATAGCCTTCTCATGCACTTATAGAAGGGTCTAGAATTTTATCAAAAACATTTGCAAAGAATGCACTATTGTAAGTTTGTGAATGTTTTGGTGAAATTATGGAACATGATAATTTCTTTTCTATATCAGATTACTTTCCTTTATTGATGCACTTTTGTATTCTTTAGAGATAATTTGAATTGAAGAAATAATTTGGTCTATGTCATTTTCCAAATGAGCAGGACTTCACACATATGGTACTATTATCTTGTATGATTGATTCTATTTACATTTAATTAGTGGCAAAACTTTACTTTCATGACTTGTATGTGATATTTATTGTTTCTGTTAAGCATTAATTGCACTTTTGTATGATGCCTAGCTGAAATTGTGATTTTCATATATAACTCATCATATTTGCGATGTATTTTATAAATTCCTTTGACTAACTATTTAGTCAAAGGAATTATCTTTTATGTTATCATCTTTGTTTAGTTGTGTTCAATATTTATTATCACATGTTAAACATATATCGTTGTAGATCGTATACCACACAAAAATACCCGAGTTTATATTAGAATAAGTTAGTTAGAGAAATTGCATCATCGAATAGCTCATTTAGATTATCATTATTCTATTTCAAACACTCATGAACCACCCACTCTCATCTTAAAACCCACACTGGAAAATTAGTCCCATTATCCCCATGTGGAGCCACCACGTTAAACAAAAAAGGAGTTGTCTTAAGGTCTGGACCAGGTGGTTATCCTCCATGTTTCGGTAGTAGAATTCTGAGGCTGCAACATTTTGGTGCTAGAAGGAGGGCCTTCAACTATGAATGGCATATAAACCTGAAGATCATTCGAAAATCATTCGTAAGATTCAAAACCCCTACACCATTTCTACACCTTCTAAATCTTGGTTAAAATATCTTGATCAGAAGTCTGAAGTTGTAGAAACATCTCCCTCATCTCTTGAAGTAGTAAGGCAACCACCCTCTCCAGATTACACTCCAAAGTCTCCCAAAGTTAATTATTTGATATAAAAATTGGAACAGATATCCATTTCTGTCAAGAAAATAGAGAGACCCGAAGTTTCTAACGAAAGTGTTACCTCCTTATCACAACAAACTGATGTATTTACTAGACTACAAAGTGAAAGACTTGGGGTCACCCTTTTTGAGTTCCCCATCCCTCCATGACATAGGAAAGTTACTTCATGAAGATCTGAATCAGATACCAGCGATATCACATCACCTTTCCATCCATTCACTTCCCCATCCACTTCTACACAATCCATGACTTCTCAACCATCCACTTCTCCAATTAGTACTACCATTAGTAGTACTAATGCAATAGTAAGTTCTTCGCCATCTATACCTACTTCTGGACCATCCTTCCCATCTTCTCATTTACTGTTGGGTCCCTATAATACTAGTGATTACCCATTACTATTGTAGTTATACCCCTTATTAACATTGTTGTGCCCCTATTGCCCCAATATTGTTATTACTGTGCCCCATAGAATCCCTCTATTGTTATTTTTGTGGCTTTATATTATTATTGTTAGGTCAGTTGGATTATATTGTGACTCCTTAGACTCCTATATATAGAAAGGAGGTCTTATCATTTGAATCATCCAAGAATTGTTCATTTATGTAATGTAAAGGAGGTTTCCCCCTCGAAGAGGATGAATTCTAAGGCGTTGATATATCTTTTCTATCTTTTCTTGCGCTGGTTTCATAACATTTGGTATCAGAGCTTTGGATTCTAGGGTTTCGCTGCTCCAAAAAGGTCATCGTGGAATTTTCGCTATAACTTGTTTTCTGCGATGTTTCAGAAGTTGCAAAAAAACCCATTTGATAAGAAATCGCATTGAACCTCGGATCCAAATTTCAGAGCTTTTCGCGCTATATTTGCGGAGATATGATCTGAGGAAGTTGGTCTTTTTGTAGACTCTTGAATTACATTACAAACAGGTGACCTGGGGAAAATTGTCATAACTTTCTCTCTGGGGATTGGATTGCAATTTTGTAAGAAGGTACAGAAAGAGGACGGACTGTAGTTTCTTGTATGCATTTTTTTAGATCCAAAGGTCGAAACAGTGACTCGTGGCACGTCGTACAAGTTCGCTCTACTGAACTAGTCTATAATCAAGTCACTGTGGGAGATTTCGCATAACTCTTCCTTGGAGAATCCAATTTGGGTCAGAATTGTGGCATTGGAAAGAGGACGCAGAAGGCTACTACAGGTCACAATTTTAGAATTGGAGGATCTTAAATTACGGAGATACATCAGATTCAATATCAGGCTTCTACAAAGTGAAAAAAGGTGTGTAGTTTTTTTTTAAATTTTTGCGTAAGCTTGGTTTGAAGGAATTCAAAGGGCATAATAAAGCATTATTATCGGTAACTGATGCCCCGAGGAAAGAAAATGCAAATACCTAGTAAGGAACCTAAAAGCTCTAGCATGACTCATGAAGAAGAGGAAGAAATGCTACATGATATATCAAAATTACAAGAACAAGTGCAACAAATGTCACGCTCACAAAAGCTAACAGAAGCTAAGATAAATGTCGTGGAATCTAAGATAAATGGCGTGGAATATAAGATAAAGGGCATGGAAGCTAAGATGGATGATTCAAAGACAGATTTGAAGAGAGAAATGGCAGATTTGAAGACAGATTTGAAGACAGACATGGCAGATTTGAAGACAGATTTGACAAATTTTCTACAAGAAATACTTACTAATGGTGAAAAGGTTGTAAAGGAAAATCATGATGTGAACAAAAGAAATGTTAATCATGATTCCATAGACTCTAATGTTGGATCGAAGACCCACCGTATTCCAAAAATTGATATGAGGAAGTTTGATGGCAAGGATCCCGCCACATGGATATTACAGATGGAGCAATTATTCGATCTCAATAATGTGAAAAACACACAAAAGGTACGTATGGCAACTTTATATTTGGAACCAAATCAGTTTGTATGGTATCAATGGATTTTCTCTCGTAAACAATTTATCACTTGGGCAATTTTTACGGAAGAATTGATAGCATATTATGAGGATACAAAAAGCAACACTTTTTTTAGCCAATTGATAAGTCTCAAACAAAAGGGTTCAATAATGGAGCACATTGAGGAATTCCAAAAATTGAACATAAGGGTAAAAGATATTCCAGAGGAGCATAGGATTGATGTGTTCATAGGGTCTTTAAAGGATAATATCCAACATGATGTTCGCCTTTGGGAACCTGATTCATTAGAGAAGGAATTCAGGTTAGCAAGAAAAATGGAAAGCAAAATTATGGCAACCAGGAAGCATACCACTCACAACTATAAAGATGGAAGTGTTGTTGCCCCTAGTCTTCCACAACCTATAAGGTTGACACCACAACAATTGGAAGAAAAAAGAGAAAAAGGGCTTTGTTACAGTTGTGATAGAAAATACACTAAAGGTCATAAGTGTGCTGAGAAGAAATTATTCTAAATATATTGTGAAGAGGAAGAAGAAAAGGAGCAAGAAAGGTCAAAAGAAGAGGATATACTCCAGGAACAAAGCCTAGATGAAGAACAAATAAATCCGACCATATCTTGTAATGCATTTGCGGGAATTACCACTCCTCAAACCATCAAGATAGAAGGACAAATCAAGAAGAAAAACGTAATAGTGCTGATTGATTCAGGAAGCACCCACAATTTTATTCATTGTAAGGTAGCAAAAGAATTGAATTTCTTCCTATATCCAGCACCAGAGTGTCAAGTGATGATTGCAAATGGAGGAACAATAAATTTCTCTGGAAAGTGCCATAATAACAAGCTATCCATGTGTTGTTGGGAAAAGTATCCAATACGGAATGACCCTATCCCACTCTAAGGGTGATAGTACCTCAGCAACAATCAAAGCAAAGCTATTCGAGATTACTTCTTTATGAGATGTAAGAGAGGGGAGAAAGAGATCCACTAACCGTTGTCTTCCGCTAATGATTGATCCAATCTTCTCTCTTTGCTGCTTGCTCCCAGCTCCTTGCTCTTTCACTGGCCCAGCTACACCAAGATCCTGCAAAATGGCAAGAGAGGGAAACTACAAGAAGCATACATTCATAACTAATTCAAGGATTAGAATAAATCAAATACACAAGTATAGCAATACACCATTGAGACACATGCATATAGAAGAACCTCAAATGCTTTATTAATGGAAGAAGTAAACCTGAGAGTGTTACAACCATAAGAGGCCCAATCCAGCAACACCTCCCAGCAGAAAGAAATCTCCTCTTCACCTCCTTCAAGCAAATCACCCAATAGTTCTATACTCAAACCAACAGCACTTCCTTACATTCACAAGATTCCAGCCTTCCTAGACCTCATGAGAGAGCTCTATATATAGGAGATTTGGAGAAAGGATGAGTCAGCTTGAGGCTGGCATGAAGCTGACTAGTGTCCTCTCCCACTTCAGTTATTCTTCAGTTCTTGAGTACACTTGGAGGTTCTTGCTTCCACTTGGAGATCTAGATCCTCTTACTCATCACAAGGTGAATTCCCTGATCCAAGTGTCATTTTGGAAGCTTCCTGGGCATTTGACACCTTGCAGAATGACTGTGCCACTTGGCCAATCTCGCCCAGCGCAGGTAGCCTTCAATGGAGTTGACATTCAGCGCAGGTACAGAGTGGAGCAGTTGAAATTCAACGCAGATGCTCAGTGGAGCAGTTGACATGATCCAGAATTAGCTTGTTTTTGAGTGTTTTCAGGTGGAGAACTGATATTTAGTTCTGTGGTTTGCTAACCTTGTTCCTCTAGGGGTAGGAACAACATGTTTAGGGACTTTGGATCCCTTAGATTATTGACATTTCATGCTTCATGCTGTAAGGCACAAAAATGTCTATAACACCATGGGAGAATATGTATTGACTAGCCCAATGCTTTCCATTCCAATGGGAGGTGCTGATGTTGTACTAGGAGTCCAATGGCTACAATCCTTGGGTACAATAGCTTTTAATTTTCAAGAACTTTTCATCAAATTTTCTACGGAAGGAAAGGAAGTTGAATTAAGGGGTATTGCATGGAAACCAGGAAAGATAATCAGCTCTAATGGTATGACAAAGCTTCTAAAAAAGGAGCAAAGAGGTGTAATTGCACAATTGTGTTCACTAGATGTTTCCACATCGGAATCATCTATTTCTCCAGATGTCCAAAAATTCCTGGACAATCATTCCAAGGTATTTGAGAATCCCAAAGGTATCCCACCTATGCGTGATCATGACCATGCTATTCATGGGATTCCAGGAAGTGTTCCTCCAAACATCAGGCTGCACAGATATCCCTATGTCCAAAAGAGTGAAATTGAACGTATGGTTGCGGAAATGCTAGAGGCTGGTATAATTCAACCGAGTCAAAGTTCTTTCTCTGCTCTAGTAGTATTGGTGCACAAGAAGTATGGATCATGGCGCATGTGTCCGGATTATAGGGAGCTCAACAAGCTCACTATCAAAGATAAGTTCCCCATTCCTATCATTGATGAATTACTGGATGAATTGCATGGATCAATTTACTTCACCAAGTTGGATCTTCGTTCAGGATATCATCAAATCAGAATGAGGAGTGAAGACATTCCGAAAACAGCATTTAGAACTCATGAGGGTCATTATGAATTTTTGGTCATGCCTTTTGGCCTTACCAATGCACCTTCAACATTTCAAGGTTTGATGAATTCAATTTTCAAACCATTCCTTAGAAAATTTGTGTTAGTATTTTTTGATGATATACTAATCTACAACAAGTCTTGGAAGGATCATGTTGAACATGTTGACAGGGTGCTACAACTATTGGAGGAGAAACAATTATATGCAAAAAGATCCAAATGTTTCTTTAGAGTCCAGGAGGTGGAATATCTGGGTCATAGTGTATCTCATGAAGGAGTTAAGGTAGACCCTAGCAAAATTAAAGCCATTAAGGAATGGAAAATCCCCACATCCATAAAGCATTTGCGAGGATTTCTCGGGTTGACAGGGTATTATTGCAAGTTTGTTAAGAATTATGGGAGAATAGTAGCACCTCTAACAACATTATTGAAGAAAGATGTATTTTCATGGACTTCGAAAGCAACAAAGGCCTTTGAACATCTTAAATAGGCAATGTGCCAAGCACTGGTCTTAGCTACACCGGACTTCACAAAAACCTTTATTGTGGAATGTGATGCTTCAGGAAATGGAATTGGTGTTGTTCTAATGCAAGATGAAAGAACCATTGCTTTTGAAAGTCATCCAATCAAGGGAAAGTTTTTGAGCAAAGCTATTTATGAGAAGGAAATGTTGGCAATACTCCATGCACTTAAGAAATGGCGACCCTACCTAATGGGAAGACACTTCAAGGTAAAAACGGATCATGATAGCCTTAAATACTTTTTAGAACAAAGATTATCCTCTGAAGAACAACAAAAGTGGGTCACAAAGATGTTGGGTTATGACTTTGAAGTCATCTACAAAAAAGGGAAGCAAAATGTGGTGGAAAATTCACTCTCAAGAAAGGATGAGGATGTGGAAGCATTATTGTGCACCATTTCTATTATCCAACCAAATTGGATAAATGAAGCAAGGGAGGAATGGAAGAATGACGAAGAAGTGTGGGCACTTATTCGAAAGTTACAACAAGATTCCAGTACGTCTGATACATTTAGCTGGAAAAATGATTCGTTATGGTACAAAGATCGCTTATACCTATGTAAGAATTCCCAGCTAAAACAAAATATTCTTATGGAATTGCACACTTCTCCCTTAGGAGGGCACTCAGGATTTTTAAAAACTTACCACAGGGTTTGTTAGTGTCAGTCTTTCCAGCCTTCCTCCAGTGATCAAATATGCTCTTACAAAGTGATTTTGAAGTGTCAAGGTCAAATTTTGTCATTTCAGTGAGTCTTCAAGCAAAATTTGGTCACTAGGCATTAGGTCTAGGGTTTGCTTTCACTCCTTCTAAAGTTGCCCAAATGCCCATCTATGTCACTATTCAGCTGATTCTATCATCATTCATAGGGTTTTCATTATCATCTCAGTGTCTAATGAGTCATTTTACACCTTGTTCATGCTTCAGTTGCGCCTAAGTAAGGTCATTTCCCTCTCCTAGGGTTTTGAAGGCGATTTCTCGTGGACGGTCAAATCATTGGAAAAACTTGTATCCAGATGTTCATACACCTTCCCCTATCCTTCATGTACCTTATCAAATGCTTCCCATCACTGAGATCCCCCAAATTCCTCATTTTTGCACAAACCTTAGTTTCTAGCTACAACCTGGCAATTTTCTAGGTTTGGCCTATGTTTTTCCCTTTTGGACCCCTTCCCCTCGCTCAATCTCTGAGATTCCACTTTCCCCTGCTTCCTAACATCCCTCCCTACTACCAAAAATTTCCCCAAGAATTTAGAAGCCCCCTATCCCCTTCATTTCGCTCCATTTCGACAAAATTCCTTGTTTCACACATCGGGACAAGTCGCACTCAAATGATGTTCCAGAGCAATAAAAGATGAATTTTGGAAAACTGAGAGAGGTTTTTGTCCATAACATGCCAAAGAAGAAAAACCTCCTTCACTTTTTGCATATGTGTCATGGTTTTATAGAAATGTCAAAATTGCAATCGCTAGATCCAAGGAGGTTGGCCAAGGCACTAAAACGACGGAATAGGCCCGATCCACTCCAAATTTTGGCCAAAGCCTCTTTGACTGAGAATGGTACTTTATTGGGGACTCCCAGCACAAATTCCAAGAAATTTTGAGCATTTTGGGTGATTTTTGGTTTTTAAGGCAAAAAACAGGTTTTTCCGCTTGACGGGTCTCACCCCCCGCGCGACCCTTTCACTTGGCAACTCTATTTTCAAAAAACTCAGCATTTCTGGATTTTTCATGAAAATTTACACATGCTCACCCATTTCCAAGAGATTTTATGAAGTTTTGGGCCTCCAGAAAGTCAAAAAACAAACAAAAAATGACTTTCTGCCACATTTTTGACACACAGAAAGCAGTCTTGGGAGATTGCAATTTTGGAGGGGTAAATCACAACCAAATTCAGAAATTCCAGTTGGGTTGGAAATTAGACTCATATAGCTTTAAAAAAAGCCTACTCTTGCCTCATTTTGACACCTGGAAGTGCCCCAAAAGTGCTCTCAAAGGCGCGCGACCCGTCAGGCGCGCGACCCGTCAGGCAAATTGCTCAGGATTTCAGCCTACAGCTCAGCAAAACGCAGTTTTGACCGTGTTTGACTTTTTGGAGTTGATTTTTATCCTCCTTGTTGTAAATGATGTAATTTTATGACACTTTTACACTTATGTATCTCTTCTAGAAGATTCATTCATGAGATAGGTGAAAATTAAATGAATGAATTGGTTTCCTAGCTTATAGAGGCAAGTTGTTTTGACTGCCTAGATTTTAGTGCTTAGTTTAGAATTGGTTGAAACAGCTCCTAGAAGGATGAGATCGACCCCTAGAGGCAGGGAAAGATGTTATATGGCCTATATTATGTACTTTCTTGCTCATTTTCATGGTTGGACTCTTGAGTGAGAAGCTCTTATTGTATTATTCACTGTAACTCTGCAATTTTGGCAAAGGAAGACCAGGGTTTTGCAGTCCTTTTTGGGATTCTTGTGGTCACATGTATTGATGGTGTGTTTCTCTTTGTACTTGTAAGTGTTTTATGTGAATCATTTCCTTACTTTTCCTTCTGCAAATTAGGCAAATGAAGTGTTAAAGTAGAATTCATGACTGTCATGCTCTGCTTTTAAGTTTGCTTAATATCAATGTTTTCAACTGTTTAAGGGGAATTCAAGGTTATTGCTTGCTCTCCTTAACTCCTCATCGGTCATTCTCATCCATCCATCTCTATCAAAGGCATCAATATTGTTTCCTACCTCGCCCCAAAGAACTCCCTGCGAAAACTGTGTCCAATCCCCGCACCCGAAATGGCCATTCCTCAATTTTCCACCAAAACTTTAAAAATCCCAAATTTAAACCTCTTGATCAGTTTACTAGCCTAAAATCAGTGTTTTCCTATTGGTCATCTCACCCATTGAAGATCTTTACTGAGATAGACCGGAGAGAGCCCTCTCCTGCCCCGTAGGGCTAGCTACGAGGCTAAGTGGTTTGATGTTGCCTTGAAGTTTACCTTTCTCAGCCTGAGGTGAAATTTCAAGCGCTAACAGGGTTAAGAAGGAATTTTTTTGGGATGGCCTCAAATCAGATATTCAAAAGTTTGTGGCGGAATGTTTGGTTTTCCAACAAAATAAAGTTGAAACAATTAAGACACCGAGTCTATTACAACCTTTATCCATTCCAAGCCAACGTTGGGAGGAGGTTTCAATGGATTTTATCACAGGTTTACCCAAGTCTGAGGGAAAGAGTGTCATCATGGTGGTAGTTGACATACTTACCAAGTATGCACACTTTTGTGCATTATCACATCCATTTAAAACCAGTATAGTTTCTACTGCATTTATGGAAACAATTCAAAAGCTACATGGAAACCCAAAGATTATTGTAAGTGACAGAGATCCCATTTTCACTGGAAATTTTTGGATAGAATTATTTTCTTGTCTTGGTACTCATTTAGTTCATAGCTCATCTTATCATCCTCAATCTGATGGGCAAACTGAGATAGTAAACAAATGTTTGGAAGGACATCTTTGTTGCTTTGTATCTGATAAACAGACACAATGGGTTAAATGGTTTCCTTTGGCTGAATGGTGGTATAACACTTCCTTCCATACAGCAACAAAAATGACCCCATTTATGGCACTTTATGGGTATCAACCACCATCCATCACATCATATTTAAGAGAAAATTCTAAGGTTCAGGCAGTGGAACATCACATCGAACATCAACAACAAGTCCTCCAACTCTTAAAGGATAACCTCGTGTTGGCACAGAATAGAATGAAACAACAGGCAGACCAACATTGCAGTGAAAGAAGTTTTGATGTAGGTGATTGGGTATTCCTACGGCTACAACCATATAAGCAAATTTCCCTCAAGCAAGCTAAGAAGGATAATAAATTATCACCAAAGTATTATGGTCCGTACAAGGTGTTGCAAAAGATTGGTACTATGGCATACAAATTGGAGCTTCCTCAGCTTCTCGATTGCACCCAGTTTTCCATGTTTCATGTTTAAAGAAGGTTATAGGCGACAAGCTCCCAGTTCAAACAATATTGCCAGAACTTGACGAGGAAGGAAAAATTATATTGGAACCGGAAGCAGTCACAGAAACAAGAACTCGACAGCTACGAAATCGATCAATTTCAGAGTATCTTATCAAGTGGAAGAACTTATCCGTTGAAGATTCCACATGGGAGGATGAGAATTTTATGCAGAAGTATCCAGAACTACTCAAGCATTGAGGACAACACTTTTTTGAAGGAGAGGGGCATGTTGGGTCCCTATAATACTAGTGATTACCCCATTACTATTGTAGTTATACCCCTTATTAATATTGTTGTGCCCCTATTGCCCCCATATTGTCATTACTGTGCCCCATAGAATCCCTCTATTGTTATTTTTGTGGCTTTATATTATTATTGTTAGGTCGGCTGGATTATATTGTGACTCCTTAGACTCCTATGTATAGAAAGGAGGTTTTTTCATTTGAATCATCCAAGAATTGTTCATTTATGTAATGTAAAGGAGGTTTCCCCCTCAAAGAGGTTGAATTCTAAGGCGTTGATCTATCTTTTCTATCTTTTCTTGCGCTAGTTTCATAACATTTACCAACTCAAGTTATGGCAAATCAACCTTGGAAAAATCCTGGTGCTATCCTAGTTGCAAATCCAAATGCACTCCCAGAAAACCCAGAAAAATGTTTGCCTAAGTATAATCCTCACGATGCTCTCCCAGCCGAAGAACATCTAAATAATTTTATGTTAGCCATGAATCTCAATGGGGTTTCACATGAAGATGTTGTAATTAGACTGTTTCCTTATACTTTCCAAGGATCTACTGGGTCTTGGTATCTTTCCCTCCCACCAGTTTAATTAGAGACTGGGATAATTTTCAAGAACTATTTCTTGCAAAATTTGGTGTTCATAGGACCATAAAATCCTTAATCAATGATATTTCTAATTTGAAAGCTAATCCAGATGAAAAGATCAAAGATTTCAACTCCAGATTTAACAAATTGCTATATAAAATCCTAGTTGCCTATAAACCTGTTGTAGATGTACAAATAGAATGGTATATATCATCTCTTCCTTCTAATATTGTGATTTTTGTAGATAGAGCCAATAAGGCTACCCTTATATAAAACATGAAAGAAACCCTATCTTTAGAAAGAAGAATCATAGCTTTGGAAAAGAGATCACAAACAAACGAAAGGAAGTCAAAGAAGAAAACTTCAAAGGACCCTTTCGATATTGAAGGCCTTCAGAAAGTGTTAAAAAAAATGTCTAATGAAATGGTCGAGATCAAGAAATAGGTCGCAAAATCCTCTGCTCCCAAGAAACCTTTTCGACCATTCAAAAGGAACCCTTCTTCTGCATCACAACCCCCAAACACCATTTCAAATGTTGAGTCTGACCAAGAAGTAGAAGAAGATTCTCCAAATGAAGAGGAAGTTGAAACAGAAGAAGAAATTGAACTAAATGGGATGTGGGATTTCATCCTCCCAACTGAAGAAGAGGCACAAGCAATTCCAGTGACTACAAGAATTAAAAACTCTCAAGACATGTCTATCACAAATCAAAGCAAAAAGTTGCTACTCCTATAAAGGAGAAAACAGTAGCTAAGTAATCTAAGACTAGCCAAACTGATCCTATTCCTCCATATTCCCCAAATGCCTCAAAAACATTGGTAATCTCAAATACAGTCGAATACAATATAGTGGAAGACATGAAAAAGACTAGAGCTAACATCTCGTTGCATGAGATCACTAAACTCAAGCAGCAACAGAAGATTCTATTAAGAGACTTGAAAGCGGTTCCAGTATCTCCCCTAAAATCTACTGTACTTACTCAATCTGCCTACGATATGGGAAAACCTCCCTCATCCTCAAACAAAGTAGATCCTTCAGATGTATTTCTGATTGGTGATATGTCTATTTCTCATGTTCCTTCATTTCTTCTCACTGATGAAATTTTCAACGGGAATGTTCACAACTGCCTTGTTAATTCAGGAGCCTACTCAAATATAATGCCAATAGCTATGTGTACCAAATTGAACATTACACCTCAAAATTCTGCAGTACACATAGTTCAGTTAGATAGGAAAAAAGTAGAGGTGCTTGGAGAAATAACATCAGTTTCAATTAGGCTTTCCTATAATCCAAAAGTTTCACAAATAATTGATATTTCGGTGGCTGATATCCCTGAATTTTATGGTTTGATTCTCAGTAGGGATTGGTCTGAAAAGTTGCATGGTTATTTCGCAACTGATTGGTCTCACATGTAGTTTCCACACAACAGTAAACCAAACCAAATCAGGGTAGACCGAGAGATGCATTCAAGGGTGTTACATCTTCCCCCTCTCGATTAAACATCATCCTCGGTGTTTATTCTAGCCCTCTACAACACTTCTAGATAAGCTTGAATCATAAAGTCCTTATCTTCCCAAGTAGATTCCTCCAGGTTGAAGTGCTTCCATTACACCTTAACCTAGGTGATAGCTCACCTCTGTAATGTTGTTTTTCTTTGCTCGAGTATACGCAAAGGCTCTATTAGGAACTCGTCGTCTGGCTCGACCTATATCACAATAGGGTTGGGGAAGATCTCGAAGACTACCGAGTCTATGTGAACATTCACAATTCTAGCTCGTAACGGATTGCATGCAGGTATCTTGTGTTCCCATGCGTGGACATGATACATTGGATCATCTTTCACACTAATCCCGAGATGATGAAATTGAGCAGTGTCAGCAACATGGAGATTGCCAACTTCAGGGCACAGGATTATCAACAGATGTATCATTTGTCAGAGCCAGTGATAACCATGGAGACACCCTTCATCATACCCAACAGCAATGCCAATTCCAAGGATATCTTGAAGAACTGGGTAAAGGAGCTAGTCAAATCCAGGATGACACCCAACCAGATTTACAAGATGAAGATACTGTGGAAGGCATATCAATACTTGGTCATCTTTACATGTCTCTTTTATGGCCAAGAGAGCATGCAGACCTTCCCACATAGTTGGGTGATTGCATCAAACCAACTGGCCAGTGAAGGCAAAGCATGCAAATGGTCTGACATGTTGGCTCACAAGCTGAAGGAACAGATCACAAGAGCTCGACAGCCACCCAAAGGTTAGCAAGAAAAAATATACATGTCCAACTACATCTTGGATACAATATGTGCCCATGAGGAGTTCCTATGCATGAAGTGGGCATGGACATCAGTGGAAACCTCTGTCAATACTTATAGTAAATTGTTTTCCGAATGCAACTTCAGAGGATTTATGACACAGCTGTCAGATCATTTTCACCCCGATGTACAAGATGATATTTGAGTAGGATCCACCTTGCATGTCAAAGGCAGCAATGGAGGCACTGATAGATATAGTGGATTAGTATACCTCACCGTTCGACACCTTCATAGGGATGTATAACATGGAAAAGCCTCTGCATGTTTTGTCAAAGTTAGCCATGGACAAGCTCGTCATGCAAGAAGTATCATACCACATCTCGGAAGGATTGTTAGCTAGGTTGTACTAGAAGAAGAAAGAACCTTGGCCCACTCCTCTGTTATGGATCGGGTTGTACGAGATACAGAACCTCAAGCATGCAGATGTCAAAACAGAGGAGATCAATAAATATCCTTTCGATGTCTGAAGCTTCAATCCATATGACCCACATTATATTGTGAAAGATCACTGCGTAAGAGTACAGTTTCAGTGGATCCACAGGGTGTGTCAATGGGCGGAGGAAGATTCATGGAGATATTGTTACACCTTCTCCAGGCCCAATGAACTAGTCGGCATCACTGTGGAATGGTTGACGAGGCAGCATGATGTAGCATCTAGGAAAGCACTAACAGCCGAGGTAAACATACCGGCACGTGACAAAGGCAAGAGAAATATTGTCGACAGCACAGAGGCAGAAAAAACTACAATTTTAGAGTAAACTGACTTGTGCAGAAAGAAGATTTGGCAATAGAGGTGAAGAGGAAATAGCGCAATAGGAGGTCTGCAAAAAGGTAGAGAGAAAAATAGAGGATGGAGGAAACAGTGAAGGAGTTGCATGAGTTGAAGGGGCAATTCCTGAAGGAATAAGAGATGTGTAGATAGGAAAAGGAAGTGCAAAAAGAACAGGTACAACAGGGGGTGCAACATGTATAGATAGATGAAACTATGCCCGTACAAGTAGTAGACTCATTTGAACAGCTCACACCAAGCAGACAGGGTGAGAAGGCGCAGGAGTATGACTTTGCTCAAGAGATTGAACAAACACTTGAGAAAATGGACATGGATATGGAGCAGCAAGAGTTAGAGCAAGACATCAACCTCATACCTTACCACCAAGAGGTTGACCCACCAGTTTCACTAGATACAGAAGCGGAGCAAGTCCCAAGCGACCAAGGAGACACTGAGATCCTTGGAGACAATCCAGAAGGAGAGATGCACAACATAGCATTCGACGAGTCGCAGCATAGAGTTGTGCAATTTCACAGAGTATCTACTCTGGATGATCACACATCACCTGTGCAGTTTGAGGAATGAGTAATCATGTCTAACGTGCGCAAGCATCCAATAGCATTGACCTATGCTACTAGAGATATGCCAAAGCCACTAGCCCAAGTGTTCACTTCTTGGTAGCTAAGAATGAGTGAATGACTAAGGAGTTACAAATGACCAGGCAAGGAGGAGAACTAGTTACACATCCACCTGAGAAGAGTTGAAGAAGGCAATATTGGATGAAGTATTATCCCTTGAGACATTCATCCAATTGTTGTATTCCAATTTTGGTATCGTGCATAAGGCAGTTGTGCATCTCAATGGTTGGCAGCAACAATGTGTTAGGAGAGCACATATCTTGTCAAACGTGCATACTTTTGTTGATTACATGCAAGCATGGACAATGAGATATAAGGGAGCCTGTTGCACTTTCCCAAGATGATGAAACCTATAGTGGTCAAGCTAAAGGCACGCATCTGGAGTGAGATCCAAAACTATGAAGAACTTTCGCAGCTCATCACTAGTTTGCAGGTTTCCCATGCACGGGTATTCAGGAGTATGGATGCTTTTTTGCACACACATGCAATCCCATTTATTGGGACACTCACCATGCAAAGACAAAGTCATAGGTCTGACTGGATCTTGACTCGTACTCCAACGAGTTGATGCGCATAGCCACCAGTGCAGACTTGGTGATCAGTGCAGACACCATGCATCAGTATGTCACTGGTCCAGCTGCACTCAAGAAAATGATGCACATGTTATCAGACAGAGGAGCCAAAGCTGTGTACCCAGATGCTACAAAGGCAAGAGGTCGTTTCCAGAAAGATGTCACCATAGAGTACACGGACACCATCAAAGACTATCGATCTTAGCATCAATTTGTTAATGTCAACCACCATGAGGATGTCGAAGAGCTAGTATTCCCACAGTTGTATGAGTCATAGTGATGTCTTGATGGCTTGCTCAAGCTTAGTTTGTCTCACATGGGTACATGTGCAAATTGTATGCAACGTCTTGTCAAGTGGAAGTTCAAGTGTCGATAGTTGGATGTAACATTCATAGAGTAGATGAAGAGTCACGAGGGTAGATGAACAGTCACAAAGGGGAATGTCAAGGTTCACCCCACCCTTTGCTATATATAGTCCCTCATAACTCATTGTATAGGCTTTTGGTCAGCCAAGCTTCTGATAGGAGTATCTTAGAGAAAGCTTAGAGAGTATTGTAACGAGCCTTGGCTTCCCCATTGTGCAGAACTAGTATCTCTTTGGAGGAGTAGGCGGCAGTGACTGTAACATTCCGTTGTCAGAACTAGTGGTTGGTCATGGTTGTATTGTATGACTAGAACTTTCACTTCTTAATATGACAGATCCAACACGTTTCATGCATATGTCATATTGTATTTTAGCTATCTTGTTTACTCTAAATGATATATGTATATGTTTGCTTATGCATGCATGTATGGCTTTCCTATATAAGTATGTATGAATCTTACTGAAATGTGTTGTTGGTTTAACCATCACTTTGGATTGCTAAGCTTACTTTCCTTCAAGTTTGTGATGCATCTTTGCTCTTATGTTCCCTTCTTAACAGTGTTCTTTCACAAGTTTCCAAGGGGCGCACTCACCTCACCCTCCCTGTGTTAGAACCACTCATGCACCTCCGTTGACTTGCTACATACGTCACACCCTTGCTACCAACATGGACATCTTACTTGCCTCTGCGTGCAACCGTGGTCAAGGTGATATTGTAGGACCCACTGCTAGGACTGCTACACCAAACAGTCTGAGGTCTAGTTGGGAATTATTACTAGTGAGATCTCGTGACATGTTGGCTGGTCTAGCACCATCAACATTTATGGCACTAGAAGGAGGGCCAAATGACAAGTTGTTTCCTCTCATCATGTTTTGAACCTTTGCACATCTATCATGGATTTCGTTATACTCACCCCTCCATGATGTTTTTCACATGCCGAACCTCTCGACATCACGAGGGAGTTTTTTTTATCTCTTGTCTAAATTCATGTATGATGGTGAAGGCGAAGTGGCATGACCTGTGTTCTTACGAGACTTCTTTTCCATGCTTGAAAAGGAAGATGAATCTTCTAATGAAGAGGCCAGCCTGTTGCTTGCATACGCACTTCACGAATCCCACAACGGTGGTGTTGCATTCTTCCTCCTGGCAGCGTGCACTCACTTGAGTAGTTTTGTGATCTCATTGAATCTACTTTCCATAATTTTGATCCAGAACCTCTTGAAAAAGAATTATTACAACAACAAAAGGCCCCACGTGAATCACTTATGGAATTTTGGGAACACTTCCGTGTGTTGCAGTTTCAAGCTCCGAAAATTCAGATGAAATTTCCATATCTTTGGGATAGATTCGAATATTGTCTTAACAAATCAGTCAATCCCAAGAAGAATTTCAAGCCCAAGCCTCACTCAGCATACTTCGATGATGGAGATGCGCAATCATAGATGGACACGGTCATTGTCACAAGTGATTGTCTATTGTCCCCTCATCAAACAGCTCCACCACCACAGAGTGATGTGGGAGAACAAGCATACACATCTGTTGAACTGTCACATTCCCCCAACATCACTCCTTCCAATTTTCACGCAAGCTTGGTTGTGAATCCACTGTGTTCTCACATGTATTTTTTACCTCAACCTCCATCTTCATACTCAGATAATCCTCTGGGTTGCACTGTCTTGTGTTCTTCTGTTCTGGACTCTACACTTGTTGTGAACGAGGATCAAGCTATCGATGGAGTTGGTGTTGCACAACCAACCTGTGATGTCATTCATGAAGAGTATGATTGGGATCTTGAGCATCAATCCTCAGCGGAGGATGACTCCCTTCCATCTAAGCCTCCTGTGTTATTTCCTGACATCTTTGGTGATTATTTCATCCATGATTTCGCATGTGTATCTCTATCTATGAAGGCACCAATTTTTTATCATTTGCAGAACACACAGGATGTCAGTCCATCATCCAAAAACGAAGAGGATAAATTATTCATTGAAAATACACTTGAATTTTCATCTACTTTTTGCGGAAACACAGAGGGTGAATTTTTTCTCTTCTCATCTACCCCTTTGTTTGATTCATCAAATCATGAGGATACCAATGAAACCATTGATTTTGTTGATCATATTTGTCGTGATCTATTTATTGTTGTATTCGATCATGATGATGATTCTATCACAGTTTATTTTTCGAAGCCACCTGTTTATGATGATCTATCTGTCGATGAAGTCGAAACCCCCCAAACTATCAAGGCACTTCAGCCCGAGCTGATGGTTATGTCAGGCCCTCGATGTCTTGAGGTTGGTTTCGCTTCCGATCAGGAAATTGTTGAAACACCCAAGGCTCCTCATCACTCATTTATATGCATTGAAGATCAATATCACACACAAATTGTGCTTCCTCCACTCGAAAGACACGATCCCATGGCTAATGCATTGGAATAATATTACATAGCAAGCACACATGCACGATGCAAGTTGTCTTTGTTTCTTTTGCTTGCTTGCATGTCATATTCAAGGGTATGTGTATGCTTAACAACTTCTTGCAATGTTGCACAACACTGTGATAAGTCCACGGACTACATGTCATGTACTTGCACTCACTTTTGTTCTATGGACACATCTAATCTTGGAGTGTGTTTTTCTTCATTGTTATATCTTTCATGTTTTCTGGTTCGCACCATTGTGTTGTTCATGAACCATGCCTTCACCAACATGGGTCGAACAATGCGCCGATGGCTACATTGGAAGTGTCACTTCATGTGATCAGGCCCATGCATTATTAGCTTAGGAGTAGGAGTAGTGTTTTCTTTTGGTTTGTTTTCTTGCATGTGTGTATGCTTCTTACCTTGCATATTTTTTTGCTTGCATGCATGTTTTCTTACTCACTTTGCTTTCACATTTGCTTCTACCTTCACTTTGTTTTGTGTTTGTTTGCTTGTTTACATTCATAGGTTAGTTTCGCATGAGAATGTTCCACAACTCTTGAAACAAGTTGGGTAAAGTGCAAGAGGACTTGTGCAGTTGTCAATAATTGGTTATCTGTCATCCTACCTCTATATGAAGAACTTGTTATCTTTAGTCCATGATACATCGATGGAAAATATGTACTATTCGAAGTGAACCTTGGTGAAAACACAATGTTTACGCGCTAACCAATATCACCTACTCTAGTCGGTTGTTTTGGGTTAACCCTTGTTAGCTCAATCAAGTAGAGTAAGGTGAGGGGGGAAACCTTAACAGGCATGTCATAGGTATATATGAACTACTTCTCTGAAGGAACAACCTCTTCTACTCTCAATAAGTCGAGATCCCTCTTCCATCTTCGAAATTAATAAGTGTTATTCACATTTATGAAAATGAAAAATCAAAAAGTCAAAAATTTCAAAAATGAAAAGTGAATAAGGCAAAAGAAGAGAAAGGCTTCCTACGCAGAGAGGTGATACAAGTAACTCTGCTGGGGTTCTGACCAGGCTCACTGGAATCGGAGCGATGCTTGTGTTCTTGCATGACTCTGTCGGGGTATTATCTAGGCCTTCTGGCAGCGAAGCAACACCAGAGATGAAATTAAAACTCGGACGACTATACTGCTTGTGCACCAATATACCCCTCGTCCCCAATCAAAACAATTGTGTTGACTTGGCTTGGAATGTGTGTCAACCGACCAAGGGCTTGGCAGATGCTACATATTACAATCAAGCAAGTGTGGAAACCAAAATGAACAAACAACTGAACAATACTTCCCTAGGTGTTAGACTTGCTTTTCACGAACAAGGTCCATTTAGAGAGTTGGAGTTCTACCAGTGTGTCACCAACTATTGTAGCAACTACAACCACCCTCCAAAAATTTTCCTTGACTTTGTTTTGGAGCCTCCCTACCAACCATCCTCAGCTGCATGTCTTGCACTATCAATTACATGAGCTTTAGTGGTTTTCCACAAGCTTTCCATCCTATCCATGATAGCTTGCTTCACTCCCCTCACAGGTTACTACTTCGGACTTGGTCTAGCTACTGGCTGAGAAGCTCCTTTAAGAAAGTGTGCAATTCTGGACGGGAACCAACCTTCCGTCCATAAATTGCACAAATTTGAGTGGCAACATGTTGGGCTAAGAAACTGCACAATCCTGTCAAACAGGCTTCCCAGTGAAAACTATGCAATCTAGCCCAATAGTGCTACTCAACCCAGAAATTGCGTAATTCTAGGTAGCAATCATCTACTCCTCCTAGAAATTGTGCAATCCCTCTGGACATCCAGCCCAACTTTCTCCCAAAAACTGCGCAAAATTTCCCCTCAGTCAAGCAGGCTGTTGCCTGTGCCCTCAAGTTGATCGATTCCACTCGAGACCACGAAAACTTGACTTGCATGCATGGGTTTCTTTTTCCCAAAATAGAAAAAAGAAACGTGCAACAAGAATCCCTAGATTTTAGGGAGATATTTTTAGTAGCTAGAGGTTACATGCAAAGACTGTTTTAGAAACTTTCCTCCAAGTGTCGGTTTTTCCTAGATTTGTGCCATGCACGTCATGAACCTCAAACTTATTTATTTGACACTTTAGAGATCATTCTTCACATCAATCTTGGATTTCTAGCATCCCATAGCACATCTAAGGGTCTTTGACACATCAAGCTAAGTTATTTCCAGGTAAGTCTGCTTAACTTGTTTTTTGTAGCATTTCTGTCGCTTTTTGTGTTTTGTCTTGTGTGAGTGTTGTCTGCTTGATATCTGTGAACATTTGCTATCATTTGCATGTATATTATTTTGTACAAGAACCATTTCATTTTTCATTAACATCTCACTATTGTCGCATGCATGACACTATTTTGCATTAACGGCTGCCAATTCAGCTACTCATCTGACACACATGCATGTTGTTCCATTTTATGAATCTTGAATTCACTGTTTGCATGCATGATCATTCACCTCTACTTACACTCAACATCGCCATGCATTCACATCTTCATTTTCTTCCAGTCGCTCATCGACGGGTCTGGGAAACCTTGGCTCGGACTCTACCTCACCAAGACAACATTGCGCAATTCTGAGAGGGAATACTCTGCCTTCCTCCCAAAAAATGCGCAATTTTGGCCAGTGACTTCTCTCCAGTCTTGCTTGGCAAAATTCTAAGAGAAAGTGATTGTTGCCCCAGAAAATTGCGCAATGTAGTCTCTGGGCATACAACACTTGCCAGATGAAATTGCGCATTGTGCAATCCCAGCACCCAGCAGGCCAGTCTGGAATGTGCATTGCATAATTCCAGCAGCCAACCAACCTCCTAATAGTCCGAACTGCCTTTTTTACAGTTCTAGCAATAGTCTCCCGACCTCCCTATGAAAATTGTGAAATCCTTGCCAGTTAATCCCCACGTATGTAGCATGTCATCCCTCAAGTTTTATTTGGTTTTAACTTCCAGATCTCTTGCCATGAATGCCACCCAGTCTCTAGATATAGCAGGTGTTTGTTCATCTCTCAGCAGTTCAAGATCAATGGCCTCCAAGAGAGCAGGTTCAAAGGACACCAACGGAATTGCAGCTGGAGCAACAGTCGAGTGAGTGTCTACAATTTTGTCGATCTATGAAGACACTAAGCTAATTGTAGACAAAGAAATTAAGATAATGATGCATTCTCAGGCACATTTGGGGAAGATATCGAAGACTTCCAAGTCTATGTGAACATTCACAAGTTTGGCTTATACTAGATTACATGTAGGTATCCCGCATTCCCATGCGCGGACATGATACATTGGATTGTCTCGTACACTAATCCTGAGATGATGACATTGAGCAGTGTCAATGGGATAGATATTGCTACCTTCAGGGCTTATCAATAGATGTATCATTTGTTGAATCCAGTGATCACCATGGAGACACCCTTCAACATACCCAACAGCAATGCCAATTCCAGGGATATCTTGAAGAACTAGATAAAGGAGCCAACCAAATTCAAGATGACACTTAACTAGATTTACAAGACAAAGATATTGTGGAAGGCATATTAATACTTGGTAATCTTTGAATGTCCCTTGTATGGCCAAGAGAGCACGTAGACCTTCCTGCAGAGTTGGGTGATCGCGTTGGACCAACTGGCCAGTGAAGGAAAAGCATGCAACTGGTCCGACATGTTGGCTCACAGGGTGAAGGAACAGATCACAGGAGCTTGACAGCCGCCCAAAAGTCAGCAAGCAAAACTCTACCTGTCCACCTACATCTTGGATGCAATCTGTGCCCGTCAGGAGTTCCTGGGCATGAAGTGGGCATGGACATCAGCGAATGTTTGGTTGTGTTATATTCTTTCCACGATTATCCCACAGTAGTTAACCGGGGGTTAGAGGGGGGAGGTCACAGGGGGTTTGAGGGGCACCCATAACCCCACTTTATGGGGTTTGGGGCAGCACCCCAGAAAATTTTGGTTTTGGACCCTATGTTAGGTTGGGTGGACCCACCTATGGTTTTGTGCATGATTTTCGCACATTTTTTTTGGACACGATGGTTTTTCGGTCCATGGTATTGTACGCGATGGTTTTTGTTCCATGGTATTGGACGCGATGGTTTTTGGTCCATGGTATTGGATGCTTCGGCATGTATAAATATGTATTGTAACATTAAAAAGAAAATAATGAAAAATCAAGCTGGTAGTCTTGGTTTTGGGATCTAGGGGAAAAATTTTGTGTTATTTGTTTTATGTGTTATGCTCTCGCATTGTTTATTTTCTGTGTTTTAGAATTCGTATGCAGGTAATTTCTGTACGGGATTAAAACCTACATTTGGTATCAGAGCAGTTTTGGCTTCAATGGGATGCCTTTGTTGCTGAGGGGTTTCGCTCGGGCCTGTGGTAGACCTTGTTCAGTGGGAGATCTACGAGATCGATTCTAGTGGTGAAAGAAGATGGTTAGCAGTGGAAAGATAGAGATCAAGAAATTTAATGGTCAAAGTTTTGAGTTGTGGAAACTCAAGATGGAGGATTTGTTGGTGGATAAAGATTAGCGGATTGCGGTAGATCCAGGTACTAAACCAACGGGAGTGTCCGATGAAGAATGGAATAAGTTGGATCGGAAGGCAAAGAGCACAATACAATTGTGTGTCTCAGATTCAGTATTGTTGAATGTATCAGGGGAAGCTACGGCGAAGACTTTGTGGGACAAGTTAGGGACTTTGTACCAATCTAAGTCTCTGGTGAATAAACTGTTCTTGCGAAAAAAGTTGTATAACCTGAGGATGAAAGATGGAGACTCGGTGATAGAGCATCTGAATGCATTTAATAATGTGGTAAGTTAGTTAGCATCTATTGATATTAAAATTTCAGATGAAGATAAGTGCATCAGTTTGTTGTGTTCTCTACCAAATTCATGGGATAGTTTGGTTAGTTGCAATAGGTAGTAATGCAACTACCTTGCAGTTTGAGGAAATAGTCTCATCTTTGCTGACAGAGGAGATGAGACGGAAAAATATGGAGAGCTAGAATGGTGATGCCTTGCCTGTACGAGGACGGTCCTAGAACAGAAACAAAAATAAGTCATCGAGTGGGAGCTCTAAATCTAGAGGGAGATCTAAATCTCCAAGAAAACCTGTAAAGTTGGTGTGCTGGAAATGTGGAAAGGAAGGCCACTTTAAAAGGGACTGTAAATCTAAAGTTCCTGACAAAGGAAAGGGATCTGATGAGGCTCCTTCTGCAGAGGTGAAAACCACCTTAGATGAAGGTGGGGATGTGTACTTGGCTTCTTCAAGTACGCATGTAGATCATGAGGCATGGTTGATTGACTCGACCATGCTTTCACTTCAGTCCCCATAGAGAGTGGTTCTGTGAGTATGACAAATATGATGGTGGTAATGTCTTCTTGGGGGATGATAGGAAGGCTAGAATCATTGATCGTGGAAAAGTAAAGTTGAAGTTGCAAGTTGGAAGGGTTAGAACACCTCCAGGTGTTCTACATATTCCTGCATTGGCCAGAAATCTGATTTCTTTAAGCAAGCTGGATGATGCAGGTGTAAAAACAATGTTCGAGAAGGATACCTGCAAGATGGTTCGGGGAGCACTGGTATTGATGCGGGGAGTTTGGAATGGAACTCTGTACAAGCTGCAAGGTAGCACTATTATTGATGGGTGCAACAGTTATGTGGTTCCTAAAAGTGGAGCAGAAAATCTAGTGGTCTCTGGAGAGAAGACCATGTTGTGGCATCAAAGGCTTGAACATATTGGAGAGAAGGGCCTTCGGATACTTAATGGTAAAGGTATGGTAGAAGGTATGAGTAATAACTCTCTGGATTTTGATTTCTGTGAAAATTGTGTATATGGGAAGCAGAATCGGGTGAGTTTCTCCTCTGGTAGTAAGAGGGAGAAACAGATATTAGAACTTGTGCACAGTGATGTGTTTGGACCTGTGAAGGTTCCATCACTGGGTAAGTCTGTGTACTACGTATCATTTATAGATGACTTCTCAAGGAATACATGGACATATTTCCTTAAGAAGAAATCTAAAGCCTTTGACAAGTTTAAAGAATTTAAGGATCTCGTGGAAAATCAGACAAAGAAGAAGATAAAGGTGTTGAGGACAGATAATGGTGGAGAGTTTTGTAGCAAGGAATTTGAAGAATTCTGTAAGAAGTGTGGTATAGCACGACAGAAGACTACTCCATATACACCTCAGCAAAATGGAGTTGCAGAAAGAATGAATAAGACGTTGATGGAAAGGGCAAGAAGCATGCTCAGTGGTGTCGGGTTAGGACAGGAATTCTGGGCAGAGGCGGTGGATACTGCATGTTACCTGGTCAACAGGTCACCTTCATCAACGTTGGAGGATAAGACTCCAAAAGAGGTATGGACTGGTAAGAAACCCTCTCTTTCACATCTAAGGGTATTTGGATGTGATGCATATGTACATGTTCCAAAGGAGAAACGAACCAAGTTGGATAGTAAATCTAAAAAGTGCATATTTATTGGGTATAAGGATGGTTTAAAGGGTTATAAGCTTTGGAACCCAGTCACATGGAAGGTTGTGTACAGCTGAGATGTCGTGTTCAAAGAGGTGAAAGATGTTATTAAACTTGGAGTCCAATGAAAGGAACCTGAGAAGATAGAGTTTGAGCTAAAGGAGGAAGAATCAGACTCTACGGCAGAGGAGGAATCAGAAGATGAAGAGCCGCAAACTCCGGTTGTGAGAAGATCAGTTCGATAAAGAAGGAAGATAGAAAGGTATAGTCCATTTGCTTTCTGTTCAAATTTTGCTTTGTCTGTTACTGATGATGATCCCAGAACTATGAAGGAATTAGTGGATTCAGAGGATGGAAAACTCTGGAAAGAGGCCATGGTTGATGAAATGGCATCTTTGCACAAAAATGAGGCTTGGGACCTGGTGGAGTTGTCGGTTGGAAGGAAACCCATTGGCAGTGGGTGTTCAAAAAGAAGACAAATGCAGAAGGAAAAGTGGAGAAATACAAAGCTCGGTTGGTAGCAAAAGGTTACTCCCAGGTTTCAAGAATTGATTTTGGCGATATTTTTTCTCCTGTTGCCAAGGTAACTTCTATTAGATTACTTTTATTTGTTGCTACTGCTTTTGATTTTGAGGTAGAACAGATGGATGTAAAGACAGCATTTCTTCACAGGGATCTAGGAGAGGAAATCTACATGAAGCAACCTAAAGGCTTTGCGGTGAAGGGTAAGAAAGAACTGGTATGCAAGTTAAAGAAGTATTTGTATGGGTTAAAACTGTCACCAAGGATGTGGTATCAGAAATTTGATACATTTATACGGGGACTTGGCTTCACCAGAAGCAAAGCAAATCACTGTGTGTATTTTAAATTAATCGGTGACCATGTTATTTATTTGGTCTTGTATGTGGATGATATGTTGCTGGTTGGAAATGACAAAGAAGTTATCCAGGATTTGAAGACCCAATTGTCCTCCAAATTCGACCTGAAAGATCTTGGTGCTGCAAACTATATTTTGGGCATGGAAATTAAAAGAGATCGGACAAAGAGGAAGCTCTGGTTAAACCAGAGGAAGTATGTCGAGACAATATTGCAAAAGTTTAATATGCAGGACAGTAAACTGGTGAAGGTTCCTATTCCTGTAGGTGTGAGGTTATCTGTTGAACAGTGTCCCAAGACACAAGAAGAAGAAGAGGACATGTCCCATGTTCCATATGCAAGTGCAGTCGGTAGCCTGATGTATGCAATGGTTTGTACTAGACTAGACATTGCACATGCAATGGGAGTATTGAGCAGGTTTATGTCAAAACCAGGGAAGGAGCATTGGACAGCAGTGAAGCGGGTTTTCAGGTATTTGTGTGGCACTAGTGATTATGGTTTGTGCTACCAAGGAAGACCAAGATTGGACAAAATGTTGTATATTCGTGGCTTTGTTGATGCAGACTGGGCTGGAGATCTGGATCAGAGAAGATCTACAAGTGGGTATGTGTTTAACCTATTTGGAGGTGTATTCAGTTGGATGATCTATAGTGGCACTATCAACTACAGAGGCAGAATACATGGCAGCCACTCATGCAAGCAAGGAAGTAGTTTGGTTGCAGAGATTGTGTTCAAGTATGGGTTAGTACAAGAAGCTATAAGGATAGACTGTGACAGCCAAAGTGAAATTTTCTTGGCAAAGAACCCTGCATATCATTCAAAGACAAAGCACATTGATGTTCAGTATCACTTTGTGATGGATATGATAGAAGACAAAAAGGTGTTACTGGTAAAGGTGGACACTTTGACGAATACTGTAGATGCATTGACAAAATCTGTGAGCTCTGAGAAGTTCTCTTGGCGTAGAGAAACAATGGGCGTTGTAGGGGTGGATAAATGACTAAGCTCTCTTGTGGCCCCCTATGGAAAGAAAACAACAAGTGGGAGAATGTTGGGTTGTGTTATATTCTTTCCACGACTAGCCCATGTAGTTAACTAGGGTTTATAAGGGGGGAGGTCACTACGGGTTTGAGGGGCACCCGTAACCCCACTTTATTGCCCCAGAAAATTTTGGTTTTGGGACCCTGTGTTAGGTTGGGAAGACCCACCTATGGTTTTGTGCATGAATTTCACACGTTTTTTGGATGCGATGTTTTTTCGTTCCATGGTATTGGATGTGATGGTTTTCAGTCCATGGTATTGGACGCGATGGTTTTCGGTCCATGGTATTGGATGCTTCAGCATGTATAAATATGTATTGTATCACTGAAAGGAAAATAATGAAAAATCAAGCTGGTAGTCCCAGTTTTGGGATCCAGGGGAAAATCTTTGTGTATATGTGTTTTATGTGTTATGCTCTCGCATTGTTTATTTATGTGTTTTAGAATTCGTATGCAGGTAATATCTGTATGGGGTTAAAACCTACAGCGAAAACCTCTGTTAATACTTATTGTAAATTGTTTTCTGAATGCAACTTCATAGGAGTTATCACACAATTGTTAGTTCATTTTGTCACCCCAATGTACAAGATGATATTTGAGCAGGATATGTTAGTGTCATTATTTTCATACTACCATCAGTGATGAAAACTCATCTTTTCATATTCATATTAGGGTCTCGCTCAAAAATTTTTATCATTCCACCTAGGTCCTCATTCAAAAATTTACTAACTGATGGTAGCCCTAGTCAAAAAACCTCACCCACCTACCCTCCATCTACCTCCCTTGAAATTTTCCCATGCCCTCCTAACTATGCTACCCTCCATTCCCCAACTTCCATGTCACCTCCCGCATCCACATCATTAATTTGTCTCATGATCAATTGAAACTACACCTTTTCCTACACACCACATGGATTTAAAACATGGTTTCCAAACCAATGAGCACGAATTTTAAGAAACTAAAAGAGGTTTTTTCTTCCAACATCTCCATGTACAAAAGCCTCTCTCAATTTTCTAAGAGATATTATGGTTTGGGATATACAGATGAAGCTTTGCAGACATATTTTCCCAAATTTGTCTGTTTATTCATACTTTTGCATAACATATTGTCACCAAGAAGAGATGAATCTTGAGAAACTGGAGGAGGTTTGTGTTCCTAAGATTCCAAAGTACAATAACCTACTTAAAATGTTACACATATATTATAAAATGAGAGATACATGTACATATTTACAGCCTATTTTTTGGATTGTGCAAAGTCCTGTTTCAGTCACCTTTTTGCAAAGTCTATTGGGAACATCTGGAGCTGAATTTCGGGAAACTGAGAGAGGTTTATCTCAAGAATATATTTATCTAGAATAACCGCTCTCACTTTGTACAAGTATATCTCGGATTGAGAAATACAAAGAGATTACTGGACCATATTTTGCAGGATTTCAAGAGGAAAATGTTCAAAGACAGTTAGCCACCTCATCAACTAAGAGTTGCAATCAAATTCGAATTTCTCTTCCTTGTAAAAAAAAATCCCTAATGATAGTGCCAAGTAGATACATTAGTTTTAATGTCCTACATTTCATTTCTATTTGTGAAAAACAGTTTAGGATATTTGTAAAAGATCTTGAGAGTTTGATCAAGATATTTTAGTTTAGAATTTGTATAAATACTTCATCATTTGAAGTAAGAAAGGGTTGGAATCAATTGGATGTTTAGCTATTGATCAGAGACACTAGTGTAATCAGTATTTGGCAGAATTTAATGAATAATTTGCAGCTATTTTTGTGGAATACCTGTGGTATGGAATTTTGACTTAGTTTCTTCTTATGTTGCATATGTTTTAATGTTTTGTACTCCCATATTTCACTTCACTTCTATGATATGTTGATTTTCAAGTTGATGAGAAGAATACATTTTATATGCTCTGTTTTGGGGAAATCTACATAGTTTGTCCATTTTCCTCAGTTTAGAAAAAGTACATGTTTGTCTTGCTCTTTCTAGCACCTCACCAGTCTTATCCATCTCACTTCATAACCTTAACGTGTTTGAGTGCCTACCTACCTTGCTCCATCAGATGTCTACAATCATACCCTTATTTTCCTTGACCTAATCCTCTTCCAACAACCCCACCAAATCAAATCAAACAACCTCTGCACATCATACCTAGCCTAGAACCCTAACCTATCCAACCCTATTGGCTATGATCCTTTGGAGAGAGCCTTCTCCAGATTGGTAGGGCTAACTACCAAGTCAAAAGATTGGTTTGTGGTTACCTCAGTTGGACTCTTTCTCAGCCTTGGAGATCCGAAGAAGTGATAACGTAATGGCGTCGTTGCTGGGGAATGAAATCTCTATCTTCCTTGGGAAGGAACAACAATGACTTAGATACAGTTGTTGATGGTAGATAGCAGTTGGACACGAGAAGGTTGAATCATTCGCCTGGTGACTCCATTGTTCAAGATCCCAAGCTTTAAAGTTCAAAGCGACTTCACTGCCAAAGAATCCAGATTTCAAAGCATTGATGGTAATCACTAATGATAGGGTATGTGGCAAATCCTTTATCTAGGATTACTCACTTTAAGGAATGAGTTAGTAGAATTTCAGATTGATCAGAATTTCTCAACATCAGTATTTCGTTGTTTGAAATCCATCTAACTCACACTTGAAGGTAAAAATTGTTTTCATGGTTTAGTTGCTGAAATATTCAAAAATGAAATTGAACTATTGGATGTTCAAATTGAATCATAAGATTTCCAAGATCCTAAACAGTTCTTGGAAACTCTCCCTCCTCCAAAAGAAGAAAAGGTAAGGCTGCCCTAGGATGGTTGGATTGACAGATGTTTTGATTTACAACAGGGATGTGGCAATCTCCAGCCGAGAGAATATGTTAATGAGTTGGGGCAGCAGATAGAATCTAGTTTTTATGATCCTATAGCAACATATATGGAATATTTTCTTAAGTTGAATGACAAACCAGATTTCCTTTTACAGAGCCAGAGGTATTATGTGTATATATTGGTGGTAGAATTTCTAATTAGGTTCTGGTTCAAGCATCGTCAAACAACCTCATCATTACAAAAACTCCTTGATTGGTTGATTTGGCACTTTAGTATCACTTGATTCAGTGATTTTGTAGTAGATTAGTGTAGGATAAGTTTGCAATAAGCTTGCTGGACAAGCATCCTTCAACATCTAGCTTACAGTTTTTAGTGTGTGTGTGTTTCAGTGTTCAGTTTGGTTGTAAGTTTTTGACAGTATTGGCCCACATGGTTAGGCACTTGGTCTATAGTGTTCTTGACACCTCCAAGGAGCTGACATCCCCAATAAGGAAAATGTTACTGTCAATATTTGCATACTTCCATCAGTGATCTAAACTCCTCTTTTCATATTCATATTAGGGTCGCGCTCAGAAATTTTTGTCATTCCACCTAGGTCCTCATTCAAAAATTTCCGCACTGATGGTAGCCCTGGTAAAAAACTTCACTCACCTACACTCCATCTACCTCCCTTGATCTTTTCCCATGCACTCCTGTTTATGTTACCCTCCATTCCACAACTACCATGTCACCTCCTGCATCCACGTCATTCATTTGTCTCATGATCAGTTCAACTAAGCTTTTTCCTACACACCACATTGATTTAAAACATGGTTTCCAAACCGATGAGGATGAATTTTAAGAAATTGAAAGAGGTTTTTTATTCCAACATCTTCATGTACAAAACATCTCGGTTTCTAACAGATATTATGGTTTGGGATATACAGATGAAGCTTTGCAGACATATTTCCCAAATTTGCATGTATAGTCATACTTTTTCAGAACATATTGTTGCCAATCAGAGATGAATATTGAGAAACTGGAGGAGGTTTGTGTTCCTAAGATTCCAAAGTACAATAACCTACTTCCAATGTTGCACATATATTTTAAAATGAGAGATACATGTAAAAATTTACAACCTATTTTTCAGACTATGCAAAGTCCTGTTTTAGCCACCATTTTGCAAAGACTATTGGGAACATCTGGAGCTGAATTTCGGGAAAATGAGAGAGGTTTATCTCAATAATATACTTATATATAATAATCACTCTCACTTTGTACAGATCTATCTCGGATTGAGATATACAAAGGGATTACTGGACCCTAGTTTGCAATATTTTAGGAGGAAAATGTTCAAAGACAATTAGCCACCTCATCAACTAGAGTTGCAATCAAATTCGAATTTCTCTTGCTTGTAAAGAAAAATCCATAATGATAGTGCTAAGTAGATACATTAGTTTTTAATGTCCTACATTTCATTGCTATTTGTGCAAAACAATTTAGGATATTTGTAAAGAGATCTTGAGATTTTTATGAAGATAGTTTAGAATTTGTATAAATACTTCATCATTTGAAGTAAGAAAGGGTTGGAATCAGTTGGATGTTTGGCTATTGATCAGAGACACTAGTGTAATCAGCATTTGGAAAAATTTAATGAATGAGTTGCATATATTTTTATGGAATACCTATGGCATGGAATTTTGACTTAGTTTCTTCTTATGTTGCATATGTTTGAATGTTTTGTACTCCCATATTTCACTTCACTTCTATGATATGTTGATTTTCAAGTTGATGAGCAGAATACATTTTATATGCTCTATTTTGGGGAAATCTACACAGTTTGTCCAGTTTCTTCAGTATAGAAAGAATACATGCTTGTCTTGCTCTTTCTAGCACCTCACCAGTCTTATCCATCTCACTTCATAACCTTAAAGTGTTTGAGTGCCTACCTACCTTGCTCCATCAGATGTCTATAATCATACCCTTATTTTCCCTGACTTAATCCTCTTCCAACAACCCCACCAAATCAAATCAAACAACCTCTGCACATCATACCTAGCCTAAAATCCTAATCTATCTAGCCCTATTGGCTATGATCCTTTGGAGAGAACCCTCTCCGGCTTGGTAGGGCTAACTACTAAGTCAAAAGATTGGTTTGTGGTTACCTCAGTTGGACTCTTTCTCAGCCTTGGAGATCTGGAGGAGTGATAATAGGATCCACCTTCCATGTCGAAGGAAACAATGGAGGCATTGATCGATATAGCAGATTGGTATGCCTCACTATCTGGCACCTTCATACGGATGTACAGCACAGAGAATCCTCCGCATGTTTTGCCAAAGTTTTCCATGGACAAGCTCATCATGCAAGAAGTATCATACCACATCTCGGCAGGACTATTAGCTAGGCTGCACCGGAAGAATAAGGCACCTTGACCCACTCTTCCATCGAGTTGTATGAGATATGGAACCTCAAGCATGCAGATGTTGAAATAAAGGAGATCAAGAAATATCCTTTCGACGCCTGAAGCTTCAATCTGTATGACCCACATTGTATTGTAAAAGATCACTGCATGAGATTATAGTTTCAGTTGATCTATGGGGCATATCATTGGGTGGAGGAAGACCCATGGAGATATTGTTATAGCTTCTCTAGGCCCAATGAACTGGTCGGTATCATTGTGGAATGGTTAGCGAGGTAGTGTGAAGCAGCATCCAAGAAATCACCAGCAGCAGCAGTAGCAGAGGTAAACATATTGGCGCCCAAAAAAGGCAAGAGAAAGATTATCGACAGCGTTGAGGCGGAACAAAGTTGCAAGTTAAGAGCATACCCACTTGTGCAAAAAACAGCTTTGGAAATAGAGGCAAAGAGGCAACAACACGACAGGAGGACCGCACAAAGGTAGAGACAAAAATAGAGGATGGAGTAAATAGTGAAGGAGTTGCATGAGTTGGAGGAGCAACTCTGGAAGGAACAAGAGTTGCGCATGTAGGAAAAGGAATCACAGTGAGAAGAGGTACAACAGGGGCCACAACATATACAAATAGATGAAATTGTACCCGTATAGGTAGCAGACTCATCCGAACAGCTAGCACCAAGCAGATAGGGTGAGCAGTCATAGGAGCAGGACTTCGCTCAAGAGATTGAACAAGCACTTGAGCAGATGGATATGGATATGGAGCAGCAAGAGTTAGAGCAAGACATCAACCTTATGCCTTACCACTAAGAGGTCAACCCACCAACTTCACCAGATCCGAAAGGGGAGCAAGTCCCAACCAACTAAGGAGACACTGAGATCCTTGGAGACAATCCTGAAGGAGAGATGCACAACATATCATTCGATGAGTCGCAACATAGAGTTGTGAAATCGCGTAGAGTGTCTACTACATATGATCACACATCACCTACATATTTTGAGGAATGAGTGATCATGTCTGATGTGCGCAAGCATCTAGCATCATTGGTCGATGCTACCATAGCATATGCTGAAGCCACTAGTGATCAGGTGCTCATGTCCTAACTGTCATAAAAATGCTCAAAATTCAAAGTGCTTAGAACTGGTTCAAAGCTAAACGAATGGAAAGTGCTCGTCCTCCCGATTCCGGCGCCGCAAACGGTTCGAAAAACGATCGCCGTATGAGGAAGATATGGCCAAAAGAATATTTTGCCCAAAACATTAGAAAATTTGAATTTTTTAAAAAAAAAAAAAAAAGGAATATTCCATAGAATATTCCTTGGAATATTCCAGGGAATATTCCCTTTGCTGCAACCAATCGGAGGCTATCACGTGGCAGGCCCGGAGGGCGCCACGTGGCCCCCATGATGACGTCAGCAAAAGGTTGGGCGGATGTATTAAAATTTTGTTTTGGTCGGATGGGGGATCGAACCCCCGACCTATGGTCTATCAGCCAAGCGCCTTACCATTAGGCCACGGGAGCGGGACATGAAAAAAAGGGCAACCAAATTTAATTTAAATTCAAATTGTGCTGGGCAGGAAATGAAGGGGGCCAGCCCCTAAGCGCCAGCCCCCCACCCATATGACCATGGTTTGCAGAACCGGGAGCTTGTCCTCAACCGCCAGCACACTAACCGCCGGGCACGCAATCCGAGGCAGCTGGTCACATGCACATTTAATGCAACTGCAGTTAGACTGGCAGTTTAGTTGGCGGTGGCGCCAAATTTGGCGGACCCGCCATAATTGGCGGGCTTAACTGGTCGTCACTAAATGTAACTGGGGTTTTGTTAGGCCAAAACCGACTTTCTGGGCCAAAGTTATGGCCATTTACTCTGTATTTTCAATTTGAGCATTTTATAAAAACAAGGACAAGCCCATTTGGGGGCTTTGGACCTAGTAGACGTAGCCCTGGAGGGGGTGAACTGCTTTATCAACTTCTTTTGCATCTGTGGTTGGTTTATTTTGCAGAACAAATTCGTTTTAATGTGTTAAACAGTAAAAAGAAATAATTCTGCTATGCTTAGATGGGTCATAAACAGCTGAAAAGTTCATGTGTTTCCTTTCTGCAAGACATGGAAGTCTTTTAAACATGTTTATTTCTGAATTGAATACCTTGCAAACAAATTTCAAGTAGTTTCAAATTCATATCAAGTTCGTGATCAGGTGTTCATGTCCTAAGTGTCGTAAAAATGCTCAAAATTCAAAGTGCTCAGAACTGGTTCATAGCTGAACGACTGGAAAGTGCTCGTCCAAAACCGACTTTCTGGGCCAAAGTTATGGCCATTTACTCCTGACCGCCAGTTTGGCCTAACCAAACCCCAGTAAACTATAGTGGAGGCCAGTTAAGCCCGCCAAATTTGGCGCTCCGCCCAAATCCGTCGCTAACTAACTGCTGTTAAATTAAATGTTCTCATCGGATTTCTTCTGGCTTTGGCTGGCGGTTATTGGTTAGGTTCCTGGTTCTGTTGTCACGGTCATATGGGTATGGGGGCTGGCCCTTAGGGGCTGGCCCCCTTTGTTTTCCCTCTGAAACAAATTCAAAGGTTATAACATGTTTATTCCGCCCATCAAACAACGTACATGGCCATGGGCTAACGGTAAGTTGGTTGATTAATGACCCGGAGGTCTCGTGTTCAAACCCCGCCGATGCCCAAAACAAATTTTTACATACGCCCCAAGAGCTTGCTGACGTCATCTGGAGGCCACGTGGCGCCCTCCGGGCCTGCCACGTGGTGGCCTGTGATTGGCTGCTGCAGAGGAAATATTCCCTGGAATATTCCAAGGAATATTCTGTGGAATATTCCTTTTTTAATTTAAAAAAAAAAAATTCAAATTTTCTAATGTTTTGGGCAAAATATTCTTTTGGCCATATCTTCCTCATACGGCGACCGTTTTTCGAACCGTTTGCGGTGCCGGAATCGGGAGGACAAGAACTTTCCAGTCGTTTAGCTATGAACCAGTTTTGAGCACTTTGAATTTTGAGCATTTTTACGACACTTAGGACATGAACACCTGATCACGCCTCCCCATTGGGAAGCTTTTGGACCCCAAAAGCCTTCAACTACCTGTTAAAGAGGTGAGGGTACAGCTCCCTCACTCTGTCCACCTCCATCCACTTTTCCTTGTTTGGTTTGCTGCCTTTGAAACCAACCCGAACATAATCTACACTGCCCCTCCTTGAAGTGTGTGTCCTTCTGTCAAGGATTGTATCTTCTTTCAGCTCATCTAAGAATTCTGGCGAGAAATCTTCTATAGATGGTAGCTGAACAACACTTTCATGATCAGCAATCAAAGGAGGTTCATACAAACGTAAGTTCTCCACATTGACAACATAATACATTTGCATGTAGGAAGGCAAATCTAATTGAAAAGCATTATTTCCAACCTTCTTGAGGATTTTGAATGGACCATAACGAATAGGCTTCAGCTTTTTACCTTCTCCTTGCATCCTTTCCTTACTAATGTACAGCCATACCTCATCCCCTTCTTGAAACTTGTGATCGACTCTATGCTTGTCGTGTCTTTCCTTGTACTTGCCTTGACTCTTCTCAAGCTGTTCTTGAATTTGCTGATGTATTTATTGAATTCTTTCAATGAATGAATGAGCTTTGTCAATATCACTATGTCCCTCAATGGCAACATCTTTCTCAAGTATGAAATCAAGAGGTGATTTTGGCAAGTAACCAAAACAAGCTTCAAACGGTGAGGTGTTTGTGGAAGAGTGCTTGGCACGGTTGTAAGCGTGTTGTATGTAGTGCAAATGTTCATCCCAAAGCTTGGGATGCTTGCTGCAATAACCTATCAAGAGGTGCACAATGGTTCTGTTCACAACTTCGGTTTGTCCATCTGTTTGCGGATGGAAAGCAGTGCTTTTCTTCAACTTTGTGTCCATCATCTCCCATAGGTTGGACCAAAAATTCCCCACAAATCTGGAATCCCTGTCACTAATAATGGAAGTAGGCAAACCAAAGTGAATCCATACATGATGAAAAAATAATTCAGCAGTTTGTTCAGCAGTTATAGTTTTCTTACAAGGCATAAGTATACACATTTTGCTGAAATGATCAACTACTACATATAAATAATCATGCTGCTTTCTAGATTTTGGCAAACCTCCTACAAAATCCATAGAGATGCTCTCCCATGGTCTAGAAGGTACCGGCAAAGGAGTATACAAACCAAGCTTCCTATTGATAGGCTTGCTTGTAGCACATAATGAACAACCTCTTATGAACCTTGAAACCGAATCTACCATGCGAGGCCAATAGCAATACCTCTGTAGATGTGCAACTGTTTTGCTCACACCAAAATGGCCAGCAATAAGAGAAGAATGAGCTTCTCTTATGACATTTATCCTCTCCCCCTGTGGTATACACAACTTGCCCAAATGAAACAACAAATTGTTATGCATGTGATAATTATTTTCCTCTACATGATTCCCTTTACTCAAGTTAGCATACACATCTTTAAAGTCATCATCAAATGCATATTGTTCTATGTAACTATCATGTACAATGGAAGCATTCTTAAGTAAAGTAAAAGCACCAATAATAGGCCTTGAAAGCATATCAGCAACCTTATTCAAAGTACCTTTCTTGTACCTTATTACCAAATGGAACTGTTGCAAGAAGCCCATCCATCTGAAGTGTCGTGACTGTTGTAACTTGCTTTGTGATTGCAAGTACTGTAAGGGCTGATGGTCGGTATGTATAACAGTTTCTTTGCCCATCAGATAGTGTTTCCACTTTTTGACGCTTTGTACCAACGCATACAACTCCTTATCATATGTAGGATAATTTACAACAGCCCCATTAAAAGTTTCAGAATGAAATGCAATAGGCTTACCATGTTGTAGAAGAACTGCACCCATAGCATAATCACTAGCATCAGTTTGTATCTCAAATGGCTGTCTCAAATCCGGTAATGCAAGGACTGGAACTGAACTAATCTTCTCTTTCAAAGATTCGAAAGCTTTTTGCTGCTTGCCTCCCCATTGGAAAGCATGCTTCACACTTGTCACTGCATGCATAGGAGCTGCTATAGAAGAGAAGTTAGAGATGAACTTCCTCCAATATTGAGCTGCACCCAAAAAACTTCTTACCTCTGTTATGGATTTGGGAGTAGGCCACTTCACAATAGCTTCAATCTTAGTAGGATCAATTCTCAAAGCACCTCCTCCTACTATGTGTCCCAAATAAACCAAAGAAGTTTTTCCAAATTCACACTTTGACATTTTAAGAAATAACTGATTCTTCTTCAAAACATCAAGTACTTTTCTAACATGCATGACATGATCTTCTCTAGACTTGTTGAAAATTAAGATGTCATCTAAGTAGACAATAACGAAATCATCAAGAAAAGGACGCAAGACATCATCCATTACCCGCATGAAAGTTGCAGGTGCATTTCACAAACCAAATGGCATCACAAGCCACTCAAAGAGTCCTTGTTTGGTTTTAAAGGTTGTCTTCCATATGTCACTTTCTTCAATTCTTACTTGATGATATCTACTACGCAAGTCTAGCTTAGTGAAATATCGAGCATCTTTCAGCTGGTCTAGCAAATCATCTATCCTTGGGAGTGGGTAACGATTCTTTACCGTTATCTTGTTCAAGGACCTGAAATCAACACACATACGCCAAGTGCCATCTTTCTTTGGAATCAATACAATCGGTGACCCACATGGCGAAGTACTTGGCCTTATGAAACCCTTGTCCAACAAGTCCTTGATTTGCTTCTTTATTTCAGCATTCTCCATAATAGACATGCGGTATATGCCTATGTTTGGAAGAGGACAATCTGGATGCAAATGGATTTCATGCTGAATCTCCCTCTTAGGAGGAAAACCTGTTGGCTCCTGAAACATCTCATGATATGCATCAACTACATCATACAGATCTGATTTAAGTTTTGGATCACAATTGTCAAATGACTCATGATTCACATCAACCTTGGGCTTAATCATAAGAAGAACAAAATTCTTACTTGAATTGACCAGCCTTTTTACCTGTCCTGCATTCACCATCGCTATATTTGTCTTCTTGTGATGAGCTCTAACAATGAACTCCTTGCCATATTTGAACAAATGATATTTGTTTTCATGGCGATGAAAGATAGCTTTCCTGTCAAACAAGTAAGGACTTCCCAAAACAATTCCTGCTATATCAAAAGGTACCACATCAAGTTCAACTGTGTCAATAAAATGTGCAGTGATTGCAAAGCGCAATGTGCACTTTCTTGAAACTTGTAAATTTGCATCCTTGCAAATCCATCCAAGTGGATATGACTTCGGATGTGGAACGGTCTCAATTTTAAGCTGCTTGACCAAGTCCTCTGATATAAGGTTTGCTTGTGACCCACTATCAAAAAGTGTGTCAATATTAGTATGTTTTGAAATCACCCTCACATGAAACAGTTCAATTCTTTCTTCCTCATTAGGAGCTTGTACATGGCAGTTTGAGGTACTAGTGCTGGCTTGAGTTTCAACTTCTTTTCCCTTCAATTTTTTTAAACCCATGGATGTAATTTTGGTTTCATCACTTGAATCTTCCCCTAAATCTTGTGGTGTAGATGTAGCAGCAACAGTTTTCTGTTTCCCTTTGGATTTGTTAGATTGAGGTCTTTTTTCAGGATGTAATTTCCAACAGTTTTTCTCCTCATGGCCTGGTTTAGAACAATGTTTACATATCACTTTCTCACTCTCCTGTTTGACAGATGCATTCCTTTTTCCCTTTCCCTTGGAGGTTTTTTCTTTGCTTTTCCCCTTGAGGGGCTTGTTTCTACCCTCTTCAAATGTGTTTTTTCCCCTTGCCTCTAAATGGGTAGCTTGGACACAAACCTCGTCCAGGCTAGTAGGGTTAAACATCAAGATGGTGTGTCTAAGGTAGCTATGCAAGCCACCTATGTATTTCAACAAGGTTTCTTGGGACTGTAAATCTACCCCTAACAAGAGAGCTCTTCTCCTGAATTCTTGGGTGTAGTCTTGGACACTCTGACCCTTAAGTTGTCTGAAATTTTGCCAGTTCATAATGGATTTCTGCATGTGAGCAAGAGGATAAAACTGTTTTTTAATGGCTAACAGAAATTCAGGCCATGTTAAGGTAACCTTACCAAATTTCTTGATCTCCTCTTTAGTCTTGGTCTCCCACCAGACCAAGGCTGCTCCATCCATTCTCAAAGAAGCCAACTGAATCTTTGTGGCATCATCATGCATATTTTGGATCCTCAAGTAAACTTCCAACTGTCTAATCCAGTTGTCAAGCTTTTCTACATTCACTTCACCATTAAACATAGGTAATTCGAATTTTACATCAAGCTTCAAAAAAGGACTTTTTCCAGAGGATCTATGCTTATGAACAAAAGAAGACGAGGATGAAGAGGAAGAAGGTGAAGATGGGGGTGGTGGATCACCATTTCCTCCATGTCCTTTCTTGGAATGATCATCATCCTTCTTACCTCCTGAAGAGCCCTCTCCTTCATGTGGATGTTTGGACCCTTCTCCAGCCAATTTCTCATTTCTTTCTTGGTACAATATCCTCACCATTTCAGTGAGATCTAAGAAAGCCTTTCTGAAGACTCTTTCTTCTTCTCTTGGATCTGTCTCTATAGGAATTTCTCCTTCATGTTCAGACATCCTTGAAGCTTCTGCTGAGACTCTTGAGGGTGAAATTGAAGGTGGAGGTGATGGCTCTCTGGCCTTCCTTGACTGAGGATTCTCTCGTTCTCTAGTCAACTGTCCTTCCCCTCTTTTAAGTTTCAACCTAGTAAGCATCAATACTTGCAAGACAATTAGAAGATATTTGCACAAAAACAAGAAACTGTTATACATACCGACCATCAGCCCTTACAGTACTTGCAATCACAAAGCAAGTTACAACAGTCACGACACTTCAGATGGATGGGCTTCTTGCAACAGTTCCATTTGGTAATAAGGTACAAGAAAGGTACTTTGAATAAGGTTGCTAATATGCTTTCAAGGCCTATTATTGGTGCTGTTACTTTACTTAAGAATGATTCCATTGTACATGATAGTTACATAGAACAATATGCATCTGATGATGACTTTAAAGATGTGTATGCTAACTTGAGTAAAGGGAATCATGTAGAGGAAAATGACTATCACATGCATAACAATTTGTTGTTTCATTTGGGCAAGTTGTGTATACCACAGGGGGAGAGGATAAATGTCATAAGAGAAGCTCATTCTTCTCTTATTGCTGGCCATTTTGGTGTGAGCAAAACAGTTGCACATCTACAGAGGTATTGCTATTGGCCTCGCATGGTAGATTCTGTTTCAAGGTTCATAAGAGGTTGTTCATTATGTGCTACAAGCAAGCCTAGCAATAGGAAGCTTGGTTTGTATACTCCTTTTCCGGTACCTTCTAGACCATGGGAGATCATTTCTATGGATTTTGTAGGAGGTTTGCCAAAATCTAGAAAGCAGCATGATTATTTATATGTAGTAGTTGATCGTTTCAGCAAAATGTGTATACTTATGCCTTGTAAGAAAACTATAACTGCTGAACAAACTGCTGAATTATTTTTTCATCATGTATGGATTCACTTTGGTTTGCCTACTTCCATTATTAGTGACAGGGATTCCAGATTTGTGGGGAATTTTTGGTCCAACCTATGGGAGATGATGGACACAAAGTTGAAGAAAAGCATTGCTTTCCATCCACAAACATATGGACAAACCGAAGTTGTGAACAGAACCATTGTGCACCTCTTGAGAGGTTATTGCAGCAAGCATCCCAAGCTTTGGGATGAACATTTGCACTACATACAGCATGCTTACAACCGTGCCAAGCACTCTTCTACAAACACCTCACCGTTTGAAGCTTGTTTTGGTTACTTGCCAAAATCACCTCTTGATTTCATTCTTGAGAAAGATGTCGCCATTGAGGGACATAGTGATATTGACAAAGCTCATTCATTCATTGAAAGAATTCAGCAAATACATCAGCAAATTCAAGAACAGCTTGAGAAGAGTCAAGGCAAGTACAAGGAAAGACACGACAAGCATAGAGTCGATCACAAGTTTCAAGAAGGGGATGAGGTATGGTTGTACATTAGTAAGGAAAGGATGCAAGGAGAAGGTAAAAAGCTGAAGCCTATTCGTTATGGTCCATTCAAAATCCTCAAGAAGGTTGGAAATAATGCTTTTCAATTAGATTTGCCTTCCTACATGCAAATGTATTATGTTGTCAATGTGGAGAACTTACGTTTGTATGAACCTCCTTTGATTGCTGATCATGAAAGTGTTGTTCAGCTGCCATCTATAGAAGATTTCTCGCCAGAATTCTTAGATGAGCTGAAAGAAGATACAATCCTTGACAGAAGGACACGCACTTCAAGAAGGGGCAGTGTAGATTATGTTCGGGTGGGTTTCAAAGGCAGCAAACCGAACAAGGCAAAGTGGATGGAGGTGGACAGAGTGAGGGAGCTGTACCCTCACCTCCTTAACAGGTAGTTGAAGGCTTTTGGGGTCCAAAAGCTTCCCAATGGGGAGGCGTGATCAGGTGCTCATGTCCTAAGTGTCATAAAAATGCTCAAAATTCAAAGTGCTCAGAACTGGTTCAAAGCTGAACGACTGGAAAGTGCTCGTCCTCCCGATTTCGGCGCCGCAAACGGTTCGAAAAACGGTCGCCGTATGAGGAAGATATGGCCAAAAGAATATTTTGCCCAAAACATTAGAAAATTTGAATTTTTTAAAAAAAAAATAAAAAAGGAATATTCCGTAGAATATTCCTTGGAATATTCTAGGGAATATTCCCTCTGCAGCAACCAATCGGAGGCTGCCACGTGGCAGGCCCGGAGGGCGCCACGTGGCCCCCATGATGACATCAACAAAAGGTTGGGCGGATGTATTAAAATTTTGTTTTGGTCAGATGGGGGATCGAACCCCCGAACTATGGTCTATCAGCCAAGCGCCTTACCATTAGGCCACGGGAGCGAGACATGACAAAAACGGCAACCAAATTTAATTTAAATTCAAATTGTGCTAGGCGGGAAATGAAGGGGGCCAGCCCCTAAGCGCCAGCCCCCCACCCATATGACCATGGTTTGCAGAACCGGGAGCTTGTCCTCAACCGCCAGCACACTAACCGCCGGGCACGCAATCCGAGGCAGCTGGTCACATGCGCATTTAATGCAACTGCAGTTAGACTGGCAGTTTAGTTGGTGGTGGCGCCAAATTTGGTGGACCCGCCATAATTGGCGGGCTTAACTGGCCGTCACTAAATGTAACTGGGGTTTTGTTAGGCCAAACTTGCAGTCAGGAGTAAATGGCCATAACTTTGGCCCAGAAAGTCGGTTTTGGACGAATTTGTTTTTGATTTTGGGTATTTTTGACCTTCTGAAGCCATTGGTGCAGGTCTTACAGCCATCAGAGGTCATTTTCATACGTTTTGAAGCCGTGAAAGTTCTAGGAGCCACTAGGGGCCAGTATTGGGAAGACTGTACAGGGTTGCAGGTATCCATTGGAGGTGATCCAATAGTCAATCCTGAAGGATTCAAGTGTTCTGAATCCATTTCTACCATCTATTTCTCCTGTAGATGCTTCTATTCAGCTGTATTTTCAATTTGAGCATTTTATAAAAACAAGGACAAGCCCATTTGGGGGCTTTGGACCCAGCAGACGTAGCCCTGGAGGGGGTGAACTGCTTTATCAACTTCTTTTGCATATGTGGTTGGTTTATTTTGCAGAACAAATTCGTTTTAATGTGTTAAACAGTAAAAGGAAATAATTCTGCTATGCTTAGATGGGTCATAAACAGCTGAAAATTTCATGTGTTTCCTTTCTGCAAGACATGGAAGTCTTTTAAACATGTTTATTTCTGAATTGAATACCTTGCAAACAAATTTCAAGTAGTTTCAAATTCAGATCAACTAGCTTGAGTGTTCACTTCTTGATAGCTGAGAACGAGTGAATGGCTAAGGAGTTACAAATGGACAAGCAAGGAGGAGAATTGGTTACAACATCCGCTTGAGCAGAGTTGAAGAAGGAAATATTGGATGAAGTATTGTCCCTTGAGACAGTCATGCAAGCATTGTATTCCAATTTTGGTACGTGCATAAGGAAGTTGTCCATCTCAACAATTGGCAGCAGTGATGTGGTAGGAGAGCATGTATCTTATCAAACATGCATATTGTTATTCATTACATGCAAACATGGACAATGAGATACAAGGGAGCCCCATTACACTTACCCATGGTGATGAAGCCCAGAGCGATCAAGCTGAAGGCACACATCCAGAGTCAAATCCGGAACTATGAAGAACTCCCACAGTTCATCACTAGTTTGCAGGCTTCCCATGCACAGGTATTCAGGAGTATGCATGTTGTTGTGCATGCACATTCGATCCCATCTATTGGGACACTCACCGAGGAAATGGCAAAGGCACAGATCCAACTGGAGCATGACTCATACTTTGACGATTTGATGCACATAGCCATGAGTGCTGACTTGGTGATCATTGCAGACACAATGCATCAGTATGTCACTGGTCCAACCGCACTCAAGACAATGATGCACATGTTATTAGACAGAGGATCTAGAGCAGTGTACCCAGATGATATAGAGGCAAGAGTTCGTTTCCAGAAAGATGTCATCGTAGAGTACACAGACACCATCACAAACTATCGAGCTTGGCATCAATTCGCTACTGTCAACCACTATGAGGATGTTGAAGAGCTTGTCTTCCCACAGTTGTTCGAGTCATAGTGATGTCTTGCATTGGCTTGCTCAAGCCTATTTTGTCTCACATGGGTACGTGCAGATTGTATGCAACGTCTTGTTAAGTGGAAGTTCAAGTGTCGATAGTTGGATGTAACAGACAAAGAGTAGATGAAGAGTCATGAGGGTAGATGAATAGTCACAAAGGGGAATGTCAAGGGTAACCCCACCCTTTGTTATATATAGTCCCTCATAACTCATTGTATAGGCTTTTGGTCAGCCAATCTTCCAATAGGAGTATCTTAGAGAAATCTTGGAGAGTATTGTAATGAGCCTTGGCTTCTCCACTGTGCAAAGCTAGTAGATCTCTTTGGATGAGCAGGTGGCAGTGACTGTAACCTTCTACTATCGGAACTAGTGGTTGGTCATGGTTGTATTGTATGACTGGAACTTTCACTTCTTAATATAATAGAGATAGCATGTTTCATGCATATGTTGTGTTATATTTAAGTTATCTTGTTTACTCTAAATGATATATGTATCTGTTTTCTTACGTGTGCATGTATGGCTTTCCTATATAAGTATGTATGAATCTTACTTAAATGTGTTGTTGGTTTAACCATCACTTTGGATTGCTAAGCTTACATGCCTTCCAGTTTGTGATGCATATTTTCTCATGTGTTCCCTTATTAACTCTGTGCTTTCACAGGTTTCCAAGGGGCGCACTCACCTCACCCCCTATGTGTTAGAATTGCTCATGCACCTTCCTTGACTTGTTGCATATGTCATACCCTTGCTACCAACAGGGACATCTTACTTGCCTCTGCACGCAACCACGGTCAAGGTGATACCATATGACCCACTGTTGGGACTCCTACACAAACTTGTCTGAGGTCTAGTTGGGAATTCTTACCAGGGAGATCCCTTAACATGTTGGTGGGTCCAACACCATCAACAGAGTCATACATAGCTACTATCATAAAACATAAACATAACCAACATCATAGTAACAAAAATACCAAGGAAATCACCGCCATATGATCCACATATAACCAGTATAATAATAATAAAATAACAAGGAGAAATAACCTCATATTATTGATGTAAAGGCCAGTCAGTTGTGGGACTTCCACGAACCACCCGACCATAGACATGGCTAAGCCAAAATTGTCTTTATTCGGTCACCCCCGTGCGATATTCTAAGCAAAACCCATTGTAGTTGTTGATCCCGATGTCCTCTTGTGCTTTCCTCCTCTTCCTTTTCCTTCTTTCTCCAAAATCTAGGTATGGTACACCATCCAAGAGTGCTCCAAGAAAACTCTTAGTGTCCAAGAATGAGAGAGAGAGAGAGAGAGGAAAATAAGAGAGCTCTAAAACTGAACTGAAAAAAGGTTACCAATTGATCCTCAGAAGCCGTTTTATCAATTAGGCCTCTATTTTCTTCACTTTCCATTATTTTCCTTCAATTTCCTCCTCACGTGCAACATGTGTCCTTTCCCCTTCCGTTTCTCCTAATTTCCACTATTTTCATAAATAAATGTGTCAAAAATGTCATTTGCCTTTCCAAATCCTTAGCCATTGTCTTTTCCAAGTTCGTTAGCCATAATAACTGAAATGAACACCCACTTAAATGTTTTTCCCACCGTTCAGCTTGGAATAAGTGTCCCATCAATCATGGTTATTATTTTACCTTTATTATTTTTATTACATGGAATTTTCACCACAGCTGTTACAAAACCATTCCCCTTGGAGAAACATCATCCTTGATGTTCAACAACATCTATAACCACACGACTTTTGTAAGAAAAACATATTGCCCATGGAGCTTTATAACTTAGCTCATTGAAGTATTTACAATGATCAACCTACTGGGAAGCAAACCAACATGAAAACATAACAAACATAATATCATAATGACATGACACCCATACCACTTATTGGAGCTTTATAACATAGCTCATGGTGGTATTTAAATCCATATACATTGTACACATACCAAACATCATCAAAACATGTACCAAAACATATACCAAGACATATACTAAAAGACCATATCAAAATTGTTTTGTCTCAACTGGAAAACAAGGAAGGATACATAGCTCACATTTGATCTTCCATCTCCCATGTAGCTTCATCGGGCTAAACGTGCTTCCATTGCACCTTAACCTGCTCGATTACTCAGTTCCAAAGCATGACCACCTTTTTCTGCAATATACACTGAGGCTCCGGCTGGAATTCCCCATCAAATTCCACCTACAATACAAAACATTCAATCACATGATCAACATCTTGAACATACTTCTTAAGCAATGACACATGGAAAACATTATGGATTTTCATTACCAGAGGCAGTGCAAGTCCATAGGCTACCAGCCTAATCCTCTTAATAATTATGAAGGGTCCACAAAATCGTAGTGCCAACTTGGCACATGATCCAATCCGTAAGTAGCTCTTTTTGGGTTTGATGCGCAAGTACACATGTTCCCAAACCTAGAACTCCTTAAACAACTTGTTCTGATCTACATAGCTCTTCTGCCTATCATGTGTTACCATCAAATTCTTCTTAATTACCTGCATTTCCTATTCCATGTCCCCCAAAATGTCTAGTCCAATCAACACCCTATTAATTGGATCACTCCAATTGATGGGAGTATTGCAACTTGTTGATGGTGTTGGACCCACCAACATGTCATAGGATCTCCCCAGTAAGAAGTCCCAACTAGACCTTAGACCGTTTGGTGTAGGATTCCTAGCAGTGGGTCGTATGGTATCGCCTTGACCACAGTTACGTGCAGAGGTAAGTAAGATTTCCTTGTTGGTAGCAAGGGTGTGACATGCACAACAAGCCAAGGAAGGTGCATGAACGGTTCTAACACATGGAAATTGGGGTGAGTGTGCCCCTTGGAAACCTGTAGAAACACGCGGCTTGGAATGGAACACATGAGCAAAGATGCATCACAAACTAGAAGGCAAGTGAACTAACAATCCAAAGTGATGGTTAAACTAATAGCACATCTCAGTAAGATTCATATATAAATATACATAAAGAGTATATACATACATACGTATGAAAAAAACTACATATATCATTAGAGTAACTAAGATAACTGAAATACAATAACAACATATTCATGAAACGTGCTAGCTCTATTATATTAAGAAGTGAAAGCTCCAAGCATACAGTATAACCATGACCAACCACTAGTCCCAATAACAGAACGTTACAGTCACTGTCGCCTGCTCCTCCAAAGAGATTTACTAGCTCAGCGTTGTGGAGAAGTCAAGGCTCATTACAATACACTCCAAGATTTCTATAAGATACTCATATTGGAAGCTTGGCTGCCCCAAAATCCTGTACAATGAGTTATGAGGTTCTATAAATAGTAAACAGTGGGGTGATCCTTGACATTCCCCTTTGTGACTCTTCAACTACTCTATGACTGTTACATTCAACTATCAACACTTGGACTTTCACTTTACAAGATGTTAAATACAATCTGCACATGTACCATTGCTAGACATAATAGACTTGAGCAAGCCATGCAAGACATAACTAAGACTCGCACAACTGTGGAAAGACCAACTCTTTGGCATCCTCATGATGATCGATGATGGCAACCTGATGCCAAGCTTGGTCGTCTGTGATGCTGTCTGCATGCTCAATGGTGACATCCTGTTGAAAGCCAACTCTTACCTCCGTTGCATCCGAGTACACTGATATGGCTCCTCTGTCCAACTCATCTAATAACATGTGCATTATCATCTTGAGTGTAGTTGTACCAGCAACATGATTATGCATAGAGTTTGCGTTGATCTTCAAGTGTGTGCTAGTGACTATGCACATCAACTTGTTGAAATACATGTTCATCTCAAGTCGGACTTGGTTGTTGTCTATGCCTCGGTGAGGGTGCCAATGGGTGGGATTGCATGTGTGTGCACAATGACATCCATGCTCCTGAACACCCTTGCATGTGATCGAAAACACTGCTCACCATGTCTACTCTGTGCCAGCTACTGGATGGGTCTATAACCTATATGGGCATAGTTCCAATAGTTTGTGCATGTTGCACCTCCTGTTGTACCTGTTCCTGTTGTAACTCATTCTCTCATCTGTACAACTCTTATTCTTCCTTGAGTTGTCGCTTCAACACCTGCAACTCCTTCTTTGTTTCTCTCTCTTCCTTCGCGGGATCCTCTTGTCATGTTGTCACCTCATAACCTCAATCTCCAAAGTTGCTTTCATCACAAGTGGATCTGCTTATACTTGCAACACTCTACCTTTGCACTATCAACAACCTTCCTCTCACATTTGTCTCACGCAGGTGTGTTACCTTCTACTACTATTGATGTTGTTTCTCGTTGTGACGCCTCTGTCATTTCATCTTGATATCTTTGTCTATGAACAACTTGATGTCTTCATAGATAGGAAATCTCATAGACACTTGCTTGACTACATCCCTAGTTGCACTCTCAACGATGTCCTTTGACTCTGCTCTCCTGGAGGCCATTGTACCTATGCTGTTGAGAGGTAGACGAACACATGCGATGCTTGCAGACATAGAAACACTCATGGAAATCAATCTATCAGTTGAAAACCAAAACAAACTTGAGGACTGACTTGCAACATACCTGTGTGACTGATTGTGAAGATTGCACAATTTTCACCGAGAGGCTGAGAGACTGACTGCAAAAAATGTGAAAGGCATAGTCCGAGATATCAAGAGGCTGACTGACTAGTAGAACTGCACAATTCATAGTCCAGTGTGGCCTACTGAGGAATGAAATTGCGCAATGCACAATTTCAGTCAGTAGTGACATGGAAACCAACAAACTACATTACGCAGTTTCTGGGGCCAGCAAGGCACTGCCTCCCAGAATTTTGCAATGCAATATTGGAGGTCAGTGTTGGGCTAGACTTGCGCAATTTTTGGAGGGAAGGAAAAGCCTTCACTTCCAGGTGCTAGCTGGATAAGGCAAGGTTTGGGCTAAGGCAGCCCAGACCCATCAACAGGTGACTAAAAACATGAGAAGTTTGAATGCATGGTGAGACCAAGTGTAAACAAGAGTGAATGATCATGCATGCAAACAATAAGTGCAGGATTTAGAAAACAAGAAAACATGCATGTGTTTGAAGCAGGTCGCTGCAACGATGATTGTCCATGCAAAAACAGTGTCATGCATGTGATAGCAGTGAGATGCAAATGAAAACTAAAAGATAGATTCTACAAGCTAGCATACATTAAAACAACATAAAGCACTCATTAAAATCAAGCAAACAACATTTACAAAAGGTGAAACACAAAAAGTGATAGAAATGCAGCGCAAGACATGAGAAGCAGACTTACCCTAAAGCAACTAAGTTGAAAGTGTCGAAGACTCCTGGATGCAATGTGGGATGTCAAAGCTGCATGATCGATGTGAGGAATGAGCTCTACAGTGTCTGGTTCATAAGTTTTGATAAGATCGAGGTTATGACGTGCATGCCACAAATCTAGGAAAAAGCGACACTTGGCAAGAGGTTTCTAAAATGATCTTTGCATGTAACCTCCAGCTGCTAAATATAGATCCCTCAAATCTAGGGATTCCTTTTGCATGCTTCCTTTTTCTATTCCGAGAACAACAAATCATGCATACAAATTAGTTTTTCTCGATCCTGGAGGGAACCGTCAACCTGAAGGCACATGCATCAGTCTGCGAGCCTGGGATGACAATTGTGTTGTTTCTATGCTGAGCAGAGCTGGTTTTCTGTTAGGCATTGCACAGTTTCTGAGCTGGGCAGGGCACTACCTCCCAAAATTGCGCAATTTATGGGTTGAGGCCCAGTGCTGGGTCAAATTGCGCAGTTTTCTAAGGGAGGACTGCCTAACTGTTCTACACAATTCTGAAGCCTAGCAGGCTGCCCAGCTAATTTGTGCAATTTATGGAGGGAAGGATCGTTCCCCTCAAAATTGCATAATTTTCTGGGGGAGTCTCTTAGCCAGCAAATAGTCTAAGTCTAGAATTGCGGCCTATAGGAGGGAGACAAACAAGCTAACATGCATAGGTCAAAAGGCTACTGAAAATCATCTTAAGCTTGTGTGCTTAACAGTGCAAGACATGTTGCTAAGGATGGTTGGTAGGGAGGCTCCAAAACGAACCTAAGGTAAAAGAGTAAAGTTTTGAAATTTCATCACCGCATTTGGCCCAAAAGTGTAACCCATCTTCATGCATTATATATATATAATTACACATTTTAGACTAAGTTATGTTACGTGAACACATGCATGCCTCTTAAGATGTGTGAAAATTTGCAAGGACAAGCATTCCATTTAATGGAAAATTGATAGATTATACGAAAATAAAATAAAAAACAAAAATAAAAAATATATATTATTAGGATTACAACATAATTCTAGAGAAAAAAAAGAAACATTTTACTCTGAATCAAAATCTACAATTCTTAAATGAATTTTGAGTGCTTCAAATCAGTAAAAGAGTAAAGTTTTGAAATTTCATCACCACATTTGGCCCAAAAGTGTAACCCATCTTCATGCATTCACCCCATGGTTTTGAAGCATCTATAGACCCTCTAGCCATGAAAAAATTCGATTGGTTTTCAACAACAAACCATTTTAAAAATGTTTTGAATATAATTGCTTGAAGTTTTTAAACATTTGACCTGTGTTCAATCAGAAGTTTTGGATGACCAACCTACATTGTATTGACACATCAAAAGCAATTAAAATTCACACAACTTGAAATCGAAATTCACACTGCAAAAATAAACCTAAGTGATCATTGCTCTAGTTATAACTTATTTTTGAGGTGTTTTTCAAGCACTTGATTAAAAATTGTAATGGAAAACAAAGCATATAAATCAATCTTGTAAGAAACAAAACATGTGAATTAATGCTAAGAAACAGAGTATATAAGAGTAAAATAACTATACTACAAAAACATAGAAAAGAGCATTGCATGTCCTGCATAGGGGACCCTCCTGATGGCCACATGAGATTTCAAAAAACTTAGAAGCTAACATTAAATGAACTCACAAATCATGTACATAAAATTAAAGAGAACTTGGTTGTTTACAACTATATTATAAAGAAATAATTCATACAATAAATCAAAACTCAAACCTATTTGTCTCTTCACTTTGTTGAGTCATATCAATATATAGAGTCTGTGAAATAACAACCTTTTGAAGTTACTTGCTACAAATCATAACCGAATATTATGACTAAGTGTTTTATCACTATATTCTAAATCGGAGCATATGACTTAGTGTATGCGTGAAGGTGTATGAATATGGATGTTCACACGTAGTCACAGAAATATTATCTTCAGTGCTCTCAATGTTCAATCCTGCAAAGATATAACAAAATTTTGATGCTTTGTCATAGTGCCATGTCATAGTCCTTCAATAATCTTCTTATGTGTTATGACAAACCTATTCATTGTGTTGACTGGAACTTTTTACTCTACTATGATTGATGTATATATGTGTGTAATATTACATTGGTTAAATAGAACGCTCGACACAACCCAGATCAGGTGAGGAGGGAGGTGTTAAGGTAGTCATCACCCCATGCAATAGGTGAGGGTGAAGTTCCTCCTACTCTATTATCAATGCATGATGTGGGAGAGGTTGAGGTTTTATTATCTCCAAGGTTAGTATAGGCCATGTGCTTAGATTGTAAATCCATAATGTGGTTCACATGGAGCAAATCTTACAAGCATTGGATTTTGGGTCTTTTCCATCATATTAGTTGTTGATTTGGATGGACGTATTCATTACACACAAATTGACTTGGAATTCCCAGGAATTAGGGAATTTGGGAATGCATAATGTATGGTTGTCTCCCCTTATGCTAGTGTTCCTTCATTGGTTTTCATTATTCTTAATGTCCATGAATGAACAATGTCGCCCTTTCTATCTCCACTATGTGCATTTACAATTCTTATGAGCTTTGATATTCATCCTATTCATTGACCCTTGGTACATCACTCAGTCTAGGTAGTTGAATTTATTCTTGGGGTTAGAGACAATGATTCGAAAACGTGCACTAGCACATAGAGCTAGTAGAAGTCATGGGGACATAGGTGGCTCTTAGGCTCAGACCAGAGCAACTATGTATGCATGCCTATTTTGAGAGTGATTTACAGTCAACATTCAGAAGGAGCCTAGAGTATATGATGCCAATCTTGCTGTGGAAAGGGGTTGTCTCACATATTATTATGCTTTTATGGATATCACTAAGTCAGTTCCTAATCCTAGTGATACAAGAGGTGTGAAAAATAAATTTTTTTCACAATGGATCTCTATTATAGCATGATCATGACATGGAAAGAGTTATCATGGAAAGGAGTGAGTTAAAAGAAGAGACCTTGTTGGTGTTAAATGAGTTGGTGCTCCATCAATAAGACATGGGTGCTTGTATCAAGTGCATATAATCTCATCTTGCTCCTTCTATAAGTCAAGGAGGCTACAGTTAAGGGCTTACCAACCCCACTAAAGTGGATGTCTCCACATCTCTTTAATTTTTTTATGAATATGGTCATGAGGTTTATCTAGTTAGATGGTCATATTAGGTGAAGTTTCACTAGTGATTTTAGTTTGGTTTATATGCACTTTGGGGTTATATTTTTGCACCTTTCATGGCGCTTCATGAAGCATTTAAAACTATGTCAAGTTTTGGATTGATGGATTTATCTCATTGTTTATTTTTTGACTGAAAATCTATTGTTTTAGTTTTTGCACCTTTCATGGTGCTTCATGAAGCATTTAAAACTATGTCAAGTTTTGGATTGATGGATTTATCTCATTGTTTATTTTTTGACTGAAAATCTATTGTTTTACCAGTGGTTTATTTTCCCTGGTGGTTGGCCACTGGTAGGAAGATCTAAATAATTTTATAATAGTTACCATACTTTCTTACTTAATGAAATATTAGCTTACAAAACAAAATGCAATACTCGACACAACTTTTGGTGTGTGGAGACCATGTTTACTCTCTCATTTATCTACATGGTATCATAGTTAGTATGAGTGTGACTCTCTCATGAGAGGAATTCGTGATCATTTCATTTCATCGTTTCTTTTTTATTTTTATATATAACCAACAAAAAATTGTAATGGTCAAAATGGTTATGTAAATGCTAGAAACAGTTTATATCATTGTGCAAAAGTAGTAGATTCACATGTTTGAAAATAAAGGAAAACATTTTGGCTAACTAATACATGTTCCATAAATATAGACAAGCTAGAATTCTAGGTTCTCCTACATGTTAGAAGTTTAATCAAATTTCCCAAAATACAAATTGAAAGAAAATTACATATAGACATAAGTTAGAGCTAAGGAATGTCGTGTACTTCTTGTCCCATTGAGAAGGAAGGACCATGATCTTCTATTTCCATTGGATCATTTGACTAATGAACTAAGTCTTCTTCCATGTGACCTACATGAGCCAAATGGATAGCTTCTGAATTATTAGATCCAAAATATAAGGCATCAATTTGATGTGCGAACAAAAGGGATTTGTGTCTATTGTACTTAGCTTTGATATTATCTATGCACTAGCTTTGTGCATGAATGAGGTTGATGATGGTGGCATGAATGCCTTGTTATTGGCCAGAGGGCCAAACCTAGGTTTAAAGGTCCTCAAGTAACAGAATCGTGTAAGCATCGACAATCCCAATCCCCAAAGGTTGGAGAAAGTGTCACTCAAGACACTTATAAGAATTGTAGAACCTTAAGACTTGAATAATATGCAAGAGGTGAGGTATTGAAACATAGAATTAAGTTATTCAAGTCATAACCAATCACATAAATATTCATTAAATATGCATGAAATATCATACTAGATACCTAAAGAACACATCCATTAGAACACAGATGACTCATAAAAGTCACCATTGCAAATATATCTCACTAGTTCATCTCAAAAATAAGATTTTACATTATAGAGCCCACATACATTCTCCATTACAGCGTTGAGTTCTCTACAAAGATATCTCAAATATTTTAGACCCTTATTCTCACCTACTTCTCCTCTCTCTCTTTCTACCCCAAAATGTTGCATAAACTTTCCTTTATATCTTTTTAATATGTTCACCCCAATGGGGACCATACTAATTGATGGGCCCCATAAATAGGTATATTATAAGTCATTTTTTCTATCCTCCAGTCTATAAATTCTTATTTTCTCACATTAATTAACATATCTTTGGCTATAATGTGCTTAAGCTTAGTAGGAAGACTAAAGGGTGTTTGTTAGACTTTGTGGCCCTATATGGTTAGTGTGCAGGAAAAAGAGTAGTTTTGAGTGAATTTTCTATGTAGAGGCACATTGGAGGCATATAGAGGAGATGTATGAGGATTTTCCCTTGCATTTACTCTCCTTCAACTCGACTTAATCCCTAGAATCACTCATCAATAACTCGAGGTCTACTGGCAACCAATGAAATCAAGTAATTGCAAGGATCTAGCGGAGATAGAAACTTTTTCTTATATTTTGGAGGGAAGAATTCCTCTTTCCAAGGAGTCTGCCCCTCATTCATCTTTGTATAAATCAACAAGCCCAAGGGTTCACTAGGATTCAAACTTTTGGAGCAAGGAGAGCTAATAATAGCCAAGTGCTTGAGATTTTCATTTCCATTTTCATTTGCATGATGTATTTGAAACCTGTTTTATGTTAATTAAAGGTCTAATGTTGTTTCACTCTGATTTTTTTTATAGGGTTGAGTCCCCTTGGGTTAGGGCCCAACCCAGAGGCTCCATTCTCTCTTTATGTATCTTATTTATGCATTATTTTAGTAACAACATTTCCTTCTTTGTTTTAGTAGAATTTTACTTGCCAAAAAAATTGTGGTTGCAGACCTAATTACCACCTCTCTTGTGGGAGGTGTGGTTGAGGATTTTACAACAGCGAGCCAAAAAATATGTGGCTGTCTTCCTTTGTGGATAGTTAGGCTTTAGCTCATTGTTCTCTTACATACTCTGTTTTTGTAATCTAGGAGTTGAAATCATCTCTCTCTCAAGTTTTCATGTATGTAGGTTAGAGGCATGTTGTAAGGTAGATTAGTTCTTAATGAAATAAAATTCAAATCATCCTTCTTTGTTTGATTTCATAAAATTTGACTCATCCTTTCTTGCCTAGTTTGTTCTCCTACAATTTTATCATTGGTTTGGCATTATTTTCAAGAACAAAAAGAGATTAATTGTTGGTTTGCAGTTACTACCGGTGGCTTGTAGGGTTGGCACAATCATCCTACATCCCTTTTTCCACCATCAACCTCTTCCTTGACATCTCACATTGCCCTTAAAATTCTGCCACCAAGACCACATTTCTAGGTCATTAAAGGACACCGTGAGCATTTTCTTTTCTTCAAGATGGGCCTATGAGGGGTGCTAAGCTTTGAAAAGGCCTCACATAGTCTTCACATGCCTTCATCTACCTTTCTCCACCTTTAGAAACCTTTTTCTATCCTTAGGATTCTCGCGGATCCAATCCTATAAAAAAATCGGGCAATCCTATAGCATCCTGTAGCAATCCTGTAACAGTCTTGTAGTGTCCTATAGCACTGTACAAACTTGACCAGATTTTCTCTTGGGATTGAATAATGACCCCTAGGCTCTGAATCCATGATTGAAGAGGAGCAAAGACCACTCCAGATCCACATTTCCTTCACTATAAGTAAAAATTTGCAATTAGAATTAGAAGACGGATTTCCACATTTGAATAAAAATTAATGTTTTCTTATGAAACGTACATGGATTTTGTTACTAAATCTAAGCTTCCTTGAACACAGTGATAAAAAATGTATTTCACCAATTCAAAGTAGATTAGACCTTATTCTTGAATTTATGCTTTCTTAGGATTTTAGTCACACACATTGTTGTTGAAAAGATCAAATTTCCTTTTTCAAAGCAACTTTCCACATTCTACAAGTAGAGTATTGATTTACATTTTGCAAGTAGACTAGCACTTTTCATTTCTTCAATTAGCATAGTCTTTACATTCCTACAACTAGAGTTAGTCTTTACATTTGGATGAATAGCACTTTCATTTCTGCAATTAGAATAATGTTTTCATTCCTGCAAATAGAGTATAACTCTCTCTTTTCATGCAATTTCTTTCTTTAAGCTAGTTGAAGGAGTGGTCTCTGTATGCCTTGATATGATCCATTGCTTGAAGGTGGCATGAGTAGAACTTGACCTACTATGCATATAGCATTATCACCTCTAAGTTTGTATGAACCTCAGGTTGATAATTAAAGTTGGTAGTCTTGGGAGTCTCAACATTCTTGTTGAGATACTAGGGCTCATCACTTTTTGGTGTTAGTATCAAGAAGGTGTCCAAGTAGGTGTTTTTTCTACTTGAAGTTGCCTTTCTTTTTATATTTTTTTTTTGTATCAGTACTATTGACTTGGAAAATTTCAGAAAAAAAGGGGAAAATCCAAAAATAAAAAACAAAATTAGCTATTCATGCCTCTTAGGAGTAGATAACCAGGGGAAATTCCTACCAAAAAACCCCCACCCCTTCAAGTAGTCAACCATCACTTTTCTTTAGTGAATGTGATCTTTCCTCTCTGACCACATGGGAGTTATAAAATCTTCTAGGTGAGCAACCTAAAAAGTTTTAAGAACCCATAGCAAAGGAAGAGCCCATATCACCTATCCAAAACATGGCTAAAAATAGGCAAAATGAGTTATTTCCCATATGAGAAACCAATGCGGAGGTTATGATGAAGAATATCAACCCCACTACCCTTCCACACTTCCATGGCTTAGACTCTAAGGACCCTAACACATTTATGTTTGAGTTTTTTGTAGTTTGTAGGACCTATGACTATACTTCTAATGAATAGAAGTTGGAGTTATTTCCCTTCACCCTCAAAGATTCATCCTTGCGCTGGTATATGAGTCTACCTATAGGCAACATCACTACCTGAGCACAAACATAGCAAGCCTTTAATGAGAAGTACAAGGATTATTATAGGTCTAAGAAGACAAAAGAAGAAATGTTTAGGGTGACCTTAGGGCCCAATGATTCCTTGGAAGACTATGAGGAAAGGTTCAAACTTAATTATAGGAGGGCGAACTATACCCCTGATCTTGAATCACTCAAGCTTGTACTTCTCCAAAGGATCAGGGAGGATGTAATGGAGATCCTAAATATGTTGTCTGGAGGAGATATTTACTAGTTTGCCTATGTTGACATCAAGACAGTATTCAAGAATCATTTGATGGCTACTAGGAAAAGGGGAAGGTCCATTCAAGGCTTGTTTAACTCTTCTCTTGCCACGTCAACCATAAAACATGAGATAGGGAGTATGTTGGAAGATGTCAAGAGTGAAATGTTGTATACCTTTTCCTTGTAGATGGAAATTGTGGAAGCAAAAAGGGAAGTAGATATATTTTTCTCTGGATGCACTAAGAGGCATCCCATAATGAGTGCCCACTGAATACCATAGAGGTCTACTCTATCTGTGAGTAAAACAATGGAACAGAGAAATATCCCTCTCTTCCAGGCCTAAAGGTTTTATACCAAGGAGTAGAGAATGGCTTGGAACAACTCAATTTCATCAAACAGAGGAGGCCCCAAGGCCCTCGGCCATATAAAAATGGCATGCAAGGTGCACAATATCCTCCTTACAATTCAAATTAGAATGCAGCTTTCCAGCCTTGGTGCCCTCCAACTCATCCATCATGGTCCATGCCCTCTCCTTGGTCCTATGCTCCTCAGTATCCCCCACATCCTGCCAACCCACATTTCCAACCATATCAACCTCAGCCTCCTCAATGGGGAAACCATTTACAGGGATGGAGGCCTTAGACAACCAAACCTCTTACCTTAATGCCTCATCATCAACCTCAACCACAGCTACCTCAAAACAACCCACCTAAGCAACCTCAAATGCCTTCCCAGTGTTATAGACATTTTTGTGCCTTACAGCATGGAGCATGAAATGTCAATAATCTAAGGGATCCAAAGTCCCTAAACATGTTGTTCCTACCCCTAGAGGAACAAGGTCAGCAAACCACAGCACTAAATATCAGTTCTCCACCTGAAAACACTCAAAAACAAGCTAATTCTGGATCATGTCAACTGCTCCACTGAGCATCTGCGCTGAATGTCAACTGCTCCACTCTGCACCTGCGCTGAATGTCAACAGTAATGAAGGCTACCTGCGCTGGGCGAGTTTGGCCAAGTGGCACAGTCATTCCTCAAGGTGTCAATGCCCAGGAAGCTTCCAAAATGACACTTGGATCAGGGAATTCGCCTAGTGATGAGTAAGAGGGTCTAGATCTCCAAGTGGAAGCAAGAACCTCCAAGTGGACTCAAGAACTGAAGAATAACTGAAGTGGGAGAGGACACTAGTCAGCTCCATGCCAAGCTCAAGCTGACTCATCCTTTCTCCAAATCTCCTATATATAGAGCTCTCTCATGAGGTCTAGGGAGGCTGGAATCTTGTGAATGTAAGGAAGTGTTGTTGGTTTGAGTATAGAACTATTGGGTGATTTGCTTGAAGGAGGTGAAGAGGAGATTTCTTTCTGCTGGGAGGTGTTGCTGGATTGGGCCTCTTATGGTTGTAACACTCTCAGAACTTTACTTCTTCCATTAATAAAGCATTTGAGGTTCTTCTATATGCATGTGTCTCAATGGCGTATTGGTACTTGTATATTTGATTTATTCTAATCCTTGAATCAATTATGAATGTATGCTTCTTGTAGTTTCCCTCTCTTGTCATTTTGCAGGATCTTGGTGTAGCTGGGCCAGTAAAAGAGCAAGGAGCTGGGAGCAAGCAGCAAAGAGAGAAGATTGGATCAATCATTAGCGGAAGATAACGGTTAGTGGATCTCTTTCTCCCCTCTCTTACATCTCATAAAGAAGTAATCTCGAATAGCTTTGCTTCGATTGTTGCTGAGGTACTATCACCCTTAGAGTGGGATAGGGTCATTCCGTATTGGATACTTTTCCCAACAACAAATTGGCGACTCCGCTGGGGATCGTATCTTGTTGGTTGTTTGTGTTTTTGCTATTCATTTCATAAACACAGGGAGCACCGAATCGAACTGCATTTGGATCTTTCAAATGCAAAGTAGAGGGCAGCTACTCTAGCTCAGTTTCTGGGCAAGTTTATGATTTGAAGAGCTGATCCACAAGGACTCTAAATAGCTCTTAGTGATAGCTTTTCATCTTCCTTTTCATCCCTTAGTGTGTACTTGACTGATAGCTTCTGATTTGGCCAAAAACTGTGAATTTTTGAGCAATCTATGACCCGGAAACCAAGAGAAACGAAAGTTTCGTTCTTCAGTGCAGGCTGTGTGAAGGTTGTCTGCATTTCAGCGCAGTTCCCGAAGGGGCTACCTGCGCTGAGTGTCAAACTGACAGTGTACCACCTGCGCTGAACCAGTCTTGCCTTGTGCTACTGGGGTTTCCTGTTGTTTCTTGCCCTGTTTTCACCCTTGTTTTTGCAGCCTGTTACCAGTTAATGTACCTATCTGAAACCAACTTTCCTTGCCACTATTCCGCCTCGGTTGTATAAAGAAACTGTGTTTGTTCTTTGTGTATTTATTATATCATTTACAGTTTCCCATAACGAAAGTGAACTAGTCTTGCTGTGGCCTCTTAGATCTAGACCTGTGTAAAGTGTCGTTTTGATCTTAAGAGTTAGTTTGTTTGCTATTCATAGCTGATTGAGCTTTTGCTTTCGTCATATGGTTTGAATTTATATATTTCTAGTGTCGAAACAAGTAAATCTTAAGGTGTCTTTTGATTTTGGACAAGCTTGTTTGCTTTCACTTGAAATTAAATTCAAAATTATACAACAGCTTTCTTTTTGTATTGCATCAACATTAAGAAAGAGAAAAGAAATACCTGCATTTTGCATCTTTGCATTTGATAAGTTTGTATGTTGATTTAGGGAAAAAGTGCATTAGTGTGTGCTCTTTGATCTGTGTGAAAAGATGTTGTCTTTCTTTTCCCTCAGTAGTTAAGATTTTCATAAGTCGAAAAGATTGAAAAAGCTTGCTTCTCATCTTAGACTGCATTTAGGAATTTGTATCAAAACATCTCGTGGTGAACCTTGAAAGGCAAACTTTAAAAAAAGATCAACTTAAAATATATTGAATGAACCTAACAACGCTTTGAAACATAACGCAAACACATAGAGGTCTAAGCTAGAGACGTGTTCCAGCATCGTTAAACGTAGTGACTGTCGATCTCGACGAAGGTGGGTGATTCCTCCTGAGAGTCGGTGGCACTAATACGGACTTGTGCTCCCACGTACCGTCGCGTATATATTGGGAGACCCCTATAGGCATATATCTTTTATCCATAGGAAGCCGTGTCGGCCGCCCTACTGATCGCAATGCAGTGAACACAACATTCACGAAGATCGACCACCCGTACCGTAAAACGTATTCTGTGGTTTTGCGAAAGGTTTGGCACACCCTCTGCCTAGATCTCCAGAGCAGTTTCTTTTGTCCTTTTTCAAACTCTATAACTGAAAAAGTCCAACCGAGCATTTGTCACTTCGGGCTCGTTAATACATCGAAGGAGACTAGAGTCATCTTTAGCTTTTTCTCGACTCTTAAAAAGTGAAAAAGCAAGTTGTGTCTAAAAGCGTCTAATAAAATTCATTCAATTCGGAAACACAAATTTCCCCTTTTAATATTTTGGTTGATCGAGTAATCCGCAATCGTGGAAGAAAGTCAATTGAAACCCCGTCGTTCGCAGAGGCTTACGAGTCAACCGTCTTTGTCTCCGGAATCGAAAACAGTACGGACAAAGCGAACTCGTTTAACCGGTTCAAAATCTCCTATAAAATCTAGAACAAGTGTTCCAACTGCATCTGAGGTTCCGGTTACTCCTAACATTTCTGGAAACCCTGCCTCTATAGAAGAAGTTCAACAGCCACAGAAGGACAGTAATACTGATCCTAGTCTGGGGGCAAATACTTGTATAACTGAACCAGTTCCATCTGTAACTGGTCCAGAGAGTTTTGTTCCTCAAACAACTGTCGCTGTCGAAGCAATCACTTCTTCGGCACCAGAAATATTTTACGGACCTGACGGTCTTCCTCTTCCACCGGGTTTGATTGCGATAGAGGAAATTGCAGAGGATCCGCAAGCAAGTACTCCAACTCATTTTGGAGTCGGGGTCACTCTATTTCCTTCATCAGAAGTTAATCCACCACAAGTGGAAGTTCCTGTAGAATCGCTAGGCAATCTATTGGATAGACTTAAAATGTCTGAACAACCGTCATCATCTAGGACTGTGTCAAATGACACAGCGATAGCAGAAGCCCCTGCCGTCACGCCGATAATGTTTGCCGGCATACCAGCTGTCCCGACTAGCTCTCAACCGCTAGAAGGAGTCCACCAAGGGACTATTTCGACAGTGTGGTCTGTTCCAGTTTGTTCATCCAGAGTAATACCCGGCAACTCTTATGTTGAGACTCGCCAAATTGATCCATTTGGAGGTCAATCTGGGCAATCAATCCCCTTGAGTTCTGGATTGATACCGTATGGGGGGCAGTATGCCCTTTCATTACCCCCTCCGGGAGGGTACCCATACGTGAGTTCACAACAATGTTCAGGTTATACTGGAATTGCATCAAGTAGTTGGGTACCTATGCTACCTCAACAACCAAAGGTTGTATATTCTATGCAACAGTGTGTACCCGTGACGAACATCCCAACCACACCGGCTATTGTAACCGTGTCACAAGTTCAAGCGATACCTGTTACATGTCAACCTCAGATTTCTCAGGTTGTAATGCAACAGCATCTTGAACATGGGTCACAACCACAATCGCCAACTGGTGGGGCGACACAGGTCCAAACGGGTACAATTACCCCACACCTCGGTCCAACAGTTAGCATAGCACAACAGAACATGGTGTCACAACCATGGCTAGTGCAATACCAACAACCACAATTCCAGCAAGTGTACCAAGGTTCTGAGCAACAGATCTTTGCGAATAGTGGACAACCGTATATCCAAAACGGTCAAAACCAACCACTTTACAGTGGTCAAGTCCACCAACCGTATCAGTCGTACCAACATCAATTACATTATGCTGGTATGCAAAGACCCACCGCTCAAGCGATTCCATCGTACCCTGGTTACGCTTCGCCTAACCTGAATCAACAGTTACCATTCGTGGCAACTTTAGAGTTACCCGATTTACACCGGTTAACCAACGATCCGATTTCTTATGCCCCTTGGTGGCCAGCGATTCCTCATAAACTTCCATCTGACATTCCTAAATTCAATGGAAATCCAGGTGAAGACCCATCGAATCACGTGATGACTTTTCATCTATGGTGTTCGTCGAACACCCTAAACGACGATTCGATAAGGCTTCGCCTTTTTCAGAGGACATTGACAGGTCCAGCAGCTAAATGGTATATTGAATTGCCAAGAGCCTCTTTCGACAATTTTAGTTCCATAGCCACGACTTTCTTAACACATTTTCAATTACCGATAAGGTATGAAACGGGAACAAAAATATTAACCAACTTCAAGCAGACTACTGCCACCCATATATCTGATCATATATATGAGTGGCGTCATCGTCGTAGAATGGTGAAAACATATGTTCCCGATCAGCTATTAGCTGAATGGTTTATAAAGTCATTACTTCTGGCTATTACGGAAGATGTGGCCAAGGGAGGAGTCGTAACAGAAGAGCAAGTTATTTCTCGTGCACAGTATTTGGACTTAGTTTATACTCAGTCCGGCACGCTCTACGACAAAATACCTGACCCCTAGACCAGAATTTTCAATTCCTCCTCCTCCTAAATCAAATAGTGACTCTCATGCCGGTGATGGCGTGATTGGCACAGCAAACGCGAAATCGACAAGGGCTTCGTCAAAGAAAGCCCGTAAGAATTCGGATCAAAATGCAAAAGAAGAAATTCTTGCTTCGGAAGTAAATGCCGTATCAGAAGATAAAGGCAAAGAAACCAATCAACAGGGAAGCAAGAAAAAGCAAAACAAAGGGAAGAAGAAGAAACAGGGTGAGTCATCCCCTGGAAAGAATTCTTCGAACCCTCCTGGGAAAGGGAAACAGAATTATCCATGTCTAATATGTGATGATAAGAATCATAGCACAAATAATTGCCCATTCAAAGCTGAGTTAAAGAGGTTCTTTAAAAGTTCCCAAACCTCAGTTGTGTTAACTGATCCTTTTCCCAACCCAGGTCAAAATCTGGTTGATAGTGGAAATGCTTCCTCGTCGCAAGTACTTATGTTGTCGGTTTCAAAACAGCAGAATGATGCTTTGATTTCGACAAGGAACAAAGATTATGGGAATCCTCAGCTGTCGAACGAAAAAGGTAAAGATCAACCAAGTAGTTCAACAACAACTTCGTCAGAAGTGGTAACGCCCACCATCCCTGAATTAACAATAAAACCGCCAAAGGGTGTAGTACACAAGTCGACATTTAATCCTCGTGCCAGAGCGGCGCAGCATTATAATATAGTGGAAGATTTGGCCCAATCGCCATCCGCTATGTCGACTCTTGAAGTGCTACAAAATTGTCCAACCCAAAGGCAGGCGTTGTTATCGGCAATTGGTGGGGTTGATCCCAAGGATTCCAATCTTGTATCCTTTGATCACAAAGGATATGATCCTCAGTTACCAGCTCAATTAGCTTTCCTTATTCAAGTGAAAGCCCTCAACAAAACTGTTCACAGAACAATTATTGATGAGGGAGCTTCGACATGTATTATGTCGATGAGCTGCTGGAAAACTTTAGGATCTCCAACCTTGTCGCAATCTTCAACGACATTAAAAGCTTTCGACGGAAGGACTTATACCCCTTATGGTATCCTTAATAACTTGAAAGTTGAACTAGGAGGAAAAACAGTAGAAATTGATGTTGAGGTCATCGATGGAAACCTTGACTACAACATCCTACTGGGTAGACCATGGATTTATGCCATGGCAGCTGTCGTGTCGACTTATTTTAGGAAGATCGCATTCCCGTTTGAAGGAGGGATTACGATCGTCGACCAACAGAATTTCCTCCCTAATGGTTCACAAGTTACAGGAAGCATTCCCATGATCCATGAGAGCAACCATTCAATTCAAGATATCGGAGTAGGATTATTGAAAGACCCCACATTGATGGGAACTTTCGCGCTACCACCTCCTGTTTATATAGGAAATGTACCGTTTGTCGCAACCTGCAACATGATATCTTCCGCGAAGGTCGACATGGATCGTGCAATGGTTTTGCCCCCAAGCCCTTTAGAAATATTGTAGCAATCAATGTTTCAAGCATGGGAGGCGAACCCAAATCAACGCTCGTCAAGCGTTTGGGTAGATAGGTCTAGAGAATATGGTACCCCATTAGATCCTTGGTCGAAAGTACATGGGACTGACGAAGGAATCTTACAATCAATGATGATTGAGGGGGCACCATGGAATGATCACCACCATCGTTCCCTTCTTCCGGAATATGAAGAAGATACTCAAAGTGACCTTTATCACCCTTCAGTTTTTGAATTCCTAACAAATACTGTAAACACGGTGGATTCCGAGCGAAACCTATCCAATATTGAAGAGACTATAGCCATAAATATCTCGACTAAAACAGATGTTGTAGAGAATATTTATGTCGGCAAAGGTTGTTCCCCTTCAGAACTGGAAATATATAACGCTCTTTTTCGCGAATTCAGAGATGTCTTTGCTTGGTCATATGATGAAATGCCAGGCATTGACTCGAGTATCGTTGAACATGAAATTAAAATGTATCCTGATGTCAAACCAGTAAGACAACGGCTTCGACAGGTACACCCCAAGAAAGCCGCTGCCATTAAGGCGGAAGTTGAAAAACTCCTCCATGCTGGATTCATCTACCCGGTTCCTCTAACCGATTGGGTATCGAATATTGTCCCTGTTATGAAGAAACAAGGGACGATTAGAGTGTGTGTCGATTATAGGGATGTAAACCAAGCTTGTCCGAAGGAAAACTACCCTACACCCTTCATCGACCAGATAATTGATGAATGCGCCGGATGTGAAATCTTTTCATTTATGGATGGATTTTCCGGGTATAATCAAATTAATATCCGCCCACAGGACCAGTCAAAGACTGCATTTATTTGTCCGTGGGGCACATTCGCTTATCGAAAATTACCCTTTGGTTTAAAGAACGCAGGGGCGACATTTCAGAGGGCGATGAATTATGCCTTCCATGACATCAAGAACATTGTTCAACCTTATCTCGACGATCTTCCGGCTCATTTGCGAAAGCGGACTGATCACCCGCAGCATTTAAGAGCGATATTTCTACGTTGTCGACACTACAAGATAAGACTCAATCCACACAAATGTGTGTTTTGTGTCAGTTCTGGTCGTTTACTTGGCTTTGTAGTCTCTAAGGATGGGATTCGTCTCGACCCCTGTAAGGTTCAGGCAATCATTAATTTGCCTCCACCTTCAAATTTGCTTCAAATTCAAAAACTCCAAGGGAAAGCAAACTTTCTGAGGAGGTTCATTCCAAATTACGCAGAACTTGCTAAGAGTTATACTCGTCTTTTGAAAAAGGATGTACCTTTTGTCTGGGACCAGGTGGCGCAAGCTTCCTTTGATGCTCTGAAAGATTGTCTAGTAAAAGCATCATTAATGTACGCCCCGGACTATCAAAGAGATTTTAACCTGTATCTGGCTGCAGCGGATACGACCATTGAAATGGTTTTAGTTCAAGAAGTCGATGGAATTGAACATCCTATATATTATTTAAGTAAAAACTTAAATGATACAGAAAGCAAATATTCTTATGTTGAAAAACTAGCGCTTGCAGTTGTTCAAGCGATTCAAAGGTTTCGACATTATGTCCTCTTTCGGAAAACTACCATCTTGTCAGATTGCAACCCCATGACTTATATACTGTCGCGACAGTTTCTGGGGGGCAAATATTCAAAATGGATAGCGATCCTTCAAGAGTTTGATCTGGAATTTGTGAAATCCAAATCAAAGAAAGCTCTAGTTTTCGCAGAATTATTGTGTGATCTCCCATCGTCGTCCAACGATGAAACATCGGAAGAGTCAATCGTGGACGAAAGTTTGTTTCTGATATCTGTAAGCGATGAGTGGTATGGAGATATCATAGTTTATCTCCAAACCCAAAAGTTCAGGCCTAACACCTCTCGCTCCGAACAAAAACGTACACGATACCAAGCAAAAGACTACATGATCGTCGGTGATACGCTTTACCGTCGTGGTATCGATACAGTTCTGAGGAGGTGCCTTACCCATGAGGAGGCCGAAAAAGCCCTGAATGAGTGTCATTCAGGCGCATGTGGGGGGCATCAATCCGGATATGCAACAGCACAAAGAATCTTACGAGCAGGATACTTCTGGCCGACCATGTTCAAAGATTGCATAACCGCAGTCAGAAGTTGCCATGCTTGTCAAATCTTTGAAAGAAAAACCAGACGACCACCCGCACCTTTACAGCCGATAGTTGTTGTTGGGCCCTTCGCCAAGTGGGGCATCGATTTCATGCAATGTAACCCCACCTCGACCGGGGGGCATGGGTATATTATAGTCGTTGTTGACTATTTTACCAAATGGGCCGAGGCGATGCCTACATTGGATAACACTGGTGAAACAGCTGCCCTTTTCTTTTTCAATCATGTAGTCGCCAGGTTCGACGTACCACAGGCTATAATTACAGATCATGGGTCGCATTTTCGCAATCACATGATGGTCGAATTAGCTGCCAAGCTAGGGCTATCTCACGACAGCTCTACCCCATATTATCCGCAAGCCAACGGACAAGTTGAGGCAATCAACAAGGTCCTGAAACGTATGTTGCAAAGGATGATCGGGGTTCATAAAAGAAGATGGCACCTAATCCTGTACTCAGCTTTGTGGGCTTACCGAACGTCGGTAAAGAACGCAACCGGGTTCACACCTTTTCAACTGGTGTATGGCCTGGAAGCAGTCTTACCAATCCAGTGCGAAATTTCATCGCTTAAACTCGCAATTGATCTCCTCCCCGGAACTTCAGAAGAAGAGGCTCGTTTCTTGGAATTAATCCAATTGGATGAAACCCGTTGTGATGCCGCTTTGGCTAACGAGGCCCATAAGAAACGAGTCAAGGCTCAGTTTGACAAAAATGTCAAACCCCGTGTCTTCTCAGAAGGTGATTTGGTCTTGCTTTATGACCAAGAATCCGATAAGTTGGGAGCAGGTAAATTCAAGTCCTTATGGATGGGACCCTATATTGTTAAAAGGGTGTTAGCAAAAGGAGCCTACGAGTTAATGGATTACGACGGAATTCCACTGGCGCAGCCCCGCAACGGGTTGTACCTCAAGCGTTACTATGCTTAAATAGTGACCAATATGCATGCACTTCGATTTGCGTTATTATGCTGGGGGCATGCAAACTTAAAATCGAGCAGTTTTACCGCGGAATTTATGCTCGTTAAAAAATAGAAAAGAGAGATCCGAGCAGTTTTAGCACATAGTTCATGCTCGTTAAAAAATAAACATAAGATCGAGCAGTTTTACCGTGGAATTTATGCTCATTAAAAAATAGAAAAGCGTGAGCAAAAGTTTCCTCCAGAGTTTAAGCTCATTAAAAAATGAACCTATGCCGGTAAATAGCCATTGTGATCATAAATTTATTAGCCTTAAAAAGCCTTGGTCGTGTTTTGCACCCGCCACCTCCATTCCATTTGGCCAATCATTCACCTCCATATGATTGTTTACCTATTTTGAGGAAACAGCTGCGAAGAGTGATTTCACCTAGCCATCCTTGTGACACTGCCGTGATTGGAAAATTCCAACCTGTACCTGGAATCTGCTGCTATCCTTGTTTATCACTCGTTCCTCAAAAGACGAGTCTTCTTTGAGCTCTTTTCTCCTGACTCGTAAAATATGAAAAGTTTGCCGAGTTTTGGCCTTCCAGCTCGTTAAAGTGACCGGAAGAGCTATCCCTCCTTTAGATTTTAATCTTTTTGGACCTGAGGGATTATTACACAAAAAGGTCGAGCGCTTGTTTTATTCGGCTCGTTAAAGTTATCGAAAACTCATCCCTTCTGTATTGTTTTATACTTTTTCGGACTTAAGGGATTAGATGACGAAAAAGGAATTTTGGAGTTAACTTTCTGTACCTTTTCAGACTCTCTAAAAATGAAAAGGACCGAGTTTTCCTTGTCGTTAGACTCGTTAAAATGATTAAATAGCGACAAACTTGTCTTTAGACGAGAACGAGTTTCCCTATCGCTAGGCTCGTTAAAACATAGCGATGGGCTTGCCCGAAGGGCAGGTTATAGAACAAGCATATGTTATCCTCCTCAAGCTTGACAAAAATAAAGAGGTACTGGTCAGAAATGACTGGGGAAAAATTGGGAGAACCTCAAAGCTTTAATGGTAGCAAGTCGCTCTTGAACATGACACTTTGTCCTCCGTATCACATCGGGTTGGGTTGTTTCATTCACCGGTCTCATCACCATGGTCTTCGCCAAACCATCCATATTTGGGGTAATGCTACCGATTCATCACATCAGTGTCGTTATATGTTCAAGAGATGTTGTTCAGAAAGATTCAACCGTGTCCCATCCACTGCCATACATTATCCTTCATCCACCCAAGATCGCCACCCTGAATCATATTTCACAGATTGTTTTCACCTCCACTAAAATCATTAGCTCCGTTCCATGTCACTGATGTGGGATTCATTAAGGCCCTCCTTTGACGGATCGCTTCTTGTCGACTTCAGCTCATTATCCAAGAAGTTGATCTAGGAACAAACCCCCTCAGTACTTTGAAGCTTGCATGCCTCAATGGCAAGTTTCTCACTTCCGGCGACAGGTATACATCAATGACCTTCGACCAGAAGATTTTGCGTGGTGTTCGACGCCAAGTCCTTTATTCACACCACGTGAATTGTACTGCGGTACCTTGAGGGTCATTATCATTATCGGTGATTCCTCTCGCGCTTGTTAACAGTTTACATTATTGACCGGTAATCAAGCGATGTCTTTCCATGTTCGACTTCAGCGCAATTCTCACATGGATTGACTTGTACTTAGAGTGAAGATCGAACGAGTTTGAAGACCCCGAATCTAGTTTCATCCATCCGGGCTGCGATATATATTCAGGAAAAATAAAGACATTTGATATGTACATCATTGCAACAGATGATCATCCTACTCAAAGGATGATAATTTCAGCAGAGAATTATCAGTCTACCATCAGACGATTGTCTGTTATATGTACCAAAATAAATTTATAAAGCTGAGCATGGGAATGCCCGCCTCAGCTAGATCATGAAAGCAGAATGAAAAATAATGTATTGTATTGTATTTTATTACAGGTCACCTCTCAGCGATTGAATGAACTTCGGATCCTCCTGATAAAGCATTTCACCCGATAAACGACCTCATACTTTAGGGGGAAACTGTTATAGACATTTTTGTGCCTTACAGCATGGAGCATGAAATGTCAATAATCTAAGGGATCCAAAGTCCCTAAACATGTTGTTCCTACCCCTAGAGGAACAAGGTCAGCAAACCACAGCACTAAATATCAGTTCTCCACCTGAAAACACTCAAAAACAAGCTAATTCTGGATCATGTCAACTGCTCCACTGAGCATCTGCACTGAATGTCAACTGCTCCACTCTGCACCTGCGCTGAATGTCAACAGTAATGAAGGCTACCTGCGCTGGGCGAGTTTGGCCAAGTGGCACAGTCATTCCTCAAGGTGTCAATGCCCAGGAAGCTTCCAAAATGACACTTGGATCAGGGAATTCGCCTAGTGATGAGTAAGAGGGTCTAGATCTCCAAGTGGAAGAAAGAACCTCCAAGTGGACTCAAGAACTGAAGAATAACTGAAGTGGGAGAGGACACTAGTCAGCTCCATGCCAAGCTCAAGCTGACTCATCCTTTCTCCAAATCTCCTATATATAGAGCTCTCTCATGAGGTCTAGGGAGGCTGGAATCTTGTGAATGTAAGGAAGTGCTGTTGGTTTGAGTATAGAACTATTGGGTGATTTGCTTGAAGGAGGTGAAGAGGAGATTTCTTTCTGCTGGGAGGTGTTGCTGGATTGGGCCTCTTATGGTTGTAACACTCTCAGAATTTTACTTCTTCCATTAATAAAGCATTTGAGGTTCTTCTATATGCATGTGTCTCAATGGCGTATTGGTACTTGTATATTTGATTTATTCTAATCCTTGAATCAATTATGAATGTATGCTTCTTGTAGTTTCCCTCTCTTGTCATTTTGCAGGATCTTGGTGTAGCTGGGCCAGTAAAAGAGCAAGGAGCTGGGAGCAAGCAGCAAAGAGAGAAGATTGGATCAATCATTAGCGGAAGATAACGGTTAGTGGATCTCTTTCTCCCCTCTCTTACATCTCATAAAGAAGTAATCTCGAATAGCTTTGCTTCGATTGTTGCTGAGGTACTATCACCCTTAGAGTGGGATAGGGTCATTCTGTATTGGATACTTTTCCCAACAACACCCAGCCCAATATGAAATTGAGCAATAAGTAGGCACAACAAGTTTGCAATGGGAAAATATAGTATCCTGCTTATGTTGTGGAGATCCAAGAGATCAACCTTCTGTATGGGAAGGTACTCCCATATTCTCACCCACCTTCTCCACCCGAAGATCGTGAATAAGAGAAGTAATATGGTACCCTTCAAGCCAATGCACCTCCCTATCCTGAAATTTTGGTCCAACCTAAACAAAACACCCCAGAAGAGGCTAAACTTCTGGGAGAATTAAAGAGCTTGTGTGTTAAAATACCCCTTCTCTAGGCCATCGAAGATGTCCCCATTTACAACAAGCTTATAAAGGAATACTGTTTCAAGAGTTTAGGGAGAATAAAAAGAGATGCCCCCACTATCAATGTTGTTGGGCAGTTGTCTGATCTAATGCTTGGGAGGGTGATCTTCCCAAAGTACTTGGATCCTAGTAGCCCAATAGTGGATTGGCACATTACTAACATTGTGATCCCTAATACCTTGATTGACCTTGGGTTTTTAATCAATGTTATGACCAAGGAAACTATGATAAATCTCAACCTTTAAAGATCCTTGAGGAAGACCACCATAGTATTGTAGCTTGCAGACAGATCCACGGTATCCCCTGAACGAGTTATTGAGGATGTGATGGTCTATATTGACTCCTAGGAGTATTCCATAGATTTCCTTGTCCTCTAACCCAATACCAACTTTAATGGTTACCCTCTCATCCTAGGGAGACCTTGGTTCGCCACTATTGATGCTTACATTAGTTGCAGGGTTGGGAACATGATCATCAAGAATGGGCATCTCTCAAAGAATTTGGTATTATATCCCCTGCTAAACTCTTTGTTGGGCATGAATTACCCTTGTGGATAAAGGACGAGGAACAAGAAGACCTTTATCAATCATCCCTCTGCCCATTTTTTAGACTAGACACTACTGTGCAAAGTAGGAAACTAGATGAAGATGACCTTATTGACCACTTCTTATAGAATCAACCTCCTACTATCATGCCATTTGATGAATTGGTGGAGGAATCCTTGGAGAAATATGAGAACAAACCATAGACCAATCTGTTCTCTGCCGATTCTAATCTATATCATGCCAAGGTTGTGGAAATCATCCCATATAAGACTCTAAAAATCAACCCTTCCTTCTCAACCAAGAAAGAAGAGAAGTTATGTATTGTGTTAAGGCAGCATCTTGATGCCTTTGCAAGGTAATACAAGGAAATAAAAGGGGTGCATCCCTTAGTTTATACTCATCATACATACATCAAGGAGGGATGAAAACCTGTGCACCAACCCCAGAGGAGGATGAATCCTTCCCTTAAGGATATTTTAAAAGAAGAACTGAAAAAGTTGTTAGATGCAGGGTTCATATACCCCATTTCAGATAGTGAATGGGTGTCTCCTCTTGTCATAATACCCAAGAAAAATGGGAAGTAGAGAATTTGTCTTGATTGTAGAGAAATTAACAAGGCTACAAAGAAGGACCATTTCCCACTACCTTTCATTTATCAAGTCCTAGATGGCCTTGCAAGGAAGAAATTATTTTCTTTCTTATATGGATTTAGTGGGTATAACCATATTCAAATCAGCCCTGAGGACCAAGATAAGACCACATTCACATGCCCATGGGGACCTTTTCCCATAAGGTCCTTTCATTTGGCTTGTGTAATGTTCCTGCTACTTTCCAGAGGGAAGTATTGAGTATCATTGTTGACCTTATGCATGACACTATTGAGATATACATGGATGATTTCACCCCTTATGGGAGTGAATTTCTAGAAGCCCTTTCTAATCTATGTAAATTATTGAGGAAATGTATTGAAATGAATCTTTCATTGAGTCCCGAGAAATGTGAATTTTTTATGAATGCAGGGACTATCCTAGGCCATTTCATATCCAAGGAAGGGATCCAGGTTGACCCCAATAAATTTTCCATCATTAGAAAGGTCCCTACCCCTCAAAAACAAAGGGATGTCAGAAGCTTCCTTGGGTTGGTTGGATATTACATAAGATTCATCAAGGACTTCAGTAAGTTGGCCTCACCCCTATTCTGATTGTTGGCCCAAAGATTCAGACTTTTGTTGGACAGACAAGTGCTAAGAGGCATTTGAAAAGCTGAAAGAAAAATTGACCATTGCACCCATCCTTAGAGGCCCCAATTGGGCATTGCCTTTCCACATCCACATAGATGCATCAGATAAAGTTGTAGGAGCAGCCTTAGGACAAGTGGAAGACAAATTTCCTTATGCAATATACTTCATTAGTAAGAACCTTTCTAAATTTGAACTCAACTATACAATCACTGAAAAGGAGCTCCTAGTTGTGGTGCATTCTTTGAATAATTTTAGGCACTATATCACTGGATATCAAGTCTTTTTTCATACTAATCATGCAACAATTAAGTATTTAGTGCATAAAACCTGACGTCAATGATAGAATCATTAGATGGTTGTTATTATTACAACAATTTGATCTAACTATTGTTGACAAGCTGGGAAAGGAGAATGTGGTTGCAGGTTTCTTGTCAAGGCTAACCTCACTTGCAGGAAATGAGGAGATGGTAGATGATCAACTTCCAGATGAACATTTATTTTTCATCTGTTATCTCCTTGGTTTTGATATAGAAAATTACTTGGTTGCTAGGAGGTTCCCTCCTAATTTATCCTTCAGGGAGAAAAGAAAGATTTTTAGGAAGAGTGCCCCTTTCACCTAGATTAGGGAATATATTTTCAACTTGGGGCTAGATCAAATTCTAAGAAGATGTGTGAGAGAGGATTTGGTCTAACATCTTCTCTGCATGCCATGATGGGCCTTGGTGGGGGAATTTTGATTTTAAAAGGACAACATTTAAATTTCTACAAGTTGGCTACTACTTTCCTACTCTACATCAAGATGCAAGAAGGTACACTGCTAGGTGTGATAACTCCTAAAGGATGGGTAAGTCCACACCTAAGGATGAGATTCCATAGCAACCTCAGTGACTCTGGAGCCATTTGAGAGGTGGGGCATGGATTTCATTGTGTCCATTGATCTCCCACCTTGGAAAAGGAGGTATATCATTGTGTGCATCGATTACTTGACAAAGTGGGATGAAGCAGAGGCAATAAAGGAAGCAATAGAACAGAAAGTGGTTGAATTCCTAAGGGAAAACATATTTTACAAGTTTGGTTTTCCAAGGGAGTTGGTCATTGATAAAGGGACACAGTTCACCTCGAATTTGGTTGAAGACATCATGGAGAAACACCACATCAAGCATAGGAAATCCACTATCTATGACCCTCGAGAAAATGGGTAAGTGGAGTTCACAAACAAAGCCTTAGAGAACATTTTGACCAAGGTTGTTAGCAGTAGCAGAAGGGATTGGGATGATAGACTTATAGAGGCCACTTAGGCATACAATACCACCTAGAAGAACACCACTGGATTTACCCCATTTGAATTGGTTTATGGAAAGAAAGCCCTGTTGTCCATTGAGTTTGAATACAATGCCTTAAGGATGGTAGCATAGTTGGATTTATACCTCACTACAGCATAACAAAAAATCCTACTTCAACTCAATGGTTTGGATGAGTTCATATTGTAGACTCTCATGCACACTTAAGTAGTCCAACTGCAAAGGAAGGTTTGGCATGACAAACAAATTAGGGAGAGGGCCTTCCAAGAGGGTGACCAAGCCCTTTTGTATGATTCAAGGTTCGAGGATTTCAAAGGGAAAATGATGACAAGGTGGTTGGGCCCCTATCTAGTGGGAAAATGTTATGAGAAGGGGTCTATACAAATTAGAACAATTGATGAGGAAGGTATTCCATTACTTGTTATTGGTTACCGATTGAAGTTATATAAGAAGCCTCTGTCAAAAGAGGAGTTTACTAGTTTAATAAGTAGGGATATGAATGTAATTGGGGGTCTCACAACCCTTGTTTCATCCAACCATTGATCAAAAAAAGAAGGCAAAGAAAAAAAAATGAATAAAAGACCTAGGTGAAAACCTCCATGAGGCACCTAAGGCCAACTCTAGGGTTGAAAACCTCCTAGAGGTAGCCCAAGAGCAAAAAAAAGAAAAAAATAAAACAAATCCCCAGGTGAAAGCCTCTTTTGAGGCACTTGGCGCAGGCTTGCAGATTGAAAATCTCTTTAGAGGTAGCTTGCGGGTCTCAAAAAAAAATAATAATAAATAAAAGAGAAGAGGATAAAGCAACACAAAGGTAAAGGAGGCCTTACACTATTTCTACTAACAAGTTTTTGCAAGGTTCCAGCCACGATCAAAGAACAACATCAAAGGGAAGCAGGGGTTCCACATTCCACTTTTACACCTCCCAAGCTAGTCTCTTGCATGTCCTTCATCACTCCGTCCATCTCCCTACATTCCTCCACCATCAGGAACCCCATCTTACTCAGTTCTGCCTCAATCTTACAGTTGCTATAGGATTGTCCTGAACTACTATAGGATTAACTAGAATTGCTATAGGATTGAGATCATCATAGGAAAAGGGGTCAGATATCATGTTTTTCTTGGGGAAATGAAGGGATGGGTTCACCATACCTCCATCATATTTCTTCCACATCACTTATCCATTCTTTCCATCCAAAATTTCACCTTTGTTCATGAAAAAACCTCTATTTCTGCCACTTATTCACGAGTTATCACCACCATCAGAGTTTTTAGTCCCTGTCAATAGGCTCACCATGAAATATACAATTCTATGATTATATTTCACAAAGGAGATTGTGATTTTGGAAGGGTTTGTGTGACTACTACCAAAAAAAATAAATTAAATTAAATTAAAAATAAATAAATAAATAATAAAATAATAATTATTAATTAATTAATTAATTAAAAATTAAATTAAATTAAATAAAAATTTAAAAAAAATAAATAAAAAAAAAAAAATAAATATCCAATCTTGTAGCAGCCTACACAAACCCTATAGAACCACAATCAAAGACACCTAACTACTCTTGAATGAAAACTCGACCATCCAAAAGCATTGAGAGACCATCCTTGAGATTTTGGGAAGCCACAACACTCTTGAGGAGTAGCTACAAGGGCATTGATCACCTTCAAAAGTAGTTGATCGATTTCTGAAGAACCTATATCAGAAGACTTCACTTAGTCAGGCACACATCAAAGAATATCCATTAAAAAAAATCGTATTTTTATGCAGAAAAGGACCAGTACGAGAGATAGCACCTCCATAGGCTAGCAGAACAATCACTGAAGCAGCATGCAGGAATCAACACAAGCTCAACATCACTAGGTAGGCTTAGGTATGACACTCGTCGCCTCTTCCTTTAAGCGCATAATGGTTCAAAAGAGTTTTTAATGGATGAGGGACAAATATTATAAGCTGGAGGTGGCAAGTAAACTTGGCCACCCTCGGGCAGTTAAAGTGCAGTTCAATCACCTTTCATGCAAAATGGAAAGGTCAAACAAAAGGGGGGTGCTGATTATGAGGAGTGCAGACCAACGATCCAAAAAAGGAAATATGTGTATGAAAGGTAGGGCCAACTCACAAAGCATGTTGAACCCACTACCACAAGAGGAAATAAAAAGGACATGCCCGACTTCATTTGTACCAAGGAGCTCATTCCCAAAACGGTCGGAGAGGCCCACTGAGGCATCGAGAGGTGATCTAGCTATGACCAAGGTGTCCCTAGGGTGATACAGAGAAGCTACAAGGTCAACTAGCAGGTGTTATAGGGTCAGAAGAAAGTGCTACAGGATCAAAGGAAACTGCTACAGGATTGCAAAACAATTGGTACAGGATCGGACCGAGAAAGGAAAGAGGGTCTGAATCGACTAAATTGTTCCTCCAAATACCCATAATCATGAAGAAATCACCTAGGGAAGATTAAGTAGTGTTTTTATCACCACGTTGTATGATCAAAAGGATTTAATTGAAATTCTTCTTGTGTATACTTCCTATAGCAAATCCCTATAGAATTGAATTTATCTTAAAAAAAAATTATATGTAGGAGGCAAGGTGGCAACAAATATAGTCTACTTGAAGTGTGGCCTATAATTCTCCTTCCTCTGAATAGAAGTAGAGTGCCAACTCTCTCACCCCTATCTTGAAACCCTAGGTTTCTCAAAACAAAACCTCCACACAAAAAAAAAAAAAAAAAAAAAAAAAAAAAAAACCTATTTGAGAAATTTGAGGAAACGGTTGTAGGAAACATGGGAGGTAGTTTCAATAGAAGAAATCCCACAGACACTCACAAAATCCATCAACATCCTCTTGTTAGAGATATATTCCTAAGACAACAATGGATGGGATTCTTTGAAAAATTGAAAGGGTATTATGATGAGATAACCCATGAATTTTCCATGGCCCTTCACTCTCAGGGGGAAGACAGTGCCACAATTGTTGTTAAGTGACTTTCATCCATGTGAATTCATATCTCATTAGCAGAGTAACCACCATACCCTTAGGGGTAAAATGGGGCAAATAATATAGAATGGAAGACATCAAAACCATGAAATATGTCTTCCACCCTTAAGAGAAGCCTATTGAAGACAATAATGGAGTAAGAAGGGAAAGCATCCCTTACCCTTGGGATGAAGTGGCCTATAGCATCCTTAAGTACATATCTTGTGAAGGGAGGTTGAGTGTTGTATATGCCTATCAATTTAGGCTACTCTATGAGATAAGGTTCTAAACAGAGTTGCCCATTCCAAAAAGGCTTATTGTGTCACATTTCCTCCTTTAGTCCATGATTGAAATGAGCCAGAGGGTGAGGGAAGGGAAGCACTAGTACATTTCCCATCATGACCTCATAAGGATCATTGTTATGGATGCCTTAAGCCACCTCAGGAGCCCTATGTTGTGGACTAATTTTTTGGACATGGATAGGGAGGCCTTCATTGAAACACAAGCCCAAATGATCTGAAAATGAGATCTTAAATCAATATTAAGGTATTACAGACTCATGTGCAGGAATGCCTATATTATTTAGTGCAATGGATCGAAAAGATTGCAAATAATATAGACAAGGAACAGTTATATAACATAACAAACACACACATCAACACAGAAATTAATCAAGGAGTTCACCAGACTTCCTGGCTACGTCTCTTGGTCCAGCTTTCAGTGTCGACCTCTATATTATGTCTTCAAGAGCATATTATTACAAGTGTGAGCTCAAACCGAGTCTCAACACAACAATGACAAAACAACAGGAATTTGCTTGAAATCCTCAAGTCTACAGGAGTCCACAAACTCTCCCTCTTGCTCTCTGTCTTCTGCTTTCTCTTGTTCTCTCTCTGTTTGTCCATGCCCTCTTCTGTGCTGCCATTGAATGGCTTTTAAGCCTCTCGACCCTGTCTATTCGCCTTCCCTCTTCTGGTTCCCGGCTGCTGTCCCTTTATCTCCTTCTTGAGCATTTAACAATCATTGCTAAACACTCTAAGGTATGGTGGCCACCTGTTTTTTAAATGGAAAGGACCACTGGCACAGGTGAAATCCCAAAAAGACGTTTCTCTATTTACACAAAGAAATACATAGAAAACATAGAAAAATCCGACAAAACACTTTTTATCGAACTTCAAATAGTATCCAGTCGCGTCCATAATCCCTATCAAGTTTGTGCTTAATCGCTATTGCAAGTCGTAGTGCCCATATGTAATGGTTTCCTTTGTATTTGGGTTTATAACGGAAATACAAGGAAATACATAGAATACATTGAAAAACCTGACAAAAACATTTTATCGGAACTCAAATTATATAGTGCCGCATTTATAAACCCTTTAGGGTCCGGCTTTATCGCTATCGCAAGTCACATGTTTCATAGGCCCCGCTCCTTTGTATTGCTCTGATGTGATATTGCGATCGGTGATCGCATATCGCAATGTCTTCAGTCCCCGGTAAGTCCTTCCTTTGGCCATGTTGCGATGCAACAGCACGATCAGCGATCGCATATTGCTAATCCTCAAGCTCTTGGTAAGTCCTCCTTTGTGTTATAGCGATGTGATATTGCGAGTTGATCTGGACCATTGATCTGTGTGCTCGATCAACGGTCCTCATTAAATTGTGTTGATCGCTATCGCGATTTCCATAAGGCTGCCTCCGATATACTCTGTTGGCGTCTCCCTATTGCAATATCCCGATTCAATCTGGACCGTTGATCTATATGATCCAACAGCTCTAGTGCAGCAGCATTTGAACCTCCAATAGCTCTGTTTTCCTCAATTCTTTCATTGTTTTCCCTTGCGATAGTGTTTTCGATAGTTAATATACATGAAGACTTAGAGGTTTTAGGATCCATTTTGGATCACGCCTTCCCACTGAAAAGCTTTTGGACCACAAAAAGTTGGTTTTTAGGCATCGATCAAGTGAGGATATAGCTCCCTCACTTGTTTAACTTCCATCCATCATGCCTTGCTTGGATTTGAACCTTTGATCCCTACTCTCAGGTACTCAACATCCCCTCAATGCGTAGTTCTCACCTTCCTATCCAAAACTATGTCTTCCTGTAACTCATTAAGATACTCAGGAAACTAACTTTTCTCTTCAGGATCTTCAATCAATGAAGGTTCATACAATCTCAAGTTTTCTACATTAACAACTGAATAGATCTGCATATAAGCTGGTAAATCAAGGCAAAAATCATTTTCACCAATTTTATCAAGTATCTTGAAAGGTCCATACCTTATTGGTTTTAGCTTCTTACCTTCACCTTGCATTCTGTCTTTGCTGATGTATAACCAGACTTGATCACCAACTTGAAAACTATGCTCAACTCGATGTTTGTCATGTCTTGCCTTGTACTTGGCTTGACTTATTTCCAGTTGTTCCTGTACTCCTGGTGAATTTCCTGGATTTGTTCAATGAACTTGGTTGCTTTGTCCACATCATTGTGTCCATCAACTACTATGTCTTTACCAAAGACAAAATCCAATATAAAACCAAAACAAGTCTCAAAAGGATATCTCTGAGTAGAAGCGTGCTTGGCACGGTTGTAAGCATGTTGTACATAACACAAATGCTCATCCCAAAGCCTGGGATGCTTGCTGCAATAGCCTCTTAGAAATTAGATCACTGTCCTATTGACCACTTCTGTCTAACCATCTGTTTGTGGATGAAATGTTGTGCTCTTCTTCAACCTAGTGTCCATCAACTCCCATAGATTTGACCAAAACTTCCCAATAAATCGAGAATCTCGATCAGATACAATAGAAGTGGGTAACCAAAATGAACCCATACATTCTGAAAGAACAACTTTGTTGTTTGTTCAATTGTAACTTGCTTGTTACAAGGTATCAAAATACACATTTTACTGAACCTATCCACAACAACATACAGATAATCATGACCTTTTCTAGACTTTGGCAATCCCCCAACAAAGTCCATGGAAACACTTTCCCAAGGATGAGAAGGAATTGGAAGTGGAGTGTACAAGCCTAATTTTCTATTACTGGGCTTGCTTGTAGAACACATAGTACACTCTTTGATATATCTAGAAACTGTCTCATGCATTCTTGGCCAATAACAGAACCTTTGCAATTGTGCAACTGTTTTACTTACACCAAAATGACCTGATATAAGAGAAGTATGTGGTTCTTGAATTATGTTAATTCTTTCATTTTGTGGAATGCATAACTTTCCCAAATGATATAAGAGTTGGTCCTTTACATAATAATCTAATTCTTCTACTTACTTGCCATGACTTAAAGTTTCATATACATCTTTAAAATCTACATCTTGAGCATATTGTTCAATGTAACTTTCATGCATTACTGAGTTATGCTTAAGTATAGTAGATGCATTTATGATTGGTCTTGATAACATGTCTGCAACCTTATTGTGTATGCCCTTTTCATATCTGATGACAAGATGAAATTGTTGTAGAAAACACATCCACCTATAATGTCTTGATTGCTGCAATTTAGTTTGTGAGTGCAAATATTGAAGTGGTTGATGATCTATATGTATGATTGTTTCTTTACCCATTAGGTAATATTTCCACTTTTTCACACTTTGTACTAATGCATACAATTCTTTATCATATGTGGGATAATTAACTACTGTAGAAGTAAATGTCTCAGAATGATAGCATATGGGTTTTCCGTGTTGCATCAACACTTCTCCCATGGCATAGTCACTAGCATCTGTCTCAATCTCAAATGGATGTTGAAGATCTGGTAGTGCTAGTATTGGTGTTGTACTGATTTTCTCTTTTAAGGTGTCAAAGGCTTTCTGTTGTTTGCCTCCCCACTGAAACACCTGTTTCAATCCTGTTAAAGCATGTAATGGAGCTGCAATCAAAAAAAAGTTAGCAATAAACTTTCTCCAATATTGTGTTGCCCCTAGGAAACTTCTAACATCTATAGCAGATTTGGGTCTAGGCCAGACTTCAACCTTAGAGGGATCTATCTTCAATTCACCACCCCCTACAATATGACCCAAATAATTTAAAGATGTTCTACCAAATTCACATTTTGACAGTTTTACATAGAGATTTTCTCTTTTTAAAACATCTAAAGTCTGCTTTACATGCTTTACATGGTCTTCCCATGTCTTACTAAAAACAAGAATTTCATCTAAATAAACAATTACAAATTCATCAATAAATGGTCTGAGTACATCATTCATAACTCTCATAAATGTAGCAGGAGCATTAGTTAAGCCAAAAGGCATAACCAACCATTCATACAGCCCTTGCTTTGTCTTGAAAGCAGTCTTCCATGCATCCTGTTCTGCAACTCTGACCTGATGATAACCACTTTGCAAGTCTAACTTAGAAAATTAAATTGCTTCTTTCAATTGATCTAATAAATCATCAATACGAGGAAGAGGATAATGATTCTTGATCGTTATTTTATTTAGTGCTCTATAATCAATGCACATTCTCCAAGAACCATCTTTCTTTCTCACCAACACAATTGGAGATCCACATGGTGACGTGCTTGGTCATATAAACCCTTTATCGAGCAACTCCTGTACCTGCTTCTTTATCTCTGCATTCTCTAAAGCTGACAACATGTACATTCCAATGTTAGGTAATGGAGCATCTTGTTGCAGACAAATATCATGTACTATTTCCCTTTTGGGTGGCAAACCTTTAGGTTCTTGAAATAGGATATCATATTCTGAAACAACTTTAACTAAATCAGCTTTCTGTTTAGCATCACAGCCTTCAAATACATTGGTTTTATCAGGGTCCTTTTCCTTTACAACCATTAGTAAAAATTGCTTACTTGAATTCACAATTCTTTTCATCTGTCCTGAGTTTATGAGAGAATAGTTACCCTTGAGTTTATGAGATCTTACAATATATTCCATTCCATCTTTAGTGAGTTGATACTTATTTTCAGCTCTATAGAAAATAGCTTTCCTATCATCCAAGTATGGACTTCCCAAAACAATACCACATATATCCAATGGAACTATATCTAACTCAACCTCATCTACAGATGTTGATCCAATAGCAAACCTAAGTATACATTGTCTCGTTACTTGTAGCTTTGTTTTATCACACACCCAACCTAATGGATATGGCTTCTCATGAGGTTTTGTTTGTAATCCCAACATCTTTACAATTGTTTCAGAAATAAAATTTACTTGTGATCCACTATCAAACAAAGTATCAATCTTATTTTTCTTGGAAATTACTCTAATACGAAAAAGCTCATTTCTTTCTCTCTTATTATTTTCATTATCAACAGATTGTGCAGAATTACTTGTGGATGCTTCAGAATATTTACCTTTAATACCTGTGGTTGTAACTGTTGTTTCATCACCTGAATCTGATCCCACGTCCTACTGAATAGCTGCAGCATTCTTTTTCTTCCTTCCACCGAACTTCTTATATCTTCGTTCTAGATGAAAAATCCAGTAGTGTGCCTCATCGTGTCCTTCTTTCTTGCAATGAGTGCATAAAGGTTTATTCTTCTGTACAGTGTTTTCTTTCCTCTCCTTCCATTTTAGTTTCTTCTTTTCCTTACTCTTGCTTACAGAATATTTAGATGATCCCCCAACCTCTGGGTTTACATTCTTACCTCTAGCCTCTAGATGTGTTGCTTGAACTGATACATCATCTAGGCTAGTGGGATTAAACATGAGTATAGTATGCTTTAAATACCCATGAAAACCACCTATATACTTCAATAAAGTCTTAGGTGAGTCTAAGGATATACCTTGAGTTAAAGCTCTTTTCCTGAATTCCTGAGTATAACTTTGTACACTCTAACCCTTCAATTGATGAAGAGTTTTCCAACTCATCATTGCCTGCTGCATGTAAGCTAAAGAATAGAATTTCTTTTTGATAGCAGAAACAAATTCATTCCAGGTAGAAATGATTTTACCATGTTTTTGCAGATCAGCTTGTGTCTTGCCTTCCCACCATACTAGTGTAGTTCCTCTAAGTCGAAGGCTAGCCAACTGAATCTTCCTCCTTTCTGAATCAATGTTTTGCACCCTGCAATATACATCAATCTATCTTATCCAATTATCTAGCTTCTCTGCATTTAGTTCTCCATCATAAATTTGCAAATCAAACTTCACATCTAATTTAATAAAAGAAGTTTTCTTCTTTTTATTATCAGGGCTAGTTTTATGCGAAGAAGATGATGAGGATGATGAAGGTGATGATGGAGGAGATGGTGGAGAAGGAATTTCTCCTTTTCCTTTGCCTTCTGGAGGGGAAACTAGAAAAGGTTCCTCTGCTCCTTTGTCTGGTTTGGGTGTTGAAGTGATTTCACCTTGACCCTTCTTAAACTCCAAATACATCTCTTGCACCATGGCTCGCGTGGCCATAAAGTTGTCCATGAACTGAGATTTTGATCCCAGGAGCTTCTTCTGCCATTCTCCTCTGAAAATAGACTCTTCCAATCTCTGGATTAGCCTCAACAAGTTCTCCTCTCCTATTCTGAGCTTTAATCTAGCTAGCATTCAAAATCCAGCACAAGCTTGTCTAACTTTAAAAAAACCTTAAGCTATGATACCACTTGACCTGAAAATGAGATCTTAAATGAATATTAAGATATTACAGACTCATGTGCAGGAATGCCTATATTATTTAGTGCAACAGATCGAAAAGATTGCGAATAATATAGACAAGGAATAGTTATATAACATAACAAACACACACATCAACACAACAAATAATCAAGGAGTTCACCAGTCTTCCTGGGTACGTCTCCTGGTCCAGCTTTCAGTGTCGACCTCTATATTATGTCTCCAAGAGTAGATTATTGCAAGTGTGAGCTCAAACTGAGTCTCAACACAACAGTGACAGAACAACAGGGATTTACTTGAAATCCTCAAGTCTACAAGAGTCCACAGACTCTCCCTCTTGCTCTCTGTCTTCTACTTTCTCTTGCTCTCTCTATGTTTTTCCATGCCCTCTTCGGTGCTGCCATTGAATGGCTTTAAGCCTCTCAGCCCGGTTTGTTCGCCTTCCCTCTTCTGGTTCCCAGCCGCTGTCCCTTCATCTCCTTCTTGAGCATTTAAAAATCATTGCTAAACGCTCTAAGGTATGGTGGCCACCTATTTTTTGAATGGAAAGGACCACTGGCATAGGTGAAATCCCAAAAAGTCATTTCTTTGTTTACACAAAAAACATAGAAAAATCCGTCAAAACACTTTCTATCAGACTTCAAATAATATCCAATTGCATCCATAATCCCTATCGAGTCCATGCTTGATCGCTATCACAAGTCACAGTGCCCATATGTCATGGTTTCCTTTGTATTTGGGTTTATAACGGAAATACAAGGAAATACATAGAATACATTGAAAGACCCGACAAAAACATTTTATCGGAACTCAAATTATATAGTGCCGCATTTATAAACCCTTTTGGGTCTGGCTTTATCGCTATCGCAAGTCACATGTTGCATAGGCCCCGCTCCTTTGTATTGCTCCGATGCGATATCGCGACCGGCAATCGCATATCGCAATGTCTTCAATCATCGGTAAGTCCTTCCTTTGGCCATGTTGCAATGCGATATTGCGATGCGATATCGTGATTGGCGATCGCATATCGCTAATCCTCAAGCCCTCGGTAAGTCCTCCTATGTGTTATAGTGATGCGATATTGCGAGTTGATCTTGACCGTTGATCTGTGCGCTTGATCAACAATCCTCATAAAATCACGTTGATTGCTATCACGATTTCCATAAGGCCGCCTCCGATATACTCCGCTGGCCTCTCCCAATTGCGATATCCTGATTCAATCTAGACCTTTGATCTGTCTGATCCAATGGCTCTAGTATAGCGGCATTTGAACCTCCAATAGCTCTATTTTCTACCATTCTTTCATTGTTTTCCCTTGTGATAGTGTTTCCGATAGTTAATATACATGAAGACTTAGAGGTTTTAGGATCCATTTTGGAACACCAAACCTTGAAACAACATGAAGAGACCAAAAAATCTAGTGTTGGAGGTAAGCAAGAGGAAGAAGAAGAGGTTGAATAACAAGAAGAAGAAGCTGAAGAGAAAAAAGAATAATAAGAGGAAGAGTTTGAAGAGAAGAAATAAGAGGTTGAAGGATAATTTGGAGAAGAGAGGAAAGAAGAAAGAGGGAAACAAAAGGCAACATAAGAGACCCTCGGAGAGTCCTCTAGACCTCAAAACAAGGGAAAACAAAAGAAGCAAATAAGCTTCTCAGAGGGGAATACATAACAATAGTTGGTTTCTACATTGGAATCCCCTAGCACACATATCAGACTCAAGAGGAGGTATCCCAGGCAAGGCCTCTTATTCTTTAAAATAAGAAATAGCACTAGGATCAAACAAGGGAAGCCTCAACCTCCTTCAATAGTCCCTGTTGAAATGTGGCAACAAGAATATTCCAATTTAATTTGTCCTTGAATTAAATTGTGAATTAAAATCTAATTTAGTCTTAATAGCTACTTGGAAATAATTAATTAATTTGTTTCAAGTTAATTAGTTGGAGAAATTCAACTTAGAAGTCTTTCTGAAGTCATGCAAGAGTTATCCCTTAAATTAAGGAGATAAGATTGAGTTATATTTGAATTGTAATTAGTTAACTCTTTTTACTGAGTTAAGTCCATTTAAATTAGTTCCAAACTATTTGAGGAACTAATGGAGAGTTAACAGTCAGTTGATGCATGCATGCACTCAACTAGTGTACTTCAATTAACTAAAGATTCCCTCATCAGAAACTCATGCATGTCTATTTTGAGAAAGACCCAGTTGAGATTAAAGTCAAGGACAATGTACTATAAGTTGCATGTGTTTGCTTATAAAGAAAACTCATGCATGTAGTCAAGGCATCATTCCTTGAGGACTGCGCAGTTCTAACAGTGTGTGAGAGATTGTTACACTTGGTAACAGTAGAATCATACCAGAGGAACAATGTAAGGAAATAGGAGCTTGGAGGGCAGAGAGGAAGGCTGGAGAGAAGCCTAGATTGCCTATGAGCATCTGTGAGGATTGTACTGAGAGATGGCTGGCTATGAGAGCTAAGGCTTTGTATGATTCATATGTATTTCCACCTTGTATGATAATACAGATAGTGGGGTTTTTAGTTGAGGCTTTCCCCAAAGTATTTTAATCTGTATTGTGTGATTGATTCTTCTTCTTCTAGTTATATGTGTTAACCTCGATATTTAAGCTTCCGCAAATTGATAGTAGAAGTAGGTTATAGTATTCTGCTTTGATTTATATTGCATTATTGGGTTAACCTACAACAGATTTTCTACATGGTCTTAAAGCGAGATTTGTAGAGAATTTTCTACATGGTATCGAAGCTGTGAACAGTATACTGAGAAGAGAATTCTTATCATACTTCAAGTTTGGCCAATGGCATTCTATGGCTTGAGACTCGAGTATGCTTTGGAAGGTAGCTTGAATTACATAGCATGGGAATATAGAATGGAGGTTGTATTAGAAGACAATGGCTTGAAGGAATTCATTGATCAAGAAATCCCAAAGCCAGCTTCAACTAATGCACAAGAGTTGGCTGAGGGGAAGAAGTGTGTGGCAAAGGCAAGATGGATCATCCTTGAGGGAGTTTGAGACCATATTGTCTCGAGTCTCCATGGGAATGATACTCCATTTTCAATGTGGAAGACATTGAAGGACCTCTACCAAAATATTAGCGACCAGAGGAAATTGGTGCTCAAGGAAAAGCTTCGAAGAATCAAGATGGAGAAGGGCGATAATATTTCCACATATCTGAAAAAGCTCACCACATGTAGAACTGAGCTTGGAAGTGTGGGAATAACTATTGTTGATGATGATATGGTGAGCCTCGCTCTCCTTGGCCTTCTAAAGATTTGGAATAGCTACCAGGACTCTGTGAATGGAAGGGAGAAACTGTCATATTAGGAACAACTATGGTTGGATCTTATGCAGGAGGAGACCAGGAGGAGCACACGAGATGGTTCTTCATCCAAGGATGATGATGAAGAAAATTTGGCCTTAGCAAGTAAGGAAAGTAAAGGGAAGGGGAAAGCTTCCCATTTCAAATTGAATTCTTTTCATGGAGGGAAGAAGGCTGACAAGTCTAAAGTAAGATGCTTTAATTGTCACGAGATGGGACACTATGTGACTAATTGCCCATCGAATAAGTCTAAGAAGGGATACTTGGAAGGATCAGAAGGTGAGGCATTAGCCTCTCAGTTCGAAACGGACTTTACACTCATCGCATGTGTGGTGTCATCGATGATGGGTTGTGTCTGGTATCTTGACAGTGGAGCCTCATTCCACATGACCGGTGATAAAAATTTATTTAGTGCCTTGGAGGAGAAAGACCTCAAGATGATCATAGAGATGGGTGACGACGGAAGGTATATTGTTTCAGGAATGGGCACGGTTGCTTTTCAGAGGGAGCATGGAGCTCCTATCACCTTGACAGATGTGAAGTATGTGCCTAAACTGAAGAAGAACTTGGTATCGGTCGCGATGTTGGAGGACAAAGGCTATGATGTTGTCTTCAGTAAAGGGAGGCATTCCTAAGACACATAGCCATGGGTCAGACCAAGAGGATAGGGATTCGGGTGAAGAATCTCTATAAACTAGAGGTAGATGATTGTGCAGCATTGAGTACGAAAGTAGAATTGGTGCAAAGCCAAGACATTGGCGAGTTGTGGCACAGGCAGTAGGGCCATTTGCATCATGTGGCTTTGAAGATAACGTAGCAGATATCTACAAGGCTCCCCAAAGGTAAACTTGAGCAAGTTAACACATGCAAAGGTTGTACCTTGGGAAAGTACACCAAGTCTTTCTTTCATGATCAAGACAATCGAGCAGAGGCTATCTTAGAGTGAGTTCATACTGATGTGTGTGGACCATTCTCGATGGCATCCACAGCAAAGCAAAGGTATTATGTGATTTTGATTGATTATTATTCTCGTAAATGTTGGATTTATTTCATGCAGAAGAAGGACCAAACCTTCACAAAGTTTTGTGAGTTCAAAGCTTTGGTCGAGAAAGAGTCAGAGAAGAAGATCAAGGCCTTTAGAAGTGACAACGGTGGAGAATATTTCTCTCAAGAGTTTAAGGACTTATGTGCAGCGGAAGGAATTAAATGAGAGTTGATGGAACCTCATAACCCAAAGCAGAATGGGGTGGCCGAGAGGAAGAACAAAACTATTGTAGGGGCAGCATGGGCAATGTTGTATGACCAAGGCCTACCACTTCACTTGTGGGCTAAGGCATGCAACACAGCAGTCTATTTACAGAATAGAAGCCCGCATCGCATACTTGGGATGAAGACACCAGAAGAAGCTTTCTCCGGTAAGAGACCAGATGTGGGTCACTTCAGGATCTTTGGCTCATCGGTATATTTCCATGTGACAAAGGATGCATGGAAGAAGCTTGAGCCGATAGCAGAGTTGGGGATACTTGTGGGGTACACTGATACACCTAACAACTATTAGGTGTACTTGCCTACCAGTCGAAGGACAGTGGTTCACAGAGATCTCAATTTTGATGAGCAGAAGGCCATGCGAGTTTCCCTTGAGAGGGAGCTCCAACTACAGGCTATGGAGGAACTGTTGGTTCCTAAGGAGGAGGAGCCTCAAACTGATGCGTAGCCACATGCAGAGGTTCCATGAGTGGAGACATCCACTCAAGCAGAGTCTTCCAGAGATGGACAAAAGTGCACAACAAAAGCTGACTGATTGTTGAAGGATGCGAAAGAGAATGTGGGAGCACCATCTTCTCAGTGCAGACAAAGGAGGTCACCTGAGAAGTACACTGGATACATGGCCCTTGCTGGGGAATGTGTTGAGACCAAGCCATCTTCCTTTAAGGAAGTAGTGCACAGCCGATTTGGGTTGATGCTATCGTAGAGGAGTATGACTCCATAGTTCATAACAGTGTTTGGGACGTGGTTCCGAGACTGGAGAACAAGTCAGTTGTGAGTTCATGTTGGCTTTACAAGGTAAAGCAAGCTATTGATGGTAGTGTGGAGAAGCATAAGGCAAGATTTGTTGCCTATGGCTTTTCACAGATCGACGAGGATCATGTTGCTATAGTGTATATTTCGACAGAGGAGCAAGATGCTCACATTTTGACAAAGGCATTGTCAAAGTGTAAATTTGAGTTCCATAGAGACAGGATCTGGGTGGCAGATAATCCCTTTCTTGTTGAGAGGAGTGTTGAAATGTGGCAACAATAATATTCCAACTTAATTTGTCCTTGAATTAAATTGTGAATTAAATTCGAATTTAGTCTTAACAGCTACTTGGAAATAATCAATTAATTTGTTTCAAGTTAATTAGTTGGAGAAATTCAAGTTAGAAGTCTTTCTAAAGTCATGCAAGAGTTATCCCTTAAATTAAGGAGATAATATTGAGTTATATTTGAGTTGTAATTAGTTAACTCGGTTTACTGAGTTAAGTCCAGTTAAATTAGTTCCAAACTGTTTGAGGAACTAATGGTGAGTTAACAATTAGTTGATGCATCCATGCATCCAACTAGTGCTACTCCAGTTAACTGAAGATTCCCTCATCAGAAACTCGTGCATGTCTATTCTGAGAAAGACCCAGTTGAGTTAAAAGTCAAGGATAGTGTACTATCAGTTGCATGTGTTTTATTTATAACAAAACTCATGCATGCAGTCAAGGAATCATTCCTTGAGGATTGCGTAGTTTTGACAGTGTGTGAGAGAGTGTTCCACTTGGTTGAAGGAGAATCATCCCAGAGGAACAATGCAAGGAAATACGAGCTTGGAGGACAGAGAGAAAGGCTTTAGAGAAGCCAGGATTGCCTGTGAGTATCTGTGAGGATTGTACTAAGAGCTGGCTAGCTGTGAGAGCTAAGGCTTTGTATAATTCCTATGTATTTCCACCTTGAATGAAAATATAGATAGTGGGGTTTTTAGCTGAGGCTTTCCCAAAAGTATTTTCATGTGTATTGTGTGATTGATTTTTCTTCTTCTGGTTATATTTTTTAGCGCGATCTTTAAGATTCCGCAAATTGATAGTAGAAGTAGGTTATATTATTCTGCTTTGATTTATATTGCATTATCAGGTTAACCTACAAGCATATTTTCTACATGGTCTCAGAGCGAGATTTGTAGAGAATTTCTACAGTCCCAATCACAATTGATGAATAAGTTAGCCACCAGGAAGGAGAATTGGGACGATGTGAAATGAAAATTAAGGAGGCCACCTCCATAGAAGCCAAGGGAAAGTATCCTTTAACACCCGAATGCCAACCACTAGGGAAGTCACAGCCATGCAACTCAAAGCAAAAATTTCCCTGTTATAGGAAATAATAGAGTTGTTACAGGAAAGAACATAATTGCTATAGGAAATAATAGAATTGCTACAAGATGATGAAGTGCTACAGGAAGAGATAACAACACCTCAAGAGGAGGAAGAAGGTCCACAAGGACTTCAAGGGCCTGATCCACAGCCTGATCTTGGGTCCTATTACAAGTTTGTTGAATCCGGAAGAATTATACCTAAAAATTTGCAATTCCTCTCCTATTTGAGTTTGAAAAAGAGAGAAACAACACTCATCGATGCATGCATATTGAAAAATCCAAGAAAGTAGAGGATGTGGGCTTCATGGAGGAGAAGATGTAAAAAATGGGTAAGGAAATGGTTTAATTGAGGCAAAATGAATCAATCATGAGGGAGTAGTTATAGTTAGAAAACAGGAAGCTGAGAGAGGAAATACGGGAAAGGGAGGCACAACTTGCCACCATGGCAAGCTTGTCCATGGAAGCCATCCAATGTAGGAAACCATCCAAATCATATGCCATTTTCCTCAAAGAACAATGGCTGCAATTCCAAATTAAGACATTATCGTAATATGGATCTCTACCATTCTAGGATTATAGGAGGTTCATTGACTTCTACCAACAGGTAATCATTAAGGATAGGGTCAAATTGGCGAAATTTTATATGCACAACATGATCCTCATAGACATGAACTTTTTGGACCCCAATTCAAGATTGGGGGATGCACAACTGATGGCACCAGACTCTTGGCTAGCCCATGAAGAAATAAGGGCTGAGAAGGTAAATAAGATTATGGCCAAAGAGGAAAGTGAGTCCCTATACATCATAGTAGAGTTATTAATCCCCAAGGTTGTCATAAGTAACCACAACATTATCTCTAGAGATCCCAAATTGGCCCCTCACTACCTTGAAAAACAAGAATAAGTCACCCTCCATTTCAACCATACCTTTAGATTGTTGGGGACTGAGATTTTGTAGGCTTGCCAAGAAGATGGAATACTCTGCACCACAGTCTATAAATCAGGGAATGTCACTCCCCTGAAAGATTAAGGAATTCCCTAAAGAGGACCCCATTCTACAAAATAATTATTCAAATGTTGAAAATCAATTGGATAAAGTTAAAACTTAGTCCTCCCTTTCTATTGGGCCTACAAGGGAGAAGAGATGATGTAGAGGAATAAATGGAGTGGGAAGCCATAGAGGCAAATGAAATATTCTATCCACAAGAGGGCACACCATCCGAGACGCCTTGGGAAGAGGTGACCAGGGTCATGCATGAACTACAAATCGGTGAGTAAGTTCTCAAAGGGTAAGAAACACTTTCAACAAGGAGGTGATGATGGGCCCTATTAGTGTCTATGAGTCACCAATGACAAAATGTACTCTTCCATGTGATTGATAAGGTCTTAGGTCAAATTGTTGTATTTTCAATAAGATTTTTAAATAAAAATTCATCATTGGTCAGTGTCTAGGTATTATTACTACTCCCTCCATTTTCAAGGTTATAAAATGCCATCATGGTCATGTCATCTCTCCTTGTGATAGGGCATCAAAAGAGTGTCTTGGTCATCATTTTGGTAATTAATTCATTCACATTTATACTTAAAGGGTTCAAAGTTACAAATCATGGTTAAGATATGCATTAGGTGTCATCATTTGCTCATGTCATCAAAATCTACATGGGAGTCATGTCATCACCATTCTCACCATCATGGGAGTTAGTAATTAGGGAGAAGTTTTCAAAAAAAAAAATCAAAGGTACATTCACCCCACATGGAGATGTAACTTTTCCAAAAAAGAGCAATAAAGCTGCAGTACAATCACCTCATCATGTCATTTCTCGCAAAAATTGAATGCAATCCCTCTCCTAGGGTTTTGCCGTGCTTTTAGTTTTCATTGGTTTTTGCTTCATATCAGAGAAAAAATCCCTATTTTTCCTACCCTAACACCCTTATAAACACTTAATACACCTCCCCCAACCCATTTCCCACACTCATCTCCTTCATTTCCATCATTTTCCCAAAAACCCCTAGCCCACGCTACGCTTTTGCTTCATTTCTGGGTGTGGACTGTTTTTTTACTTCTTCCCCTCTTTCCCTAACCCATTTCAATAAATTACACTTCCCAAGTATCCCTAACATCTACCCCTACCCCATATAATTTCCCTAGAATTTTCCCTAATCCCCATCCCCTTCATTCCCTTCCCTAAACTAGTTGCCCCTTTTTCCCTTGTTTTCCCAATCCTACCCTACCCTTCCCTCCTTTCAAGACTAGGGTTTTTTTCAAGCAAACAAAAGGCTTGGTGAGTAAAAATAACAAGTACAACAAGGGAGGACATGTCTCCATATATGAACCAACTCATATGCAGGAGATTAATGCTTCACAATTCATCAAGAAATCATTTGAACAAGTAGGTTGCCTAGGGTTTTGTGAGAAGGCACAAGATGTAGCCTATCACCGTGAATTAAACCATTTATTTGCCACCAATTTCAAAAGGAAAAATACCACGATAGTAGGGATAGAATTATTGGTATCATCAGAGGTTATTGGCATTATTTTTAGGGATAGAATTTCAAATTCTGTTTCTGAAGTAATAAAGATGAATTTTACGAAACTAAAAGAGGTTTTTTTTCAATCATATACCAAAGAAAAAAAAATTCCTTCATTTTATGCACATTTTTTATGATTTGAGAGAAATTCCCAAAATACAGTCGCTACAGGAGAGTTGTTGCACTTTTGGAAAACTTGACTTCAAGTCAGTTTTTCAGGGGTTTGGAGCAAGTGTTTGCAATGATTGATGACTCTATTGTGTAGTATACATCATAATATTTCCAACCATACCATTTTCAGCCAAAAATTCCTCTGGGAAGCTCTCTAAATAACTCTTCAAACTTTCGCTATGCTTCTGTTGTCACACATTGCGCTTCTGCAATTTTTCGTTGCATTTTTAGCGACCAACTTCAAACTTGGATTCTAAACAAATGGTAAATTATTTTTTTTAAATGGAGGAGGTTTTTGTTTATAACATACCTAAAAAAAACCTCACTAATTTTTGTAAAACTTTTTATGGTTAGAGAGATATGTACCCATCTTTGAGCCTTATTTTGCAGAAAACCAAGAAATTTGACCCTACAGAAACGCATCGTGGCCACGCTAAGCTTCTTCTCAGAGCATCCAAATGAGGAATGGCACACATGTGTGGATAGATTTGACCCATAAATTACATATATTTACTTGGTCTCTCATGTTAGCTCACATTTTTGAAGAAAAAGGCAAAAAACTAGAAATTTTTCATGTTTCTGCCACTATTTTGGACCCCACGCTACGCTTCTGGAGTAGTTTTGGTAGAATGATTTTTGAGGTTCCTTGGAGGTGACTTTTTGATGATATGAAGCTTCAAAGGCATAGTGTACATTCTCATATACCTTTACCAATATTAATATAATCTCAGAGATCAACCAAAGTCATCCAAACACTCACTCAAAGCACACTACGCTTCTGTGGTTTTCACTGCGCTTATGTGGAGAAAACCCTGTTTTCGAGTTTTCATGATCAAAAGTCAACTGTGGTCAATGTAATCAGTGTAAAAAAAAATTACCTGATGTAGTTGAGTATTATAATGATGGTTGTAGTGGATATTTTGTAATTAAATGTTTTCAATTCAAATTCAAATCAGTTTATGTAAAAGAGGAAAGTAATTTCTAACTACTCATGATGTGGTGGGGATTAGGTAGGAGTAGTAAATCAGTTCCCAAGAAGGATGATTTGACCCCTGATAGGGGGAATGTTGTTTTACATATATATGTATTCAAAATGAACTCATAGACGGGGTTGGATTGAACTCATAGAGGGGGTTGGATTCCTGAAGTTCATCTCTTTGACTAGTGTACTAGACATTTTTGCATAAATATATGCAGTTGTAGCTATTTTCATGGGATTCTTGTGATGTGATTTGTGGCACTGTGTTTCTTCAGTTTTCTTTATGCATTTTCTGATTAAGTATTTCTAGCATCCACCTATATTATTCTGGTGATTATCTCTTAAGTTTTCAAGTAGAATTCATGATCAATATGCTATGTTTTTCTTGAGGTTTTCACATAAGTGTTTTCTCTTCTAAGCAAATGAATTCATAATTATATGCTCATTTTTCTTCTTATTTTTCCCTCACCATACTATAATGAAAAATTTGCTTTGTGCCACTGATTGTATCTACCTTTCCCCATCTTATCTCTGCAACTGATCATTTGGGATACTTGACCTAATTCTCAGACTTAGTTCTTATGTCCAACAAACCCTAAATGAAACCCTACTATGCTAAATACCTAGCCTAAGATATACATACTCTCTAGTCACTTCCATTGACTGTGAGATTGTTTTTGAGAGAGCCCTCTTTGATTTGGTAGGGCTAACTACCAAGTCCAAAGTTTGTTTGAGGTTATCTCCTTGGCTTCCTTTCTCAGCCTTGGGACACTAAGGAATGCTAACATTTTTGGCGTCTTTGTTTGGGAGAGAAAGGTCACATTTTCCCTGTGTGTGAATGACAAGGATTAGATCTTATTGTTGATGGTGGAAAGTGATCAGACACAGGAAGGCTAAAATCATTCACCTAGCGACTCCAACCTGATTCAAAGACTCCACTAGCATCAGGATCCAGAAATCAGGGTTTTATTGGTGATTCCACTGGCAGAAGAATCAGTAGCCTAAAGGATGCCTTAGTTCATCTATTTTTCTCAAGATGGATTCAATTTCTAGAAGGTATGCTCCTATGAATCATGCTCACATTCCTAGTTTTCCAAATCGAATTCCTTGCATAGATTGGCAAACTAATTTTCCAAAATTCATAGATGGAAATGAGGATGAGGCTATTCTACATCTAATAAAATTTCATTGGCATATACATAAGCTTGGGATTAGGTTTCATGAGGATTGTTTGATGAAAATGTTTATGGCTACCCTAGAAGGGAAAGCAAGATCATGGTATGAACGGTGAAGCCAGGTACCCTATTCTCTCCTAATGATTTACACACAACATTCTTTGAGTTTTATGGAAAATCTCATCATTCATTCTTGTTGTTCAAAGATTGTTGTGAATTCTATGAAGATTCCATTCAATATCTTGAAGAGGCTTTTGGTGATGAAGAGTGTCTAGATTATGAGATCATAGAGGCCCTTTATGAATATTCTTCCCAATAGAAAATAAGAGAGATTAGTTGCTTTGATACAAAGGATCATTCACAGCACACATCAACTCCTTCTTTGCTTGAAGATGAAACAGATCTGCATCCTAATAGTCAGGAAGAAATTGGTCCAAGTCAAAATTCTGAAATTGCATTTACAGAAAACTTAAGCAGTGAACCATCTTATGGCGATGATCATCTACTTTTGCAAGGAAATAGTGAAAAAGAAGTTGTTTTCCTTGATTCTTATGACAGTCAAATTGATATTCTTCTTGTTGAAGCAGATTAGGAATCAAATATACTTGAAGTAGTTGTTGCATTTAAAGTTTTCCATGAGCATCCAAAACCCTGTCTTTTGGATCAGAGGTATGAAGCTAGTCATTCACTTGTTTTTTCAGATTGTTCTTTCTCTGAGTTTTTATTTCAAGATCAGGTTTGCGAAGACCAAGATGAGGTTTCTGATGAAATGTATGAAAAATGATCTCTAAACATTCACACTCATATGTCTCTCCATCTCATCCATTTTCTGAAGCACTATTTCAAGGGCAGATTCTTGCAAATCATAATTTTGAATTGGCATGTGTGGAAGTTTCACACAATGTAATTATGGCAGAGAATAATCATCAAACATTGCAAGAAGATTATGAAGAGGAGAACAGCAATAAAGAAGAGTTTGTTTTAGAGCCTCTTGCACATGATGATCTTCCTTTAGGATCTGAAAACGAAGAGTCTGTTGAAGAAGAGAAGTTTGTCTCAGATCCTATGGATGTGGACACTTATGCTGTTGAGAAGGTGGTTGTCTCCAATGCAGATTTTCAAGAACACATTTCTCTTTTTCCTGATGCAAGTGAAAAACATGGTGAACATATTTCTTCTTTCATTTAGACAAATATTTTTCATTGGAAAATGAACGAAGTGCTTGCATTTCTGCTGGATTTGAAGACAGTGTAACATTTCAGATTATTAAGGATCCTTTTACTAATTTTTTGCAACCATATGGGAAAATGAATTTTCTTGCATTTATGGATCATGAGCACATGTTCAATGAACACTCTGAGTTTCCATTTTCAGAATTTTCCTTTATGTCCGTGCATTTGAATACAAGCATAAGTTAGATAGTCATTTGCTTGATTGGCTACATTGGAGGGATCATTTCATATGAATGTATATATATCTTCAACAGGTGGGTGGTTATCATCAAGATTTGAAGCCCGAGATGAAGGCCCTAAGATCTTGATGGTCTATTGCCATAAGTCTATTCAAGTAGTCAATTTTTGAGTTAGTTGTCAAGTCATCTTTCCTTTTCTAATATTAGTTAGTCAGTCATTTGAGTGTCAAGTGTTTTATTTTGACTCCATTGCCCAATGGATGAGGCTACCTGGTCTACGGTGTTCTTAACACCTCCTAAAGGAGCTAACATCCCCAGCTGGAGCCATTGTTAGTGTCTATGAGTCACCAGTGATCAAATGTAATATTCCATGTGATTGATAGGGTCTTAGATCAAATTGTTATATTTTCAAATACAATTTTTAAATAAAATTTGATCATTGGTTAGTGTCTAGGTATTATTACTGCTCCCTCCATTTTCAAGGTTATAAAATTCCATCATGGTCATGTCATGACTCCTTGTGATAGGGCATCAAAAGAGTGTCTTGGTCATCATTTTTGTCATTAAGTCATTCACATTTATACTTAAAGGGTTTGAAGTTCCATATCATGGTTAAGATATGCATTAGGTATCATCATTTTCTCATGCCATCAAAATCTACATGGGAGTCATGTTATCACCATTATCACCATCATGGGAGTTAGTAATTAGGGAAAAGTTTTCAAAAAAAAAAATCAAAGGTGCATTCACCCCAAATGGAGATTTAACTTTTCCAAAAAAGAGCAATAAAGTTGCAATACAATCACCTCATCATGTCATTTCTCAAAAAAACTGAATACAATCCCTCTCTCAGGGTTTCGTTGCACTTTTAGTTTCCATTGGTTTTTGCTTCATCTCAAAGACAAAATCCATATGTTTCTTGCCCTAACACCCCTATACACACTTAATACACCTCCCCCAACCATTTCCCACACTCGTCTCGTTCATTTCCATCATTTTCCCAAAACACCTTAGCCCATGCTACGCTTTTGCTTCATTTCTGGGTGTGGACTGGTTTTTGAATTTTTCCCCTCTTTTCATCACCCATTTCAATAAATTACACTTCCCAAGTATCCCTAAAATACCCCCTGGAATTTCTCTAGAATTTTCCCTAATCCCCATCCCCTTCATTCCCTTCACTAAACTAGCTGCCATTTTTTCCCTTGTTTTCCCAATCCTACCCTACCCTTCCCTCCTATCAAGACTAGGGTTTTATCAAGCAAACTAAAACCATGGTGTTACATAGTAATTTGTCACCAACCCCGCATTCCCTAATCCCCAACACTGTCGGTCCGTGTTATTGACATATGACTTGTGTCATGTTGCAAATTATGTGTCAATGTCTTCCTTGTCATCTCAGGAAGAATACCTCAGTTCACTACTCCTTGAGCAGACCCCTCTTTACCTATGTTTTTGGGTTTTCATGGGTCAGTAGTTGTTCCACCCGTGAAGATGGCCAAGATTGCGCTAGCCCTAGTGACGTCATCGCTCTGTCTCTATTTTGCACTCGCGACGAGCTATTTTTGGCAAGTTTTTAAACAAATTGTCGAAGCTTCGAAGTGTAACAACTTCATGGGCAGTCCTAGGTTTGGTTGTTGGATCAGATGAGCTCACCTCTCTCCTTTGGGATGGTTGTTCCACCTTTTGTGCAACCTCTCAAAGGGATAAGATCTTTCTCCCATCTCTTATGGAATCTCCTCCCCTAATAAATACCTCCTCCATGGCTAAGATCAGCTAGCTTCAAAGTTCAAGAGTTCAGCAGTAGAGGTAGAGAGTTTTTCTAGAGTGTGCAAGTAGCCTCTTATGTAACTTAGCTTGGGATAGTACTGAGTGGAGTTGGATTGATTGTAGGAGTGTTTTAGCATCAGCTTTTAGGGTAGGAGAGAGAGTTATTCGTCCTTTTCCGAGACAATTCATGAGTGAATGCTTATGGAGACATGCTGACAGGACCCTTCAAGGAGACTTACGACGTCAAGGCTGGGTTATAATTTTTACTTTAGTTTATATTAATACAAATCAATGGCTTATTTCCTATATCTTAAGTTGAATAGCATATTGATAGCTTCAAGCCCCTTGACTCTTTAAGTAGATCATTTTTGTCATATTCTATTATGTTCGTGGTTGTTCTCTATATGTTGTTTTCATGTACAAGTGATTAGAAGAACAAGAGCTGGAGCAACACAACAGGGACTTCATCAAACAATGATTTGAAGGTAAGCCTTCATGACATCAATTATTTAAGGAAATTTGCTTTGGTATTGTCTTTGTTGTGACTAGATCCACTCTAGGGCTAGAGGGGTTGCCTCTGTCCACAGAGGGAACTTGCTTGCATCACAAGTTGGCAACCATACTGGGGACCCTTGTCTTTTGTCTATTGATTTGATTTTGTTTTGCTTATTTATTGTCTCCTTTACTTTCGGGATGAATTCTTCATGTTATGGGTTGTTTGACTACTCCTAGTAGTCTTCCCTCTGTCATAAGTGATAGGCCTGGCCTTCCCTTAGCTACATTTTGAATTTTTTCCTTTGATGTAGGGTCGTCGTAGTTTATTTTATGATAGTCATGAAGATAATTGCGCCTGCGCTATCTGATTAGTTGCACCTTCTACTATTTGGCGCAAATAAATCGCCTCACAGTCACGAAGAGCTCTGAAATTGGCTCAGCGCTGTTAACTGGTGTACTTCAGTGACGATTTTGCAAAGTGGCTAGTTAGGGAGGTGCGACGTTTCATTGTTGGCGCATGTTGTCAATTTTACGCTCGCAAAGATTCCTGTAGGTTTCATTTTGAAGTTTTGTTTTTTGATTGGCTAGTATGTCCTATCCTTTTGAGCTTGTCCTCTGCCTCTTACTGTGTGTCAAATTGTTGATTGCTAGAATATTTAACTCTGGGTTTCATTCCCTTGAAACTTTTCCTCTTGAACTATGTGACCTGTTTACCTTAGGGTTTCTTGAAACATTATCTTTTCTTGGGTTACTTGTTCATTTGGACCTTTGAGCTATGTTTGGAACGATCCCTTGCTTTGTTTGAGGCTTTTCCTTATTGACTATTCTTTCATCTTCCTGATTGGTACGTGACGTTTGGTTATAAAACTTTCCGGTATTGTTCGTTTGGTTCCTTCCATCAGTTGGCATAGATCACATTGCTTCCCGGTCAGTGAGAAAGCTTTCCAGTTTTTGCAAAAAGAAACATATTCTTGGTTTTGAGTCTTTGATTAGTTTCTGAGTGGAATGTTTCTCTTCGCTTATTGAATGATTTCATTTGGAAAAGGCTTAAAACTAGCATTGTTTTGAGTTTTGCATTTGGTTGCTTGTCATTTATTTGAAAAATCGAAATATTGCATTCATTTTGCATTAGGAAATGAGAAAAATCTTTTGCAATATTAAATTCTTGACATTTAGAAGTTGAAAAGAAAAGGATGTATTTTTCATTTTCTTAATTAGATTGCTTGTAAGTTAAGTGAAAGATAGAAGCATAACTCTTTCCTCTTGATTGGTTCGCTTGAGAAATGATGAAAAGTACCATTCTTGAATTTTCTTGCTTGTTGCTTTGCTTGCTTTGAAATGAACTTCTCACTTTTCTTTAGTTAGTTGTTCATTGAAAATTTAGTTAGTTGTTCATTGAAAAGGAATGGTTTCTTTTCTCATTTAGTTTCATTCTAGTAGTTTTTGAAGATATGTTCAGTAGGGCTTTGAAACTGAGATCTAATTCAAGATTAATTGTTAAAATCTATTGAATTAACCTAAGGAAGCATTGAAACTTAACGCTTACATCTAGAGGTCTAGGCCAGAGACGTGTTCTAACGTCTTTAAACCTAGTGGTTGTTGTTTTCACTAAGGTTGGATGATTCCTCCTTTTTTGATTCGATAAGTGCTAGTACGGACTTGTGCTCCCTGTACCATCATGTATATGATGGGAGACCCCACTAGGTTGAAACCCTGTTCTCCATAGGAAACCGAGTCGACTACCTTGCAGACGTGATACACCGAACACAACATTCAGGGAGATTTCCTGCTCGTACTTCTAGGTTCGCCGAGAGATATTCTACAGTTCACGCTTGCCTGGTAAACCTTTTGCCTAGAGTTCCAGAGCAGTTACTTTTGTTCCTTTTCGACTCTCTAAAAGTAAAAGGATCATCCAAGCACTTGTCCTTTCAAACTCGTTTCTAATTGAAAGCAACAAAGTCACCTTTCGTCCTTTTCTCGACTCTTAAAAAATGAAAAGGCAAAGTTTTGTTTCAGTGTTCTAAAATTAACTTCCCACGAAATATTCCCGGTAAAATTTGTCTTCCTTAGTAATTCTTTAGAGTCAATTCCAATGGCAACATTTTCAGAGTCTACCAGTGAAGGGTTCCCCTCAGAAGGGAATCCTAGTCCTTTTCCTTCCTTTGGAAACGTTGGTGCTCCTTATATGGCAACGTTGTCCCTCCCTAGGTTAACCATTGGCTCAACTGTCTAGTTATTTTCGACCTCAGTGATCCCAAGTGTCTCAACTCCTACCCCACCATCTCCTTCATTTGAATCACGGCATGATGATTCTAAGGTTGACCCCTCACCTTCTTCCCCTATTTCTTCACCTTCCTCTTCTACTTCACTTAGTGAAAGTTTCAAATCTAATAACTAGGAGGCTAAGAAGAAGAAGAAGAAGAAGACGAAGAAGAAGAAGTCAGCTAAGCAAGAGGTGGACCGTGCGGCTATAATTCCAAATGCACCTCCTATTGGCAAACCTTCTGATCCTCCACAGAAGGTCAAATTCCCTTGCAGGTTGTGTAAGGGTGACCATCTCCTTCGAGACTATCCTAACATTCCCAGAGACTTAGAGGTATGGTCTCAAAATCTAGATCGACCATCCCCATTAACCTTTGGAGATCATGTCGATGCTACACTCTTGGCTAGCGATGGTAAGAAGAAAGGGAAGATTAGATTTCCCTATAGGTTATGTGAAGGAGAACATCTTCTTCACCTTTGTCCTCTTATGGATAAAGCTTCCAAAGTTTTGGAAAACCTTACAGCCTCTCAACCCCAACTCCCTGTTGGTTATCAAAGGCTTTCTTCTAACCCTCCCCCGGTTGGTAAAGAGATTGACTTGGATTCATCTCTTGCCCATCCTGCTCTTCCTGAGCCTAACTCTCTTGTGTCTGTTCCTGACCAACCATTGGTCGAAGAGAGTGTCGACTTGGTTTCGCCACTAGTTGCTCACTCTTTTTCGAAAGGGAGTGGTGATCATAACGCTCATGTTCTTCTCGTCTCCTCAGATTCTCATGAATTGAAGAGTGACCCTCCCACCGTAGTTGTTCAGGAGAGTCCTTCTTCTATTCCCGCAAAGCATGGGGGAAATCATATGATACCTCCACCACGTAGTTATGTCATTTCTTTCGATTGGAGTCACTTGACTGCTTATCACCTCCCATCTTATGTGCCTTTCCAAATCACAGTACAAGCCTATAATATGGTAGTACTAGTACCTGGCACTATATTAGATGAAGGTGTGTTTTTTAGCATCATGTCTTCTACTACTTGGCAAGCTCTAGGTTCCCCACAGCTTGTGCCTGTCACCCAGAATCTGTTGGCATTCAACAGAGGAACCAGTCAACCCTTAGGGATCCTTCCGTAGTTCCCTATTACTTTGGGAGGAAAGACCGTCTATATAGACATGATGGTAGTCCAAGGTCCATTATATTTCAATCTTCTCCTTGGACACGATTATGTTTATGTCATGGGAGCTCTTGTTTCTTTGCTTTTCCGTGTGGTTTGTTTTCCGCACAAAGGAATAATTGTGACTATTAATCAGTTGGCATTCATTGGTCACCAGGCATCTGATTTGCAACCATCATCCCCTATCATCTCTTATTTGCAATCAATACCTTCCCCGCCACAGGTCAATTATGTGGCTACCCATTCTGTCTTTGCATCTAATGATGATCACGTAGATGGTATAGTACATTATGTACTGGGGGCATTAGAACCCAATCTGTCTTTCGTACCAAATGACATATATTCCTCCTGGAGTGTGGTCCTTCCATATAGTGAAGACCTCTTGAGAGCCATGTTCTCATATGGTCCATGAACAGATGTCTAAGGATAGTTTGTTCCTATGTCAACCTCGTTAAAAAATGAACCAAAGGGTATGAGGATGGTTCCTTGTCTTGTGTCAACCTCGTTAAAAAATGAATCAAGATGTCCGAGGATAGTCTGATCATGTGTCAACCTTGTTAAAAAATGAATCAAGATGTCCGAGGATAGTTCCTGGTCTTGTGTCAACCTCGTTAAAAAATGAAACAAAGAGTCCGACGATAGTTCCTGGTCTTGTGTCAACCTCGTTAAAAAATGAAACAAAGATTCTGATCATAGTTTCATGTCTTGTGTCAAGCTCGTTAAAAAATGAAACAAGGGTCATGAAGATAGTTCTTTGTACTGTGTCAACCTCATAAAAAAATTAAACAACTCCCTTTTCCAAATTGAGTCTTTGATTAAGATCTCGTAAAATCCCAGTCAAGTCTTTCCAAGATCTTGCAAGTGAACCTTCATTCCATCCACCCAGTTGAATGCAATGAAGCTTGGGGGGAATGTACCTCAATTTGAGTCATTATGTTGGGGACATGCAAACTTATAGTGCAAGCATAGTTTTTCGTTTCAAGCTTGTGTAAACATGAAACTGAATTCAAGCAAAGTTCTCCATGGTTTAAGATTGTGTAAAAATGAACCCACACTTGATTTACATCTCGTGATTACCATTTTAATCAGTTGATTTCTACTAGATGAGCCTTGGTTGTTGCATTCCATCGCCACCATATCTTTGGCCGATCATATGCTTTCACTTCGTTGTTTTTCCTTTCCTAAGGGGCCGCAACGATGAGTGGCTTTATTAGCCATCTTCTTGACCATTACATGTTTTGAGCAGTTCCACCATTACCGGAACCAGTTGCTACCCTTTATACCACTCATTCATCTAGGACGAGCCATCTTTAAGTGCTTTTCTGACTCGTAAAAAATGAAAAGATCGCCGAGTATTTTTCCCTTTTGACTCGTTAAAGAGAATAAAATGGGGGGTCCGCTTTCAACTCTTTTCTAACCCTTTAAAAATGAAAAGATGGTCAAGCCCTTGTCATTTCGAACTCGTTAAAGGATGCGAAATGTCATGCGCCCAATATAAATTTACCCCTTTTTGGGCTGGGAGGCACTATTTACAAAAAAGGTACTCCTTGGCTGAAATGGTCAAGCGGTTCCCTTGGGTATTGTTTTCTACCTTTTCAGATTCGAGGGACAAATTTACGAAAAGGGCCCTTTGGAGATTTATTTTTCGTGTTTTTCTCAAACTCTCTAAATATGAAAAAGACTCTGAGTTTTACCTATGTCGGACTCGTTAAACCCTAACGACATTGTACTTGTCATGATGACGAGACTGAGCTTCTCCTTCCTAGGGCTCGTTAAAAATTACTAGGTCGGATTTGTCCGAAGGACAAACTTACATTACAAGCATATGCTATCCCCTTCAAGCTAGTGTTTCAAAAATAATTGGGGTACTCGCAAAAAATGATGGGGGGAAAATTTGGAAGTATTCTATTGGTTGTATTAATTATTTTGGCAGCTTGTCGCTCTTGAACATCGACACTCTTTCTGCTTCATGTCGAGTTGGGATATCCTCACTTTATCATTTGCCTTCAAGGTTTTGGGTTATCCATTTTGCCTCATTCCATCTGATCCTTGCTGCATCATCATGACCTTTGATCCCTTGGTACCAAAATGTTGCCAAACTCTGGAGTTGTGTCGCCGATATGTTCAAGAGCTTAATCCTTCTGGAGTTTGTATCCTTACACACCTTCCTCAGATTCTCTATCTCATCCACATTCATCTTGTTCATTTATATCGCATCGATGATTTGGGAAACATTATTGCCCTCCTTCGACTGATTGCTTCCTGTCGACTTCAGCTCATTATATGGGAAGTTGATCTAGAGACTCCTTTCAGGTACCTTGGAGCTTGCATGGCTTAATGGCAAGTTCTTCGCATTCGATGACAGGCTTTCATTATTCACCTTCAATCGGGTGATTTCACGGGTGTTCGACTTCAACTAATTCTTCACGCTTTGTGGATTGTACTAGCATTACCTTGAGAACCATTGACATCACTGGTGGACTCTCTTGTGCTTGTTAACATTTTACATCATTGACCGGTAATCAAGCAATTTTCTAGTATGATCGACTTCAGCACATCTATTCACATATTAGAATTTGTACCTTGATTGGGTTGGGATTCAAGACCCTGGGCTCAGATTACACAAGTCCAGGTTGCGAGGATTGGTTTATAATTGCATACCTGACTCTTTTGATTGGATAGTTGCAGCCATACCTAAGTACTTTATATGGTCCCTTTGATTGGATGGTTGTTTCCATACCACGGATCATTTATGTTTATCTTCTGGATGGCTACACCCATGCCTTATGCACAAGTATTTCCTTTCACTATGTACTCATGTATCAGAGATGTCAGTTGTACTTGCATTTGCAGGTTCTCCGCGATGGTGTTCTGTTTCAGTGAACACAAAAATTACAACAAGGGAGGACATGTCTCTAGATATGAGCCAACTCATAAGCAGGAGATTAATGCTTCACAATTCATCAAGAAATCATTTGAACAAGTAGGTTACCTAGGGTTTTGTGAGAAGGCACAAGAGGTGGGCTACCACAGTGAGCTAACCTATTTATTTGCCACCAATTTCAAAAGGAACAATACCACCATATCAGGGATGGACTTCCTTGTAGCAGAAGAGGTGATTGGCATGATTTTTAAGGTTTTGAGGCAATTTGCTGCACACAGGGATAGTCTTACTTCAAAGTCCGTTTATGAAGTAATGAAGATGAATTTTATAAAAGTGAAAGAGGTTTTTGTCAATAATAGAACAAAGAACAAAAAACTCCTTAATTTTATGCACATGTGTTATTATTTGAGATAAATTCCCAAAATACATTCGCTACAGGAGAGTTGCTGCACTTTTGGACAACTTGACTTCAAGTCAGTTTTTCAGGGGTTTGGAGTAGGTGTTTGCAGTTTTTGATGACTCTATTGTGCAGTTGACATCATAATATTTCCAACCATACCAATTTAAGCCCAAAAATCCTCTGGGAAGGCCTCCAAATAACACTCCAAACTTTCGTTACACTTCTGTTGTCACACGCTGTGCTTTTGCAATTTTTCGCTGCGTTTTTAGTGACCACATTCAAACTTATACTATGAAAAAATGGGAAATTATTTTTGAAAACTGGAGGACTTTTTTGTTCATAAAATACCTAAAAACAAAAACCTCTCTCTGTTTTGTAAAAATTCTTATTGTTAGAGATATATTGCTCCATATTTGAACCCTGTTTTTGTAGAAAACCCAGAAATTTGACCCTACAGAAACACAGCCTGGCCATGCTACGCTTCTTCTCAGAGCATCCAAATGAGGAATGGAACACATGTGTGGATATATTTTACCTCTAAATTACATATGTGTACTTTTTCTCTCATGTTAGCTCACAGTTTTGAAGAAAAGGGAAAAAAACTAGCAATTTTTCATGTTTCTGCCACTATTTTGGACCCCACGTTGTGCTTCTGGAGTAGTTTTGGTAGAATGAGTTTTGAGGTGCCTTGGAGGTGATTTTTTGTTGATATGAAGCTTCAGAGGCCTATTGAAAATTCTCCTATACCTTTACCAACCTTCATCTAAGCTCAGAGGTCCAAACACTCACTCCTTCCAATAGGCTCTAGTGCCTCCTTCCTTCTCCTATTGTGTCATATTTGTAAATCCTTCAATCCTATCCCAAGTTGTTCTTAAGGGGGGATGTTAGGATATTCCGACACATAGGATATAGTTAAGTTCAACTTGGTCTAGTGTAGAGTTAGGTATAGAGTTAGGTAAAGTGTGTTTCTTTACCGTTGTACATTTTGTAACTTACAATCCGACGATCACGATATGTAGTGATCCGACGGTTCACTCTCTCCTCGGTATTACCGACACTTGATCCGTGGCTTGACACCCGATTGGTCCATGAGTTCTATTTAAAGCGCATGGAGGGTCATTGTTCGGGTAATCCGTGCATGAGAGAAGCTTATGTAAATTTTCATTCTTTGATTAATAAATTGCCTGTAGTAGCCACGTTGGCGCAGGCCGTGGACTGTTTCCCTCTTTGAGGGTTTTAACCACGTCAAAAATACTGGTGTATTGATTTGTGATCTGGTTGTGAGCGGTGTCCTTTTGGTGTTCTTTCTGAGGAACTTACCCTGTAAATTCCTACATGGTATCAGATCTATTTGAGGGCCGCGTCCGTTGGTGATCCAAATCTGAAGCCGGTAGAACTGCATGCGACTGTCGTTTCCTAGATCTGCTGTTTCTGACTGCTTTCGGGCCGAGAGGACTGCTCTGTTGTGTTCGGAGCATCTGTCCCAGTGAGGAACCCCTTTCGTTTCACGCGAAAAGGTTTCCGGTAGCCCTATCTGCGTCATTTTTAAGATCTGGAGGTATACAGTCTTTATTTGCAGTTTACTGTTATTTTCTCTCTGCTTATTTCGGTTTCAGTTTATTTAGTTTTTTTTAAACCGGATCTATACCTTTCATTTCTGTGTATGCTCTTTGCCCTGCGACTCTGTGCGATCTGGGCAAATTAGAAACAGAAAGGAAGGATTTTTCTCATGCGTATGCTCTTTTCCCTGCACCTTAGTGTGATCTCGGAAAATCAGAAACATTGAGAAAAATATTTAGTTTTTCGGCTAAAGCTAACTTTGAGCCGCAAGGTTCATTTTTTTAAAATATCTAGTTTTTTGGCTAAAGCTAACTTCGAGCCATAAGGTTGGTTTTCTTTGCATGTCCGTGTTGGGTTTTGTGTTTTGTGTTTTGTAGGTAAAAAGAGCTTTCTCAAGGCAAGCACGCAAACCAAGGCCCCCCCCCCCCCTCTCTCTCTCTCTCTCTCTCTCTCAAATTTTTTGTATAGATCAATTGGTTCAAAGCTATTTTAAGAGAGTAGAGGTCTTGGGTTCAAGTCTCCATTTTGTGGGGGCAGATTTTTTCATTTCCGCACATTCGCGCACTTTTCCGGCAACTTCAACAATGTTTTTTCAAAAAGCCATAACTTCTTCATCCGGAAGCCTTTTTCAGAGCCGTTTTTTTTAAAACCACCTAATTTTTTGAGATCTATCCATTGGAACACTTACTTTCAGCATCTTCAGCTTCAGTTTTTTTAAAATGGAAAGTCCATGCCAAGTCATTCTTGACAGCACTAACTACTTCCAATGGATATCCTATATCGAAGATTTACTTAGAAGTAAAGGTCTCTACAGAATAGCCACAGACCAAGAGAAGAAACCAAAAGATGAAGACAAGGCTGCAAAATGGGAAAATAGATAAGATCAAGCACGTGGTTTGATAGGGATGTCTATTTCTCCTAATCTTAGATTCCATATTGCAGAACTTGAGACTCCTCATGAAGCATTGGAACAACTCACTAAAGTTTTTGGGATTAAAAATGAAATTAGAGCCCATCAACTTGAAAATGAGTTGCTTACATTGGATCCTAATAATTTTTCTTGCATTGAAGATTTCTTGTCCAAATTCAAGACCCTTAGATATCTCTTGGAAGGTGTTAAGGTTAAGAAAGAAGATAGTAACCGTATTTATTCCATCCTTACTAAGTTGGGACCAGCCTACTCTGTATTTGTTTCCACCTTCCATTCTACAAGGGAAGCTTTCATTTGTAGGGAAAAGACTACAAGGCCCCTTCCTTTGACTCTTTTTGTGATTCTTTAATAAGAGAACAAGAAAAACTCTTACACCTTGGTCTTCTTAATCTTGGAAACTCTTCCAAGAAAGCGTTAGCCGCCCAGCAGCAACCAAATTCAAAGAATCCTAAGAAGTCATTTCCTAAAAAGAATGGTCCTAAACCAAACAAGGGTCCCAAGCAAACTCAGCCTCAAAATGAAAGATCATTTCAGCAAAATGATAAGACCAATAAAAACAAATGGAAGAAGACTGATAGACATTGTAACTTTTGTAATCGAGATGGCCACTTAGAATCTAAATGCTTTAAGAAGATGGAAGCCTTGGAAGCCGCAATGAAGAAACATAACATCCATGTGGAGCATTCTTCAACTTCAACTTCAACTTCATCTTCAGGAATGGCACTTTCTGCATGTCGCTGTCAATCATCTCAGTCTGGTTATGCATTAAATGTATCTTCTTCTTCTCATTCTCATGAGTGGCTCATTGATTCTGGAGCCTCTTATCACATGGCCAAAAACCAAGCCATGTTTTCTTCTTTAAATGATTCTAACACCAAAAATATATATGTTGGTGATGATAGATCTCTTAATGTTGTAGGGACTGGAACTGTTCATCTAGACAATGGTCAGTTTAATGATGTATTATGTGTTCCAACCTTATCCTGCAACCTTCTATCTGTCTATCAGATAACTCATTCAGCTGAAGGTAAAATTGTTGAATTTTCACCTCATGATGTTGTAATCAAGGATCTAAGAGATCCTAAACAGATTCTAGCTACTGGTATTACTGATGATTCCACAAGGTTGTATAAGTTTCACAACTTTGGGTCATCAAATCTTCCCTCAGTATTTGTTGCTCATAATGATGAAGTGAGCAAACTTTGGCATGAGTGATTTGGTCACTTAAACTATCGCTCCCTTCAGCATCTATGTAAAGAAAATATGGTGACAGGTCTTCCTATGGTATCTTGCAGAGATGGCGTTTGTTCCGGATGTGTACTCGGAAAACATCATCGGGACAGTTTTGAAAAACGTGCCTCTTGGCACGCCTCAGCCCCTTTACAGCTTGTGCACAGTGATTTATGTGGTCCACTTCCTGTTGCTTCATTCTCTGGCTACAAGTATTTCTTAACTTTCATTGATGATTTCTCCAGACGCACTTGGGTATACTTCTTAAAACTCAAGAGCGAAGTATTTAACACATTTTTGGCCTTCAAAGCCTTTGTTGAAAAACAATCTGGACATCAAATTCTTAAGCTAAGAACTGATAATGGTGGAGAATATGTTAAAAACACCTTCATCAACTTTTGCACCGAAAATGGAATTCAAATGCAACATACTGTTCCATACACTCCACAACAAAATGGTGTAGTTGAAAGGAAAAATCGCACGTTAAAGGAAATGGCTAATTGTATGCTGCAATCTAAAGGACTCAGTCTTAGTTTTTGGGCCGAAGCAATTAATTGTGAAAATTATATAATCAATCGCACTCCTACTAAGGTTCTAAATAATATCACTCCAGAAGAAGCTTGGAGTTCCATTAAACCAGATGTAAGTCACTTTCGTGTTTTTGGAAGTGAAGCATGGGCCCATATTCCAGATGAAAAGCATAAAGCTTTAGAACCTAAGAGTGAGAAATGTACTTTTGTTGGATGTTCTAAAGAAGTAAAAGGTTATAGACTTATTCCATTTAAGTCCAAAAATGTTATCATTAGAAGAGATGTAAAATTTGATGAAAATAAATCGGCCTGTGAGCCTAGTCCGGCGGATGTGCCACCTCTTCCTATCTCTTCTACTTTTGAAAACATTTCTTCTTCAGATGATGAAAGTGAGGATGACAATCCTCCCCCACCTTCTCAGGATCCTCAACTTCCAAGATGGTTCCGTGCTACTCGGGATGCAGCAGGTGATCTTGCCGGTGATCCTACAGATCAGCGACGTACACGTTCTCAGTTTGAAAGAGCCTCTTCTTTACTGGCTCAAGCTCCAGTAAATCATGATCCTGACACTTTTGCAGAAGCTTCAGGCCATCCACATTGGGAAGCAGCTATGAATGAAGAATATCATTCATTGTTGACAAATGATACATGGGATCTTGTTCCTCTACCAAAGGGACGCAAACTTGTTAGATGTAAATGGGTTTACAGAACCAAGTATGGACCAGATGGGAAAGTTGATAAACATAAAGCTCGTCTTGTTGCTAAGGGCTTTTCACAAGTTGAAGGCATTGACTACACTGAAACCTTCTCCCCTGTTGCCAAAATGAACTCTATCCGCCTTGTTCTTTCCCTTGCTGCCTCTTTAAAATGGGAAGTCCATCAAATGGATGTTAAATCTGCCTTCTTGCATGGGGACTTGCATGAAGAAATCTATATGGAACAACCCATTGGCTTCATCCAAACAGACTCCAGCCTTGTATGTCGACTTAAGAAATCTCTTTATGGTCTCAAGCAAGCTCCTCGGGCTTGGTATGCCAAAATGGATAGCTTTCTTTTAGAATCTGGCTTTTCTAGGTGTTATTCTAACAATACTGTCTACACCAAGAAAGTGGGCAGCTCTCTTATCATCCTTGTTCTTTATGTTGATGATCTTATTCTTACTGGTAGTGATCCCAACCTTATAAACCATGTGAAGTCCAGCCTTAAAAAGAAATTTGAAATGACAGACTTAGGACACTTACACTATTTTCTCGGTCTTCAAGTCTTGCAATCCAAGGAGGGTATTTCCCTTTCCCAGTCCAAGTATGCTTGTGATATTCTTCGTCATTTTCACATGGAAGACTGTAAGCCAGCCCCTTCTCCCTTTCAGTCTGGAGTCAAACTTTCAGTCTCTTGTACTTCTCCTGAAGTTGATGCTACCTTATACCGTCAACTTGTAGGAAAACTCTTGTATTTAACCCATACTCATCCTGACCTTTCCTTTGTTGTTGGCCTTGTTGCTCGTTTTATGCAAAACCCCCGTAAAAGTCATTGGAAAGCAGCTAAAAGAATACTTCGTTATGTTCGAGGTACAGTACAGTTTGGGATTCATTACAGTGCCAAAGCAGCTCCTCTATTAGTTGGTTTCACTGATTCTGATTGGGCTGGTGACCCTGATGATCGGAAGTCTACTGTCGGTTATGTCTTCACTCTTGGTTCAGGACCCATTACATGGGCTTGTAAGAAACAGGCTGCCATTTCTCTTTCGTCAGCAGAAGCAGAGTATCGTGGTGCCGTGGAAGCTAGTAAGGAAGCCTTGTGGCTTCGTCAGATCCTATCAGAGTTTGGCTTTGAGCAGCAGCATCCAACCACACTTTGGTGTGATAATCAAAGTGCCATTCAGCTATGCAAAGATCCAGTCCAGCATCAGCGCAGCAAACACATTGAACTACACATGCACTTCATCAGAAAGCTCATTCATGACCATGTTCTTGAAGTGCAATATTGTCCAACAGATGATCAGGTTGCAGACATCTTCACAAAGGCTCTCACAGAGGCGAAGTTCACTAAACTTCGATATATGCTTGGAGTTCAGGAAGTTGTCACTAAGGGGGGATAGGCTCTAGTGCCTCCTTCCTTCTCCTATTGTGTCATATTTGTAAATCCTTCAATCCTATCCCAAGTTGTTCTTAAGGGGGGATGTTAGGATATTCCGACACATAGGATATAGTTAAGTTCAACTTGGTCTAGTGTAGAGTTAGGTATAGAGTTAGGTAAAGTGTGTTTCTTTACCGTTGTACATTTTGTAACTTACAATCCGACGGTCACGATATGTAGTGATCCGACGGTTCACTCTCTCCTCGGTATTACCGACACTTGATCCGTGGCTTGACACCCGATTGGTCCATGAGTTCTATTTAAAGCGCATGGAGGGTCATTGTTCGGGTAATCCGTGCATGAGAGAAGCTTATGTAAATTTTCATTCTTTGATTAATAAATTGCCTGTAGTAGCCACGTTGGCGCAGGCCGTGGACTGTTTCCCTCTTTGAGGGTTTTAACCACGTCAAAAATACTGGTGTATTGATTTGTGATCTGGTTGTGAGCGGTGTCCTTTTGGTGTTCTTTCTGAGGAACTTACCCTGTAAATTCCTACACTACGCTTCTGTGGTTTTCATTGTGTTATGTGGAGAAAACCATGTTTTCAAGTTTTCATGATCAAAAGTCAACTTTGTTCAATTTAATTAGTGTCAAAAATAATTTACCTGATGTAGTTGAGTATTATAAATATGGTTATAGTGGATATTTTGTAATTAAACATTTTCAAGTCAAATTCAAATCAGTTTATGAAAAAGAGGAAACTAGTTTCTAACTACTCATGATGTGGCAGGGTCTAGGTAGGAGTAGGAAATCAATTCCTAAGGAGGATTCGACCCCTGAGAGGGGGAATGTTTTTTACATCTATATGTATTCAAAATGAACTCATAGAGGGGGTTGGATTCCTGAAGCTCGTCTCTTGGACTAGTGTATTAGACATTTTTGCAGAAATATATGCAGTTGCAGCTATTTTCATGGGATTCTTGTGATGTGATTTGTGGCATTGTGTTTCTTCAGTTTTCTTTATGCATTTGATGATTAAGTATTTCTAGCATCCATCTATATTCTTCTGGTGATTATCTATTAAGTTTTGAACCAGATTTCATGATCAATATGCTCTATTTTGTTTGAGGTTTTCACATAAGTGTTTTCTCTTCTAAGAAAATGAATGCATACTTATGTGCTCATTTTGCTTCTTATTTTTCCCTCACCATACTAAAATGAAAATTTTATTTTGTGCCATCGATTTTATCTACCTTGCCCCATCTTATCTCTGCAACTAATCATTTTGGATACTTGACCTAGTTCTCAGACTTAGTGCTTCTGTCCAACAAACCCTAAATCAAACCCTACTATGTTAAATACCTAACCTAAGATCTAAATACTCTCCAGTCACTTCCATTGACTGTGAGATTGTTTTTGGGAGAGCCCTCTCTGATTTGGTAGGGCTAGTTACCAAGTCCAAAGTTGGTTTGAGGCTACCTCCTTGGCTTCCTTTCTCAGCCTTGGGACATTGAGGAGTGCTAACAAGCCCCATAAATAGGTATATTATAAGGCCATTTTGTTATCCTCCAACCTATAAATTATTCTTTTCTCAAATTAATGAATATTTATTTGGCTATAATGTGCTTAGTAAGAAGACTAAATGGTGTTTTCCATAATTCGTGGCCTAATGTGGTTAATGTGTAGGAAAGAAAGCAGTTTTGAGTGCATTTACTATGTAGAGGCACGTTGGAGGCATCTAGAGAAGACGTAATATGATTTTCCCATGCATTTACTCTCCTTTAACTTGACTTGATCCCTAGAATCACTCATCAACAGCTCGAGGTCTACTGGCAGCCAATTAACTGAAGTAATTGCAAGGATATAGAGGAGCTAGATCCAATTTTTTTGAGATTTTGGAGGGAAACACACCTCTTTCCAAGGAGATTTTCCCTCATTCATCTTTGTATAAATCAATAAGCCCAAGGGCTCACTAGGATTCTAACTTTTGGAGCAAGGAGAGCTAGTAAGAGCCAAGTGCTTGACACTGTCATTTCCATTTTCATTTTCATGATGTATTTGAACTCCATTTTATGTCAATGAAAGGTCTAATGTTGTTTCGCATCTGAGTGTGTTTCAGAGGGTTGAGTACCCTTGGGTTAGGGCCCAACCCAGAGGCTCTAGTATATATTTATGTATCTTATTTGTGTATTATTTTAGTAGCATCATTTCCTTCTTTGTTTTAGTAGAAGTTTACTTTCCATAAAAATTGTGGTTGCAGACTTGATTACCACCTCTCTTGTGGGAAGTGTGGTTGAGGAGTCTACAGCAGCAAGCCAAAAATATGTGGTTGTCTTCCTTTGTAGATTGCTAGGCTTTAGTTCATTATTCTCTTGCATACTCTATTTCTGCAATCTAGGAGTTAAAATCGTCTCTCTCTCAAGTTTTCATGTATCTAGGTTACATGCATGTTGTAAGGTAGATTAGTTCTTAATGAAATAAAATTCAACTCATCCTTCTCTGTTTGATTTCATAAATTTTGACTCATCCTTTCTTGCCTAGTTTGTTTTGTTGCAATTTGATCATTGGTTTGGCATTATTTTCAATCAAAAGAAGGGATTGATTGTTGGTATGCATGTACTACTATTTTCTTAAAGGGTTTTCACACCATCCTACATCCATTTTTCACCATCAACCTCTTCCTTGACATCTCACACTACCCTCAAAACTCTGCCACTGAGACCACATTTCTAGGTCATTGAAGGACACTATGAGCATTTTCTTTTGTGCAATATGGGCCTATGAGGGGTGCTAATCTTGGAAAATGCCTAAAATATCCTTCATACACCTTCATCTACCTTTCTCCACCTTTATAACACTTTTTCTACCCTTGGGATTCTCACAAATCCAATCTTGTAGCAAAATAGGGCAACCCTGTAGCAATCCTATAGCGGTCTTGTAGCATCTTGTAGCATTGTCCAAACTTGACCAGATTTGCTCTAGGAGCTTGATTTTTACCTCTTGGGATTGAATAATAACCCCCGAGCTCTAAATCCATGTTTGGAGAGGACCAAATACCATTCTAGACCCACCTTTCCTTCACTGCAAGTACAAATCTGCAATTAGAATTAGAAGACAAATTTCCACATTTGAATAACAATGAATGTTTTCTTATGAAGTGTACATGGATTATGTTACTAAATTGAAGTTTCCTTGAACAAAGTGACAAAAAGGGTGATTCATCAATGCAAATTATATTAGACTTTATTTTTGAATTTATTATTTCTTAGGATTTTAGCCATATGCATTGTTGTTGAAAAGATCAACTTTCCTTTTTCAAAGAAACTTTCCACATTCTGCAAGTAGAGTAATGATTTACATTCTGCAAGTAGACTAACACTTTTCATTTCTGCAATTAGCATAGTCTTTACATTCGTGCAACTAGAGCCAGTCTTTACATTTTGATGAATAACATTTTCATTTCTGCAATTAGAATAATGTTTTCATTCCTGCAAATAGAGAAAAAAAATCTCTCTTTTCATGCAATTTTTTTCTTATACTAGTTGAAGGAGTTGTCTTTGTATTCCTTACTCTTATCCATTGCTTGAAGATGGCATGAGTATAACTTGACCTGCTATGCATATAGAACTCTCACCTCTAATTTTGTACGAACCTTTTGTTGATAATTAAAGCTGGTAGTCTTGGGATTATCAACATTCTTATTGGGATATTAAGGCTCATCACTAACCCATCCCCAAAGTTGGCTACAAAAATGGTATAAGTTTGTATTTGATTATGAATCCTACTCAAATGCCTATTCTCTTTGCGTCTCTGGCATGTAGTGTCTTCTATGTAACATCATTGATCCTCAGTGCAATGTCTTCGATGCTTCGTATTGCTTGTCTATATCGATGTAACATTGTTTGACTTGTTAAAACTTAAGACATCCCTATCATGCCAATAGGATCCCAACATTAATATCTAGTTTGTCTCCAATCTAGTTGTTATGTTATAAGAATTATGGATGTCACTAACCAGATATGATGCAACATGACCGGAACCATGTCAGAACTCACCTATCTAATTGTGACCACGCCTTAAGTGATTCAAGGCATCAATTGATCTAGTTTCACCATGGTGGCTAATGACAATGGTTTCGTACTGGAATATTTTTATTGATATAAATAAGTGACTGAGGCTTCTTAGATATGGAGATGATGGGAAAGCAATTGCATGCCCTATATTGTTGGAAAAAAAGACATGGATAGATGGAAAGAACAAGAATGGGCACCAAAATTATAGATAAATAAGAGAGGAAATGATGGCAAAATGATAGAGTAGTAGTCCCTAGGGTAAATAATGGAGGTAGAGGTGGGTGTTTTAGAGTAGTGAGAGGTTGAAGTAGAGGATTGTGATGTGGGGGTTGTTCACGTGAGCATTATACACCTAAGTCAACAAGGAGGGGTGACTTGGATAGAGACTGTTAACAAAGCCCAAAATGTTTAGATCAGTCACTCCTGACAAGTTTATAGGTGTTAGAAAATGTAACTATGTTCGGTCTTCAATAATGTACTTGAGTCATTATGTAATGTACTTGTCAAAAGAATAAAGAAAAGATTTTTTATTATTGTAACAATGACTTATTAAAGCATGGTTTTCATGCTTGGGTCATAATTATATTAGTCAAAGTACCCATTGTGGACTTCTAGGATTAATATTGAGTTTATAGAGTCATTGTACATTCGAAGAGACCCTTCTTGGGCTTTCGAATCATGTAAAAAGGTTTTGTATCAAGGCATTATGAATTATGTAACCTCCATGTCATGTCAGCCTAGGAGAGATCAAGTTGGCCTAAGGACCCTCATTCGACCCAGAAGAAGCCTATATATACAAGGAGATCGAAGTCATTTGGAGCATTCACTCTCAAGCAAGTTCGATATCTCAAGAAGACCTAGAGAAGTGCAAATTTTGTTGTCGGGAGGTGGAAAGAAGTGTGATTTTGGGGAAGTATTCAGAGAAGAATAAAATCAAACTTTTGGTGCTTCTCTCATTTTTTCGTGGTGTGGTTTGGGATATTGAAGTCTCCTAATATTTCGTTGTTGCCGGAAGATGCGTGTTGCAAAAAGATGTTGCCTAGTCAAAGTTGTTGGAAGGGATAAAAAATATGGGAGGCTGACATGTTGTGGAGGGAAATTTTGATCTTGGTCTAGGGTAAAGAGACTCGAAGAAAACTATTGAAAGGAAGGATTATCTTGACTAGGTTTTCCCCTCGAAGGGGTTTTTGCCTTGGCATGTGCCTATATCTTGTGTCTCTTATTGTGTGATATTCATACACATATAATATGGTAGTTTCTTGATGAAAGATAAGATAATAAAGAATTAAAAGAAGCCAACACACTCACAAGTAATTATCAAGAAAGGAGAATCAAACCCTAATATAATATCTTTGATTTTCCAACATGGTATTAGAGCTAAGGTCAAGAGAAGTCGAATATCACTTTGTTGGAATGGATTCTCCCTCTATGGTCAACTACGTAAGATTGGGTTACAACACTTTTGGAAGTTGGATCAATAAGGTCATCTTCTACTTGTTCAACAAGGTCAAAAGTCAAGAATTCTTGGTTTCCCTTACAAGTTCTCTTACTAATGACAATGCATGGATCATTGATAGTAGAGCATCAAGACACATGACAGGTGAAAGCAAGCAACTTCATACACTATCAAAGGAGCCATACTCTCATGCAACGGAATTTGGGGAAAACAAAAGCTATGTTGTTAGAGGCCTCGGATCAACATCATTAAAGTTGGATAATGGATCAAAGTTGCATCTCAACGACATTCTCTATGTTCTAGGTTTGAAAAATAATTTACTTTCTATTTCTTGTTTAGAAGATAAAGGGGAAAGAATTGCTTTTGTTGATGGAAAACTATTGTTTTGGGGAAAATACTCTGGAATTGATAAAGATAGGGTTATTATAGTTCATGAAGAAAGTCTTTACCGAGTCATTACAAAATCTCCTCAAGCTTTGGTTCATATGGGAATAAGTCCTATTGAGTTATGGCATCGTAGGTATGGTCATCTTCATTACAGGGTCATCCCTACTCTTAGTAAATTGGTTCATGGTATTCTTAATATGAAGTTAGATCATTAAGGTGTGTGCAAAGGATGCTCTTTGGGGAAACATATTAGAAATCTGTTTCATAATAGTGAAACTAGGTCTAAAGAAATATTAGACCTCATCCTTTCCGATGTGTGCGGGCCCATGTCTAACAAATCACTTGGAGGTCATATTTACTATGTAACATTCATTGATGATCATTTGAGGAAGACATGGTTCTACCTATTCAAAACTAAAGATGAAGTATTTGATAAGTTCAAGGAGTTTAGGGCTGAAGTGGAAATCCTAAGCGAAAGAAATATAAAGACTCTAATGTTTGAAAATGGAGGGGAATACACTTCTAAAGAGTTGATTGCATATTGTAAGGATGCAGGTATTAAGAGGGAGCTCATTGTTCCCGACTATCCTTAACAAGATCAATTTGCCGAAAGGAAGAATATGTCAATTGAAGAAGGCATTCAAACTATGCTTCTTGATCAAGATCTATCGAATTTCTTATGGGGTGAAGCAGCGATGACTGCCATGTATATTCAAAATAGAAGTCCTCATAGGATTCTTGATAATACTACACCTAAAGAAGTATTCACATGGAAAAATCCAAGTGTGGATCATCTCTAAATATTTGGAAGTCCAACATATATACATGTTCTGAAAGACAAGCAAAATAAGTTGGACTCAACAAGTATCAAGCAAATATTCATTGGTTATATTCTTTATAGAATCTACATAAAGGAAGGAAGACACATTGAAGTAAGCAGGGATGTCATATTCAATGAAAATCAAGCTTACAAGAAATCAAAGGATATTTTTATTGATTTTGATGATGAAGAAGTTCCCGTATTTGAAGAAGAAGAATTTCATCATGAGAACTCTACTACAAATGTTAAAGAAGAAAGAACAAGTGATGCTATTCAATCGTTGGCTGTCCCAACCACAACAAAGAGGCAAAATTGGTTGAAAGCTACATTAGAAGATGTTGAAGGACATGAAGCTGTGAAAGGTTCCTCCAAGGAAAGTAATAAACTGAAGAGATATTCTAGCTATTCTACATATATGACAAAATTAATTAAAGTTGAACCATCTACATTCAAGGAAGTTGAGCATGAAGAGGTTTGGAAGAAAGCTATGCGGAAAGAATATCAATCCATTAGGAAGAATGGGGTTTGGGATATCATTCTTAGACCTAGTGACAAATTGGATGTCAGATTGAAGTGGATATATAAGATCAAACATGTTGTTGATGGAAGAACGGACAAGTACAAAGCAAGGTTCGTTGCAAGGGGTTTCTCTCAAAAGGAAGGAATTGACTATGAAGAAACTTTTTCACCTACAACAAGGTACACTACCATTAGATCATTGGTTTCATTGGTTGCTACAATGGGTTGGGATATCCATAAAATTGATGTTAAGACCACATTTCTAAATGGGATCATTGATGAGGAAGTGTACATCGAAAAACCGGAAGGATTTAAAGTAAATAGCATGGACTCTCATGGTTGTAGACTCAAGAAGGCCCTATATGGTTTGAAGCAACCACCGAGGGCATGGTATGAAAGAATGGATGTGTATCTAATTAGAATTGGGTTTGTGAAGAGTCTTATTTATCTGAATCTATACATCAAGGTCGTGAATAATGAGCCTTTCATTATTCTACTATATGTGGATGATATATTCATCACTCATGTAGAGCGAATGAAAGAAGATGTTGGAAGCTGAACTTGAAATGAAGGATCTAGGACTGATGCACTATTACCTAGGTCTATAAGTATGGAAGAGACCTGGGGATATATATTTGGGGCAAGGAAAGTACATCATCAATTTATTGCATAAATTTGGGACAATGGATTTCAAGCCGATGACAACTCCTATGATCACCAACCTTAAGAAGTTGAGTAGCTCCGACTCTAGTATCATGAATCCTGCCTCATATCGAAAGTTGGTGGGTTCCCTGATGTATTTGGTAAATACTAGGCCAGATATATGTTTTGCAGTGAACATTTTTAGTCAGTTTCAGTTGGAGCCTCATCATGATTACTGGATAATTGCCAAACATATTTTGAGGTATCTTCATGGCACTATACATCACTGCCTAAATTATGATAGTAAGGAAGTCAAGTTAATTGGCTTCACAAAATCTGATTGGGGTGGTAGTGAGACCGATGGAAGAAGCACTACTAGAAGATGCTTTAGTCTGGGAGTTGTTATAATCTCATGGGTGAGTAGGAAGAAAGATCTCACTACATTAAGTAGTGCCAAGGCAGAATATGTGGGTTCATGTAACGTAGGAAAAGAGATTGTTTGGTCAAGGAAGCTTCTAATAGATGTGTTCGAGAAGTCTCTAGGTCCTACTATGATAAACTGTGACAATCAAAGTTGTATTAAGATGTCTGGAGATCCCGTGTTCCATTCAAGGATGAAACATATCAATAATAAGTTCCACTTTATTAAGAACTTGGTTCATGATGGGATCGTGAAGTTAGAGTATGTCCCAACAGATGAACAGGTAGCAGACATATTGGCAAAGGCTCTTCCTAATAAGTTTGAATATCTAAGGAACCAACTAGGTTTGGTAGATATTGGGGATTGTATTGATGAATCATTTCCTGCAAGACATCAGGCTAACACTCTATGTCGATGTCTGAATCCCGTAGTTGAAAAGATGGTGTTGAATATTGAGCTCCGTTTTGGATACACACCTGTATGTTTGGGTTGGTGGTTAGCAAGTAAACCTGGTGGTACCTAGAGGGGCAGAAATCTTGATTCCACCTTAGTCCCACCTGGATAGATTTCCCTGGTCAAGAATCTAGTCCATGGCATTGTAGTACTTAAATTGTTGAGTGACTAGTTGGATAGATTGCCATCATCAGGAATCTATTCCATGGCACTGTAGAGCCTAAAAATTCTTCATGTTTTTCATATAGTTTGAGATCTTCCATTGTATTTGTACATTATGAATAAATTATGGTTGTGTTATTCTACACTAAACTATAATTAAATAATAAACTAAAATCCTATTGTTAGTTAAACTACAAAAATAAATTAGAACGGATTACAAGTAGAAGGTTGAGAGTCTAAATGCAATATATAAAATAATTCTAATTTATAGATTGCATTTAGAAATTAGAATTAGAATATAATACAGAATATAAGTTATGGGATCGTACTTTAATAAATCATGTACAACTATGTTACAAGAAATAAAAAAACACCATATCATAATGAAATTGGTTTTAGATGAGAATGACCTGTAAATAAAATCATAAAAATAACATAAGGAGTGGTTCATCATTGGATTTTTGTCACATTTTTTGTGCCTTTAACTCACCAAAACATTCAAATTCAGGATCAAGCTTTGGAGATTTCATTAAAGTTGGAAGCATCTCCTACAGTAACAACTACAAGAGGAGAAAATTTTGGCATCACCCAGCTATAATTGCAGATGCCCACAATCATATCTCAACTACAGGACTTAGCAAAAGGGAAATAATAGCACTCATAAGTCTAGTGCATAATTTGTAGAAAGGAGGGGCACCATAGAAATGAATGCTCAGTGATGACAGAGTACATGGAAACTAGTGCAGCTAACCTGATGGCATAGGGAAGAGGATTATGGTGTGAGATCTATAATGTGTGGGGACATCCACCCCCGACCTTCCCGATGATGTAGACTTATGAGAGCTATGTAAGGACTTTATTCTGTGATTTTTTTAAGTCTTTGGGGCATGAAATTCATCATTATCAATCTTCATAATTGATGAGAGCTTGCACCATGGACTACTATAGAGTGCAAGAGGTATAAGACGAGATGGCATGGAACAAAAATCCACCAGGCATGTATAATCAGCCAGGTAGTGGGCAAGGTATGATGGGCGGAGGACCTAGAGGGCCAAGACGAGTATGAGGAGAATTTGTATGAGGAAGGGGACCCATCATTTTATATAATTGTGAGCATCATAGACATCTTGCCATATATTCTCCCAATCCTTGTTGAATGTGCACATATTGAAGGGATTTGGATCATGTGACATAGGATTTCCATCAACTACTTATGAAGATTCTGAAAAAGAAGGGGTACAAAATTCAGAAGGTTAGTATAGAACTACGCCAAGGTTAGTCACGTGTGAATTTGTTTACATGTGGAGGTATCAATACCGGGGTGGATGCTGCCAAATCAAATAACACCAATCAGCAATGGGTGAGGAAAGTTGCAAATCCTCAATCGAAGTTTGATCCTCAGAAGGAGAATACTACCGACCAGTGTTAGAAACTAAGACAATATTAAGAGAGGGGCGCATAAATATTATGATAATTTAAAAAATTATTTCACAGAGTAAATAATACTTAGCACCAGCAATAATGATCATAGACTTATAAATTAGGACCCAATAATATGATGTGATACCCAGCTGGGAAAACCACCAAAAACTTTTACTATGATGAAATTTTTAAGTTACAACTTATATTACATCAAACAAGTAGGCTTCAACCTACTTGAGATCTAAAACTCTCAATTTGTTGCAAGCTCCAATTTGCTAGTTTCTAAGGATCTAACTTGAAGGAAGCTATTACTCCCCAATTTATAAGCTACTACTAAAAGGAGCTATAACCCCTGGACTGCAATCTGCAACTTGTTGGACCTTCTCAATTCATCTTTCATTCCATTTTCAAGCTTACATCATGAAGGCCTTACTTTCACAAAAATAAATCACTCTTTGCTCATAAAATCACCATAAGACACCTTCAACACCCATAAAATATCCTTCTCAGATCTACATTCCACTTTTCAATTCACCAATTGTCATACATTGTTATTGATTCAATTCTGATTATAAATTATTTTAGCTAATAATTTTGGTTTTAAATTTTTAGTTAAGCTCACCTTTTAACATGCATGAATTCTCATTTTTCACCTAAATTCCACTTTTGTCAAGTCAACTTGATGTGTTCATGTAGTCTTTAATCTATGATATGTTGTTTATAGGAGATATTCTAAGTTAAACTACTAGTTTTCAGCATACTGGTAAGTTACATATTTTAGCAGTGACTTTAACTGCAATTATAACTTTAGCAAACTATTATATTTGGCAAACTGCCAAATATACAACCAAACTGGTTTAGACTGATTGATTAGACTTCTAGTCGAAATCGATGAATTAGACTTTTGGTTTAAATGGATGAATTAGACTTATGGTCTAGATGGACGAATTAGACTTAAACTACTTAATTAGACTTATGGTCTAGTCCAGCATATTAGACATAAACTGGTGAATTAGGCTTCTAGTGTAGTCGAGCATATTAGACTTAGACTAGCGAATTAGACTTTTGGTCTAGTCGGGCAGATTAGACTTAGATTGGTGAATTAGAATTTTGGTCTAGTTGGGAAACTTACAGTTAAACTTGTGAATTAGACTTATGGTCTAGTCAGGCATATTAGACTTAGACTGGTGAGTTAAACTTTTGGTATAGTCAGGGAAATTAGACTTAAACTGGAAAATTAGACTTTTGTTCTAGTCAAGCAGATTAGACATAGATTGACGAATTAGACTTTCGGTTAAATGACAAAATAGACTTCTAGTCTAATTGCTTTACAATCTAATAGGCTTCCAGTCTAATATTTTGGTAATGGAAAAGTATTGGTTTGGCAAAAATACTCGAGCATTGATAAAGATAGGGTTATTGGAGTTTGTGAAGGAAGTCTTTACCGAGTCATTACACATTCTCCTCAAGCTTTGGTTCATATGGAAATAAGTCCCATTGAGCTATGGCATTGGAGGTATGGTCATCTTCATTACAGGGTCATCCCTACTCTTAGTAAATTGGTTCATGGTATTCTTAATATGAAGTTAGATCATGAAGGTGTGTGCAAAGGATGCTCTTTGGGGAAACATACTAGAAAGCTATTTCATAATAGTGAAACTAGGTCTAAAGAAATATTAAACCTCATCCATTCCAATGTGTGCAGGCCCATGTCTAACAAATCACTTGGAGGTCATCTTTACTATGTAACATGTTATCACTTAGAACTAAAATTGATATATGTAACTTTTCATCCTAGCCCGATGACAAGGTCAGTGCTAGTTTATTTTTGTTTTAAGTTTCTTCCCTTAGAATCTGAAGTTTTGAAGAGTTTTTGAGTCAAGTTATTCTCAGCTCCCATTGGTTCCCCTCCATCTACCATTTTTTTATAGCCACCTGTTATCTTATATCAGCCGCCGTGTCTTTTTGTAATTTCGCAGCGAAATCATGATTAGGCAGTTTTGCAGCGCAATCATGATTAGGCAGTTTCGCAGCGCATCATTCAAATTTAAAACTGACCGCGCTGCGAAATCATGGATTCGTACATTTCGCAGCGAATATTTCCCGAAATATCAAATCCGTTAGGTGAGTCATAGGCCGTGTCCTCTCATGTCAGCTCATGTACCCCTCTTATCACATTTCACCACTCATTGCCACTACCACCACCACTAGATCTGTTGATACGCATGAATCATCATTTCCAAGAAAGACCACCGTGCATAAAACTTAATGATGGTCGTAAGTCTTGCATGAAATGACAAATCTGCAAGATTACAACTTGAAATATTTTAAACGGCAAATTTTAAAATTCAACTGCAAAGATAATCAAGCGAGGCTGATAATCAAGCGAGGCTGAATTCAAATAGAAGCTGTAGTCATTGTTTGCGAAGATTTGGAAGAATCAATGGAGAAAAAGGAGCACAGATCCGGAAAATGTCTAAGGACTGAGCCTGAAGGCTTAGATATAACGCTGAGAAATAAAGAGGTGGAGAAAGCATTTAAAAAGGCCGGGTGCTGGAATTTTTGCAAAAAGTTACAAGGAGGGCACGCACAGGTAACCAAAGAATTTGCACTTAACTTCACAGGCTTGAATTCAAAGGTAGCCATGATAGAATTGCAGGTTTCGCCAGAAGTGATATCTACTGTGATAGAGATCCCACGAGGACAAGAGCAATGGTTTAAAAATTTCAAGTTTGACATGAATCCTTGCAAGGAGTTTTTGAAGGATGAATTTGTAAATGAAGATTTAAGTAAGGCAATGCCCAGGGGTTATGTCAAAGAATATTATGCACATTTACTCACCTGCATAAAGAAATATCTGACTTGTGAAGGAAGATATAACAAGGTTTACTCTTACCATTTTAAACTCCTTTTGCATTTCACCGGGAAGGTCTCCATAGACTTACCTTTTTATCTTTTACGTAGTTTGAGTAAGATGTGTGATAAGGTACAGCTGAGGAAAGAGGATTGTGAAACCTCTTTGTTTCATCATGGTTTGATCAAACTACTGGTTTTAGATGGGCTCCAAAAGATAGACAGAGATTGGAATTCATTCATTTTTATGGCTGGCTTCAAAAGCCAGACTGGCCTCACTCCTCTACCTGTTAGAGATTCTACAATAGCTGAGCTCCAAACATAAGCAAGAGCTAAAAGAGTTCCAAATTCAAAAGTAAGAAAACAAGTGAAGCCACTCATCATCCAAGATCAACCTCAGCCATCAACTAAGGAAAAAGCTCATGGTAAAAAGACTGTACCTGAAACAAGCACATCTGAAGTAGTCTCAAGGATAAGGACAAGAAGCCAGATGAATAAGGAAAAAGGTAAAGCTGTAGCAGTCGAAGAAAGTCCAGTGTCCAAGGGAAGTTTAAATGCCTTATTACAGGCTATTGACATTGAGCAGTCTCTACCAGTCCAAATTGAGTTGATACAGTCAAAACAAGAAAGCACCAAGAAAGCCAAGGCCTCAAAAAGGCTTAAATTTGATGAGCCAGCTGAAGAGTTTGTTTTTAAACCTAGAAGACCTATGACAAGGAGATTCCAGCAAGTACAGGAAACACTGTCAAGAACAGAGGAAACAGGGGAAGGGTCACAATGTTGGCAAAAGAAAAACACAGGCAAAACAGTCATCACATCTAAAGAAGATAATATAGCAGCCATAAAGAGCCAATTAGAATCAGCTAAGCATGAGATCGCCAAATTGAAGAAAGCTGCTAGAAGACATGCAGTCATACACGCAAACTATTATAAAGCTCTATGGAAAGGAAATGAAACTGTAGAAGCCCAGTTGAATTCAGTGGTTGATGGCCATTCACAATTTCACACCTGGACAGTACCAGCAATCAAAGAAGCCAAGTACATAAGAAGGATCAATATGCAACTGAGAGCTGGGAATAAGGTTATGAAGAAACAAATTGAAGATTTGAAGGCACAGCTAAGCCAGCTTAAAGGACCTGCTAAATGAGTTTTCATTTCAAGTAAGATTCCATTTCAAAATTTTGATAAGTTTGCTTGATCTTATCTTTCTGAAGAAATCTAAATCCCTATTCGGCCTTTGAAAAGTCTAAGGAAGTTTTTGGCAATCAAGCACTCGCTTAATAAAGGTCTCAGGTTAAAAACAAGTTGTTTTAAATAACTCAGCAGTTTCGTAGCGCGCTACGAAACTACTGAAAGTGATGATTTCAACATAAATCAAACAGTTTTGAACTATAAGCGGGAATTTTGAAAGGGGAATGTCTACAAGGTATGCAAGGCATCAGCTGAAGCTATTAAGATTCAACCAGGTCAAGACACGTGGAGATAACAACTTTAGATTTTTGTCATAAAGTGAGCATATTTACCACACTTCAGGATATGTGAAACAGTTTGCAAGAATTTTGGCTTTCACGCATGAAAACGGTGGACAGCACATCAATGACGTGGCAGTCTGCTCCATTTTGGGTAATTAAAAGATAAAGGATATACTTCGTTGGATCCGGACATGTTAAGGCAAACTAAAGACCGGTACACAGGGGCAGTTTCCTATGATTCAGTATATTGGAAAACATGTGACATTGAAGACAAACATGGAGCCTTGAAGACCCATCACAGCCAAACTAGAAGGGGACCAGATGTCAAAGAACGAGGATGATTGTAGACCAAGACTGTTATGGAATTAGAGTCCTACTTGATTTAGATATCTAGAAGGTCTAGTGGAAGTTTGTTACATTTAATAGGCAGTTAAAAGCTAAATAGGTGTTAGTAATAGAAGTAGTTTTCGAATTCCCCTCATGCTGGAGGAGGAATCTCGATCAGTTAGAATAAGAGCTCTATATATAGCTGAAACAGCAATGTAATCAAGGTTGGAAAATTTTATGAAAAAGCTGGTATTTGGCTTATGTAAAACTCATTTTCAGTAATATACATGCTGAACTTTACTTCTCAGGATTCATGAAGGATTTTTTATGTTCAGAATATGTGATGTTGTCCTTTTCTTAATTTTTACAGTGGTATGGATGTATAATCACTCAGAATTCACTGAATGTGCTCTGACTTCCTGTATACATTTATAAACTGTGTGGTCCCATATGAGTTTATGTTCTGAATGTTTAAATGTTGAATGCCCTGACTTCCATGTAAGGTTGAGTTCATTGTTATATTGAGGTGTTGTTGACTCCATAAGCCCAATGGATAGTTTTGTTTAATGTGTTTCCACCATTCATATTTTTCACAGTTGTTCTATAAGAGTTAGCCATCTTATCTTTAATCAAAATCATTAATCCATCAAGAGAGAGCCCTCTCAGGTTGAGGAGGCTAAGCCTCAGCCTAAAGTAGGTTTGAAATAGTTACTTAGAGTCAACCTGACCAGCAGCCTATCAGGGCTTGATTTTGAGATAACATTTTGGTGCGTCTGCCGGGAGTCTGAAGATTATTCATTCCCGAAATCATGAAGCTGAACTTCTGAAGGTAGCAGGAGCTCAGAAGGTTTTCGAGGCTGCATTCTACCTTGGTGACTCCATACAATCTTAAAGTTAAAAGGTGGCTTCGAGAGGAAGATATACAAGGAGTAATCCTGACCCAGATCCACCTACTCCTGTGGATAATCCAAACACCATCTCAAGGAGCAGGCAAAGATTTCCTGATATACCAGGTACTTCATCTTTTTCGAAATCTTTGTTCCCTGAATTTTCTAGAAGTCCTGAAGATAAAATTGTAGATGATAAAATTCATGAGGTATTGTTGAGGTCTGAGAACGAAGAAGAACTTATTGGAATTATTTTAGATTTACAAAAAAGAGGCATTGATACTTCATCCTTAGTGTCACAAAAAGATAAGGAAGAGTTTTGGGAGGTTGTTACTTCAGAATTACTGTTAGAAGAAGAAGATTTGAATCAACTCAAATAGCTTGATCCTTTTGAAGTTTTGCTCAAATCCAAAACTGGTTTACCCCTCCCAAATTGGAGTTCCTTTGTCAGTGGTTTGCAAAGTCCAAATAGTCCTTTTCGTACTAATACTTTATCCTCTACCTCTTCTAGCCCAAATATTCCTCAGACACTATCTCACACTAGTTCTGGTCCCACCGGTCATACAATACCTGTTATCACTGCTCCTCCATTCATTATGGCTATACCTGCTAGGTATGCTCCACTAGCTCTCCCTGCTGTTTTACATGATCTTCCTAGGAAATATGCTGCCAGAATTCCAACATGGGGAGGAGATGAAGATATTACAGCAGAGGAACATGTGGATAGGTTCAATGATTTTGTTGACAGGGAAGAAGTGGATGATGAAGATGTAAAACTAAGATTGTTTGCTCAAACTTTCATTGGGGAAGTCAGAAAATGGTTTAAAGCCCTTGGAGCTGGAAGCATTCATAGTTGGGTAGAATTTGAAGATATCTTTCTAAGGAAATGGGGAAACAGAACCAACCCTGTCCAAGCCCTTACTGAATATAACAATCTTAGAAGAGCTCCAAAGGAAACTGTCCAAAACTTATCTAAGAGGTTTAATAAAATATACAATTCTATTCCAGCTCATTTGAAACCTCCTGGAGCTTTGGCACAGTTGAGATATGTTGAATCATTTGATTCAGATTTCTCTCTTTTACTCAGAGAAAGGGAGTCTGCCTCTCTTGCTGACATGCAAAATGATGCAATTAAGGTGGAGGTGAATATGATGGCTGCTAATAAATCAAAGATGGCAAAGACTAAGCTGAAGGAAGAAGAGAAACCTTCTACCTCTGCTTCAGAAGACAAGTTTGAAACAATGATGAAAACCATGGAAAAATTGATGGACTGACTAGCTCTTGGGAATGCTTCTGCCCCTCCAGCACAGCAGGAACCTCAATTCAGGAACCCTCAGTACAGAAGACCTCAGAATCAGCAAAGGCCAAGAGACAACAGAAATCAGCAGTCAGATCCTCCAGTGAGACCTCCCTTCCAACAAAATTTGGTAGATGAAGAAGATGAGCCTGAAGTCCCTGAGGAATCAATCCATTGTTTTGATGAAGAAGTGTCAGGGATTTTCTTGACTAAGGAGGAACATGATGAGTCCAGTATGATAAAATCAGGAGAAGAGCCTTCAGATTTTTTAAAGGGCTATCAGCATGCTATCTTTGAGATGCAAAAGCAGTACAATCTTAGGAATAGAGATGTTCCTATTACAGCAAACAAAGCACAGCCCAAGAAGAATACCTCAAGGACAGTTGAAGATAAAAAGGAAAACTCAAAGGTGGTTGAAGGTAAGGATGATTCTCCCCTTGTCAAAAAGGATGTTCAAATTCTATCTCCTCCTAAAGAAATTGACAAGACTACTTTTGTTTTTAATCTTGAGAACGAGATTGCAAAAATTAAGATATCAGTCCCTTTTAATGAAATTCTCAAGGTAGACAAATACAGAAGCAAAATTGTTGAAATGCTTAATTCACAACCAGGAGTGGCTGATATCCTAAATGTACAAGAAGATAATCCTGTTATATGTTTGGGTCCAAGACTTGAGGATGAACAAAATGAAGAGTTTCCCCCTTTCTACATAAGCATTAGCATTCATGATATGACTCTACATAATGCTATGTTAGATTCGGGGGCATCACATAATCTCATGCCTAAGGTAATCATGGAAAGACTGGGGTTAGAGGTAACTAGGCCATATAAGGATTTATTTTCCTTTGATTCAAAAAGAGTCCAACGCATTGGTTTGATAAAAGATGTTGTTGTGGGGCTCACACAAATTCCAGCAAAAACAATTGTTATGGACATTGTTGTTGCAGACATTCCACCGAAGTTTGGAATGCTTCTTTCACAGTCATGGGCAGCAAAAATCAAGGGCACAATGCAGATGGATTTTACATATGCTACCATCCCAGTGTTTGGTGAACAAAGGAGGTTGTATCGCGAGACAAGGATGGCCTACATGGTAAGCAGCAAAGACAAACCTCAGAATTTTCCTATTTATTCATGTGATACTGGTCTTGGATCAGCTATCCTTTTCAATGAATCAGTTGGTAGAGAATCACAAGATGAACCTGTGGAAAATCAGTGTCAAGAAGGTCAGCAAGGAGATAAAAGAGACATCATGGGCTGCTGGTCATTATACTTTGATGGATCAGCAGGAAAAGAAGGGGCAGGAGCTGGGATTTGGATCACTAGTCCAACTGAAGAAAGTAAGTTTCTCTCATACAAACTAAACTTTGATTGTACCAACAATATGGCTGAGTACGAATCTCTGATCTTAGGTTTGGAAGCCTTGATAAAATTGAAAGCTAAAAACATTGCTGTTTGTGGAGATTCTGAATTGTTAATTAAACAAGTAGAAGGTGCATATCAAACTAAGGATGCAAGGATGAGAGCATACAGAAACTTAGTGTTGGAGATGTTGGAAAATTTTCAATCCTATTCTTTTAGCATCAAAACTAGAGATCAAAACTCTATTGCAGATTCTCTTGTTGTTTCTGCCAGTCTCTTTATCATTCCTAAACACTCTTCTGAAAATTATGAAGTGGAGGTTCGCCATAGACCAGTCATACCAGATAATATCACAAATTGGCAAGTTTTTTAGGATGATCAGCATATAACGAACTTCATTGAATTAAAAGAAGAGTTTGAACACAATCAGATAGATCAGCAGAATATGTTAATAGAGTCAAAGGAAAGTTCTGAAGTCTTACAATTACAAAACAACTTAATTCCTAAAGGCCTCATTCCCCTTGAGAAATTATTTGATCAAAATGATGTGTTCAAAGCACCAAGACTACAAGCTAATGAAGAAGAAGTAGAAAGCTGCAATTTAGGAGACTCGGTTGTGCCTAAGATAGTCAAGATTTCAAAATTCCTTTCAGCTGATATGAAGACTAAATATGTTGAGATGATGAAAAAATTCATTGATGTTTTTGCATGGAGTTATGCTGACTTGAAACAATATGACTCTTCAATCATACAGCATACCATTCCTATCAAGCAGAATGAAAAGCCTTTTAAGCAGAAGTTAAGAAGAATTAATCCTCTTCTAATGCCACTAATTGAAAAAGAAGTGAAAAAGCTCTTTGATGCTAAAATTATTGTTCCAATCAGATTCTCAAATTGGCTTGCTAATTTGGTACCAGTCAGAAAAAAGAATGGAGAGATCAGAATTTGTATAGACTTCAGAAACTTAAACAAAGCTTCATTGAAAGATAATTACCCCCTCCCCAAAATGGATTTCATTCTGCAGAACATTGTTGGTTCACAAAGGATGTCTATGCTTGATGGTTTCTCAGGGTACAATCAGATTCTTGTTCACCCAGATGATCAGGAGAAAACGGCCTTCACTACACCATGGGGAACATTCATGTATGCAAAAATTCCATTTGGTCTCATGAACGCGGGAGCCACTTTCCAGAGAGCAATGGATATTGCTTTTGCTGAAGAAAAGGACAAATCAATGGTGGTTTATCTTGATGACATCACAGTTTTTTCAAAAAGGGAAGAAGACCACTTAAAGCACCTTGAAAGGATCCTACTGAAGTGTAGGAGGTTTGGTATTTCTCTAAACCCAACCAAAAGTAATTTTGCTTTAACTTCTGGCAAACTGCTTGGTCATATTATTTCTGAAGAAGGAATTAGGATTGATCCTAATAGAGTTAGTGCAATTCAAAAATTAGATCTACCAAGGAGTAAGAAGGAGATTCAATCCTTTCTTGGGAAAGTTAACTTTGTTAGAAGATTCATCCCTAATTTTGCTGAAGTTGTCAAGAACATAACAAAGATGTTAAAGAAAGGAGCAGATTTTAAATGGACAGTGGAAGCAAAGAAATCATTTGAAGAGATCAAGAAGGCACTTACTCAAGCACCAGTACTTATCAGCCCAGATTTTACCAAGGAGTTCCTTATCTTCACATTCGCTTCTGAAGACACAATTGTTGGAGTTTTATTGCAAAAAGGAAGTCAAGGTACTGAACAACCCATTTCTTTCTTTAGCAAGACATTATCCAATGCTGAATTGAAATATAATATCTTAGAGAAACAAGCCTATGCATTGGTGAAAGCAATTAAGGATTTCAGAATCTATGTTTTGCACTCTCACATTGTTGCCTACGTCCCAAATGCTGTTATAAAAGATATTCTTACACAAGCTGATCCAGATGGAAAAAGGGGAAAGTGGATAGCAAAACTGTTGGAGTATGACATTGAGATCAAACCCACAAAGTTGGTAAAGGGTCAAGGCCTAGCCCAATTGTTGACTCAGTCAAATTTGGACTGTATTAATATTAATTTAAGCACAAAAATCTCAGAAATTTCTGAAAATGAAGAGGAATTGGTCCAAATAAATGAGAAATTCTTGATCTCAGAATGGTATAAGGATATAGCATTTGTTTTGCAGCATAATAGAGCTCCTGATAACCTTTCAAAATCCAAAGCTCGGTTTACCAAATTGAAATCTCTCAGATATTTTGTGTATGACCAAAATTTGTTTTGGAAAGATGCAGGAGGAATATTATTAAACTGCCTCATTGAAGAAGAAGCTGATAAAGTAATTGATGAGTTTCATAAAGGGGATTGTGGAGGACATCACTATTGGAAAGCCACTGCAAACAAGGTCTTGAGAGCTGGATATTTTTGGCCAACTATGTTTAGAGATATCTATAAAAAGATAGCCACATGTCATGAATGTCAAGTGTTTGAATGAAAGAGAAAGCTTATGCCACTGCCCTTGGTTCCTATTTATGTTGAAGCATCTTTCCAGCAGTGGGGATTAGACTTTATAGGGGAAATCCATCCTCCTTCATCAGGACAGCATCGCTGGATTCTCACAGCCACCGATTACTTTACAAAATGGATAGAAGCAATACCCACAAGGCAAGCAAATGATTCAGTGATTATTTCTTTCTTAGAAAATAATATATTATCAAGGTTTGGTTGCCCAATGAAGATCATTACAGACAATGCTCAAGCTTTCAAGTCCAAAAGGATGATTAATTTTTGTCATCAGTATCACATCTCCCTTGGACATTCCACTGCTTATTATCCACAAGGAAATGGTTTGGTTGAATCATCAAACAAGAGCCTTGTGAGAATCATTAAGAAGCTGCTGCAAGAAAATAAAAAAGCTTGGCATTTGAAACTGAGATATGCTTTGTGGGCTGACCGGATTTGCACAAAGAGGTCCATTGGAACATCACCATATGAGCTAGTATATGGGGCAGAGGCTATATTTCCAACATCCCTTGGAGTACCAGTAATGAAGTTGATTCAAGGACTAGAAGAGGAACCAAATGCTATACAACGAAGGATCAATCAGCTAATAGCTTTGCAAGAGAAAAGAAATGAGGTGTTTGACAGTCATCAACAAAACCAGAACATGATCAAGAGAGCATTTGACAAAAAGATCAAAGAAGTTACATTCCAGATCCATGATAAAGTCTTGAAATGGGAAGCTAGAATTGAAGAGAAAGGTAAACATGGTAAATTTGAAAATTTGTGGAAAGGGCCATATCAAATTTCTGCTTTCCATGGGAATAACACCTACATTCTACAAGAGATTGATGGAACACCGTATGCTGGAGGACCTGTTAATGGCAGGTTCCTAAAGCATTACAATTGATTAAATCTCTGCCAAGTTTCTCACAACATTGTACATAACCGTTTTATTAGTCTTTCTTTGTTGAAAATAAATGACAAGCTGAACAGGAAGCTCAAGCCCGAGGTGAAGGCTCACAAAGCTAGAAAAGGATGCTTGTCAACTCCATCTATGTTTTCATAAATTGGACAAAGCACTGGACATACGAGTTCTTAGTGTACTACAGGAGCACACTATCCCAAGTGGAGCCAATGTTATCACTTAGAACTAAAATTGATATATGTAACTTTTCATCCTAGCCCGATGACAAGGTCAGTGCTAGTTTATTTTTGTTTTAAGTTTCTTCCCTTAGAATCTGAAGTTTTGAAGAGTTTTTGAGTCAAGTTATTCTCAGCTCCCATTGGTTCCCCTCCATCTACCATTGTTTTATAGCCACATGTTATCTTATGTCAGCCACCGTGTCTTTTTGTAATTTCGCAGCGAAATCATGATTAGGCAGTTTCGCAGCGCAATCATGATTAGGCAGTTTCGCAGCGCATCATTCAAATTTAAAACTGACCGCGCTGCGAAATCATGCATTCGTACATTTTGCAGCGAATCTTTCCCAAAATATCAAATCCGTTAGGTGAGTCATAGGCCGTGTCCTCTCATGTCAGCTCATGTACCCCTCTTATCACATTTCACCACTCATTGCCACTATCACCACCACTAGATCTGTTGATACCCATGAATCATCATTTCCAAGAAAGACCACCGTGCATAAAACTTAATGATGGTTGTAAGTCTTGCATGAAATGACAAATCTGCAAGATTACAACTTGAAAGATTTTAAACGGCAAATTTTAAAATTCAACTGCAAAGATAATCAAGCGAGGCTGATAATCAAGCGAGGCTGAATTCAAATAGAAGCTGAATCACAATTCCAACCGGAGCTGGTACTCATTGTTTGCGAAGATTTGGAAGAATCAATGGAGAAAAAGGAGCACAGATCCGGCAAATGTCTAAGGACTGAGCCTGAAGGCTTAGATATAACGCTGAGAAATAAAGAGGTGGAGAAAGCATTTTAAAAAGGCTGGGTGCTGGAATTTTTGCAAAAAGTTACAAGGAGGGCACGCACAGGTAACCAAAGAATTTTCACTTAACTTCACAGGCTTGAATTCAAAGGTAGCCATGATAGAATTGCAGGTTTCGCCAGAAGTGATATCTACTGTGACAGAGATCCCACGAGGACAAGAGCAATGGTTTAAAAATTTCTAGTTTGACATGAATCCTTGCAAGGAGTTTTTGAAGGATGAATTTGTAAATGAAGATTTAAGTAAGGCAGTGCCCAGGAGTTATGTCAAAGAATATTATGCACATTTACTCACCTGCATACAGAAATATCTGACTTGTGAAGGAAGATATAACAAGGTTTACTCTTACCATTTTAAACTCCTTTTGCATTTCACCGGGAAGGTCTCCATAGACTTACCTTTTTATCTTTTCCGTAGTTTGAGTAAGATGTGTGATAAGGTACAGCTGAGGAAAGAGGATTGTGAAACCTCTTTGTTTCATCATGGTTTGATCAAACTACTGGTTTTAGATGGGCTCCAAAAGATAGACAGAGATTGGAATTCATTCATTTTTATGGCTGGCTTCAAAAGCCAGACTGGCCTCACTCCTCTACCTGTTAGAGATTCTACAATAGCTGAGCTCCAAACAGAAGCAAGAGCTAAAAGAGTTCCAAATTCACAAGTAAGAAAACAAGTGAAGCCACTCATCATCCAAGATCAACCTCAGCCATCAACTAAGGAAAAAGCTCATGGTAAAAAGACTGTACCTGAAACAAGCACATCTGAAGTAGTCTCAAGGATAAGGACAAGAAGCCAGATGAATAAGGAAAAAGGTAAAGCTGTAGCAGTCGAAGAAATTCCAGTGTCCAAGGGAAGTTTAAATGCCTTATTACAGGCTATTGACATTGAGCAGTCTCTACCAGTCCAAATTGAGTTGATACAGTCAAAAAAAGAAAGCACCAAGAAAGCCAAGGCCTGAAAAAGGCTTAAATTTGATGAGCCAGCTGAAGATTTTGTTTTTAAACCTAGAAGACCTATGACAAGGAGATTCCAGCAAGTACAGGAAACATTGTCAAGAACAGAGGAAACAGGGGAAGGGTCACAATGTTGGCAAAAGAAAAACACAGGCAAAACAGTCATCACATCTAAAGAAGATAATATAGCAGCCATAAAGAGCCAATTAGAATCAGCTAAGCATGAGATCGCCAAATTGAAGAAAGCTGCTAGAAGACATGCAATCATACACGCAAACTATTATAAAGCTCTATGGAAAGGAAATGAAACTGTAGAAGCCCAGTTGAATTCAGTGGTTGATGGCCATTCACAATTTCACACCTGGACAGTACCAGCAATCAAAGAAACCAAGTACATCAGAAGGATCAATATGCAACTGAGAGCTGGGAATAAGGTTATGAAGAAACAAATTGAAGATCTGAAGGCACAGCTAAGCCAACTTAAAGGACCTGCTAAATGAGTTTTCATTTCAAGTAAGATTCCATTTCAAAATTTTGATAAGTTTGCTTGATCTTATCTTTTTGAAGAAATCTAAATCCCTATTCGGCCTTTGGAAAGCCTAAGGAAGTTTTTGGCAATCAAGCACTCGCTTAATAAAGGTCTCAGGTTAAAAACAAGTTGTTTTAAATAACTCAGCAGTTTCGTAGCGCGCTACGAAACTGCTGAAAGTGATGATTTCAACATAAATCAAACAGTTTTGAACTATAAGCGGGAATTTTGAAAGGGGAATGTCTACAAGGTATGCAAGGCATTAGCTGAAGCTATTAAGATTCAACCAGGTCAAGACACGTGGAGATAATATGCATTCAAATCCAACTTTAGATTTTTGTCATAAAGTGAGCATATTTACCACACTTCAGGATATGTGAAACAGTTTGCAAGAATTTTGGCTTTCACGCATGAAAACGGTGGACAGCACATCAATGACGTGGCAGTCTTCTCCATTTTGGGTAATTAAAAGATAAAGGATATACTTCGTTGGATCTGGACATGTTAAGGCAAACTAAAGACCGGTACACAGGGGCAGCTTCCTATGATTCAGTATATTGGAAAACATGTGACATTGAAGACAAACATGGAGACTTGAAGACCCATCACAGCCAAACTAGAAGGGGACCAGATGTCAAAGAACGAGGATGATTGTAGACCAAGACTATTATGGAATTAGATTCCTACTTGATTTAGATATCTAGAAGGTCTAGTGGAAGTTTGTTACATTTAATAGGCAGTTAAAAGCTAAATAGGTGTCAGTAATAGAAGTAGTTTTCGAATTCCCCTCATGCTGGAGGAGGAATCTCGATCAGTTAGAATAAGAGTTCTATATATAGCTGAAACAGCAATGTAATCAGGGTTGGAAAATTTTATGAAAAAGCTGGTATTTGGCTTATGTAAAACTCATTTTCAGTAATATACATGCTGAACTTTACTTCTCAGGATTCATGAAGGATTTTTTATGTTCAGAATATGTGATGTTGTCCTTTTCTTAATTTTTACAGTGGTATGGATGTATAATCACTCAGAATTCACTGAATGTGCTCTGACTTCATGTATACATTTATAAACTGTGTGGTCCCATATGAGTTTATGTTCTGAATGTTTAAATGTTGAATGCCCTGACTTCCATGTAAGGTTGAGTTCATTGTTATATTGAGGTGTTGTTGACTCCATAAGCCCAATGGATAGTTTTGTTTAATGTGTTTCCACCATTCATATTTTTCACAGTTGTTCTATAAGAGTTAGCCATCTTATCTTTAATCAAAATCATTAATCCATCAAGAGAGAGCCCTCTCAGGTTGAGGAGGCTAAGCCTCAGCCTAAAGTAGGTTTGAAATAGTTACTTAGAGTCAACATGACCAGCAGCCTATCAGGGCTTGATTTTGAGATAACATAACATTCATTGTTGATCATTCGAGGAAGACATGGTTCTACCTACTCAAAACTAAAGATGAAGTATTTGATAAGTTCAAGGAGTTCAGGGCTGAAGTGGAAACCCTAACCGAAAGAAATATAAAGACTCTAATGTCTAAAAATGGAGGGGAATACACTTCTAAAGAGTTGATTCCATATTGTAAGGATGCAGGTATTAAGAGGGAGCTCATTGTTCCCTACTATCCTTAACGAAATGGATTGGCTGAAAGGAAGAATAGGTCAATTGAAGAAGGCATTTGAACTATGATCCTTGATCAAGGTCTATCAAATTTCTTATGGGGTGAAGCAGTGATGACTGCCATGTATATTCAAAATAGAAGTCCTTATGGGATTCTTGATAATACTACACCCAAAGAAGTACTGTGGATCATCTTTGAATATTTGGAAATCCATCATATATACATGTTCTAAAAGACAAGCAAAATAAGTTGGACTCGACAAGTATCAAGGGAATATTCGTTGGTTATAGTCTTTCCTCAAAATCATATAGAATCTACATAAAGGAAGGAAGACACATTGAAGTAAGTAGGGATGTCATATTCAATGAAAATCAAGCTTACAAGAAATCAAAGGATATTCCTATTGATTCTAATGATGAAGAAGTTCCCATATTTGAAGAAGAAGAAGTTCATCATGAGAACTCTACTACAAATGTTAAAGAAGAAGGAACAAGTGATCCTATTCAATTGTTGGTTGTCCCAACCACAACGAATAGGCCAATTTGGTTGAAATCTACATAGTTCATCATGAGAACTCTACCAAAAATGTTAAAGAAGAAGGAACAAGTGATCCTATTCAATTGTTGGTTGTCCCAACCACAACGAAGAGGCCAAATTGGTTGAAAGCTACATTAGAAGATGTTGAAGGACATGAAGTTGTGAAAGGGTCCTCTATGGAAAGTTATAAACAGAAGAGGTATTCTAGCTATTCTACATATATGACAAAATTAATTAAAGTTGAACCATCCACATTCAAGGAAGTTGAGCATGAAGAGGTTTGGAAGAAAGCTATGCAGGAAGAAAGGGGTTTGGGATATCATTCCTAGACCTAGTGACAAATTGGTTGTCACATCGAAGTGGATATATAAGATCAAACATGTTGTTGATGGAAGAATAGACAAGTACAAAGCAAGGTTCATTGCAAGGGGTTTCTCTCAAAAGGAAGGAATTGACTATGAAGAAACTTTTGCAGCTACAACAAGGTACACTACCATTAGATCATTGGTTTCATTGGTTGCTACAATTGGTTGGAATATCCATCAAATTGATGCTAAGACCACATTTCTAAATGGGATCATTGATGACGAAGTGTACATCGAAAAACCTGAAGGATTTAAAGCAAATAGTAGGGACTCTCATGGTTGTAGACTCAAGAAGGCCCTATATGGTTTGAAGCAAGCACCGAGGACATGATATGGAAGAATGGATGTATATCTACTTAGAACTGGGTTTGTGAAGAGTTTTTTTTATCTGAATCTATACATCAAGGTTGTGAATAATGAGCCTGTCATTATTCTACTATACGTGGATGATATATTCATCACTTGTGTAGAGCGAAGAATTCAATAATGAAAGAAGATGTTGGCAGCTGAATTTGAAATGAAGGATCTAGTACGGATGCACTATTACCTACGTTTATAAGTATGGCATAGACCTGGGGAGATATATTTGGGGCAAGGAAAGTACATCATCAAGTTATTGCAGAAATTTGGGACGATGGATTTCAAGCCGATGACAACTCCTATGATCACCAACCTTAAGAAGTTGAGTAGCTTTGACTCTAGCATCATGAATCCTACCTCATATCGATAGTTGGTGGGTTACCTGATGTATCTAGTAAATACTAGGCCAGATATATGTTTTGCAGTGAACATTCTTAGTCAGTTTCAGTTGGAGCCTCATCATGATCACTGGATAGTTGCCAAACATATTTTGAGGTATCTTCCTGGCACTATATATCACTGCCTAAATTATGATAGTAAGGAAGTCAAGCTAATTGGCTTCCCAAACTCTGATTGGGGTGGTAGTGAGACCGATGGAAGGAGCAATACTGGAGGATGCTTTAGTCTGGGAGTTGTTATGATCTCATGGATGAGTAGGAAGAAATATCTTGTTGCATTGAGTAGTGCCAAGGCAGAATATGTGGTTGCATGTAAAGTAGGAAAAGAGGTTGTTCGGTTAAGGAATCTTCTGATAGATTTGTTCGAGAAGTCTTTAGGTCCTACTATGATAAACTGTGACAATCAAAGTCGTATCAAAGATGTCTAGAGATCTCGTGTTCCATTCAAGGACGAAACATATCAATAATAAGTTCCACTTTATTAGGAACTTGGTGCATGATGGGATCGTGAAGTTAGAGTATGTCCCGATAGATGAACAGGTAGCAGACATATTGATAAAGGCTCTTCCTAATAAGAAGTTTGAATATCTAAGGAACCAGCTAGGTTTGGTAGATATTGGTGATTGTATTGATGATAAGGAAATGGAAGAGACCTTTTAGGCTTTTCGAGTGAATAATTTCTTGTGAGACATCAGGTCGACACCCTATGTTGATGTCTGGATCCCGAAGTTGAAAAGGTGGTGTTAGATATTGAGCTCTGTTTTGGATACACAGCTTTATATTTGGGTTGGTGGTTAGCAAGTAAGCCTAGTGGTACCTAGAGGGGCTAAAAGCTTGATTCCACCTTAGTCCCACCTAGATAGATTTCCCTGGTCAGGAATCTAGTCCATGGAATTGCAATGCCTAAATTGTTGAGTGACTAGTTGGATAGATTGCCAGCATCGAGAATCTATTCCATGGCATTGTGGTGCCTAAAAATTCTTCATGTTTTTCATATAGTTTGAGATCTTCCATTGTATTTGTACATTATGAATACCTCCCTAGTTAAGAGGGAGTTTTAGAAAATGTAACTATGTTCGGTCTTTAATACTATACTTGATTCATTATGTAATGTACTTGTCAAAATAATAAAGAAAATAATTGTTATTATTGTAGAAATGACTTATTAAAGCATGGGTTTCATGCTTGGGTCATCATTATATTAGTCAAAGTCCCCATTGTGGAATTCTATGATTAGTATTGAGTTTATAGAGTCATTGTACATTCCAAGAGACCTTTCTTGGGCTTTCGACTCAAAGAAAAAGGTTTTATATCAAGTCAAATATGAATTATGTACCCTCCACATCATGTCGACCTAAGAGAGATCAAGTCGGCCTAAGGACCCTCATTAAACCCACAAGAAGCCTATATATACTAGGAGGTCGAATTCATTTGGAGCATTCACTCTCAAGCAAGTTTGATATCTCAAGAAGAGTTGGAGAAGTGCAACGTTTGTTGCCAGGAGGTGGAAAGAAGTGTGATTTTGGGGAAGTCTTTAGAGAAGAATAAAATCAAACTTTTGGTGCCTCTCTCTCTCTGTTTCGTGGTATGGGTTGGGAGATCGAAGTCTCCTAAGATTTCGTTGTTGCCAGAAGTTTCTGCCTATTCGAAGTTATTAGAAGGGGTTGAAAATCTGGGAGGCTAACATGGTGTGGAGGGAAAGTCTGGTCTTGGTCTAGGGTAAAGAGTCTCGAACAACACTATTGAAAGGAAGAATTATCTTGACTAGATTTTCCCCTCGAGGGGGGGTTTGCCTTGGCATATGCCTATATCTTGTGTCTCTTGTTTTGTGATATTCATACACATATAATATGGTAATTTCTTGATGAAAGATAAGATAATAAAGAAGGAAAAAAAGCCAACATGCTCACAAGTAATTGTCAAGAAAGGAGAATCAAACCCTAATATAATATCTTTGATTTTCCAACAATAGGCTCTGTTAGCCTAGGATCCTTCCTTCTTTCAAAGGATTGAATCCCGAAAAGTGATTCCTAAAATAAATTATGGTTGTGTTATTCTACACTAAACTATAATTAAACAATAAACTAAAATCCTATTGTTAGTTAAACTACAAAAATAAATTAGAACAGATTACAAATAGAAGGTTGAGAGTCTAAATGCAATATATAAAATAATTCTAATTTATAGATTGCATTTAGAAATTAGAATTAGAATATAATACAGAATATAAGTTACGGGATCATACTTTAAGAAAGCATGTACAACTATGTTACAAGAAATAACAAACACCATATCATAATGAAATTGGTTCTAGATGAGAATGACTTGTAAATAAAGTCATAAAAATAACATAAGGAGTGGTTCATCATTGGATTGTTGTCACATATTTGTGTGCCTTTAACTCACCAAAACATTCAAACTCAAGATCAAACTTTGGAGATTTCATTAAAGTTGGAAGCATCTCCTATAATAACAGCTACAAGAGGATAAAGTTTTGGCATCACACAGCTATAATTGCATATGCCCACAATCATATCTCAACTACATGACTTAGAAAAAGGGAAATATTAGCACTCATAAGTCTAGTGAACAATTTGTAGAAAGGAGGGGCACCATAGAAATGAATGCTCAGTGATGACAGAGTACATGGAAACTAGTGCAGCTAACATGATGGCATAGGGAAGAGGATTATGGTGTGAGATCTATAGAGTGTGGAGACATCCACACCCGACTTGCCCGATGATGTAGAAATATGAGAGCTATGCAAGGACTTTATTCTATGATTTTTTTAAGATTGTGGGACATGAAATTCATCATTATCAATCTTCATAATTAATGAGAGCTCACACCATGGACTCCTACAGAGTGCAAGAGGTATAGTACGAGATGGCATGGAACAAAAATCCACCAAGAATGTATAATCAGCTAGGTAGTGGGAAAGGTATGATGGGCTAAGGATCTCGAGGGCCAAGATGAGTATGAGGAGAATTTTTATGAGGAAGGGGACCCATAATTTTCTATAATTGTGAGCAGCCTAGACATCTTGCCAGATATTCTCCCAATCCTTGTTTAATGTGCACATATTGAAGGGATTTGGATCATGTTACATAGGATTTCCATCAACTACTTGTGAAGATTCTGAAAAAGAAGGGGTACAAAATTCAGAAGGTTAGTATAGAACTACGCCAAGGTTAGTCACGTGTGAATTTGGTTACATGTGGAGGTATCAATACCAGGGTGGATGTTGCCAAACTGAATAACACTAATAAGCAATGGGTGAGGAAAGTTGCAAATCCTCAATCGAAGTTTGATCCTTAAAAGGAGAATAATACCTACAAGTGTTAGAAACTAAGACAATATTAAGAGAGGGGTGAATCATTATTATGATAATTTAAAAAAGTATTTCACAAAGTAAAGAATACTTAGCACCAGCAATAATGATCATAGACTTATAAATTAGGACCCAATAATATGATGTGATACCCAACTGGGAAAACCACCAAAAACTTTTACTATGATGCAATTTGTAAGTTACACTTATATTACATCAAATAGGTAGGCTTCAACCTACTTGAGAGCTGCAACTCTCAATTTGTTGCCTCCAACTTGTTGGTTTTTAAGGATCCAACCTGAGGGAAGCTATTACTCCCCAATTTATAAGCTACTACTGAAAGGAGATATAACCCCTAGACTGCAAGCTACAACTTGTTGGACCTTCTCAATTCATCTTTCATTCCATTTTGAAGCTTACATCATGAAGGCCTTACTTTCACAAAAATAAATCACTCTTCGCTCCTAAACTCACCATAAGACACCTTCAACACCCATAAAATATCCTTCTCAAATCTACATTCCACTTGTCAATTCACCAATTGCTATACCTTTCTATTGATTCAATTCTGATTATAAATATTTTTTAGCTGATAATTTTGGTTTTAGATTTTTAGTTAAGTTCACCTTTTAACATGCATGAATTCTTATTTTTCACCTAAATTCCACTTTTGTCAAGTCAACTTGATGTGTTCATGTAGTCTTTAATCTATGATATGTTGTTTATAGGAGAAATTATGAGTTAAACTGCTAGTTTTCAGCGTACTGGTAAGTTACATATTTTAGTGATGACTTTAACTGCAATTATAACTTTAGCGAACTGTTATATTTGGAAAACTGCCAAATATACAACCAAACTGGTTGAGACTGATTGATTAGACTTATAAATCAGGACCCAAGGTTAGTCACGTGTGAATTCTGATACTTATGGTCTAGTCGGGCATATTAGACTTAGACTGGTGAATTAGACTTTTGGTAGAGTCGGGCAGATTAGACTTAAACTGGAAAATTAGACTTTTGTTCTAGTCAAGCAGATTAGACATAGACTGGAGATTATGCTTTCGGTTAAATGACAAAATAGAATTCTAGTCTAATTTCCTTCCAATCTAATAGACTTACAATATAATTGACTTCCATTCTAATTGAATTCTAGTATAATAGACTTCTCGTCTAATCGACTTCCATTCTAAATGAAAAAATAGACTAACTTATTTTTCCCTTGGCTCGCAAACCTTGATTGTTCATAACTTTTGATCCTGGGGGTCTTTTTAATACTTCCATATACCGTTGTAAAGGATTTTTTGAGATCTATCCATCTGAGAAGTTTCTAGGAGCATTTGATTTAAATATATAAGGAAATAGTTAATCTGAAGATAATTCACCTTTAGACACCAATTTCACTTGTTCACCAAAATTCCCTCAACTACTTAATCCTTGCCACTTCATGACACTTCCTTTAACATTAGTGCCAACATATTTCTAACATTCTCCTCCTTTGGCAGTGATGGCAACTCAAAAAAATTGTTATCAATTGTCAAATAAAATCAAAAATAAAATAAAGCAATGGCACATAAGATAAACTTTATCATGGAAACTAAGTAAACTCCCCTTCATTTAATAGTTTTATTTATCTCCCCCTTTGCTTCTAAAAAGTCGTATTCACTTGTCATTCATAAAACATAAAGTTGTGCTCAATGATTGGCCATTCTCCCTTCTTATCAATCAATGCAATGTTTTGTACTTTCTCTCCCCCTTTAACATCAATGGAAAAAGTTATCTCCCTAAAATTGATCTTGTGGACCTGGTAGCTTCCTTTTGATGGGTTGAATGATAGTACTAATCTGGTTGTCTCCTTTCTTCCTCATAGAGAATATTTAGTGGAGGGAGGTAAGAGGGATTATCCCAATCTCTACCTTAAATACTCAAATTGATCACTTGGGAGAGGCTTAGTGAATATATCATCTACCTATTATTTTTTGTGTACATACTCCAATTTTACAATCTGATTTACAACTTGTTCTCGAAGGAAATGGTACTTGATTGGAATATGCTTTGTCTTGGAATGGAAAATAGGGTTCTTGGACATGCGAATGGAACTTGTGTTATCAAATATGATTAGTATTTGTTGATCATATATCACTTGCACATATTGTAAATTATGGTTCATCCATAATAGTTGGGTGCAACAAGAAGTTGTTGCAATATATTTTGCTTCAGTAGTAGAAAAAAAATTGAAGCTTGTTTCTTGGTCAACCATGACACAAGGCATTCACCTCGAAAGAAAACACCACCACTAATTCTTTTTATGTCATCTATGTCACCTAATCGATTAGAATCAATAAAAAATGTTGATAAAAAATCTTTACCTCTGGGGTACCAAAGACCATATTACATTGTGTCTCTTGGATATCTGAGAATCCTCTTTGTTGCTAGGAGATGACTTTCTTTAGGAGATGCTTGAAATATTCCAACAATACAAATTGCTTTCATGATATATGGCCTGGAGGCTATCAAGTCCTTGGAAAATTATTTGACACCATATAAAGGGATGCCAATGATAGATATGTATAAAGTTTGATCTAGTTCAAGTGTCCCATCATCCTTTCTGACTTTTAATCTTGTAACCTTTGGATTACTAACTAATGAACACTTTTCTATGCCAAACTTCTTCAAAACTTCCTTGAGATACTTGCTTTGTGAGATAAAATTCCTTTTGAAGATTGTGCAATATGCAAACCAAGGAAATAAGAAAGTTCTCCAAGCATATACATCTCAAACTCAAACTTCATATCAACTACAAATTAGCAATTTATATGATTTGCATCACTTCCAAATATTATATGATCAACATAGACAACAACTACTAACAATTTTCCATCATTAGATTTCAAATTTATGTTGATGTTAGCTACGCCTCTTTTAAAACCACAAATAAGCAAATAATTGCCCATCTTAGAGTACCAAGCCCTTGGGGCTTGCTTATGACCATACAAGGCCTTTTTTAGCCCACAAACATAATCAGGTTTATCTGACAATTGAAAACCATTAAGATTCTCAATATAGACTTCTTTCTACAACTCACCATTTAAAAAGAAATATTTCACAATCATCTGAGATATTTTAAATTTATTGAAACTAACAAAATCCAACAACATTTGAGTTGCCTCTAATTATGCAATAGGAGCAAATGTCTCATCAAAATCCAATTTCAATTTGTGCATAACCTTTGAAAACTAACCTTTCCTTGTTCCTTACCACTACACCATTTTCATTTAATTCGTTCCTGAAGACCCACTTTGTGCCAATAACATCTTTATCTATTGTTCTTGGAACTAGCTCCCATGTCTGACTTTTCTCAATCTAATCAAGTTCTTTGTCCATTGCCTTTATCCAATTGTCATCTTGGCTGGCCTGAGAAAAATCCTTTAGTTCTAACATGACAACAGGGCTACATGCACTTGAGTAGGGGGATTTATTAACCTTCTTAATGTCTAAACACCTAAATGCAAGTCACCTACAATTTAATCAGTTGGGTGGAGTTTTTGCACATATCTTGTAGGATATATGCCACAACTATATGTCCTTTTATGCCACAACTAGCTCTCATCAATATTAGTCTCTAACTGTTCTTTTAGAACATTGTTATAGCTCCAAATCTCACTCTGGATGTTTATGATGCCGCACTCATGGCCTAGGGCAACCCCTCTTTCCAGAACTGGTCCAAATACTTAAAAAACAGTGTTTTACCCCCTATACGCGATATTGCCCTAAGATAAACGAGTGTGTATGCGGGTATGTGTATACCCAACCCACGTATATGTCTTAAAACACTTAAAAAAATTAAATCTCCTTAATTTCAAGTGGAGATCACGGGTTTTACCTGTTGATTACCTATTAGTGCCCATGGCCCAACTGTTCCCAACGAATTCCCAACTAAAAAACTACTTTGGGAGAAGTATAAAAAGGCTTCAATGGGAAGGCCTAAGGGAGGAGAGAATAGAGAGAAAAATCACTCTGCTGAGATTATCCCTGATCAGGTCTGAAGATCCTTGTGCTTCCAGCACTTCCCCCATTACAAGAAACCCTTGTTTCCTTGAGTTATGATGTCTTTTCACTAGTTGAGATATCCTTATGTGAGTCATGGAAGGAGCCTTTTGAAGACTTGGGATTGGACGAATCCGGAGGATGGTTCTACTTGGAGCTTGCGAGAGGAAGATTCAGGTGATATCATTCCTTGTTTTACTTTAGTTATCTACAATAAAGAAACATTTGTCTTGTTCTCGAAATCAATCTTCTTCATGCTTATGATGTTGTCATTATGGTTTGCATATGAATAGTTGTTTCAATTATATAACTAACTACCTTTCAATATGCTATGAAGTTGATTTCTTTATGATGCTTGGTCCATATACTGTTATGCTTCCTTGAATTGATTGTTTTGCAGGTTGAAGGATCGAAAGGAACTCCAAGAGGGTTTGGACCCTGGCTGGATCTACCCGAACGAAGGACCCCCAGGTGCACCTCTCTTCACATAGTTTGCTTATATTAGTATCATGGTTGTGTGGAATGATTTTTTTAATTGTAGATAACCCCCGCTCTGCTAGGGTATTGACCCAAGACCCTGGGGGACTTTGTCCCTCAATAGAATTGGTGACTCCGCTGGGGACAACAGTATTGTTGTTCCTAGTTTGGGTTAATTTAAGCCAATCAGGGCTCAGCCTTTGATTTTCTTGCTATAACTGAGTTGTCTATTCCTATAGGAACTCAGACTTTAAGTCTGAATAGTTTCTTCAAACCCCTTTTGTGATTTTTTTTGTGAACTGTTATATACGCAGTTTTGCCAGGTTATAGAAGCGTATGTACGCAAGTTTCCCGAGATGAACCTACGTATACGCAGGTTTCTTTGGGTTGAATCGTGTATACATGCAACTGTGAATTGACATAATCATGTATACCCTAATTGTCCAAGATTTTTGCAAATATTTCTTGTTCAGTAAATTTGTTTGCTGGTATGAGTATTTCCTGAGCAATCAAGTTTGGTTTTCATTCTCTGTTTTTACAACAGGTTTCCGGTTTCGAATTCTCTCCATTTGTGGAAAGTTTTGGTCTTGTTTCGTTTTGTTGCAAGCGTCATCATTTGTGTTTGAGCACATGAGATTTCTCTCTAAGAATCTTGGCTGTTCTGGTCTTCCAGAACATAAATATTGGTTTCAATCTTTGTGACAAACTTTATCTTTGTGATCTTCTTGCTTTGTGTCAAAATTGCATCTTGTGGCCATTTACTTTTCTCACTTTTTGAAAGTTGTTGAGTGACGATTTTGAGAGTTTTCTTTCTTGATCTTTTGATCATTGTCACCAAGCTCTTTTTGCTGCTTTTTGGTCGTTAAGAGCATCTTGAAACACCTATTTTGTTGAGTTTTCACCCATTTTGAGTTGATAACTTGCAAAGTGTTTTTGTTTCCTATTCTTCGGTCTCAAAGTTTTCAATAGTATTTGGAGCAATTTTGAAAAGTCATTTTTTGTTTTTGCTTTTGAAGAAAACTTCTTGAAAACTTGGTTTTTGCTTTCTTTGGCCTTGTTTTGATTTGGTTTCTTTTTGCGAGTGAAAGTGCATTTTTGTTTGTCTTGAGATTTTCTTTTAGTGTTTGGACGAAAATGAGCATTAGCAAATTATATTCTATCTAAAAATTTTAAGTGGTTAATTAGAAGCGATAAACAAGTTACTTTCATTCTTTGCTTTAGATTAGTCTTAATTTTCTTGCATCTTCATTACACCTTGCATTAAGATAGTTTTGCATTGTCAATGCATTAGTAATCTTTTTAGTTTTTGCGTGTGTGAAGTGTGTTGCAAGAAAAGAAAAGAAAAGTTTTTTGCTTTCTAGGTGTTTCTTAGAACCGAGTAGAAGTTTCTTTTCATTGAAAGAAAAATGATTGCATTCATGTAGTTACTTTTTCTTTGATTTTGGTTGAGTCATACACACATCATCAGTTTCACTCCCATACCCTTGACTTAAAAGAACAACCTTTAAAATCAAGCGTTAATTAAAATATACTAGAACTTTTTTATATTGTCGATTTAGACACACCAACAAGTTTTAGGATATTTAGGGCCTTGGATTAGGTGAGAGGAAAGTAAACTCTCCAAGGTCACTCTAAACTATCAAACATAGAAGTCTGAATAGAGAGTGAAAATCCAATAGTGTTAGGGAGACCAGGAAAGCTCTGGATCTGGGAGTTAAGCACGAGGGTTTGTGAAGATAAGGAAGAGAGATAGCCCCTCTCCTACTTGTCAGATCTTACCTCAAGACTATTCTGCCTAGCTTCTGACACGAGTTGGTACCTTTATTTGCTTATCCTAGGGATCTACACAGGTGGCTGTGGAGGGGAATCCTGTGGCACCTGAGGTCGACATTGTATCACTCTCAGCAGTACTTCTGGAGGGCACCCTTGTGAAGCTCGGGGGCTTGCACCAGCACAGGCTGTTGTTTGGAGGTCAATGTAACTTCCTCTGATACCTTTGCTGGTAGGACTGGGCCTTCATTATCCCAGACTATCTTTAGGAGGTCCCTTACTTCACTTTCTTGTATTTTGGTGTCCAGTCCTCATCACTCGGAGCGAAAATACTTGTAATTTGCTTAATTGGTTGTATCTTTTAGGGACTTTATAGTTGAGTGCTCTTTGCTCTTTGTATATAGTTGGCTTTAGGTATTTTTGTCTAGTCACTTTTTGGACTTTGTATCCTGAGTGACTGACTTACCACTCCACCGATCTTGAAAGGATTTTGGTCGTTCTTTCGAAAGTAGTGGAGTTGCCTCCTCAAGGGCAAAGGTTTTGATTATGTATCTATCTTCCTTGAAAAGTCATTTCTACATTCCCATAAGGGAAGGGTCTATGAATCAGTTAGATATGACCAATATTCCTATGGAAACCAACCAAGGTACCCTCCCAAAAGGGGATCCTTGTGCTTTTCCTTTCTTTGGAAACATTGGTACTCCCTTGATGGCCACTTTGAATATTCCTGGAATGAATGTTGGACTACTCGTTTGGCTGTGGTCCACTCTGAATATTCCAAATGCTCTTGAAGCTTCTCAGTTGAATGCTTTATTTTAGGGGCATCGCATGGATGTTAATCGTTCGTCTTCTTTCAAAGAGAAATCTGGGATTCCTTTTTCTCCTCCTTTTTGTAATAAGAAATCTAAAAAGAGGAGAAAGAGGAAGTCAAAGAAGAAGAATAATTCTATCCATTCATCATCAACCTCTGCTAGTCATGTTGAAGATGAGCCTTCAACCGCTGTGAGTCATGCTGGGGGCACAAGTCTAGTCACTGCAAGTCATACTAGCACTTCATCATCAACCTCTGCTAGTCATGTTGAAGATGAGTCTTCAGCCGCTGTAAGTCATGCTAGGGGCATAAATCTAGTCACTTCAATTCATACTAGTAAAGAGTCAGGATCATCTGCAAGTCATGTTCAGGACTCTCCATAAACCACTGCTAGTCATGTTGGCGGAATGGAGGTTGATAAGAAACCTGGACATAGAAGTTTTAAACCTAAGTTCCCTTGTAAGATATGCAAGGGAGACCATCTTACTCATTTATGCCTTGGTATTCCAGAGGTACAAAGGCTATGGTCCGAGTCTGAAAGTACTTCTACTCCTAGATCTAATATGGTTTCTCATCAATCCCATCAACCATTCGTTGATAATGTGGTTGAGCCAGTGCAATCGTTGGCTGACTACGCTCCTCTTTTGGGGGGTGAAGTTCCTAACAAAAGATTTTGTTTGATTTCTAGCACAGAGTCTTCTGGTATAGGGGGCATTCCGGTTTCTTTGAATGTTCCCCCTCCAAGTTCTAGGAGTGCTTCCTTTGATTGGGATAGTCTTGTCGAGCCTCGTCTTCCTTCCACTGCACCTTTCCAAATAAAGGTCAGAGTTAATCCCACAAACATTTATCGATGTATGGCGGATGAAGGATCCTCTACAAGTATTATATCCTCTTTGACTTGGAAAGCTTTGGGTTCCCCAAAGTTGTTGACAAATCAAAGTCAATTGTTAGCCTATGATAGAAGACCTGGTGAATCTATGGGTGTTCTTCCTCAGTTGCCTATTACTTTAGGTGGGAAGACTGTCTTAATCGATATGATGGTGGTTGATAGCCTTTTAGACTTTAATATGCTACTTGGCCGTGATTATGTCTATGTTATGAATGCAGTAGTGTCTTCACTCTTTCGAGTGATGTGCTTTCCTGATAAAGGGAATATTGTCACTATTGATCAGCTTGCATCTGATAATTACCACCCTAATTTGAATTTACTACAGAATGCCCCTTGGTTTGTTCCGAGTGTTAAAGTAGACTCTACCTCGCCACGAGTGAATTATGTGGCATTGAATCCTCAATGTTCAATCGCTTCTGAGAAGGATCCTTTGACCTATTATTCTCCTTCTTGGGGACTTGGTCTCAGCAGTTGACTGAGAAATTCTTCCTATAGGGACATGGGACCCTTTAATTCCCTCTTTTGATCTTTGTAGTTCTCATGGTTTATCAGAACTTGATTTGCCTTCACACGAGGAACTCTTTAAAGCCATGAGTTTTGACTACCAAAGGAGCCCTTGGCCTGAGCCCTAGAAGGGGTTTGTCTAGAAGAGCTATTATGCATAAGCCGCAAGGTTGCATGGTTCCCTGTACCATATTGTATATATAAGGTACGCATTTTCAAGTTTTGTATTCTATAACATAAGATTTTATATGAAGTTTATATGTGGGAGGTATTAACTTCTTGTCTAGTGTTCCTATTTATGTATACAGAACTTGGAAGATTTCTCCTTTGGAAATTTTTATAGTTGGTCCATTCTGATAAGTATTGGTTCTCGAAACTGGCATATAGGTTAGGTTTTTCCACCTGCATTGTGCACTTATCAGTTTCCTTTCCCATTTTTTCCTTAGGATCGACCCCACCAAGTTATGGTGCAGAACCTTCTCATTGCTTAGAAGTATCATGACTTGTGTGGTAGAGCCTACCTTATCATGGGTGCCCCAGTTAGTACCTTGTTGTCACTTGGCACTCATGCTGATTTTTTGTCCCTAGGCTCAGGAGTCCTCTTTAGTCCTGCCATGACTTGTGCATTGAAGACTCATTCCTCTTTGCTTCTTCGCCTTGTTCTGGCTTTATACCCTAGAGGCTCCTTCGTGTTGAGTTGTACTACTGCATTGCATTTTGACCATTTGCACCTTTTGGCCTTGAGCCAGCTTCACTTGGACTCGTGTTTAAGCCAATTTTGACCATGGCATCTGTGAAATCAAACCTGCATCCCCTTGACTTCTGCAACTTGACACATCCTGACTCGTGGAAGGAACACACCTTTGAGTGTCTTTAACTAGTTTTCGCCTCCCTGCATTGAGCATAGGATTGTTCCCATCCCAGGAACTAGATCATCTATTTCAATGACACTCGTTCTTTCCACTGTACTATAGCATTCTTTTATTCTTTTTCTAGCTTAAAGGAAACACAAAAAAAATTATATATTCAAAAAAGAGTGGGAACGGGACAATATTTTCATTTATTGTTGGCAACTAGATTCATTCGTGTCGCCCTTGAACAAAGCACTCAAAACAAAGTCTCCTTTATTTGGGTGGGATTTAGTTTGACTTAGGTATGCCTTAACCTTGTTATTGATTCAGTTGTCCCCCGATTGGTTATCTCTTCCAATCATATGGAGGGTTCGTTCGTGCCTCCTACATGACGAAATTATACATAGTCATCATATGCTGCCATATAGTCACATTGAGTCATGCTTTTGTTCAAGGGAAGTTAGCCTGAGTCAGCCTCTCTGTGGTGTCTCTTGACTCATTTTTCAGTCGGCCATCCCTGGTTGTCAGTGTCTTATCTATCATCACATCAGCTATATTGGTCCTTTACTCGTGCCAGTTTGAGAAGGTCCCCATTGACTTCTTGCTGGCGGGTCTTGTCCTTATCGACGACGACATCTTGTCTAAGGACAGGCCTAAAGCCACACCCTGGCCCTATTTTCATTATTGATAGGTCACCTTGTGCTCAGCATCGATTAGTATCATGGGTCTTTGACTGAGTGGTTTCACTTGTGTTCGACATCAGCTTACACTATCACACATTTGGATTCGTGCAGTACCTTGGTTTCCATTTGACCCTATTGGTGGATACCTCGCCTCTATGCCATCTTTCATTATTGTTTGGTTCAGAGGGTTTCTGTCATACACTATCCACATCTTGTGTACGCTGGAAACATGCTTCTGTTGGGTTACTACATCTTTTTCATCCAATTCCTTCCACATTATTAGCCTATAGGTTACACTCGTGCTAGATTGATGAAGGATGCCTTAATGCCTTCCTTCTAGTGGATCTTTCCCCATCGACTACGACTCATTACTCTGGGGCAAAGGTCTAGAGTCCATTTGTCAGTGCCTTGGGGTTTGCATTCATTAGTGGCAGATCCTTCGCTATTGATAGTGGGAAACCATTATTGTCTCCTGATTGATAGATTCTTACAGGTGTTCGACTCCAACTCATCTATTCACACTTGTTAGATTGTACTGGGTACCTTGATGCTCATTATCATTATCGGTGAGTAGTCTCGTGTTTGTTAACGGTATACATCAATGACCGATAATCAAACAATTTCTCACATGGTCGACTTCAGATCATTTATTCCCATGATGTATAAATGTACCACAATAGTCGGTGAAGACCTCGGGTTGCATCAGCGTTCATTGGTTCACTTGACAATTGCTCCTATTGCTGCTAGTTGATACAACTCCACATTATATGTTGCAGTCATTCATTGCGACATTCTATATGCTGGCACCTGAGTTTGCAGTGTAGTACCACCTTAGTCCATCATGTTCATTTGGTACTTTTGGGATCATTCTTTGATATCAGTGATCAGCTTCATCCTTCATCATCATTGACATTCTTATATGTGATATTCAGACATGTATTTGTTCAATCGTGATCAGATGATTCATTATGTATTTTTTAGTCTTCTATACTTGTATACTTAGTGGATCCACTTGTACTTGATATGCGGACATGCTTTACTTTCTCTGAGCATGGGTATTCCTACCTCAGATAGTGTTTCTTTCTGATCTCCTTTTATGGCTTGGCAGGCTGAACTCTGGTGAAGTCCTTCTCAATTTTTGATAGGTTTCTTTTCCATGCACTTACTTAATACATTTGGCCATCATGTACCCCTTCTGACCTCATATATTAGGGGGCATATGTTATAGCTCCAAATCTCACTCTTGATGTTTTTGATGTAGAAATTTTGAATAATATGACACTTATTCACAAAGATTAACCCAATTATACACTATTGCGGAATACATGCATAATACATAACCTCCTCTACATTGATCATCAATTTTGCGGAATTAAAAACAATGAAACATCAATCGCATGCGCACATTAACACAGTATGTAACCCGGGGAAAGCATACAACTGAAAACCCCACACTATCTATATATTATAATGATTGAGAACATGTAACAATACATAGTACAATACTCCTCACAAGTACTCAGTACTATCCTCCACCTGTTACACACAAAACTAGCTCAGATCTGAATCAATCACAGGTTCAAATCTCCTCCACTGCTTACCTGCCTCCACTGCACAATACTGCATGAGAATAGATGAGTATGGCTGATCCAAAATCGCATTTTGCTTGGCTGAACCACGCAATCCTCATTGGCAATACTCAATCCATTGATTGTGCAAGATCTCATGCACAATTATAGTCACAACTGATGGCAATCTCAACTTCTAACACCTGTCTCCACTGAACTGTCCATGCACTGAGTTAACTGATGTATTCTTTAGTTGCTTTATGAGTTACTAATTAGTGAATTAATTAGCAATTAATTCACATCACTCATCACTAGTGTATTCTGCAGTTAGACTAAATACAACTAGTTTAACCAAGTCAAACTGAACACAACTCCATCAACTCCTCAATCAACTCCACCAAAACTCAACCACTTGAGTTCTAACTAAAGTCCACCATGCAATAACTCAACTGACCCACAAGAAAAGCTTATTTCCTTCTGACAGCTGCATCTGCCACATCTGTAGCTCAAACTAAAGTGCTCCAAGAGGATAAGATAATGTTTATAGTCCAAATATTATTATGAGCTAATCATATTCGACTGTTCTATTTTTAGCCTAGCAGTCTAAAAATAGACTTCGCCCATATGTCTAAAAATAGAAGTCCATATATTTTTACCAACATGACCAATCATCCACAAATAGCATCCTGCAACTCATAGACCATGATCCATATGTCTAAAAATAGACATAGTCTAAAAATAGACTTTGCGCCAAAAATAGCCTGCAGGCCCACTTAGTGAAGGTGACTCCTTTCCACTAAGCTCCATCATCTTGTTGAATTTTCAACATGTGATGCTGCACTCATGGCCTAGGGCAACCCCTCCTTCCAGACCTGGTCCAAATACTTAAAAAGCAGTGTTTTACTCCCTATACGCAACATTGCCCTGAGCTAAACGTGTGTGTACGTGGGTATGTGTATACCCAACCCATGTATATGTCTTAAAACACTTAAAAAAATAAAATCTCCTTAATTTCGGTCAGAGATCATAGGTTTTACCTGTTGATTACCTATTAGTGCCTGTGGCCCAACTGTTCCCAACGAATTCCCAACTAAAAAACTACTTTGGGAGAAGTATAAAAAAGCTTCAATGGGAAGGCCTAAGGGAGGAGAGAATAGAGAGAAAAATCACTCTACTGAGATTATCCCTGATTAGTTCTGAAGATCCTTGTGCTTCGAGCAATTCCCCCATTACAGGAAACCCTTGTTTCCTTGAGTTATGATGTCTTTTCACTAATTGAGATATCCTTGTGTGTCATGGAAGGAGCCTTTTGAAGACTTGGGATTGGACGAATTCGGAGGACAGTTCCACTTGGAGCATGCAAGAGGAAGATTCAGGTGATATCATTCCTTGTTTTACTTTAGTTATCTACAATAAATAAACATTTGTCTTGTTCTCGAAATCAATCTTCTTCATGCTTATGATGTTGTCATTATGGTTTGCATATGAATAGTTGCTTCAATTATATAACTAACTACCTTTCAATATGCTATGAAGTTAATTTCTTTATGATGTTTGGTCCATATACTGCTATGGTTCCTTGAATTGATTATTTTGCAGGTTGAAGGATCGAAAGCAACTCCAAGAGGGTTTGGACCCTGGCTAGATCTACCCTAACAAAGGACCCCCAAGCGCACCTCTCTTCGCATAGTTTGCTTATATTAGTATCATGGCTATGTCAAATGCTTGTTTTTCATTGTAGATAACCCCCACTCTGCTAGGGTATTGACCCAAGACCCTAGGGGACTTTGTCTGTCAACAAACATAGACATTGTTTTCTGTCATAACAGCTTCAGTTACTACCACACTTGTGCCTATCAACATGATTTGACAGTTCTTCAATCTAAATAATACATCATAGCCTTGATCACAAATCTAGGAAACACATAGTAAGTTATGCTTTACACCATCAAAAAACAAAACATCCTTAGTTGTACCTCTTTCATTTACCAGGTTGACAATTCCTTTGCCCACTATCTTGCTTGCTACATTATTTCCAAAGGTTACATTACCTTTGTTGATTGATTTCCATGATAAAAACTTGTTTTTATCTCCTGACATGTGCTTGGAACAACCACTATCCCCATACCATTGGTTGTCTTCATTCTGAGCATATAACACTAAATCACAATATTCTTCATTTTGATTTTTCTTCCATACCTTGGGTTGTTGATTTGATTGCTTATTTTTAGGAGGTGGTATTTTGTTTTTGAGTCTGTAAACAACAACTCTGGGTTGATTTTTAAAGTTCAATAGATACAAGCACAATATTTGTGAAATACTTGGTAATTACTTCTAATTGTATATATCTTCTTTTAATAATTCCAATTTATCATTTAGGACTACACTTCATAAATTCAACCATAAATCATAAAGACAGTAAGTATCACAATGCACAAAGAGAATACAAGATTTACCCTACAAAAACCCACTTGGGGGAAAACCCACAAACCTTTTGCTTCGAGAAATTCTTTAGTTCAACAAAGGATACATCTAATGTTGCTAGTCAACTATGACATCAAATTGATCAAGTTGTGGTCAAACCTAGTCCACAACCCTCAAGTTAAGTCAAGTACAAACTTTTGCCTACTTAGATTTGCCGAGAATTTTGGCCTGCCAAGAATTTTGGCCTTCCCAGAAGTTGTTGCCCAGAATTTTGGCCCTACAATTCAACCTTACAACTTCGACCCTACAACCATCCAGAATTTCATCTTGCCAAGAAAACACTGCCCAGAATTCACACGTGTGAGTTCTAGAGAGATATTATGTGAGATATATAAAGAGAGATCTTTGTGCTTCTTCTTTGTCCTTCTTATCCCTCTCTTGGATGCCCAAAAAATTCTTTCTTGTGTGAAGTCAAATGGTGCCTTTGAGGAGGAATTTGAACAATTTTATATAGTGTTTTACCTTCGTGAATGGGTGTGTCTCTTCACTGGGGCCAACTTATCTTGAGGGAGGGAAAACTTGACTATTTTGGAGCCAAAAATTCAAATTTTAAATTTCAAAATTTTATTATTTAAATCTGACATGAAGAACATGTCTTACAATAATTCTTTCAAGGACTAAATAATCAAAATGACACTAAAAACATTTCTTACAAAAAATTTATACATTACAAGGGCTAAAATATAAATTATGAAGACTAACCATAGCTACAAAATTCAACACTCCCTCTTAGCTAGGGAGGTATTCATAGTTACTAAAAATATGTTCTTCATGTTAACAAATTTCTCTAAGAAAAGGTTATAACAAATCATCAATCAACTACCATAATTCTAGCCAAATAAATTTGACACATGGTAGGATAATCACATCAACAAACTACCATAATTCTAGCCAAATAACTAGTTTGACACGCGGTAGATCAACATCATCAATAGGTTACCGTAATTATGGTCAGTACTTCTAACACATGGTGTATCCTCGCCATAATTATTTTCATTACTCCTAATACATTGTACATCATTAACATCAACTAGTCACCATAATTTTGGTCTATCTGACACTTGGTATTCAAACTAGTCTTGGTTCACCATCGTTCTAGTCAATACTTGACACATGGTGAATCTCCAAAGGCTACACTCTATCAAAGTAATTATGGGTCTAATGCTAAATGATTTTGATGTTGAAAGGCCACACTCTGAGTAATTTTGGGCCTCTAAGGCCATTCTTCCTAATTTTGGTCATGCATGACACAAGAAGAATGCCAGTCCTCTATCAGGCCATTCTCCCTAGTTCTGGTCAAATGTGATATAGGGAGAATGTCATTCCAAGATTTTATCTCATCAATTCTCCCTCTCGATGAGAGAGGCATTTTCAACAAGACCAAGCTTGTATCTAAATTATATAAACTTCATCCGGGACAGAAGCTTTGTCAGAATATTTGTAATCTTCTCATCAGTGGAGACATACTAGACTTTTATTGCTTCCTTATGCACCATGCCACTAATGAAGTGATACTTGATATCAATGTGCTTCGACCTATCATGGAACATTGGATTCTCTATCAGTTTCACATATCTTTGATTATCATAATATATTATAATAATCACAAGCATATGATCAAATAGTCCCACAAGTAACTTCTGAAACCACATTGCTTCACAACTCACCAAGCTAGCTACAATATATTCTTCATCGATAGTACTGAGTGCGAAAAATGTTTGCTTCTTTGTCATCCATGAAATCAGAGCAAAGACCAAATTGAAGCAACCACTCGATGTACTCTTTTTGTCTTCAGCACTCCCTTCCCAATTTACGTTTGTATAGCCATGCAGTTGTATATCATTGTTTGATACATATTTCAAGCCAAACTCAACCATACCACGCAAATACCTCAATATGTGCTTTTCTACAATCCAATGATCATGTCTTAGTTCCACTTATGTAGGATCTTGATAACGTGTTGATAAAAAACTTTCCTTGACCAAGGAAGATTTCACCATCCTTCTACCATACTTCTAGCCCCAAATAGTATTGTATCAACCAAGATCCTTCATATCAAATTCAGAATCAAACTCCCTCTTACTTCGAATAATTAGATGCTCCACACCTATCAAAAATAAGTCATCAACATTGTTAGTGCCTAGATTTACCTTAGGCTGAGAAAGGTAGGATCCAGGGCCAACATCAAACCACGCTTAACCTGGTAGCTAGCCCTACCAGGTCGGGAGAGGGCTCTCTCCGGGTCAATCTCAGCAAAAGATGATCGCTAAGGCTTGAGATGACTGATATATCTACTGATCCTAGGCTAGGTATGTGTGCAAAAGTTTGATTTAATAAAATGATGTTTTGTTGGCTTAGATGGAAAGATAGATTTTGGGTGCGGGGATTGAGGCTCAGTCCTGTAGAGATCTCAATGGGGCAAGGTAGGCAATTGCTTTTGGCACTTAAAATTGAATGTGATGGAGGGATTATATAGGTGACGAGTTGAAGAGAGCAAGAAAAACCATGGATCCTCTCCAAATAGCTGAAAACATCAAGAAACTAAAGCAAACCTCAAGTAGAGCACTGCAATTTCAATGGATTCTACTTACACTATTGTTTGTTTAGTTAAGAAGAAACAAGATAGAGAATGGCATACATAACACATAATTAAATTCACAATTACAAAAGAAAGCACTGTACCAAGACAAATTTCCACATGGATCCCAAAGAGTGCTGCAAACCCTGGTTTCAATTCCTTAGCCAAAATGCTTATATGAGTGTACAATGAAGCTCAAGGCTTTCTCAAAAGTCCAACCATACTAATGACTGAAAAACTACATAATATAGACAAACCATAGCTCATCCTAGCCTCTAGGGGTCGAGATCACATGTTTAGGAGCTATTTCAACTAATTCTAAACTAAGAACTAGAAATCGGGCAACAGAACAGCATGCCTCTAGAAACATGGGAACTGATTCATTCAGTTTCAAACAACTTTTAAACTGATGAATCTACCTTTATAAGTGAACATTTGACACATTTACATCATGATCCATCAATTTACATTAAATTACATCACAAATTTTCCATTAATAAAGTGAAAAAGTCAAACTGGCCAAAGCTGCGCGAAAAACAGAGTAATACTTGGTCAAACTGGCAAAATTTCCTCTATGCGTCGTGCCTGATTCTCTATGTGTAGCGCCTGTTTGGACCCACTTTTGGAGGCCTTCCCGGTGTCCAAATTAGCTCCAAGGGTTCTTGTTCGAAATTTCTGCCTGTCTACTTTTCAATCCAAGTGGAATTTTTCAATTTGGCCTCCATTTTCCCCTCCAAAAGTCAGTTCTCCCAACACTGCTTCCTGTGTGTCAGAATAGGGGCAGTAAGGTCATTTTTTGAGTGTTTTTGACCTTTTTGAGGGCTCAAAACCTATCAAAATTTCTTGGCCATTGGTAGGCAAGCATATTTTTCCATGCCAAATCCAAAAATGCTGAGCTTTTTTCATTTGGAGGCTCCCATCAAAAGCAAGCGCCAGGTCGCGCGGCGCATAGAGCAGAAAATTCTGTTTTTTGTGCCAAAAATGCAAAAAGTGCCCCAAATTTTTTGAAATTTGGGTTGATTCTTCTCCATCAAACATTGTGTTGGGCCAAGAAAGCCTCAGCCAATATCCAAAGTCCTTCATGCTCTTTTTGCCTCCTTGATGCTCTCTTCAACTTTGCTTTTAAACTCCTGATTCTAGCTTGGCGTGCACCAAGTTCCTCGACAAGTAATGATATGTCAAGTTTCTAAGCATATTCTTCTCATTGATGGCCTTTTCTAGCTTCCTCTCCAAGTGGATATTGGCTCTTTCAAGCCATGACTCACTATCGGCATTAACCTCCTGCTCAGGTGAAGTGAACTCCACCCTCCTCCTTTGGGCAGCTTGGCGATTCCCCGAATGTTTTGCAGCTCCATAATCACTTGTTGGTCCTCCAGCTGCTTATTCCTTTTCTCCAAGTACTATATTGTCCATTGGGCTCTATCCAAGTTAATAGACAAGGCATCAATGTCCGCCTGCTGCTCTTTAATGATTTCTCTGAGATTTGTGCTTTGCGGGCCCATATCAGTATCATCACCCTCAATGAGAATGAAATCAGTCTCCCACTCACCTGATGGTCCTTCCTCCTGTAGTGGCCTCTTGCCTCTGTCCTGAACCTGTTGTGCTGATGACGGAAGCGAGGCCCCTTCCACCCCGGGTGGAGATAACACTCGCTTTGCTGTTGCAAACAACTGTCTAGTGCCCTTCTGATAGGTGATAAACACCGGCATGCTAGCGGTCTGTGTCTCGTGACCCTCATGCTGATAAGAAGGTCCACCTATCTCATGCAAAGCCTCTGAAGGTCCCTGAGGAGCTCTAAAAAACTCACGAGAGATGAAATCCTCCCAAGTGATGCCCTATAAGCCAAGCTGATGAATGACCACAATTTTAATCAAGGAAAAATGGTAAATATTGTTGAACTGCTGCTGAGGAGTCTTGTGTTGCACTAGGGTGGTCATCTTCTCTATGTTTCGGCACATGAAGTAAGGGATGTTCATCATCCTTAACCTGGTCAAATGCATCAGCAGCCTAATATGATAAGCATAAAAACGTGAAAACCGGCCCTCACAGCTGAAATACCTCATGATCAATTTCATCAAAGGAGCATAAGAATCTTTGAGGTACCAGAAAGGAAATACTCTTGTTGAATTGAGGCTTCTGTGATCCATATCAAGTTTAAGAGAAGATCTTCGGCGAAAATCACAAGATAAGTCATTTGTCGACGCGTTTCGAACCAACCAATGTGGTTCATCGTCAGGACAAGTTGAAGAAACAGATCCAGCTTAGCATGTGAAATAGTCTGAGCAGAGACTCAAACGGCTAAATCGGCCAACGGCTAATTTTGACCTATGGACCCAGGTCAAATTACTATTCATTAATTTAATATTATTATTATTTTAATATTAATACCAAAAAATATTTTTAAAAAATTAATTAATTTATCTATTAATATATATATGTATATATTAAAGTTATAATATTAGGTTATTAATAAAAGTTAGGATTCAAAATAAATAAAATACTATTAGTGGTTAGTTTAAGAAGATAATTCACTTATTTATTTAAATGATTAATGTTAATATAAAATATATATATATATATATATAAATTAAAATCATACCGTTAAGGTTAAAAATATCAATAAAATAATTTAAATGGTTAGTTAGAAAAGGTAATTTATTTAATTTAATTTAATTATTTGTTATTATATATTAATAATATAATTAAGTTATTTATTAAATATAATTAATATTATATTAGTAAAATAGTCTTGATATTAATATAATATTAATATTAATATTAATAATAATATTAATAATATTAAATTAATAATAATATTAATAATATTAATTATTAATATTAATATTAATATTAATTAATATTATTAATAAATTAATAATAATATTAATAATATTATTTAAATTCCAGCCAAAATCACCTAAGGCTTAACCGAGGATGGCATAAGGACACAAGGGCCTGGTTAAACTATTGGGAGATCAATGAGAATGATGCTTTGCAAAACATAAATAACATTAAAGATATTGTTACTTCTAAGTTCAAAGAAAAATTGTGGTGTGAGAAAGATTTAGCGTCTAAAAGAAAATTAAGTTATTATAAGAAGATCATCAACCCCACCCTTGAAGATCAAAAGTATCTCTCTATTCTAACTAGCTCAAAAAAGAAAATTAATATAGCAAAGATTAGAACTAATTCTCATGAGCTCCATAGTGAAACTGGTCGCTGGGTAGTTCCTAAAACACCATGGATGGAAAGGATCTGCCATATTTGTGAGAATAGGAGCATCGAGGATGAAAACCACTTCCTCTTAGAGTGCCCTGCATACAACCACATTAGATCTCAATTTCACAACCTTTGTTACAATACTAACCTTCCTAGCCTTTTACAATGCCAAAATTATAGTGAGCTCGGGAGGCTTCTCTCCAAGCTTTTTGAGCATAGGAATAAAATCTTAAATCAAAATAAATAATTTGTCTTTTTAGGTCCGATAGATCATTATTTGGTCTCAGCGGACGTTAACGATCATCATCATCATCATTATTAATATTATTATTAATATGAATAATATATTAATATCAAGACTATTTTACTAATATAATATTAATTATATTTAATAAATAACTTAATTATATTATTAATATATAATAACAAATAATTTAATTTAATTAAATTAATTACATTTTCTAACTAACTATTTAAATTATTTTATTGATATTTTTAACCTTAACGGTATGATTTTAATTTATATATATATATATATATATATATATATTATATTAACATTAATAATTTAAATAAATAAGTGAATTATCTTCTTAAACTAACCACTAATAGTATTTTATTTATTTTGAATCCTAACTTTTATTAATAACCTAATATTATAACTTTAATATATATATATATATATATATATACATATATATATATATATATATAAATTAATTAATTTTTTAAAAATATTTTTTGGTATTAATATTAAAATAATAATAATATTAAATTAATGAATAGTAATTTGACCTGGGTCCGTAGGTCAAAATTAGCCGTTGGTCGATTTAGCCATTTGAGTCTCTGCTCAGACTATTTCACATGCTAAGCTGGATCTGTTTCTTCAACTTGTCCTGACGATGAACCACATTGGTTGGTTCGAAACGCGTCGACAAATGAAATACTCTGCTGAGTTGTCTCAAATAGCTCGGTTTGATGTATGGTTCATAATGTTGCCAGTCAATTTGCTGCCTCTTGTTCCATTGCTCTCCAATGTTGGGAATACCGGTTGCTAGTGAAATGGATTCTGGTGTTAATGTTAAAGTGACACCAGCTAGAGTGGCTTGACCATCATGTAAATGCGGCACAAACAAACGAGCCAACTCATGATGAAACTAAATGCTAGCAACCTTCTCACAAAATTCATAGCAGGACTGATGTTGGAAACAAGAGATGGCAAGAGGGCAGGCATGTAATTCAGCAAGAGTGGTTGGTTCTTCTCTAATATGTTTGTCACCTCTATGAGGCCTCCTGGGTGCATGTACCTCTGTAGGTGAATCATTGTGAGTCTCCTCTTCATAATCATATGGATCAGATGCCATGTCTGCTAGTGGATGGACTGTTTTGGAGCTGTCTTGATGAAAAATAGGTGATTTTGTGATGTGTTTGACCTTTGCCACCAAGGGAAACAGTGATATGAGGGAGGTGAAACAATGAGGGATTTAGGGACTGTTGGGGTAGGGTTTTAGTTTAAGAGAACAGGGGATTATAGAGTAGTTTGGGAGTTTTTGTATAGGACTAGGGTTTGGGAATTTGCATGTGGGATATTGGGAAATGGGATCTGGGATATGTGATTAATGAAGTTAAGGGTGTGTGGATTTAGGGGATAGGGAAATCAAAGAAAAAATGGAGTAAGGGAGTGGTAAGTGGACTTGGTAGCCAAAACAATCAATACTAACCCTAGGCTCAACCTACTTGTACCAATGACAATCCACGCGTTTTGGGCGATTTTGGAGCAATTGTTTGAAGTTTTGGGCTTGCTGGCTGTGTGCTCCGCGCATCAAACCCAACGCGCCACACCCAGTGTATGCACCAGGCCCGTGCGATTTAAATTGAAGGTCGCAGCCCAATGTGTCGCGCCCAGTGTGTGCGCCACGCCAGTTACCCAATGCACCACGCCTCTGGTTTTTTGGCAACTTTTTCTCCAACTTTGCCTTGCGCGGCTCCAAAACGTCTTTCCTTTGCTCCAAGAGTGCAAATGACTTTGCAATTTGAAGAAATGAATTATAAACAAAGAGGTTTTAAATTTTTGGCTCATAAAACCCACTTTCATAATGTTTGGAATTTTACTTTGTTTTTAAACTATGTTTTTAAACATTTTTCACTTCATTGAGCTTTGTGATGGACTAAATGACCCGTGCTTTGTTTGTTTTGCAAGTGGTTGGAACTACTGGGGCTAGGGAAAGAAACCAGGGTTGCAGGGGAAGTAATTTACATATGAAGAAAATCAAATTACATAAATTTGTACCATAAAAGCAAAAATACTCTATTTTTCCTCAAAACAAAGTTTTGAGGAAAGACACATCTCTGAGCACTTGATCATGAAATTTATTGATGCTGCAACCTCCTCATCTGCCTGCTGGTTGTGATTGGACACTTTGAAAATCCTTTTGATGAAATCCTAATGAGACCCTAGACCTAAATGACAATGAAACCCTAAAGCAAACCTTTGCAATCTTTAAGACAAAAGATGACTGTACATGCTTTGAAATGAACAAACATGAACCAGCAGGTAGATAACATGAGGGAAACTGTAGGAAAGCCACTACCGTCAGATGATCCATGCTCCTAATGGAATGCAGCTGACTGAGCGAGACACCTAATATGCAATGCAACAAGAGGATTCGATCTCTGACGGAGGGATGAAGATACCGACACTAACAAACATAAAATAATAGAATCACAGGTTAATTTTTCTCAACCTTAAAGTATAGGTTTGAATCAACATCACTCTTGGAGAAACCAAGTCTTGTCAGATAAATGTCAATTCATGTATACCAAACTCTTGATGCTTGCTTAAGTCCATACAAGGCTTTCTTCAATCTTCAAATGTGAGGCTCTTTTCCATGGACCTCAAAACCTTGAGGTTTCTCTATCTACACTTATTCTTCAATCACGCCATTAAGAAAAGAAGTCTTTACATCCATTTGATGTAAGTTCCAACCCATAGAAAAATAAATATAAATAATGGATCTAATGGTAATTTAGCTGATAACTGAAACAAAAGTATCATCATAGCCTTCTCCCTCTTTCTAGGAGAAACCTCTAGCCAAAAATCTCACCTTATATTTTTCAATGTTGCCATATATTGCATGCTAGATCTTGTATACCCATTTGGAGGACACCATTAATTTTCCTTCATGTCTAGGAAAAATTTCCCATACATTATTCTTCGTAATCGAGCGATATTCTTCCAACATCGTAGCCTTCCAAACTTACTAGCTAGTTTCTTCTTCAAAAGTAGAAGGTTCAGAATCAATAATATTAGTCATTAATGTTGCATAACCAGATTACCTATTAGGTATATTTCTTTCCCTAAAGGTGCTGCATGGTGTTGCATGTCCTTCATCTTCCTGCAAGGTGGATCTCAACCAAGCTAGCCTTTTCTTGGTTTCAGGAAAAATAATCGAGTCCGCCAGTTCGCTCAGTCCTTCAGGCTCTTCTTAATGATCTACAAGATGTTCTTGAGGATTTGATGGACCAGATAACTCTTCCTTGGGACCTTCATGTTATTCATCCTCATCATAGTCCACTTATTTAGACTTCCAATAAGCCACATTTTCATTAAAGATCACATCCCTACTAACTTCAACTTGTTTTATTCCTAGAACATATATTCTATAGGCCTTTTATGATTCAATGTAACCAACGAATATCCCTTTCTTTCTTGAAGGCTCTAACTTTCTTTTGTTATTTTTAGTTACATGAATATAATCAGGACAACCAAATATTCTAAAATGACCAACCTAAGGTTTATATTTGGTTAAAGCTTCTTCAGGAATCTTATCTTCCAATATTTAATGAGTACTTCTTTTTGAATGTAGACAACTATCATGGATGCTCCACTCCATAAAAACATGTGTAGGTCCTGATTGTGCATCATTACCTTAATATATTCTTCAATGGTTTTATTATTTCTTTCAGCGACTCCCTTTTGTTGTGGATTGTAAGGAACTATAAACTCCCTCTTAATCCCAGCTTCTTTACAAAAAGGAAACGAGCTCCTTAGAAGTATATTCTCCTCCATTATCATATCTCAAGATATTGATCTTCTTTCCCTTCAAGTGTTTTATTTCGACTTTTAATTCTTGGAACTTTCAACAAATTCATCTTTCGTCTTCATGAAGTAGATCCAAGTCTTGAAAGAAAAATCATCAATGAATGTTACATAGTACAAAGAGCCTCAAAGTGTTAAGTTCAGTGACCTAACACTTTTTTGAAGGAGAGGGGCATGTTAGGTACCTATAATATTAGTGTAGCCCCCATATTGCCATTGTTAGTTTAGCCCCCTATTGTTATTGTTGTGCCCATGTAGCCCCCATATTGTTATTGTTATGCCCCATAGAAGCCCAAAATTGTTGTTGTTGTGCCATTAAATTATTATTGTTATGTAGGCTTTGATTATATTGTGACCCCTTATACTCATATTTATACCAAGAAGGTATTGTCATTTGTATCATCCAATAATTGTTCATTTGTGTGACGTAAAGGAGGTTGCCCCCTCGAATAGGTTAATTTTCAAGTCGTTGATATATATTTTCTTTTGTTTTGTGATCAGGTTGCATAACACCTTCTTTTGTAAGAAGAAGATCAATCCTTTTTTTCCAAGCCCTAAAGTTTGAATCTCCTGCTAATTTATTCATAGACTTCATAGAGGAACCCGTGGTCATAAATAAGCATGCAGATTGCAAATATAGGTCTTCTTCAAGAGTGATCACTTACCAAACTTCTTCAAGAGTGATCTCTATGTTCTTTTTGTCACCAAAGATCTGATCCCATGTTGAATTTTCAAGTGCAATAGATACAAGCACAATATTTTTGAAATACTTGGCAATTACTTATAATAATATATATCCTCTTTTCACAATTACAGTTTATCATTAAGCAATTACACTTCAGAAATTCAACCATAAATCATCAATACAATAGAGATCACAATTCACAAAGAGAACACGATATTTATCCCGGGAAAACCCACTTGAGGGGGGAACGCAACACCCTTTTCTTAGACAAATTCTTCAATTCAACAAGAGATACATATAATGTTGCTAGTCAACTATGAGATCAAATTAATCAAGCTATGGTCAAACTTGGTCTACAACCCTCAAGTCAAGTCAAGTCAAAACTTTGGCCATTATCTTTTTTAGTCAACAAGACATCTAAAAAGTGTATGATTTTCTCATTCTTTATTTCCATTGTGAATTTTATGTTCTCATTTTGGTTGTTCAGGCGATTAAAGAATTCCTTCAGGTATTGTGTTCCATGGGGAAAATTATGTTAGTATCATCCACAAAATGTTTCCACGATTTGGTTTTAGTGGATGGGATGTTAAGGCGCATATTTCAACATTATCCATATATGAATTAGCAATAACATGTGAGAGTGGTGACCCCATAGCAATACCCTCAATTTGTTCATAAATGTTTCCTTAAAAAGTGAAGTAAGTAGACTTTAGGAAAACACTCACCATATTCACAACTTCATCATTAATTATATTTCTAATGAAATAAGTGATGACTTCCTGAGACATAATTTGATGAACAGCAATACTACTTGAAACTAACCAAGATGCCCGCCTCCTCAATTTTTGTATATTTTATTTCTTCCATCCAACTTGCTGGGTCCTTTACAAATGAATCATTTTTTACAACAACACTTTTTAATTTGTTGGATAAAAAATGGCAAGTTTATAAGTTGGAGATCCAATAGTATTTACTATTGTTCTAAGAGTAATTTCATCCTTATGGATCTTTGGAAAACCATATGTGCACAAAATAATTGGATCCTCTGGTAACAACTTTTTTTCTTTATAAAATCATCCCAAGGTGTGTTCATGGTTGCGTGCATAAACTCTTTCATGGTTTTACTACTTTGATCATTTGTAAGGTTTCTATACCTTCCACTTTCTAATAGATGCTCCAACATATTTATATTGTAGTATTTAGTAATCATTAATATGGTAGCATTCCCTTTGTTAGCCCTAAGAATTTTAATGTCATGATTCCTCCTTAGCTTCTTCATGGAAACTTCTTCCTAGACTTCTAGTAATTTGTCTTTTCAAAGCCTTTTCTTTCCTTATTAGCACACCACATTCTTGTTTTTATTCTGTCTACAATGTTTATCATAATACTATTAATTCTATTTCACATACTAAGTCTTCAACAAGAACCTTCATTAGGCCTATGGCAAAGTTTAAGCCATATTTGAACATCCTACATGAGGGATCATCTATATATGCAGTAAGTGACCATCAAACCAATATAGTAAGCATCAATCTTCTCAGATGTGTATTTTAGGATGATATCCTTATACTCACTAGTAGTGACATCAAACTTATAACCAATATGAAATTAAGCCTTTAGAAGAAATTTGACATGACAAACATCAGAAATTTACACTAATTTTTAGCCTCTATTTTTGCAAACAAGAGAACCCCACAAAAACCATCATGAAAAAAATGATACTTAAGTATATCCAAGATAAAGTCTATTTTGGTATACATTACAACTCAAGGGGGTCTCCTATGTTGGTTGGTTTTATGGATTTCAACTAGGATGACTACCCTAATTATTGAAAGTGTAATGGGGTATATGTTTTCAATATTTGTTGTAGATTTGTTGCTTGGGCTTGTAAGAAACAAAATTCCCTTTATCTTTCTTTAATAGAAGAAAAGTATCACGTGGCAATCTATGCAAGTTAAGAAATTATTTTTCTTTAAATAGATCCTTTCATAGTTTAGATTCCAATAGAAAAATTCTGCAATTCTTATACAACAATAAAAACACCATTTAGCTCTCCAAGGAGTCAATTCAACATCAAAACAACCAATGCATTGAGTCGTGAATGCACTTGACTTAGAAGCTTCCTTAGGAATACACCATTGATGAGTTGTGTTTCCATGCAAATGATCAAGTTGCTAACATTTTCAAGAATCCCCTCATAGAAACTAGGTTATTAAGAATTGGTATATGTTAGAAGTTCAAAAATATATTATTAACAGGGGTTTGCTTGTAATGCATCCTTCATTCTCCTTTTTTCTGTACATGATTCCTTCAAAACTATCTCAAGTTGTTCTTAAGGGGAGATGTTAAGATATTTCAATATCAGGGGATAGTTTAAGTTCAACTTGGTCTAATGTGATTTTAGGTTAAAGAGTGCATTTATTGTGTGTTTTTGTTGTACTTTTGTAACTTACCAATACATTGTCACAATCATGTCCTACATATGAGTGATTTGACAATTCAAGCATGTTGAAAAATGTAACTAGGTTTAGTCTTCATAATGACAGGTGTAATTATGACTTTATGTAATTGATGTAAAGAAGAAAAATAAAATTATTTTTGTAATGTTTGAATCATGGGTTTCATGATCAAGGAATTTTATTTTTAGTTAAGGCTCCCATTGTGAGCCTTTAGGATGAGTCATCATGTCATAAAAGTCTATAGAGTCAATGTCAGAGATGAAAGATCCATTTGGGAATGCAATTTATTGTAAAATAAAATTTGTGAACCGTTCGAGACCACATCACAAGGTCACCTTGAAGTTTTCCTTAAGAAAATTCTAGAAAGGCATGTCGACCTTGTCACTGGGAGATGTCGGCTCATTTTGATGAGAAACCCACTATAAATAGCCAGCTCAACCTTCATTCTAGAGACAAAATTTCAGTCAATGATAAATGACAGAAAATAAATGTGAATTTCATGAAGAAGGAATCTTATAGCCAGGTGGAGGAAGGAAGTATCGTATCAAATTTGTTTAGCATTGTTTTTGGGCTAGTATCTTGACACATGTGGCAGAAAATTAGGGTTTCTACATTAGTATCAAATCGGTCCAATAGGAAGTCACTACAAGGGTCTCCAAACCAACACCATTTATAGCTGAGGTCATCTACATAAGTCTCCAAGTTTAGCGAAGAAGGCAAACCCCTCCAAACTCATTCCAGTTCCTCTCACGTGTGAAATTGCAAAAGTACGAACTACAGGCCTATGGAAGAAAGGCCGAAACTTTCAGGGTAACCGAGAAGTGCAGTAAGATTGACTTGTGTTGACATAGAATACGGGTCTTGTGACTTGGTCTTGGATAGGTTAATAGGTCAAGGGTCTTGGTCTTGGTATTTGGCAATTGAAGTCTCTATAAGAAGAAGAATTCCGTTTGGGTTTTCCTCTCAAGTTGGAAAGGTTTTGGCCCTGGTTGATCGCCTACATTATGTGTCTCTTGTCTCTTTATTGTTTATGGTTTGGTAGCTATTTGATGAAGAATAACACTATAATAATATAACTAAAGAGAATATCCTAATCTAAAAAAAGTAAAGAGGCATTCACAAGCAGTTATCATCAGAAGAGAAATCACCTAATTGTTATGCCCTATATTTCTCAACATGGTATCAAAGCTAAGGTGACAAATAAATGAAAGGGCATCTTTTCAAGGGACACCCAAGAACTCAAGGATCAAATCTCAAATGATATCAAAGAAAAATACAAGATATACAAAGAAGTGTCAAAACCCTAGATCGAGGAAGAAGTCTACACAAAAATAAGTCTTGGAATCCTCAAAGGACCACAAAGACTCTACTCAAGTTGGAGGGACCTACAATCATCCTAGAGAAGCAATATCAACGGCATTGTCATCATCTTCAAAATATTCTAAGGCAATCTCCCTTTTGTTGAATCAAAGTCCTTACCATTGAAGAAGCATCAAGAAGTCATCATTGATCATCATCAATAAGGACATCACCATCAAAGGATATAAAGTGATCTCCCTCTTTGTGGAGTCAAGGATCACTCTTGAAGAGATCTATCTTCATCAAGGAGAATTTCTATATCATATATATTATCATCAAATTCGAGGAAGCAAGTGGAAGAAGCATCTTCATAAGTAAGTATATTTATGTCTACATATGAATCTTTCAAAATGTCTTTTTGAAAGGGAAGCAACAAATTGGTTGGGGCTTCAAACTATCTTGCATGGAAAAAGAGGATAGATCTGAATCTCATTGAAAATGAGGTCATGGAACATGTTAAAGACTCAATCACCAAACCATCAAAAAAATATGCTAAAGCACTTGAAAATTTTAAGAAAGGGGGAGTGAGGGATCAAAGGATTCTCGTAGAATCCATCAAGGATCCCCTCATTCCATATGTATCTCGACTCGACACCTCGAATAAATATATGACAAATTGGTAGAGTTGTTTTCTGTAAGCACCGCAGGAGAAGATATCTCTTTAAGGCAAGAAATCTACAAGCTAAGGATATTAAAAGAAGAAGGAATAGCCTCATATTTTATGAGGATATTTGAAATAAGGGATCAACTTCAAGATTTGTGAGAAATAATATCTGACAAGGAGATGACCAATGTAGTACTAAATGCACTACCAGAGGAGTGGGGCAACTTTACTTCAAGTATTTATGGGAAGAAAGAAGCTACTCCATTCCTGGATCTATGGTCTCTATGCAAAATTGAAGAAACCAGACTGAAGGAAAAAAGTTGATGTGGGATCAAGTGAGAACAATCAAGCATTTGCTGCTATGGAAAAGAGAAGAGGAAAGTCTGGAAAATTTGGTCCTCAGAAAAAGAAGAAGAACATGGCTAAAATTCAATGTTATGGATGTCAAGAATATGGGCATTACAAAAGATATTTTCCTAAGCTCAAGAAGGACAATAAAAAAGAGGTATATAAGAAACCCATATCACCAAAGAAGTGGAGGAAGTTGAAAATAATAAGTCCAAGAAAGAGGAAGTTAAAGATCTCTACTATGAATGAGATAGTCTTCCTCACCTAGTTATTTTCAAGTTCTTGTTTTCAAGTTTTTTGTTGTAAGATATGGCTATCATGAATCACTAAGGAAAATGATAAGATGCATCATGGCATCATAGAAGCATTAAGAGCAATAGCTCGTGATCATAGAGAAAAATAGTTGAAATGGAAGTCTATGGCAATCACCTATGGAAGGATACAGCTCCTAGTAACCTCATTAGAAGCATAAGTGGCACTTATGGGAAAAAGGAGAAAATGGTCATCTAGCACAAAGCTCATCATATATCAACCAAAAGGGAACATTTGCTAAATGAGGATACTCAAGAAAGGTTCACCAATCAAGAGGAAGCAAGGATTTCATCAAGAATTCCATCTTGTGAGAAATAATGGGATGATGGTATGATGACAAAAGAGGTGAAGCATATGAAGGGTTTTATTGAAGTTATTTCAATCAAGGAAGTTGTTGAAGGAAGTTAGGATGACCTAAAGGAAAAATGAGGTATGTATGCTTGTATTTGATATTGTAGAGTCATGTCATATGGTTGCAGGTAACATGGATAAATGCTCTATCTCAAGAGCATGATCAAAGAAAGGATCTCCTCCTTAAAGGATGCAGTAAGGCATGGGTCACACATTAAATAGATGAAATCAACATAATATGTCCTCATATGAAATATGAGGTGGTTGACAGTGATTGGAGGAACTCTGATTAAAAGTTTCTGGGAAGAAAAGTGTGTGGAGAAAGAAGGAAAGAGATCGTGGAATATGCAACCATGAAGAAGGCAACATCCTAGAAATAGAATATTTGACTATGATATCTCCATGAAAGATATGAAGACTTCGATGAAGTCTTAAAAATAAAGAGACCCTTGATAGTATATATATTTTGGAGATGTGTCAATGCATATGCAGGATGCCGATGCAAACTAGTTGATGTCATGATGGAATAACATCACAAAGGTAATTTTGATTTAATGTTCATTTCTTATTTTTGAATGATATTTGGATGGGCTTATGCAGGGTTGCCAAGGGAAGAACTATGGTTGTCTTCCTCAACTGATACCCATGTAGCAGGATGAAATATCCTTAAGGAAACATGGTATGAAGAAGGGCAGCATGGCATGAAGAAAGACTAGATATGAACTAATGTATCAATTTTCAATGAAAGGAATGATGACATGACTGGCTCATGGATAAAAGTGATGGATGGTCTATGCCCTTCGAAGAAGTCGCGAAAGATGTAGACTCTATGAAAAAGAATAAATTGATGACATCAAAGGAAGGAGTTCTACAAGCAGTTGGTTGTCCCATGATCTCCACGTAAAGATGTAACAGCCTTGGTGAAAATTCTATGTAAAAATATATATAAGGCCACAGTGATGGGAACACGTATTCCAAGCTGAATGGTGGGGAAAAAATCCTAGTTGGTGTTCATTTGGTTGTTTATGGCTAAGGAAATTAGCAAAGGAAACGGCCAAGGCTTTGGAAATTCATGAGGCATTAATTGGCATTTTATCAATGAAAATAATGGAAATTAGGAGAAAAGGGAGGTGAAAGGTCGCAAGTTGCATGTGAGGAGAAAATTGAAGGAAAATAATGGAAAATGAAGAAAATAGAGGCCTCATTAATAAAATGGCTTCTGAGGATCAGTGGGCAAGACTTGATTAATTCAGTTTTGGAGCTCTCTCATTATTCTCTCTCTCTCTATCTCTCATACTCTTGTATACTTAGAGTTTTCTTGGAGCACTCTTGGAGGGTGTGGCATACTTGGATTTTTGGAGCAATAAGGAAAAGGGAAGCGTAGGAAAGTGCAAGAGGGCATCAGTATCAGCAACTATAGCAGTTTTTGCTTACATGTATTGAGTTGCATGTATGTTTTCCTCACTAGTTTTGGCATGCATGGCACATGCATGTGGTTTCTTCGTTATGATCTGTCATTGGCAAGGAGGATTACCTGGATTGGCAGTGGATTTGCCTAGCCTTTCCATTTCTTGGATAGCCATGGAGATTGTGGGTTTATTTCCTTGTTTTGTTTTGTTTGGTTCTCATGTGTCCTTAGCTTGGGTTGAGTTATTAGTTCCTGGAATCCTTGGTTGGACAAACACTCTAGAAGCCCTGTAACGGCTTGGGTTGAGTTACTAGTCCCATAGCCTTGGTTGGACAAACGCTCTGGAAGCCCTGTAATAACTTGGGTTGAGTTATTAGTCCTGGAAGCCTTAGTTGGACAAATGCTCTAGAAGCCCTTGGTGGATTGAGTTACTAGTCCTGGAAGCCTTGGTTTGACAAACACTTTGGAATCCCGACAATAGCGGTGGGTTGAGTTATTAGTCCTAAATCCTTGGTTTGACAAACACTTCGAAGCCCGGTAGCAATCGTGGGTTGAGTTACTAGCGATGGGAGCTGGGTTGTAACAGCCCTGGTGAAAAGTTCATGTAATAAAATTTAATAAAGACAAAATAAGACCATAGTTAAGGGACACTTATTCCAAGTTGAGTGTTGGGAAAAGATATCCTAGTGGGCATCACTAGGTGTGTGTTTTGGCTAAGGAAAAATGGCAAAGGCTAAGGCAAAGGCATTAAAAGGGAAAAAGGTATCTTTGGTGCATTTATTTATGAAAATAAAGGAAATTAGGAGAAAAGTAAGGTGAAAGGTCACAGGTTGCATGTGAGGAGGAAATTGAAGGAAAATAATGGAAAATGAAGAAATTAGAGGCCTCATGCATACAAAGGCTTTTGAGGATCAATTCATGGCTTTTGTCAAGTTCAAGTTTGGAGCTCTCTAATTATTATCTCTCTCTCTTTCACTCTCTTGGTCACTTAGATTTTTCTTGGAGCACTCTAACTTTGGATCAAGGAAGGAAAAGAAAGCAAAGGGAAAGGAAGGTAGGCAAGGATCAAGGAAAGGAAAGCAGGATCAAGTAGCTTCAGCAAGAATACTTGAAGGTAACCTTTTGCATGTGTGATTTCCTAACTGGTTTAGACATGCATGGATTTGCATGTTGGTGTATGGTTCTCTTGTTGTCGGTGGCATGGTTTTTCCAGGTTATGGCAGTGGGTTTCAGCTTAACCTTGCCTTTTTCTAGATGCCATGGTATTTTGGGATGTTTATTTCGGTTTTTGAGCTTTGGTTTGCAAGATGGATTTCAGAATCCGGGGTGGAGGTGGTCTCAAGTTCCATTCCCAAAGGCCTAGGAATCCCTTAACCAATTTTGGCGGTATACACGGTAAAGCCTGAGGGAGATGTCTTGGTTTAGGGCCTAGTGATCTAGGTTTCGATTGCGGTAAAGCCTGAGAGACAACGAGACGAAAAATTCCTCAAGGATGGTGATGGATTCCAAATGGAATTCCAAGTTCTATTCGGTTGTGATCGGAGCACCGTTTTGGTGTGATAATGGTTTGATGAGGGTGGATGTGGTTTAGCCTCTGGATTCCCTTGGTTGTTCCATGAGATCCCACATTCATGCTTGGAATATGGCATGGGGATGACTAGCTGAAAGAGACATTTGGTTCAGCCATGTTTGTGATCAAGTGGTACGTGGAAGTCCCAAACCTTGTCGAATTTTCGTATGATTAATAAAAGATAAGTTCTCTTACTTTTGTAATGATTTATATGTGGATTTAATGGATTTCTTATCTCTGATATTTACATGGTTTTATGCTAGTTATAAGCATGGTTAAATGACTGGCTCATGTCATGGTTATTTCATGTATTTACTTGTAACTATTAAATGGATGGATGCAGGACCTAATTCATGATGTAGTAGTCCAATGGAGAAGGAGGTGATCCTTCTCGTTATGTTTCATAAGTTGTTTCAGTTATTTATGCTCTGTCTTGTATCCTAGACATGTAGGTTGCATTGATGCCAAGTGTTTGACAAAATTTCATTCCCAGTTGATGCTCAGGCCTAGTCATGAGGTTCATTTTGATTGATCAACATTGTTATCATGTCTTTAATGAATTCTAAAGGTTGTAGCAATTTTTGGGCAGAGGTCGGGATTCTGGACTAGAAAAGTGGCTTAAATATTGGGGTCGCTGGCACAAAACTGGCAATTTTGGTCCACATTCATTGGCAGGCAGGCCTGTGGGAGAGAGTTTAGGTTGTTGGTTGCTCCCTTTCCCATAGCATGAGACTGACTATGACCTAAGAGATCTAGAATAGTAGTGGGACCCAACGATAGTCTATCTGAGTCACTGACTTGTCTCCTTAGGGTTCTATTAATGATGTTGGATGATTGTGCATGATGTTACCTCGATTCCACTTCCTTAAGGTCACATAGGAGTTCGAATCTAATCATAGTAGCCTCTCGTCTCATGTTTACCTCGGTTTTCATCGTTATTTTGGGTAGACCTGGGAGGGGGTGTTATATATTGGTATCAAAGCTTGGTTCACCCCTCAGATTGGATGGGCAGTGTGTGTTGGTCTTGCATGCATGTCAGTTGCATGTGTGTGTCTTACACTCACATTCCATGTGCTTGTTGCATTGCATCATGTTGATCATGGTTATAGTAAGGACACCATGAGGAACTTGATATGGTTTTGTGGGATGTATCATGAGAAGTATGTGATTGGTTATTTGATTATATGCAGCTTGATTATATGTATCTTGACTACATCCTTGTATGATAGGTTCCATTCTTGGTTGTTTGATTGCATGTATCATTCTTGTAGGTTGGTTACAAGAATTGATTGCTTATGCTTGACTACATGCGGTTATGTGTATGAGTAGTTGATTAGGCATTGCTTATGCATGTCTATGGTTGCATGTGGAAATGTGTATAATGGAATAATGGTTGTTGTCATGCATAAGGTCATAGCATGCATTATTGATATGGCCTTGCCTTGATGACTGGACCCTACCTAGAAGGATGTTTATGTGTTGATGCATTTATTCGATAGATGTCTATATGCTATTATGATTATGCTATATATGTATCACGTTGATTTGATGATATTTCAGACAAGGTATCCTCCCTGAATTATGCTAAGGTACTGTTAGGGCATAAATCTACCTTAGGCTGAGAAAGGTAGGATCTAGGGTAACATCAAACCACGCTTAACCTGGTAGCTAGCCCTACCAGGTCAGGTAATGTGATGACTGATTTTAGGCTAGGTATGTGTACAGAGGTGTTTGATTGAATGAGATGATGTTTTGTTGGCTCAAATGTAAAAGGCAGATTTGGGTTCGGGGAATGAGGCTCAGTTTTGCAAAGATCTCTATGGGGCAAGGTAGGCAAGTGATTTGGTACTTCAAATTGAGTGAGATGGAGAGATTTTGATAGTTGAGGAGTTGAAAAGGGCATGAAAAACTCAGGGATCCTTTTCAAGCAGCTGAAAACATAGATAACTAAACAAACCCTAGGTAGAGCACTGCACTTTCAATGTATTCTACCTTTATCCTTGTTTGAATTAGTTAAGATGAAGCAAAGAGAGATAATGGAAAACAAAAAACACATATAAACTTGCAATTACAGAAGGAAACACAATACCAAAACAAGATGCCACAGGAATCCCATAAAGTGCTGCAAACCCTGGTCTATTCCTTAGCCAAAACTGCTGAAATGAGTATACAATGAAGCTCCAAGCTTTCCCAAAAGTCCAACCTTCTACCAAATTCCAACCCCTACACTATGAAATTCATAAAATATATACATTTTCTCATCCTTGTACTAAGGGAATTGAGCTCAACCATTTTCTTCAAAATAGAATCAGTTACATTAAACTTGGGCCGAATTTCTGAAAATAGGTGTTGAAGATGACCTTGTATCTCCTAAACCATAGAACTTGTTACAAAACTAAAAGAGATTTTTGTAGATAAGGTCAGGTTGGAGAAAAAACTCTCGCAAATTTGGGAAATTAGTTTCCATTTGCTCAAAATTTGTTCCACAAAATCATCTCTAAAACAGAAAATCATTAAAAATTTAAATCTGTGAAAATGAGCTATAAAGATCTAGTCATATATCCAAATTCGTGACACTTGTGAATAAAATGAAAGAGGTTTTTGTTATATGGATTGTGGTTAACAAAAAACTCCTTGAGTTTTGTAAAATTACTTTCCATTTGTTGGAAAATGGCCCCGCACTAAAATGGCTAAAAAAGTAAAAAATATGAAAAATTTGCTTTGTTTTAATGTAGGCTACAAATATCATTGTATATCTCCCACATAGTAGCGCCTGTGCATAAACTAAAGGAGGTTTTTGTTATTTGGTATGTGATGAACAAAAACCTCTTTCACTTTTGAAAAATTCCTTACCATTATTTCAGAAACTGATTTTTTACTAAACTTGTCATTGTTTACAGCAACTGGCCTCAAAACATGCATAACCAAGAATCACTCATCCATTTCGATCATATCTTCTAATCCGGGAGCCAGTTATGGGAGTGTGATATACTGTTGGAGATATTTTTCCGATTTTCTTCTGATGGACACACTTGTGACATGTTTTGTGTTGAACATCATGTGCAAAACATCTAACAAAACCAGACATAGTAAGAGCTCATGTTGATCCCTGGTGACAGGTTGCGAAGACTGGAACTAACAAGTACGTTGTTTTATTGTAATTGGTTTAGCTGACATAGTATGCATTGCAAGAAAGAGATGAATGGCTAGTAAGGTGGTAGACTACATAGAATCTCCCTATGCATCAGATGAGAAATGTGGTGTGGGGCATTCTTCTGGTTTGGTTGACACATTGAGAAGCTTGCGGGAAGAAATAAGGAGTTTCAAAGCAGACAATGATAAATTCATGCAGGCACAAGAGAAACAAGCAGAGGTGAATGCAATACTACTTCAGAGTTTCTCAGAATTGTAGCGACAGTGGCCACTTCGGATCAGCCATGGGAAAGAGGACAGAACTAATGGGGCATATGGTAGTAGGTCTCCTAGTAGACACGGGTCTTATGGTAGGCACAGGTTGGATAGATATGATATGATCATAGATGGCATGTTGTTCAGCACTCTAGAGAGGAGAGGTACTAGACACAAGTACTATTCTATTTTTGGTTTTGATAGACATCATGATAGTCATCGTTATCATCCTTACAGGAGGAGTGATAGGGGATACTTACCGGATGAGTTCAAGAAGGCAAAGCCTCCTGCTTTTGATGGAGAGATGAAGAAACCACAGGATGCAGAGGCATGGTTTCTTGGTATGAGGAAATTCTTATGATTGCATGATTATTCAGAAAACATGAAAGGCTCTCTTCTCTCAATAATATTTCATTCATATTCTATCTGATTTGTCCTGATGATGGACCCCCTTTGGGGTTTGAAACGTTGGTAGAATGAACTAGAAACTGTGGATAATCCGGATCATGACACTACAAGGATAACCCTTTTTAGTCTTAAAGGTAAAGTGGATATTTGGTGGGAAGATGTGAAGAATGTTAAAGGTATTGATGAAGATGATTTGACTTGGAATGCATTTAAAAGGCTCTTCAAGAAGAAGTATGTATCTTAGAGGTACTATGATGATAGAGCTAAGGATTATTATGAGTTGTGGATGGGTTCTATGACAGATGAGGAGTATACTAGCATGTTTTTGGAGCTGTTGAAATATGTACCTTACCTCAAGGAGGAGAAGGCCAAGGTTCAAATATTCATCTGTGGACTGCCAATAGTATACAAGGACCAGATTGAGTTTGATGAGCCTAGATCATTCGAGGAGGCCATCTAAAATTTGAAGCATTGTTATGAGCAGTCGAAGAACAAATTTAAGCTGAAGCATGACTTGAAAGGAAATGAGAAAGCTAAACTAAAATGGCCACCAAAGTGAGTAAGACCTCAAGATGCAGGTGAGAAAGAAAATGCAGTTCCTTACAAGAGATTCAATACAGCTGAGAAAGGACATGGAGAGCAGCATGCTAGAGGCGATGGTAGAGAACCATTGCAGCATTGGATATGTGGTAAGGATCATTGTAAGAAGGATTTTCCACAGTATCAGAGTGGTGGTAGACCCCAAATCTACAGTGCTTAGGAGGCACATACAGTGGGCAATGTTGGTCATAACATTCCTCGGATCTATGCAGTTGTGGACAACAGGTAGGTAGATCATCACGCATTCATCATTGAGATGGACAATAAGCTTTGTGATTAAGTTGTTTCTATTTTGATTGATCCTGGATCTAACTATAGTTATATTAATCGTGACCTGGTGGATAAGTGTGGTTTGAGAAAAAAAGTGCATGCAAAATCTTGGTTGGTACAATTGGCTACAAGTACAAAGAAATGATTTCACCATTGGGTAAGAGCTTATGCATTTGAGTTAAATGGTATACCTACAGCAGCACACTTGAATGTGTTGCCATTGGGATCATATAGCATACTTTTGGGTATGGATTGGCTATACCTTCACATAACCAAAGTGGATTGCTTCGACAAGGCCATTGAGTGTGTGGATGATAGTGGGGAAAATACGACTTTACAGGGAAAGAAGAAGCCTACATTAGTGAGGATGGTTATTGCTATGCAGGCTAAGCATAGTCGCAGAAAAGGTTGTGTGATGTTTGCAGTGCACATTTCTAGTGATAAGGGTAAGGAGGTTGAGGATGTAGATGTGTTGAGTAGGTACCTAGTTTTGCAACAATTTCAGGATGTATTCCCTGAGGACATTATAGAGTTTCCACCTCACCGGGAGGTATATGTTTCTATTGAGTTAGTGCCAGGGGCAGCTCCAACATCAAAATAACCTTATAGGATGAGAATACCTGAGTTGGTAGAGTTTAAGTTGCAGCTAAAGGAGATGTTGGACAAAGGGTACATCAAACCTAGTGTATCACCTTGGGGCGCACCAGTGTTGTTCGTAAAGAAGAAATATGGTACTCTTAGATTGTTCAGTGATTATAGGCAGTTCAACAAGGAAACAATCAAGAATAGGCACCCTTTGCCAAGGATTGATGATTTGTTTTATCAGTTGAAGGGAGCAGCAGTGTTCTCTAAGATCGACCTGAGATCGGGATACCATCAAGTATGCATCAAGGAAGAGGATATCTTCAAGACCGCGTTCAGGACCAGGTATGGGAATTATGAATTTGTTGTTGTTCCATTCGGTCTGACTAATGCTCCAACTACATTTATGTGTTTGATGAATAGTGTGTTGCATCCTTACCTAGACAATTTTGTTATTGTATTCATTAATGATATACTGGTATATTCTAAAAATGAGGAAGAGCATGTTGAACATTTAACAATAGTGTTGAGGTTGCTATGAGAGCATCAATTGTATGCTAATCTTAGCAATTTATTGATGGTGTTGGACCTGCTAACATTCAGGGGATCACCCCGGTATGAAGTCCTAACTAGACCTTACACCGTTTGGTTTGGGAGTCCCATCTGGTATGATGGCCATATTTCCATTATCTTAAAGATTTGCCTCAACTCTTTCTTGTCAACACATGAGAGTGGTCTACTTTGTCTTCGAGAAGTGAGGTTTGTGTGCCTAGTGATTGTAAGTGTCACTTGTGTCAATGGTTCTTTCACTGTAGGGGGAGAGGGTGAGAGTGAGTCCCAAGTCGGTCGGGAGGAAGCCCCAACTCTGCTAGGAACACACAACACAACAGGATGTGCACAGTTTCCAAAGGAAAAGTCCACACAGATGTAGCAGTCACAACGCACAAGAGAAGATAACATGTACAACACTTAGCAGATGAGTCTACACAAGTGAAATTATTGTTACAAGAAGTTTTATGTGAAAGGTATGTCTGATGTGCGGGGAAGCAGCCACCATGGGCGAGACAATGTTAACAGCATATACAACACATTTTCATTAATAGATTATGTATTACAACAAGTGAAATGAGTTCAAGTGTTCAACACAGGTTAATGCAACATGCATTACAAGTGTTCAAGATTAGTCTTAAAACAGTTACAATACATGTGTGAAAACCTGTTGGCCTATTAGCAGGCTTCTGAATTAAGTGAAAGTTCCAAGACACGTTGTTACACCATACATCACTAACCCCATGGGTGGGGCATTGGAGCCACTACTTACTCCTCAAAGAAAAGATTACAGACTCTCTTGGCTATGTGGGAGGCGCTGAGGCAAAAAGTCATTTCTATGTACAAATGAGGGGATGTTTATAGCCAAGGGTGAAACTGACCCTTGTGGTTGTTCGACTACCCTCATGACTGTTTGACTTCCATGACTCTTTGACTTTACATGACTCTTTGTACAACAAGTGGGTCTCTTGGACTTCCATGTTTCATTACATTCATAGAAAGTATGGCCCACAGTAGGGATGTGGAAAACATGACTCGACATGACAGTGCTGGTACATTTGTGTTGCTACTGGTGTGCATGTTGAGTTGCAGTGTTGTTGGGTGATCGATGTCCTCATGGTGTGTCACAGCTTCACCTCCGCATGGAAAAGTGTGCAAAGTCTTCGATGGTCGTTGGTTCGCTTGATGTTTCTTTTGCATGTTGCTCCTTTCTTGTATGTTGGAAGGCTTGGCAGGTTCGTCTATTCGCAAAAGGTGCATGTTCGTCCATTCGTCTGTCTATGAGCACATCTTGCGTGTTTGCTCGTCCGCCCGTCCATGAACACATTTTTGCATGATCATTCGTTTGCGAGCACATCTCTTTGCATGCATCGTTTGTTTGTCTATTGATGAAATTTTCCTTCTGCATGTGCTCCCTTCGTTCATCCTATTCGTCATCGTGCCATGTTTGTTTGTGTACCTATTCCTACAGTCACTCATGACGAGATGAAATCAAATCCAAAAACCTCCTAGTCTACCATGATACATGATCATTTTGGATGCAGGTGACTGAGAGAGGCATCAAGGTTGCGAGGTGGGATGGAGGCTATGGGCACTACTGATGAAAATTGCGCAAGAGTCACTGGGTGATGGAGATGGGTAATCTGAATCGATAGTGACCGTCTGCGAGGTTTGGCTCAGCTGGAGGATGAAACTGCACAGTTTTTTAGGGGAGCAGTTTGGGCTGCAGGAAGGCTGGGCAGGCAAAATCTGCGCAATTTCTGGAACGAGCGGGTAGTGGGAGCTTGGCAGCCAAAACTATGCAATTCCTAGAGGGAACTGGTAGCTGGTTTTCGAGACACTAGAAGCCAAAAACTATGCAATTCTTAGAGGGAACTAGCAATTTGCTGCTGGGTCACTCGTAGTAAAAACTGCGCAATTCTTGAGGGGAACTAGTAGTCAGCTACTAGAGCTTGGCAGCAAAAACTGCGCAATTCCTGGAGGGAATTGGTAGTCTGCTGTCGGGAGCTGCTGGCGGGAAAAACTGCATTGATGCTAGGAGGTTGGCCTGCTGATCACCTCTACGTAGTTTCTGTGCTAAGAGGACTGTTGGGCAGCAAATATCTTTCTCATGAAAATTGCACAATTTTCTGGGTGAGCAGTTGGTCAACTGTCGGGAGGCATGGGTGGAAAAAATGCGCAATTTTCTGAGGGAGACAGGGATGGGCACTGGGTGTCTGTCCAGCTTGCCTGCATAATTTTCTCAGCCAGCAGAGTAGGTAACATTTGCAGCCTCTATGAAATTTTTTAGGGGAGTGAGTCCCGGGGTGACTATCAAGTCAAACTCTCTAGTTAACCAGCATGAAGGCGGATTGATTTTCTTGTGGACAGCGCAGCTTGAAATGACTTGCTCAATGCTTTTGTGCCATTCTGGGTGACAGTGGATCGAGTCGATAGTGAGGTGATGGTCCCATTTTCGGAGCAGAGTATGGTCATCAGAACTTCAACAAAAAATACCAAGTGTGTGAACGAGTGAAAGATGCATATGTGATCCTACAAACACACACTCACATGACTCAATGATGAGATGACTCAAACCATCCAGACACACATGTTCAACATGACTGACTGAAGGTGCAAGTGACAAGTGCGACACTTATGATTGATCATTGGTCGATTGTGACGAAGCTTGCGTGACAACGAAGTGACTCTGTGTGTGAGTGTGATAGATGTTTTCATTGTGAACACAACATGTACACATGAAGCGAAGACCTTGAGCATGACGAGAACATGGTCGCAAGCATGAATTTGACATCAACATGCAAAAGCTTGGGTGGAATGAACAAGTAAGGTGGGTGTGAAGACTCACATGAGCTCACGAAGTGAACTCGAGTGTGTGCAGTCATCAAGTGAAACTCTCAAGGGAGGCTCCAAAATTGGGTGCAAGACAAAATTTTGGAGGGTGGTTATATCCGCTACAGCACTTGGTGACACACTGGTAGAACTTTGGCTTCTCTGTTTTGGTTCATTCCTAGCACAGGGCCTTGGTCTTTTGGGGAGAATTGAATTGATGTGCGGGTTACTTCGGCTTCCCCTCTTACCCCATGGACATACATGGTTCACCTTTTTCCAACTTAGTCAAACACAATCAAAAGTTCATCTTGATCACAGTGTTTTGTTTTCGGGAAGGGTAGTTTATCTTGTGAGTTGAATATTTTCAGAGTATAAGTTTTCATCTCTGGCATTGCTCCGTTGACAAAAGGCCTGGACAGTACCCCGATGGAGTCACATAGGAACACATGCATTGCTCCACTGCCATTGATCCTGGTCAATACCACGGTGGAATTGTATGCTTCACCTCTCTACCCAGGAAGCCTTTCTCTTCTTTTTCCTTTGTTTTTTTTCAAGAGGAGTGTGCATAGGCACTTATTTATTTTGGGGCAGAAGGGGAATCCCGACTTATTGAGAGCAGAAGAGGTTGTTTCTTTAGAGAAGGATGTAATACCTCTAAAATATATTTTCTCATTTAGATTTTCCCCTTATCCATTTCTACTATTTGGATGAGCTTGAACACATAGAGCAGAAGGTTGAGTACAGGCATGGGACTTCCCAGTGTGGACACAGGTTCATGGTTGGACCAAAACTTCCCTTGCAAACGACTCACATTTTCCATCAAGACCTCATCGGCTGAAGGTTATAACCAAGCACAGAGAAGACGGACACAAAACTGTCCAAGTGTTGCAGCATCACAAGTCTCTTCAGATTTCAGCCACATACTCTATTCAAAATCCAGAACGTAGTAGTTGGTAGCACTTATTTCCAGAAACAAAAATAGTAATATATCAAGCAAACTAAACAAATGTAAACAAAAATAGTACACATAACAAAGAAAGTAAAATCAGAGATAGTAAGCAAAGCAAACAAGATGAAAACAACAAGCAGCAAGAAGACTATGTACATGGCACAGGGCGCGGTCTGGCCTACTAAAAATAATTCTTGATATCTTGGTCATTGACAGGAAGGTTGTCAATGCTCCCATCAAGTGATTGCAAACGATACGTGTGTGGGGCAAGCTTCTCGTGGACCAGTATTAGGCTACCGAGTTCCACTACTGGAACTTGGTGGTATTCCAAAAGACCTTTAAGTGAAGACGACGCCATTGCTTCAAATACTGCATGCAACATAGGCTCAGATGATGGCATAGGGTAGTTGTTTTTAATCTGAGAGCGGTTCAAGTTTTTGAAATCAATACATAAGTGGATTTCCCCAGATTTCTTACATGCAAAACTTAAATTAGAAACCCATGTATGATGACGAACTTTGTACGTAATCCAAACAACCAAAATCTTAGTCAATTTTTTATGTATAAGAAGTTCAAACGACATATGTGTTTTTCCTTGCTTTTGCTACAATTTCTTGGCTCCTCCTTTACCTAGGATCCCCGGTTAGATTATTTGCATGTCATGTGTACTCAGGCCATCATCTGCCCATGCAGACACATCCTGGTACTGTTTGATCAAGCAGTCAAAGACTTGTCACTGCTGCAGTGTGCAATTTGTACCGAGACTAACTATCTTCATATCGTGATTGGTTCCCAGGTTGCTCTGTTCATTCGTAGTGGTGGACCTGTGGGTTCTACTATTTCTTGGCCCTTGATAGAAGTTCTGCAAATCATAGAGCTTGTTGAGAGAAACCACACCCTTGGGGATGGGGTTTCCTTTCTTTCCCTCAGCTGCAGTTTTCAGGGGTTGCTCGTGCTCACCTTCATCAGTTGTTATGTCCTTGAAAGCATCAACATTGTTCGCGGGGTGCAGTATCACTTTGAGTGCGACCACGTTGAGGCTGATGGTCCTTTGTAAGCCCAACACGAGTGCTTTGTACTCAGAAACATTTTTTTTGCACTCAAACTTCAAGCAGCTTGAAATCATGCATTTTCTATTGTTTTGGGTGACTGAGATATACCCGATCCTTGAGCCATCATGTGTCTTTGATTCGTCAAAATCCATGGCCCACAGCTTGTCTGTACATGGACCATTTGACATGCTAGTACTGCTGCTACTATTGTTGCTACTGCTACTGCTACTATTGGTACAATGCTTTATACAGGTTTCATTACCATCATTTGGGCAAGAAAGGAGTCCCAACTACGTGTGTGGTGGGGTTGGAGCTGGTCGTGCAAGATAACACCCCAATGTTGTTTCTAGGAGGCAGTTTCCAAACATGAGTTCTGCGAAGGCCAATGGTTCATTCTCACCGTTAAGGGGGGTAACATTGTGCTTCATATACCTCTCAAACAGTACCCGGATTTAGTTGCATTTGCCCTTGTACGGAAGCCACATGTGGGACCAGTCTCTAGAAAAATATTCATCCAGCTTGTTGGACCAGTCTCTACTGAGTAGTAGACCCTATGCTTCTGGTATGTCCACAACAACTATGTTGATGCATTGGTGGACTTGACTGTCATGATATAGTTAGATGATCATGTCTCACAATTCACCAAGGGCTGGTATCGATGTTCGATCAAGTTGGATGATTTGTGTGGATGTCTCGCTCCATTGTGCATTGATATTCTTTACAATGGAGAGTGGCATGATGTTGGCAGTCGAGCCAGAATCAACCAAGCAGTTGTGAACATTATAGTTAAAAATTTCATAGTATAGCAGGAATGGAGGGCAACCTGAGTTTTCTTCTTCCATTCGGAGCATGTTGAGCATAGTAGAAAATGATCTAGGAGGTGTGCTTGCTCCCTTGTTAGTAGAGGTTGTGTTGTTCATTGTTGTTTATCCCAATGCGCGCAACAGGATGTCTCGCTGACTCTGGATCTTTGCTAACTCGAACAAACTGATGTTCGCTCGAGTTTTCTTCATGTCATCAACAATGTTGTATCCAGAGGTGGTAAACTTACCGAGGTGTCCGGGGTAGAATGGATGTTCGTGTCGTCCAGTGGCGTGTTCTATAGCTTGCTGCTCATGGATGTACTCTTGTCTGTCGTTGTCTTCTCGGACTTGTTTTGTGTTTTTTGCTTTGGGGCAGGTGGTGGATCAGCCTTCCTCATCGGTAGTCTCATCTTTTCTTGTGCTTCCCCAAGTGTAAGGGGAGCCCCTTTACTCCTAAGATTGTAACGACCGCTTTGCTTTAGGGGCTGCTTCTCGGTGTTCGTTTTTGGCATTACTTGTCAGCACTAATACGTGTTCACCACATGCCCAAAACTTGATGGTTCATCAAGTGCGACCTCTTCATCATCATCAGTGTATTACGGCTGCTCCTGCATACTGTTTTCAAAATCGAGTGTATGACTGCATACAGAGCTTGGGACTTGCTTCTAATCTGAACAAGAGTTCTCGGGGTGATGAACTTAGGATATGCACACTATTCGACCTGGAACACTGATCTCTATGCAGTTTTGGGAGCAGAACAATTGTTGCTTGATAAGCTACTTGCCTGTCTCTGCCTAGGAAGATGATTGCTTCCAAATGTGTTTGTTTTCCGTTGTTTGAGCTCGGACACTTCCTTAGTTAATTTCTTGACAAGGCAAGTGAGGGTCTTAATATCAGTTGCTTCCTTGTCTCTACCCTTGCTCGCCATCACTTGGGAACTCCTACATGCATATTTGGAGTCCTTTGTTGATTCCTCATCCTTGATGACTCCAATTGCGTGCAGGTCTTTCTCAACAAAAATAGCCTCTTCACAGTTTTCTAAGAGTGTTGGTTTTGCAACTCACTTGATGAATTGTGCAACACTGGTCGGCAGTGCGGACGTGTAGTAATCAACAGTGATGGAGTCGAGGTTTAGTGTTCGCTGCAAATTTGTTCAATATGCGTGTAAACCTCTGATTGAAGTCTTTTACTTTTTCTTTTCCCTCCATATTCAAGATTCCGAATTCTTTGAGTAGCATGGTTTGGGTCTTGTCATCAGCAAACTTTTCAAGGAACATGTGTTTGAATGCACCCCAGTTCTATATGGAGTTCAATGGAAGGTTGTGATACCATGCAACTGCATGACCATCCTAAGTACATGGAAACAATATACATGCTATATTGTCATATTGTACCTCAAGGGTCTGCGGCTGTGGGTAGAAGTTTTCTAAGTGATCTTCTACCTTCACTGTGCTGTCAGGGTTAAACTTGATGTTCATTCTCTTTGCTCGCTTTGGCATCTTGTGCAAGACACCCAGGAGAGCCAATGGTCCCTAAGTCATCCATTCTAGATTTGGGTCAGCCATCTCTTCTTCTTCTTCATCCTCCTCCTCTCTTTCAGAATCTGATGGTTCCGGCTCTGAGTCTGTTGGTTCGTCTCTACCTCCACCTCCTCCACTGCCTTCCCCTCTACCTCTTGTACTGGAGTCTAATCCCAAGATCACCAGAGTGTGTCGTTCACCTTGACAGAAGACCGGAGGTTCCTCTCTGTCTTCAATAGCTTCTGCCAAACCTTCAAGTGTGGCAAGGACTGCTTCTTCCACCGATGATACAATAACTCTTGTAGGAGTGGCTTTTGGATTTCTTGATGCGTATGGAAGATGTTGTATGCCTGGGATCAGTCCAACTACTTTCGTAAACTGGCGAGTGATGGGATGGATGGAGCGAAGTTGATGATACAAAATCTCGTGTTCAGTACTAGGAGGTGAGGAGTAACCAACTGTAGAGCCGCGCGTAGGTGAGAGGGATTGTGAGTTACTACCTTGACCATATGGTTGATGAATGAGTGTGAGAGGAGGCTCATCCATATACAATTGGTTGCCCTCCTTCTAGCGCCAAAAATTTTGACGATGTTGGACCCACCAACATTCAGGGGATCACCCTTGTTAAAGTCCCAACTAGACCTCACACCATTTTGTGTGAGAGTCCCATCCGGTATGATGGCCCAGTTGCCCTTATCTTAAATATTTTCCTCAACTCTTTCTTGTCAGCACAGGAGAGTGGTCTGCTTTGTCTTCGAGAAGTGAGGTTCGCATGCCTGGTGATTGTAAGTGTCACTTGTGTCAATTGTTCTTTCACTGTAGGGGGAGAGAGTGAGAGTGAGTCCCAAGTTGGCTGGGAGGAAGCCCCAAATATGCTAGGAACACACAACACAACAAGATGTGCACAGTTTCCAGAGGAAAAGTCCACACAGATGCGGCAGTCACAACACACAAGGGAAGATAACACGTACAACACTCAGCGGATGAGTCTACATGATTGAAATGATTGTTACAACAAGTTTTGTGTGAAAGGTTTGTCTAATGTCCGAGGAGGTAGCCACCACGGGCGAGACAGTGTTAACAGTGTATACAACACATTTTCATTAATAGATTATGTATTACAACAAGTGAAATGAGTTCAAGTGTTCAACACAGGTTAAAGCAACATGCATTATAAGTGTTCAATATTAGTCTTAAAACAGTTACAATACATGTGTGAAAACGTGTTGGCATGTTAGCAGGCTTCTGAATTAAGCGAAAGTTCCAAGATACATCGTTACACCATACATCACTAACCCCGTGGGTGGGGCATTGGAGACACTACTTACTCCTCAAAGAAAATATTACATACTCTCTTAGCTATGTGGGAGGAGCTGAGGTGAAAAGTCATTTCTATGTACAAATGAGGGGGTATTTATAGCCAAGGGTGAAACTGACCCTTTTGGTTGTTCGACTAACCTCATGACTGTTTGACTTCCATGACTCTTCGAATTTACATGACTCTTTGTACAACAAGTGGGTCTCTTGGACTTCCACGTTTCATTACATTGATAAACAGTATGGCCCACAGTAGGGATGTGGACAGCATGACTCATGACATGACTCGACATGACAGTGTTGGTACATTCGTGTTGTTGTTGGTGTGCATGTCGAGTTGTAGTGATGTTGGGTGATGGATGTCCTCATGGTGTGTCACAGCTTCACCTCTGCATGGCAAAGTGCGCGGAGTCTTCGATGCTCGTTGGTTCACTTGATGTTCCTTTTGCACGTTGCTCCTTGCTTGTATGTTGGAAGGATTGACATGTTCGTCTGTTCGTGAAAGGTGCATATTCGTCCATTCGTCCATTTGTGAGCACATCTTGCATGTTTGTTGTTCGTCTGTCCGCGAACACATCTTGGCATGATCATTTGTTCGCGAGCACATCTCTTTACATGCATCATTTGTTCATTTGTTGATGAACCTATCCTTCTGCATGTGCTCTCTTCGTTCATCCCATTCGTTGTCGCGCCATGTTTGTTTGTGTACATGTTCCTACAGTCACTCATGATGAGATGACATCAAATCCAAAATCCTCCTAGTCTACCATGATACATGATCATTTCAGATGAAGGTGACCAAGAGAGGCAACAAGGTTGCGAGGCGGGATGGAGGATCTAGGCACTGCTGATGAAAACTACGCAAGAGTCACTGGTTGATGGAGATGGGCAATCTGAATTGACAGTGACTGTCCGAGAGGTCTGACTCAGCTAGAGGAAAAAATTGTGCAGTTTTTTAGGGGAACAGTTTAGGCTGCAGGAAGGCTGGGCAGGCAAAATCTGCACAGTTTCTGAAACGAGCAGGCAGTGGGATCTTGGCAGCCAAAACTGCGTAATTCCTGGATGGAACTAGCAGCTGGCTGTCGGGACACTGGCAGCAAAAAATGCGCAATCCCTGGAGGGAACTAGAAGTCTTCTACCAAGATTTGCTGGCGGGAAAAACTATGTTGATGATGGGAGGTTGGCCTACTGATCACCTCTACACAGTTTCTGAGTTGAGTAGGCTGTTGGGCAGCAGAGATCTTGCTCATGAAAACTGCACAGTTTTCTAGGCGAGCAGTCAGTCGACTGTCAGGAAACCTAGCTGGAAAAGCTACACAATTTTCTGAGGGAGACAGGGATGGGCACTGGGTGTCTGTCGGGCCTGTCTGTGCAATTTTCTCAACTCGCAGAGCAGGTAAGGTTTGCAACCTCTGTGCAATTTTTTAGGGGAGTGAGTCCCGAGGTGGCTGTCAGGTCAAACTCTCTAGTTGACCAGCATGAGGGCGGATTGATTTGCTTGTGGGCAGCGCAGCTTGAAATGACTTGCTTGGTGCTTCTGTATTGTTCTAGGTGACATTTGTTCGAGTCGATAGCGGGGTGATGGTCCGGTTGTTGAAGGACAGTTCAGTCGTCATAAACTCAGCAAAAATGACCAAGTGTGTGAACGGGTGAAAGATGCATATGTGATCTTGTAAACACACACCCACATGACTCGAGGACGAGATGACTCAAACCATCCAGACACACATGTTTAACCTCACTGACCGATGATGCAAGTGACAAGTGCGACATTTGTGATTGATCATTGGTCGACCGTGACGACGCTTGCGTGACAGCGAATGTGACTCTGTGTGTGAGTGTGATAGATGTTTTCATAGTAAACACAACATGTAAACACGAAGCGAAGACCTTGAGAATGACCAGAACATGGTCGCAAGCATGACTTTGACATAAACATGCAAAATCTTGGGTGGAATGAACAAGAATGGTGGGTGTGAAGACTCACATGAGCTCATGGAGTGAACTCGAGTGTGTGCAGTCTTCAAGTGAAACTCTCAAGGGAGGCTCCGAAATTGGGTGTAGGCCAAAATTTTGGAGGTGGTTGTAGCCTCTACAACACAAGTGCAGCTTCTTTCAAACTGAGGTACACTACTTGGGACATGTTGTCTGCAAGGAAGGCATTGCAGTATATCCAAAAAAGAGAAGGGCCATCATGGAATGGGCAGCTCCTAAGAATATAGATGAGGTGAGATCATTTATGGGATTGGCAGGTTACTATAGGAGGTTCATAAGGAACTTCTCACACATTGCATATCCTATCACATCACTGCAGATAAAAGGTAAGAAGTTTGAATGGACAAAGGAATGTGAGGCTAGTTTTGAGTAGCTTAAGTAGTTGTTGACACATGCACTAGTGCTGAAGATTGTGGATCTGGACAAGGAGTTTATAGTGTGTATAGACACTTGCAAGAGAGGACTTGGTGGAGTTCTCATGCAAGAAGGACAGGTAGTGTGCTATAAGTCACAGAAACTAAATGAGCATGAGTAGAACTACCCAACACATGACCTTGAGTTAGCAACAATCATACATGCATTGAAGATGTGGAGACATTACCTTCTTGGCAGGAGATTTGTACTGATGAGTGATCAGAGTGGGTTGAGGTATTTGTTTGACCAACCAAATCTAAATTCTAGACAAGCTAGATGGTTCATTACCCTTAGTGAATTCGACTTCGAGATCGGATACATCAAAGGGAAGGAGAGTCGAGTTGCAAAAGAAGGAGGGTACAGGTAAATCATATAGCAGCTATTAGTTCTTATGGGACAGAGTTATAGGATAGGATCATAGAGGAAGGACAGAGGGATGACAAATACATGGAGATCATGCACATATTACAATAGAGTACATGTGTAGGTACATGTATAGGTGATTAGGATGTAAACTATCGTCTCACGTTAGATGGCCTGGTGAGGTTTCGAGACAGGATCTATGTGTCGAATTCCAGTCAGCTCAAGAAGCTTATCTTGAGGGAGTTTCACATCAAGCCATATTCAAGTCACCTAGGTATCAGAAGACGTTGATAGTGGTAAGGAAGTTCTACTATTGGCCAAATCTAAAGAAGGAAGTGACAGGGTTTGTGGCTAGATGTTTAGATTGTTAGCAGGTCAAGGCGGAATGTAAGCATCCAGGTGGTCTACTACAGCCTATTGCAATTCCGGAATGGAAATGGGAGGTCATTTCCATGGATTTCATCACAAATCTTCTAAGGACAGTGAGGAAACATGATTCTATTATGGTCATGATTGACAGGTTGAGCAAGGTAGCTCACTTCATTCCAGTAAAGACTACATATTCAGCCAATGAGGTAGCATAGGTGTTCATCAGAGAAATAGTGTGATTGCATGGTGTTCCAAATAAGATTGTGTCAGACAGAAATACAAATTTCACTTCCAAGTTCTGGAAGGAGCTATTTGCAGGCTTAGGTATAGAGATGGCCTTCAGTACAGCTTATCATCCATAGACAGATGGACGGACAAAGAGGGTCAACATGATTTTGGAGGATATGTTGAGGATGTATGTGATGCACCAACAGAGGAAATGGGAGGAGTATCTTCCTTTGGTTGAGTTCACATACAACAATGGTTATCAGGAGTCAATGAGGATGAGTCCCTTCGAGGCATTGTATGGGCGGAGTTGTAATACTCCTATCAGTTGGAGTGATCTAGTGAACATGGTACTTATTGGACCGGATATGCTGGCAAACATGTAGGAAATGCAAGTTATAAAGAGGAATCTAAAGGCAGCACATGATAGGCAGAAGAGTTATGCAGATAAGAATAGGTTGTTCAAAGAGTTTCAAGTTGGGGAGCATGTGTATTTGCGCATCAGGCCCAAGAAAATCTCTTTGAGGATTGGTTCATGTGCCAAGTTGGCACCATGGTATTGCGGAACTTTTGAGAGGATTGGACCAGTGGCATAATGACTTGCACTGCCTCCAACAGTGAAATTCCATGATTTTTCCATATTTTTTTGCTTAAGAAGTATATAAATGATGTTGATCGTGTTATTGATTGGTTTGTATTACAGGTGGAGAAAGAAGTAGAGTTCCAACTGGAGCCTCAGTGCATATTGCAACGGAAACATCTCATGCTCAGGAACAGAGCCATAAATCAAGTTAAAGTGTGGTGGAAGCACTTTGGGCATGAAGAAGCTACATGGGATATGACAGATCAGATGTAGGTCCTATATCCTTCATTTTTTTTCCGATTGAGGCAAAGCGATTTTGGTTTGATGTTGGTAAATGTTTGGCATATGTCTTGCTAATGTTTTGGTATATGTATGTATATGGATGTAAATACTGCCATGAGCTAAGTTATAAAGCTTCGGTAAGTAGTATGGTTGTCATATTATTATGGTTGTCCTATTGTCATGTTGTCATGATGTTTTGCTTTTGAGTAGGCCTTTCATTGTAAATACTACAATGAGCTAAGTTATAAAGCTCCATGGGTAGTGTGTTTGCTTTTCAATGGTTTTGTTGAGATAATGGTGTGGTTTAACACTGAGGACAGTGTTCCCCAAGGGAGAGGGCTATGTAACAGCCCTGGTGAAAAGTTCATGTAATAAAAGTTAATAAAGGAAAAATAAGACCATAGTTAAGGGACACTTATTCCAAGATGAGTGTTGGGCAAAGGTATCCTACTGGGTGTCACTGGATGTGTGTTTTGGCTAAGTAAAATTGGCAAAGGCTAAGGCATTAAAAGACAAAAAGGCATTTTTGGCACATTTATTTATTAAAATAAAGGAAATTAAGAGAAAAGTAAGGTGAAAGGTCACAGGTTGCATGTGAGGAATTGAAGGAAAATAATGGAAAATGAAGAAATTAGAGGCCTCATGCATAAAAAGGATTTTGAGGATCAGTTCATGGCTTTTTCAAGTTCAAGTTTGGAGCTCTCTTATTATTCTCTCTCTCTCTCTCGCTCTCTTGGTCACTTAGAGTTTTCTTGGAGCACTCTAACTTTGGATCAAGGAAGGAAAAACAAGCAAAGGGAAAGGAAGACAAGCAAGGATCAAGGAAATGAAAGTAGGATCAAGCAACTTCAAAATGAATACTTGCAGGTAACCTTTTGAATGTATGGCTCTCATCATGTATTTTCTTGCAAACGAATGATCAATGTATCTATGACCTAATGGATGGAATGACAATTAAAGTGATAAGGAAACAATGCTTCATGGCGAATCTCAGATAAGTATGGGACACCTACGCTCAAATCTATTACTTCCACCTGTAGGTTGCGTATTTACTAAGTGTTTGACAAAGTGTCTGTCATGGATAGTAGGGGTCCAGTCAAGGTCTTGAACAAGTATTTGCTTTAGTACTATCATTTCCATGTTATTTTACTGATTTGAAGAGATAGATCAATTCTAGGCAGTGACCTGGGCTCTAGGCCTCAAAAAGTGGCTCAAATCCCGAAGTTGTTGGCATAGCACTGATAGATTTGGTCTCTGGTCATTGGCAGGAAAGCCTGTGAGAGCGGCTATAGGGCTACAGTTGCATGCATGCCTTGTCATGGGAGCGACTTTAGGTTTAATTCATTTAAATGCTAGGTTAACTCAGGGGTTGGGCACCTGGAGTGGTGGATTAGCTCTTGGGGGACTTGAAGCACCTAAGGGAGGTTTGTGTGTTGTGTTTCCATTGATTCCATTTATTTAAGGTTACCTAGGAGGTCGAATCATATCATAGTGGCCTCTCATCGCATGTTTACCCCAAGTGGTCGGTTGCTTGGGTAAATGTGGGAGGAGGGTGTTACAAAAGAGTTGTTGAAAGCAAGTCCCTGATTAAGAGCGAGCTTGGTCAAGTCCCTGATTAAGAGGGAGCTTGTGTACATTCCTTTATGTAATGGGTTGGTCATCCCTATTTAAGAGGGAGTGACAGTTATGGTTCTCTATCTCATGTGTCATGCTCTAGACCAGGACTAACATTCGTAAGTCTTAGTGAAGTCCATGAGGAGAGAGATAGACATATCATTCTTTTCTTCACTTGGGAAGATAGAATGGTGGATTGGGTAAACATGTAACATCTGATACTCTTTAAGGATGAGCTAGGGCATCCAAGATAAGAGTAGTCGTAGAGGACCGATATTCTTTAAGGACCAGGAATCCAATATAAGAATAGTCTTGGTGGAACATACTTTGAGAGAACCTGGGTGGGGTGTGTTTCGAGAGAGACAGTGATGAGGGTGTCTATACATCATTACTCTCGCAAACAATGAGCTTTGATCTTGTGGAGAGATAGAGTTGTTAGTCAAGGCCTTGTTATATGACAATGTTGGATGATATGATGTTATACGGATGGGTTACCAATCTGAATCTTCTTATGGGAATTCTTCAGATTGAGAATGTCCAAGTACCTTGTATGGATTATGAATACTCCCTAGTTAAGAGGGAGTGTTGAAAAATGTAACTAGGTTCGGTCTTCATAATGACATGTGTAATTATGATATTATGTAATTGATGTAAAGAAGAAGAAAAAATTATTTTTGTAATGCTTGAATCATGGGTTTTATGATCAAGGAATTTTATTTTTAGTTAAGGCTCCCATTATGAGCCTTTAGGATGAGTCATCATGTCATAAAATTCTATAGAGTCAATTTCAAAGATGAAAGACCCAATTGGCCATGTAATTTATTGTAAAAGAAAATTGGTGAACCCTCCAAGACCACATCACAAGGTCACCTTGAAGTCGGCCTTAAGAAAATTCTAGGAAGGCATGTCGGCCTTGTCACTGGGAGATCTCGACTCATTTTGATGAGAAAACCACTATAAATAGGCATCTTTGCCTTCATTCTAGAGGCAGAATTTCGGTCTAAGGATAAAAGACAAAAAAGAAGTGTGAATTTCATGAAGAAGGAAGCTTATAGCCAAGCGAAGGAAGGAAGGATCTTATCGAAGTCAATTAGCATTGTTTTTGGGCTAGTATCTTCACACATGTGGCAGAAAACTAAGGTTTTTGCAGTAGTTTTTGCAATAGTGTCAAATCAATCCAAGATGAAGTCACTAAAAGGGTCTCCAAACCAGCACCATTTCTAGCTAAGTTCATCTAGAGAAGTATCCAAGTATAGTGAAGAAGGGAAACCCCTCCAAACTCATTCCAACTCCTCTCACGTGCAAAATTGCGGAAGTACAAACTGCAGGTCTGTGGAAGAAAGGCTGAAAATTTCAAGGTAACCGAGAAGTGCAGTAAGGTTTACTTGTGTTGACTTAAAAGAAGGGTCTTATGACTTGGGCTTGGAGAGGTTAATAGGTCAAGGGTCTTGGTCTTGGTATTCGTCAATTGAAGTCTCTATAAGAAGAATAATTTTTTAGGGTTTTCCTCTCAAGTTGGAGAGGTTTTGACCTTGGTTGATCGCCCACATTCTTTGTCTCTTGTCTCCTTATTGTTTATGTTTTGGTAGTTGTTTGATGAAGAAGAAAACTATAATAATCTAACTAAAGAGAATATCCTAATCTAAAAAAAGGAAAAAGGCATTCACAAGCAGTTATCATTAGAAGAGAAATCACCTAATTGTTATGTCCTAGATTTCTCAACAAAGCATACCATCAATATTCATGGCTCAACACATGATTGATTTATGATCTCTCTTTAATGAACATTGAGGGTCATTCATTGATGATAAAACTAACAAATGTTCTTGTAAAATATTTTATGCAAATTAACTAATTGCCTAGAAGTGTCATAAATGGTTTCCCTCTTTGAGAGTTTTAACCACATAAATCATGGTGTCTCAATATTTTATTTCTGTATCAATGTTATTTTATATTTTATATTGTTTGACTCATGTGATTGTGCCATGTTTTTTAAATAGTCTATGGTACTGTGAGTGTTAGGCACAATATCATTATGAAATCATGAAGGTATGGAGCAAAGCTTGTTTGCAAACATATCTTTTTGTTTGCTCAAAGATCATAAATCTTGATAACATAAATATTTATACATTGAAAATGACGGAAGAGATAAAAAGCTCATGTAGAAGGAAATGACATATTCATAATGGAAAAAACAAAAAATACTAAATGCTACATTTAACTCTTACAATCCATTCTAACTTGTTACATCGATGGGTGTACCTATTTCAGAGTATGGGTTCCAAGATCCTATTTCGAAATAGGAGTTCGAAAATTTCCATTCCTTAAAGAATTATGGATGAGCTAGATTTAATAGAACTATAATATTCTTCATCCCATTCAACATTTGTGGGATGAAATCAAGTACTTCTCAACCATTTTTTTTTGTTTCAAAGTGGTTGGGCCCTTTACCTTTGCATTACCAAATTCACCTTGCTCCTTTGACATTCAGAATCCTTCATCTCTAGCAATCCATTTCAACCCAATGGGAAAATTACCCATACATAACACTCGGGCTAGCCAAGTGGGAAAATGACCCATACATAATAGGCACAGCTAGTCAAGTGTGCATACATTTCATTTGTTAAATTGTGGCCAATCCCATGAAAATGTATTTTTCAATGCCTTCCCTTTGATAGGATTGATATTAAATATTTGAAAACCTAATCTAATTATGTCATGTTTTTTTTTACAAGGTGCTTCTAATGAGACAAGATGGTGGGAGCATGGGCATTTCAATTTACATGAAGCTGAGGCATTTTCATTTTCTAGCATTTCAAATTCATTTACCAATTTTGATTGTGTTTTAAATATATTTGTAGACATGTAGCCATTATAACAATATTTCTATATTCATGTCTCTAGCAAGGTAATGAATAGTGAGTAAGAAAATTTAAATCTAGACGGAAAAAATAACAACCATTCTACTCAACCACCCAAAATAATCTCAATTAACACATTCATATACACCAACAACAAACTCTACAACAAACTCTTCTATATATTCAAGGAAAGCAACCAAACTCAACCTTCTATATGTTCAAGGAATATGTGTATGTTCTACAAGTACAGCACGATGTATTTTGCAATGTAGATCATACATCCCAAAAATGGGATTTCCGAAAAAGGCCTTTGGCTTCGTTTTGTTTGTATGTATCATATCCTAGTTGGGTCCCATTCTCATTTTAGGGTTTTCATGACATCGTAACGGCACCTTGGCATGAGAAGTCGAGGAGTCACTGTCAGCAGAGAATATGGACCGTTGGATGCCATGAGAGATCAACGGCCAAAGGAACGAGAGAGTGGAAGCGAAATGTCCAGGAAAATGAATGTGCATTGACATCAAAATGGACAGAAATCCAAATCCATGGAGTCTGCTCATTTCCATGCTCAAATTCAGCGTCCTCTTGTTCACAAATTCTACCCAAAGTACACGAAATCTCATTTTTCTCAGGCTGTCACGAGCATAGCCAGTCTTCCTTAGATTATTGGTGTGCACTCATTTGACTAATGTCTGCTCATGTTCTCACTTCACAATGTCTTGTGCCTCAATTTCCACACAGCAAATCCGATATTGCTGCCTTAACAGAATGTCCATGTCCTGGCATGGAGGCCACACATCAATATTCAACATTCAATACAAATACAAATGAAGGATCAGCAGATGATGAGATTTTCAGTGCAGGCGAATCGGCAACAACATGCCCCACACAAACTCAAACTCAAACTCGCTGCTGCGTCCAAGGTTCGAGCCTGAGCACAACCAGGAGAGTGGCCCTCAAAGGCCCCAGAAGGGGACTGATTAAAACTGCAGGATCAGGTGGAAGAATCATGCCTTACCAGCTTGCAGCAGACAGGTTTGCAGCCCATAGGCTCTTCTTTTCCAGCAATAACAAGACCCCAAGTTCAGAGCAGCAGGTGGGATTTTATTCCAAGCATGACCTGCTCTTGCCAAACATCAACAATTCTGCAGAAATCCAAGGCCTCCAATCAACAACAAAAGCATTCAGCAACATGCAGGAGCCATTGAAGGACATGAAGAGTGATTTGGGCAGTGTATTCATTGCAGGGCACAGTAGTACTCAAAATGAATTGGGTTTCAATGACCATCATGCCATTTTAACTCCGGCACTCAAGTCTCAGATCCTGGATTACCAGCTTGAACAGAATCAAAAGCATCTGCAACATCATGCATCCTCCACTTTGGGTAGTTTAATTAACATATCTGCTAATTGCTTAAATCAAGAATCCTCCTGCATTACTAGTGGCATCCAGGCCCAAAGCCGAGGAAATGTTCAGGGCAGGCGCATTGTCAAGCGATCTTCCAAGGCTCAGAAGAGGCCCAATGTAATCAAGGGCCAATGGACAGCCGAGGAAGATAGGTAAGTATAAACTCCAGCTGTTTAATTTCTGCAATTTTTTGGATAATGTTTCCTTATTATTAAACTATCATTTGGTACCTGGCTAGTCACAAATGACATTGTTTGTGAGGAATTTCAGTGCCAGGCTTTCATGTGGCTTTCATTGAATTTTTTTTAAAGCAACTTTTAGATATTAATGAGAAGAACTTGGAAAAAAATTTGTATTTACGAAATTAATTTGTTTGACATTTCAGGCCAACACTCCACTCATCTATCATTAATGGCTTAAAAACTTTTTCTCAAAATATCAGTAATGGGATTTCACTAACTTAAGTCATCTCTTAACTAATTTCTGCAAAATTCTCTAACAATATAGAAGAACAGAGTCACTCAGAAATTAAAGATATTGCAGGTTGGTGGCAAAGCTTGTAGAAGAATATGGAGTACGAAAATGGTCTCAGATTGCACAGAAACTCGATGGTCGCGTGGGCAAGCAGTGCAGAGAACGGTGGCACAACCATTTGCGACCCAATATCAAGGTTTCCCCATCTTACTCAAAATTAAACATGCTAGCAGGCCTCTGTAAAAACAAAGTGCAAATTTCAATATTTAAATCAAAATTCGATCTATGTTTACTCAGAGAAATAACTTTATATTTACATGCAAGTTCTGTTTTTTTATTTCATTGGAATAAATATTTGTGTTAGAATTTGATTAAGTTATGTTTTTATTTATAAATTTTTTTATTAGAATTAGATAATGTTTGATTACACATATTATATTATTAAATACATCTTTAATAGTTTTTAAAGATTACATCTCTCTTACTTTACCTTTCATATTTTCTACCTGTAAAGTCTCCGCTTTTTTCTGATTACATGTTACCCATATCACAACCAAAAATTGCATTACATAAGTATTTCAATATTCCCTTAATTTCAATGCTACATTGACTTCACTTTTGACAATTTTTATACCTTTAAAAGTTTTCTCTCCTTTCTAAATACATCTCAGAATTATCATAAACAAAATGATTACATCTGGTTTATTTCACCTTTAATGGTTTCCATACCTTTGAAGTCTCCTCTCTTTTCTGATTAAATTTTACCAATATCACAGCAAAAATCTGCATTAGATAAGTCTTTCCAGATTCTCCGGACTTTAGAGTCTCCTTTTTAGAAACAGCCAACAAATTTGACAATCCATAGCCTGGTTTTAAATGGTTGAAAATCTGCATTAGGCAAGTCTTTTCAGATTCTCCAGACCTTAGAGTGTCCTTCTCAGAAACAGCCTACAAATATCACAATCAATAGCCTGGTTTTAGATGGGTTGTTCACAATTCTTTACACAGTCAACTCAGTAAATTGCGCATTTCAATCCCATCAATGTCTTTAAGAAATTAAAAATTCCGAATGGTTGTTAAAGGGCCTGAATCTGTCTCATCTTTAATGTTCAGTAATGATTGTTAATTTGACTGTTACATTTACTTTGAGTTCTACTGTTTCAAAGTCTGATCTCCTTCTAAATACAGCTGACTAATATTACAAACAAAATCCTGGTTTAGATAATTTTTCTTTAACTTATTTTAATTGCAAATTCTAAAAATATTTTGGAATTGGAAGTCAATTTTGGTTTAGATCATTTTTGTTGAATTTATCTTAATTGCAAGTTCTAAGAATATTTTGGAATCCGAGGTCAAACAATTAACCTAACTGTTATTCTTTAGATTCCAAAATATTTCTGAAATCTATTATGTTACCAAGCTGCAACAGTTAAAATCTCTTTACCATAATCAGATTATCACAATCACAAACAAGCGCCTGGGTTTAGACGATTTTTTCCCAATTCTTCAAATACTTGGTGAATTGCGTTGTCCAATGCATCAATGTCATTAATAAATTGAAACTCTCCCATCCTCGTTAGAAAGGCCTAATTCTGTCTCTACTTTAATGTCCAGTCATGGGTGTCTTAATTTAAATGTTGCATCCACTTCACTGATAAATAGCAGAATGGTGGTCAAAGATTGCAGAGTTGTGGGTATTAATGCTAGAGTTATACATGCATTATATTGCAGCGAGATGTGTGGACAGCAGAGGAAGAGCAAATGCTAGTCAAAGCGCATGCAGAGCTCGGCAACAAATGGGCCGAAATAGCAAAGCGTCTGCCAGGAAGAACAGAGAATGCTATTAAAAATCACTGGAATGCCACTAAGCGAAGGCAAACTGCTCGGAGGAGAACAAGGAGAACTCTGGATGGCAGTTCCGCAGATGGCAGTCATCAGAAACCAACGATTTTACAGGACTACATCAAGAGCCTCAACTTGATAACAGAGGAAACCAAGAAGGAATTAGCAACAGAGATTATAACTTCGAGGAATAACCAAGCTGAAGAAAGAGAAGCCCATCAACTGGCAATACCAATATCTGATGCCCTGTCATCTTCAGAAGTGGACGAGCTGTTATACAGAACTGCAAATTCTTCTCGCAATCAAGAAGATTCCGATGGATTGGCAGTCTTACAAGTCGCTCATTGCACCATCTTATCTTCTTCGAAGCAAAATTGCAGTAATAATTTCAGTGAAAGTTGTGAAAGTGGAACAAGATGGAATGAGACTCTGTGGCGATGGGAAAAAATACATAAAACTAATTATGTTAATGGTCATCCCTGCGACCAGCTGGGGAAAGCTAATTCATGGGGTATTGATCAAAACAGCATTAAGGTACGGCCATCGTTTGTTATGAATTCATCTCAGCTCATTGATTCGCAGCAAGTAAAACTGGAAGAAAACGATTTGTTAAAGTTTGATAGTTCCTCAGTTCTTATTCCTTCAGATAATGATGAATCTAACAGTCTGCAGAGCCTCCATAGCAATATGACTTTGCCCCCACTTTTAGAGCAAGAGAATATCAATGATAGTGCAGCAGGAAACTGCACTGATACAGCAACAATGGAGGTCATAGAAGACATAACTAATTCTCCTCAGAAACCTGCTGAAAATCCAGCAGAAAAGTGCCCAATTAATGATAATTTTGAACAGGGAACAGAAGTAGATGGACAAGGAGGGGGAGGAATGTTTCCATTGGATATTGAGTGCTATGGCATTCTGCATCCATCCTCAAATAATGGAAACTCAAGTTTATCAATGGGTCCATGTACTACAGGAGAGTGCATGGAATTTGATTTGGATTCCAGCCAGATGTTCTCTCTGTGTGAATTTGATCTGTGTTATACTGTGGACAGTGAGAGCAATCAGAAACAAGGGAATGCTGATGTTAACCTTGAACAGCAGCATTGTGATTCAGCTGAGGTAGAGCAATTAATTCATTCTGACTTCAATCTCTCTTTTCTATTGGAAGGCATCCCTGCAGATACAAATACAAACAGTGGGGATGGGGATATTGTAATGAGTGGTAACAATCAGCTTAACCTGGATAAGTGGCTGCAAGAATCCAATCCCCAATTGGATTTTGAAGTGAAAAAGGAGATTGACCTCATAGAGATGGTTACAGGATCCAAGCATACCAAATCCATATCTCCAACTAATGATACTTACATTAAGGACTCTAACACTGAAATTGAGGAATTACAATTTACAAGTAACTCTATGGAATGGCAGAGCAGAATCCAGCCTACTGATCATCTTCAGGATTGACCATGAAGAACTCCTGACCGTTTCTTGACTGGTAAATTGAATTTGACATTCCTTGAAACTGACAACACCGATGTTGAAGGATGGATGGATCATACTCTGTGGTAGCCTGCAACAATTGTAATTGTGCAGACTTGACTTCTGTTGATCGGATTCCTTGCTGACTTCTCATCTGTTCGGGAAGATTTGGCATTCAGGAAATCATTTAAGCTTTTTAGACTTTTGACTGTGGGTATGTCCTCTTTGACTGCCTAATTTGTATGCAAATTTATGAAAGTTTATTTCAAAATTTCACTAATATTATATACATGACTCTGATCTATATATCTGAATCTGTGATAAGGCCTGGGAACGTTCAATAATGGCGAAGTCAAGTGCCCTAAACGCGTCTTCAGAATTTAAAATTTAACAGTAATGTTAAGTGATAAAATTTCTCTGTATCAAAAGATTTAGGCAACCATTCTAACCCTGAATTAATTCAATTCCTGTCACATCACTTCCATACGTTTGGCTATAGATACATGCATGTACTAACCTGCGAATACAAGATTCATTGATTCATAATCGTAGATATTTGGCTTCAAATGTCATGTTTCCACCCAAAAAGATGAAATGGGATTCAAACGCTTAGATTTTGTTCTAATGAAAACAGCTTTTATTAAATATCATTATAAATTGAAGAGTTGTGATAGGTACCCATTTGTGGAAAAAAATGTATTCCGGAACCTGCGGAATTTATTTTATTTAGACAAGTTAGTGGAATTTTATTTTAAAACCTGTGATCAAATTATTAATTCCTATTTTACTCATAAAATAATTTATAATTATAATGAAGATTATATTTTATTATTCCATTGAATATTGTGATGTAAAGTTTCCTTATATTTTATTATGACATCAGTTATTGTGATATACCGTTTGTTTTATATGAATCGTTAGGTTTTAAAAGGGTAATTAAATACGAAAGGTTTTTTTATAATGAGGGTAAATTTATTTTAATTTTAGATTTATTAAGGATGAAATTTCTGGTATAACCAAAGAAAATTTTAGGAGATTAGTAGGTTAATTTTCTATACTTTTTTCCAAAAAAAAATTATTTTTTAAAAATCAACACTATTTCAAATAATTAGAAATTTGAATATTTTCATAAAAGAGTCACCAAACATTTTATAACTTGCATATTAATCACCAATGTTATATAGAGACTATTTAAAATAATTAGAAATTTGAATATTTTTACAAAAGAGTCACCAAACATTTTACAATTTGCATAGTAAGGACTAGTAAGATAGTCAAGGTTTCTAAACTTTAAGATAAATTTCCATCTTTAAAAATTTTCTTGGTGTAAACCTGGAAGAATATGAAGAAAATTCTGCGCCTCCAGAAATTTAATCACTTTGGGTGCTTGAAACCATAAAACGATCATGATGGTCATTTTGTAAGTTAGACTACTCCTATATATATATATATATATATAAAACTTTTGTTTTTTATTTTATTTTTATTTTTTTGTAATTTGACAAAGTCAAAATATTTAGATAGCATAACAATAACATAAATATTACAATATCTCTTCCATACTAATATTTTATTATTGCATTGGATATTTTGATGTAAAGCTTGTTTTATAATTTATAGTTTCACTGGTTTAAAGTTTATTTTTATATGAATTGTTTATTTTATTTTATTTATAACTTTTAGAAAGCTTTAAAAATCTAATTAAATATGAGATGTTTTTAATATGTAATTTGGCAATAAAAGTTTTTAATAGTTGGCATCTCGAATGTAACATAGAATGGGTAGTCATTCCCCTTCATTTGATTTTGGTGGTAACAAAATTGTAGTCTATTTGACCAATGAATAATGCATAGCTTAAGCTACAACCCTCAACCACCTTTGGCACTCCCTTCTTGATTCTCCTCTTAAAAAGAAATGCTTGGATTTGGCCTCAAATGACATTTCTTCCCCAGAGGGGGTGACTGATTAGCAACAGGTGGGGGGATGCATTGTTGTCATCCCACCATGCATTCAAGGGTGAGGATATGACAATGTGTCAATCCCGTGCTCATTATAATGCATTCACTCCACATAGACAGGAGTCTATGACACTTAATGGTTATATGATGGTGGTTGCAATGGGTTTTAGTACATAGTGAATGTTTGAGCTCAAGTGGAGACTCATCATTTCCATGGTACGAGTTTATGGTTGTCTACGACCATCAAATGATTCAATCTCAATAGCCCTTCCCATCCTTCATTATCATTTCAAGCCAAGGCAAACATTCAAGTTGTAAGGTGATGGCATCTAGCACGAGGGATGACTGCATTCACATATCCAAGGTGAATTCAAAGGCAAATTATGGTTCCTCATGCCTCTGATTTGCTCCATCTTACTCGCTCTTTGACAAGTGATTTACATGGCTTTCTATTTATAAGTATTGATTTCAAACTTTTCTCTCCTAAGTCTTCCCTATTCCTTAGCATGTCTTATGGACCCTCTAGTGATCCCTATAGAAGTACACCACTAAATTTAGAAATATGGCCAGAATGTTTGGTATCTCCTCAAAGAACCTAGACGTACTCCTCAAGTATCTAGGGGGTCTACACAACCATCTGTAGAAGCAAGTGAAGTTGTTCAAACCTAGACCAGTGAAAGAGGCATATGTATTGTTGAGAAGTGTAGCAAGAAAGGCTCAATTTGACTAGCCTTGGTTAAATTGAGTAAATTCGAAATTTCCACATCAGCAGATAACTTGGAGGTAGTTCATTAAGGTGACATGGCTCTTGTCACTCAGTTAGTTCATTAAATTCGAGTTAGTGGGCTTGGAGTTCAGTTTGCATGTGTTGATTGCTAATTTGTAGCAATCTATTTCAGTTATTTCTAGTTGTACTCAATTAAACTAGTTCTAATAGTTAATAGAACTAGTTGGAGGTTAGTTGTGCAGTGGGACAACAATCTAACTCAAAGATCATCCAATTAACTAATCAATCAACCAAAAATAGCTCATGCATGCAAGGAATTTGAATTGCTCAGTTGTGGTGGAGATTCCAAGGCAGTGTAACATCAGTTGTAGACTAGTTTTGAGTGTACATGTGTTGCGTGCAATCATTGATCAATCCTTGGGAAGTGAGGAATCGATTTGGAGGAAATTCCTAAATAACAGGGGCTAGTTTCCTCAGGAATTGCACAAGGAAATAGGAGGTTGGTTGAGGCGTAAAGTGGCTAAGAGTTAGCTTGAAGTTCTTAGTCAATAGAGAGAACAATTATTCTTTTGCAGGTTGAGCTCAGAGTTGGAGCTAGCAATTGTAATAGATTCTCTATTCATCTAATTAATGCAAGCATGCTTAAGGGGTTTTTACCAGTTGGTTTCCCCTAGATAAATATGTGTACTTATGTATGTGATTGATGCATGTTTGTGAATGTTGTTCTAAATTGTGAATTAATTCTCGCAAAGTAGTAGAGTAGAATTATATCTCTTGATTTATATTAAATTTCTTGAGCAGTTGCAATTCTATCACCATATTTCTATATAGTATCAGAGCAAGATTCACATTAGAACAAGAATTTTGAAGTTGTTCCTCAAGAGGTTCGAATTTGCAGCTTCAGTGTAGTAGGATTTCCTCAGAGTTGGCAGAATGACCTTCAATGGACTGAGATTAGAGTATGCCTTGGAAGGCAGCTCAAATTTCATTTCTTGGAAGGATTGCATGGAGGCAGTGCTTAATGAAAATGTATTGTTGGATTATCTCAAGACAAACATTCCAAAACCAGGATCAATTGGTGCCCAAAACCTAGCCCAATGGAAGAAAGATGTAGCCAATGCGAGAAGAATAATTCTAGAGGGAGTGAGACACCCTGTGATCTCGAGTCTCCATGGGAAAGAAACTCCTTTCGCAATGTGGAAGACATTGACTAAGTTATTCAAGAATAGCAATGACCATAGAAAATTGACCCTAGAATACAAACTTCGAAACATTAAGATGTAGAAGAATGATATTATTCTGCAACATCTCTCCAGATTTACACAAGTTCGAGATGAGCTCAAAGGGGTTGGTGTAAATGTTGCAGAAGATGACCTAGTGAGCCTACCTCTTTTAGGCCTTCTAAAATCCCGGCACATCTACCAGTACTCTATGAACTGAATTGGGAAGGGTTGTGGTCTTATTTGGTACAAGAAGAAATCAGGAGAGATACCGAAGATGGAGTAACATCCATAGAAGAGGAAGAGGAATTTGCTCTAGTTGGAAAAGGATTGAAGGCCAAGGGAAATAATTCCCAAGGTGAGGTTGAATCTAGCCAAGGGGGCAAGAAGAAAGACTTGTCGAAAATAAAATGCTTCAATTCTCATGAATTCAGGCACTATGCTACAAAGTGTCCACACAAAAGGTCTAGTAAGAAGGAGCCTACAATAGGAGCAGCAGATGAATCATTGGCTTCACAATTCAAGTTAGACTTCACCCTGATTGCATGCATGGTCAGCACTATGATGGGGAGTGTGTGGTACTTGGACTCAGATGCCTCATTCCACATGATAGGGTGTAGAGAGTTTTTCAGTGACCTGAAGGAGAAATATTTCCAGATGCATATTGAATTTGAAGACGATGAAAGGTACAATGTTATCAGGATTGGTACAGTAACATTTAAGAGGGAGTCAAGATCCCCTCTTCGCCTCAAATATGTTATGTTTGTACTAGGCCTGAAGAAGAATGTCATCTTTATAGCAATTTTGGAAGACCGTGGGATGTAATCTTCAGTAAAGGGAGAGCCTTTCTGAGACACATAAGTATCGAGCAGGTGAAGCAGATACGTGTTCGATTCAGGAACATGTATAAACTTGAGGTGGGAGAATGTGCAGCCTTGAGGAGCAAGGTAGAGATTAGAGATGTAGTGGTTGAGAGGGAGCATGATAGACCTCTCAAAATGGAGCCTCAGCCAGTTGGCAGTTGGGCTGACCAACAGGATGATGATGATGAGGATCAGTCAAAGACCTCTAGTAGAAGGAGAGTTCAAGCTAAGTGGGAAGCAAGAGCAATTTCAGTTATACCTCTAGGAGTGAGGTGGGGTGATGTAGAGCCCTAGTCTCGAAGTTGCAAAGATTTGGGCAGGGTCCATAGAAGAGCAGTAGTAATTACAATATACTTTCCTCATGGATCATTACCTTGCTACAGGAGCCCATAGTATTCAGTAGCATGAGGATTAGTGTCAGTAAGATATTGAGGAGTGCATAGGAGTGTTGACAGCAAAGTCAACAATAGCACAATTTTCCCAGTAGACAGTAGTAGACAGACTTTTTTTTATGATTCTCAGTTGTAGTTGTTGTAGCAACAACAACAACAATGAGAGGTAGTGCTATATTACATTCCATAGGTGTTGGATATGGATGGTAGAAAATTCCTTTCTTGCTAAGAGGGAGTATTTAGAAGTGTAGCAAAAAAGGCTCAATTTGACTTAGCCCTGGTCAAATTGAGTAAATTCGAAGTTTCCACATCAACAGACAATTTGGAGATAGTTAATTGAGGTGACATGGCTCTTGTCACTCAGTTAGCTCAGTAAACTTGAGTTAGTGGGCTAGGATTTCCATTTGCATGTGTTGATTGCTAATTTGTAGCAATCTAGTTTGGTTATTTCTAGTTGTACTCAGTTAAACTAGTTTTAACAATAAAAAGAACTAGTTGGAGGTCAGTTGTGCAGTGGGACAGCGGTCTAACTCAGAGATCATGTAGTTAATTGATCAATCAACCAAAAATAGCTCATGCATGCAAGGAATTCGAATTTATCAGTTGTGTTGGAGATTCCAAGGCAGTGTAACATTAGTTGTAGACTAGTTTTGAGTGTACAGGTGTTTCTTGCAATCAGTGATCAATCCTTGGGAATTGCGTAATTAATTTGGACGGAATTCCTAAATAACAGGAGCTAATTTTCTCAGGAATTGTGCAAGAAAATAGGAGGATGGTTGAGGCATAAAGTGGCTAAGTGTTGGCCAAAAGTTCTCAATCAATAGAGAGAACAATTATTCTTTTGCAAGTTGAGCTCAGAGTTGGATCTAGCAATCGTAATAGATTCTCTATTCATCTAATTAATGCAAGCAGGATTAAGGGTTTTTTACCAGTTGGTTTCCCCTAGATAAATATGTGTACTTGTGTATGTGATTGATGCATGTTTGTGAATGTTGTTCTAAATTGTGAATTAATATCCGCAAAGTAGTAGAGTAGAATTATGTCTCTTGATTTAGATTAAATTTCTTGAGCAGTTGCAATTCTATCACCATATTAGTTGCAGTGGGTTTTAGTACAAAGTTAATGTCTAAGCTCAAGTGGAGATTCATCATATCCATGGTACAAGTTTATGGTTGTCTACGACCATCAAATGATTTAATATTAGTTTCTCTTCCCATGTTTCATTATCATTTCAAGCCGAGGCAAGCATTCAAGTTGTAAGATGATAACATCTAGCACGAGGGTTGAATGCATTCACATATCCAAGGTGAATTCAAAGGAAAATTATGGTTCCTCATGGATTTGATTTGCTCCATCTTAATCACTCTCTGACAAGTTATTTACATGGATTTCTATTTATATTTCTTGATTTCAATCTTTTCTCTCATAAGTCTTCCCTATTCCTTGGCATGTCTTATGGACCCTCTAGTGATCCCTATAGAAGTACACCACTAAATTTAGAAATATGGCTAGAATGTTGGCTATCTCCTCAAAGAACCTAGACGTACTCCTCAAGTATCTAGGGGATCTACATAGCCATTTGTAGAAGCAAGTGAAGTTGTTCAAACCTAGATCAGTGGAAGAGGCATATGTACAGGCACAGTATAAAGAGAACATAGGATAAAAGAAAGGGAAATAAAGTGGGTCAAAGTAGAAGGAGAACCAGGAAGGTTCCAAGGAGGGGAAGAAGTGGAAAGGGGGACAAGACACTAGCCACAATACACCAATGTAAAGATCCCATCAACCTTTGTAACATCCATAATCATATAAAGAAGAAGTGTTGGAAGTTGCATCCAGGACTCAACTCGAAAAACAAAAAGAAAGATTCTAAAAAGAAAAATACCATGGCCACGTATTTAAGTAATCAGGTGGAAAGCAGTTCGAATGTGGATAAGAACATTGTATGTACATCAATGAAAAGGGGGTGAATTTCAGTAGCCTTTGGTAATAAGATGAGAACGAAATAACCAAACTCTTCCATATAAAGATATAGGTTAAGAAAACAAAATGTGATGCTTTGTTTGACTCAGAAACATATGTGAATCTCATTGTAGTAGAGTTGGTCAAAAAATTGGGATTGGAAGTTCATGATAATCCAAGCCCATATCCATTGGGATGGGTAAATAAAAATGTGGAAATAAAGGTAACCAAATAGTGCAAAATCAGATTTTCTATTAGCGTTGATTTTATTGATGAAGTAGCACTACATGTAGTTCACATTGTTGCATGTGGAGTGGTTTTTACAAGTCCCTATATGTACATGTGGGATGCAATCTTCATGCAAAGATCCAACCAGTATCATTTCATCAAGGATGGAAAATCCTTCACCATCAACGCACACAAATGCAAGTCCAAAATTTCATTGGTAAGTGTCGACCAAGCCAAGGAACTAATTACTTTTAGCAAGAAGTATGTTTTATTATTTTTAAGATAAAATTAATCTGTAGAAGAGCCAATGAGAGAAAATTCATCCCTGGAAAGCTGTACTAAGGAACATAAACAACAACTAGAAGAGTTGTTATAGGAAAATAGGGGTGTGTTCCAGGATCCTAAAGGGCTATCATCCAAGAGGGAAGTGGAGCATGAGATCTAGTTATTACCAGACTCCTTGTTAACACATTAGGTTGTGTAGGCAGTTTGTTATAAAAGCAAGTGAGGATAAGAAGCAGTTGTAAAAACTGTTGGAACAAGTTGTCATTCAACCAAGTACCTCACGATGTGGGTTTCTCATCATCATTGTGTGAAAGAAGGATGGGACTTGGAAAATGTGTACTGATTATAGGTCGTTAAACAAAATTGCACTCAAGAACATGTACCTCCTGCCTAGGATAGAGAATCTGTTGGATCAATTTTAGCAAACCAAGTACTTCGCAAAGCTAGAATTGAAGTAGGTATATCATGAGGTTCATGTGAGGGAAGGAGATATCTAGAAGTATGCCTTCAAAATCAAATAAGGTTTGTGTGAGTGGTTAGTCATGTCATTTGGCCTATGCAATGCACTAACTATGTTTATGAAGTTAATGAATTATATAGTGTTCTCTTTTATAGATTCATTTCTTATTGTTTATTTGGATATATACTCGTATACAAGGCTACCTAGGAGGATCACATCTTACATTTGATGCAGGTGCTAGAGACATTAAAGAAGCACTAGTTGCTGGAAAATCTCAAGAAGTGTGAGTTTACAAAGGAGTCTCAGTGTATCTAGGATATTTAATAGGTGAGGAAGATTTGAAGATAGATCATTCCAAGATTGAGGCCATCATGAAGTGGTCGGTGCCTACTAGTGTTTCTGAGGTCAGGAGTTTCCTTGGGGCAACACAATACCTGATGAAATGCATAGCCTGATTTTTAGCAGTAGCAACACCACTCCACGTCCATAACAATGAGTGGTAATAGTTTCCAGTGGGGGAAGGATCAACAAAGGGCCTTTGATGAGTTAAAGAATACGATCATTCAAGCACTAGTTTTGGAATTACCAAACTCGCAATAGTCCTTTGAAGTGGATCCGAAATTACAGAGGGACATCAGATTCAATATCAGGCTTCTATAAAGTGAAAAAAGGTGTGTAGTTTTTTATTTTTATTTTTGTGTAAGCTTGGTTTAACAGAATTCAAAGGGCATAGTAAAGCATTATTATCGGTAACTGATGCCCCGAGGAAAGAAAATGAAAACACCTAGTAAGGAACCTGAAAGCTCTAGCATGACCCATGAAGAAGAGGAAGAAATGCTACCTGATATATCAAAATTACAAGAACAAGTGCAACAAATGTCACGCTCACAAAAGCTAACAGAAGCTAAGATAAGTGGCGTGGAATCTAAGATAAATGGCGTGGAATCTAAGATAAAGGGCATGGAAGCTAAGATGGATGATTCAAAGATAGAAAAGAGAGATCCACGCCTTAGAATTCAGCCTCTTCGAGGGGGCAACCTCCTTTACATTACATAAATGAACAATTCTTGGATGATACAAATGAAAAGACCTCCTTTCTATATATAGGAGTCTAAGGGGTTATAACATAATCAGAGCCGACATAACAATAATAATGTAAGGGCATAATAATAACAATAGTGGGCTTCTATGGGGCACAATAGTAATAATATGGGCACTACATGGGTACATCAATATAATAAGTGGGTTATACTAATAACAATAAGGGGTTACACTAGTAGTATAGGGGCCTAACATGCCCCTCTCCTTCAAAAAGCGTTGTCCTCAACGCTTGAGTAGTTTTTAAGTATGGGGGATTTACGCAGTGCATTATATTAGATATCATTTTTGGGATTCAACTGCGTTAAGTAAGTCATTCAAAGTATGACCATTTCCATGAGAGGTAGTCGTAAAGTGACTAATATCTCATGATTTTTGAATAGTTCACTTAGCACTCATTGCATCGGGTGATGCTCACAGGGGTGAAGAAGTGGGATTGAAACTAGTGAAATGTGGAGAACGAATCACATAGCATCAATCATCACTTCCGGGGCTTGCACCCGGTAACGTAGTTCTTGATGCTTCTATATAAAATTCTTGTCCTCCCATGTGGAATATTCAGCGGGTAAGTTCTTCCACTTGATGAGATACTCTGAAATTGATCGATTTCGTAGCTGTCGGGTTCTTGTTTTTGTGACTGCTCTAGGTTCCAATATGATTTTTCCTTCCTCTTCAATTTCTGGAAATATTGCTTGAATTGGGATCTTTTGCAACTTTTGAATAAGTGGCCATACTTCTTCGTTCTTCTTCCATTCATCCGTTGCTTCATTTATCCAATTTGGTTGGATAATATAAATAGCACAAAACAATGCTTCCACATCCTCATCCTTGAAGCGTCTTCCCATTCGGCAAGGTCGCCATTTTTTAAGTGCATGTAGTATTTCCAACATTTCCTTCTCATAAATAGCTTGCTTGAGATGTAGCAGTAAAAATACCCAATCACTTACATCAAAACATTTTTCAATATGATGTTGATCTACCTGTTGTTTCATTTGATTTTGCACTGAAGTGGCGTTATCCTTTAAAAGTTGGAGAACTTGCTGTTGATGCTCGATATGATCTTTCTCTGCTTGAACCTTTTTCTTCTTGATATGTCCTTCTATCTTTTGAGGAGTGGTAATTTCTTCCAGTCCTTTACAAGATATGGTCGGATTCATTTCTTGATGCTCGATGTGATCTTTCACTTCTTGAACATTTTTCTTCTTGATGTGTCCTTCTATCTTGATAGTTTGAGGAGTGGTAATTCTTGCCAATGCTTTACAAGATATGGTCTGATTCATTTCTTCTTTCTCTGGGGTGGTGTCCTGACGTATATCCTCTTCTTTTGATGTTTCTTGATCCTTTTCTTCCTCCTCTTCATATTCTATGTAAAATAATTTCTTCTCAGCACACCTATGACCTTTAGTGCATTTGCTATCACAATTGTAACAAAGCCCTTTTTCTCTTTTTTCTTCCAATTGTTGTGGTGTAACCCTTGTAGGTTGTGGAAGGCTGGGAGAAACAACACTTCCATATTTATTGTTGTGAGGGGTATGCTTCCTCGTTTCCATAATTTTGCTTTCCATTATGTCACAAAGCCCTTTTACTCTTTCCAATTGTTGTGGTGTTGCTCTAAAGAAGGTGTTGCTCTTTGTATCCTCATAATGTGCTATCATTTCCTCCGTGAAAATTGACCACGTAACAAGTTTTTTACGAGAACAAAGCCCTTTGTACCATAAAAATTGATCTAGTTCTAAATATGAAGATGAAATACATACCTTTTGTAACATTTTTACACCATGTATATCAAAATATTGCTCCATCTGAAGTATCCAATTTACCGGATCCTTGCCATCAAACTTCCTCATCTTGCTTTTTCTTGATTTTAGGAGCTCTACCTTGAAACGACTGTAACTCTGTACTTTCAGATCTTTAAGTTCTGAAATTGTGACCTGTAGTAGCCCTCTGTGTCCTCTTTCCAATGCCACAAGTCTGATCCAAATTGGATTCTCCAAGAAAGAGTTATGCACAATCTCCCGCAGTGACCTGATTATAGACTATTTCAGTAGAGCGAACTTGTATGAAGTACCACGTGTCACTATTTCAACCTTTGACTCTGAAAAATATATAAACAGAAACTGCAGTCTGTCCTCTTTCTGTACCTTCTTGCAAAATTTCAATCCGATGCTCAGAAAGAAAGTTATGACGATTTTCCCCAGATCACCTGTTTTGAATGTAATTCAGGAGTCTGCAAAAAGGTCAACTTCCTCAGATCATATCTCCGAAAATATCACGCAAAAAGCTCTGAAGTTTGAACCCAAGGTTCAGCGCCAATTCTTCTCAAATGGGTTTTTTTTGCGACTTCTGAAACGTCACAGAAAAAAAGTTATAGCAAAAATGCCACGATGACCTTTTTGGAGCAGCGAAACCCTAGAATTCCAAAGCTCTGATACCAAATGTTATGAAACCAGCTCACAAAAAGATAGAAAAGAGAGATCCACGCCTTAGAATTCAGCCTCTTCGAGGGGGCAACCTCCTTTACATTACATAAATGAACTATTCTTGGATGATACAAATGAAAAGACCTCCTTTCTATATATAGGAGTCTAAGGGGTTATAACATAATCAGAGCCGACATAACAATAATAATGTAAGGGCATAATAATAACAATAGTGGGCTTCTATGGGGCACAATAGTAACAATATGGGCACTACATGGGTACATCAATATAATAAGTGGGTTATACTAATAACAATAAGGGGTTACACTAGTAGTATAGGGGCCTAACATATGTTATGCAAGAAGTCTTAATGTAGGGAGGAATTCCTATATGCTACCATCATGAAGTATTTCATGGGGCGACTAAATACAAACTGCTACAGTGCCTACAAGCCTAGATTAACCTACAACAAAATAAGTATTAAAAATGGATGGGGTTTCTACATAAGTTTCATTTAGTGATCAAGTATAAGAAGGGAAACACAAACAAGTTGGCCAACATGCTTTGAAGGCCACCCACACCAAACATCACATCTTTGGGAACTTTTTATGCACATAGCAAAACCAGAGCTAGACACCCAATTACTCTAACCATAATAGAATGAAGAACCCACCACAAAACCACCATAAGCCTAAGACTCGATTATAATATAGGGAGGTTGGGTAATCGATATATAAAAGATATCCCCACTAACACATGAACCAAGAAACCACCACAGATCTGAATCCATAAACCAAAGATTGGATGGACAAAGGAATGAAAAAAGTGAGGAGGCATCGGTCGGCTTCCATAAATTCTTTTTTCCCATCTGAGGCATTCCTAATCGGAGTCGAGGATAGCCAAACCACCTTCCACCAAGTGAGTCACAAATGGAAAGACACCACTATCTCAGAACGATCAGAGAGCCCAAACATTTGAGATCCCAATTAAGAAGTTGGGACAAGAAATAAATAGGTCAGAGATTTGAGGATCGTCAGAAATTGGCGCTGTATATTTCAGCCACCTTCCATAGGGAAGAACTAAAAAACATCCATGTACCCATCCTTAAGTTGATAATGGAATTCGTTGTGCCTTAAATCCTTAGATGATATATTATCCAAAGATCAAACTTGTGTCTCTTGGGAGCGGTTGAGCCCCAAATCACCTTTCTATAATTTGCAAAGTTCGTGAGAACTAAGGGATAGGGCAGTAACACTTAATATTATCCATTTCAAGTCTCCCTTGCGCTAAATTGGAGCCCTTTTTAGCTAACCCATCCACTCCCACATTGGAATGCTTGAGGATATGATAAAATTTAGTCTTTTAAAATTTCAAAGCAAAACTAATTGCTCTTTGTGCCATAGGAAGAGATGAGGAACTTATTAGGCCTCTAGCCTTAGTCAATTGATGAATGATGATTAAATAATCACCATATACTGAAATATTTTGAATTGTATTTTCTATAGCCACCTCCAATCCTTTCCATAGTGCAAGGAACTCTGCCATAATATTAGATGTTGTTCCTAACCCCCATGCAAATTTAGTCACTATTTTTTCATCGAGGATTATAAGGACCCCTTCCACTCCTACCTCCCCCACTGTGATTTATATATATTATAGCCTGAGTTCTTTTGATTTAAATGCAATAGATAAACATTTGAAAATTTTCACTCTCTTTCACATGAGATGTGATTGCTTTCTTTTTACACAGTCCAACTGATACATGATTTTCTGATTCAATACTCAAAGCTATACAACAAGATCACCTTCGTTCCACTTAACACTCAAGGAAATCCCTTCACCCGTCGACCATATATTTAGTCAATTCCATAAAGGGCCTTCGATTATTTACACATAATCAATTTAAGATTGCTCACAAAACCCTAATTACCATTGTATAGGGTATTCCCAAAGACTTCCACAAAATTGAATTTATGAAATTGTTAGAATTTTGAGTGTTCTACCCAATTCTCCTCTTAACGAAAATTATGACACTCTCATTCTCCTACTCTCATAAAATGATTGCATGTGCACAAAATCATTTCCAAGTTAATTTAACTTTAAATTGTCTCTAACCTTTAACACAAAATCTAACCGTCATTTGACATATTTATACTTAAATCTACCATTAGTTCTAGGTTCACACAGATGTTGAAACTCTTCCATTAATTAACACAGAGACAATTCATAAACACTATATGAACCTCAATTTCATTCCATTAGAAATATATACTTATTTCTATGCCTCGATGGTCCAATTTCCTTTGTTTATCCAACCTCTCCTACCCCCTATGCATGTAGGCTTACAATGCATATATTCAACATGATTGATACCTGAAAATAATTTAGATCTTACACTATTTCCTAAGATATCTTTTAGATCCAAAAATATCTCTCTAAGATCCCTCAAATTCACAAAGCTTGCTAACAACAAGATTTGATTACATGAGAAAGCATTGCATCAATGACTCATCATTATCTATACTTTTCTAGATCTACTTGTAAATCATAGACAAATTACAATATTTACATTTTTAGGGTACCCAATCCCTTAATGGGCCTTAATACATTCTAGGTATAGCCAACAACATTAAATTGAGAGAATATGCTCCTACATCAGACTCCCAAGGTAGAAACTTTTATGAACTTCGGGTCATAAGTTTCCAATCTGCTTCTTTCCACTTGGATCCCAAATGTAATAGCCCATTTTATTTCACCCCTATGTTTGTAAATATGATTGTGTAATGCCAAGTGAGAGCCATAGCTAGCTTAAACAAAGTCTTGTGAACGTGTTCCCATCCCCATTTCTCGTGCAGATCAAGGAGGGGTCATAACCTCAAAGAAATACACAACTAAACAATCAATGGAAAAAAGGGAAAGCTATTGAAAACAATGGGAGAAGAAAAGAGAGAAAAAGTGATACATAATGAGGGGGGTTCGGGGAGACGTTCTCGAATTTTCTTCCATTGGGTATTAATCATATTCCTTTGGAATGTGGAGAGATTGCATTGTAGCTTGTAGTGGAGTGTGTGGAGTTGACAAAGCCATGACAAAGATGACCAAGCAAAGCTGGATCTAATTGTTGAGCCCTGTGCTTTGTGACTTTAGATGTTATTCCCTATTATTATGTGTTTGAGGCCACTGGATTGTGTGTCTATGCTTGAGTGGTTAGTGAGAGGCTCAATGGATGACCAAATCATTGTGGTGCCTATTGTCTAGTTCATAAACCACTTAAACAGGACAATCTAAGTCACTATGGTGCTTTTTGAAAAGCGTATGAACCACCTGGACAATGGATCGTAGACCCTTGTGGTGCTTTTTATGAAAACACAGCTAATAAACCACCTGGATAGTGGATTCAATCTCTTGGATTGAGTAATACCCCATCTTGACCTTAGGTGAAACCCTATGAATGAGCTCAGAGGAGTGAATGGGTCACTGTGGTGCTTACTACTAGAGACCAATTGATAAACCACCTTGACAGTGGACTCCATCTCCCAAGTGTATAAGAAATCCATTGATATGAATCTTCCTTGAGAAAGCATCCTCTCAAACTTTGGATTCAACTCAGGGGTTGTCAATTGTAAAAAAATAAAGTTGCAGTGTAGTTGACCTATGGTTGGGTGGAGAGCAGAAGTCCTTCCTTCAATTGCTAGCCATCCTAAAACACTCATATAAGTATAATGGTTTATGCATATTTGGATTATGGTTTATGATACTTTTGGTTATGTCGTTGACTAAGGCATGGTCCTATATATTCATGAATTAATGCTTGAGGTTCATTGTTATAACCTTCATGATTGGCAACTACCTTATATGTCTCTGAATATAATGAATAATTGCATTGTGGAGTTTGCTATCATACTCATATTTAACGGGCCATATTATATACTAGGAATTTTAATGAATACTTGGATTGTGTTGGTAGATAATTTTCTCATGAATAAGGTGATGAATTATGGATTTATACACATTCATATTATGGATGTGATTGAGGACCATAACAACTTAATGCTTAGAGTTATCATAGTTTTAAGAGATAGATTGTAGCTCTCTTTGAGTAGTATACAAATTGATATGTCCTTTGGGATGGTTGATGGTTCATCTCTCATTAAATAAGATTAAATGACCTACAACAAGACAATAGAGATAGATTGTTTTATATGTTTCTCTTCGTACAACTTTATAGTCTGTGTAAATTGGTCTTCGAGGCCAAGCTCCTTCTCTTATTTTAAACTTGGTGTATATTGGGATCCCTGTTTGTTATTGGGCATGGCACAATATTTTTTTGAGGTTAGTGTTTTGGCCTTAGACCATGACTACTAGGTAATTTGGAATTTGGGTTATCACCCCATTGTCTTAAGAAATTTCCTTTCTTCCCTTTTTCCTTAACGCGTCATTGAAATCCTGAAATCCAAGGTACAGGGCTGGCAAGGAGTAGCCACTTTTGTGATGACCAGCGTTTCTCTAGGGTTTGATTCATTCTAAGTGAAGTTCCCATCTTGGGGTGTCATCCCTTATGAAGGCTCGAATTACTCCAAGTTTGGTCTTCAGTCCAAAATAATGAATAGATCTAGGGATCTAGGGGTGGTGAGGATGCATACTTTTCGACACTCTAAATGTGATTTAAACCAGATATCGTATTCATTGTTGGAGGGTTGATGCAATGGTGGAAATACAAATCCAATGGTGTAAGGGGTGATTTGATGATGGATCCAACCTAGTAGAACTTTGTCACAAGACGACCGGGAAATTAGGCAAAAAATGTTGTTGACTAATCACATGGGGAGTGGTTGATCCAACGATAGAACCTTGCAGAATGGAATCCTACCTCTAGGTTGTTGACACTAGTTATGCAAAGGAGCCACGTAGATGAATGAGTAAAGAAGCTGATCCAGTGAGATGTGGCTCCTGGATGGACCGCACTAACTCTCAGCCATTGGCATTGAACACATCCAACAATATGAGTAGAGTGGGGGTAGATGAAACCAATCTGGTGTGAAATGCATAAGGGGTGGGCCCATCAGGCCTAGATCTAGTTTGACGTGGATCTAGGGACTCCACCGCAGTGGGAAACCTTGGCCTTTGGCTCCTTTACACAACAAAATTATGTTTAACATGCAGCTAACCCGACCCACCATGGTATGGTGCTTGTGGACCCTATGTTAATGACATGGAAATGTCACTTGGGTCAAGAGGAGGCCACGTGGTGCTCTTTTCATGACATGGCCTCTTTAATAGGAAAGAACTTCTAAAAAGCACAACTTCTGATTTGGCACTTGGATTGAGATAAAATTTATATCGCTAGAAATCTCGCGACAAGTTGAATGCAATGGTGGTATCAAAATTAAATTTCACAGGCTTTGGAAAATGATGTTGTAATACTCATTTCTTCATAATAGACCTTGGATATTGAGTCAAACGAATAACACCTCCCATAGCCTATGATCCTTAAGGAGGAAGTGGGAGGTGGTTACACTAGAATTTATGTTGTGGTTGTCTAGTCATTCATATATGTTGTTGTTCTATTGATGTTGTCTTCAATTCTATAGGTTTCCAAGTTTTATTTTGCATTGCTCCTGATGATTCCCATCAATATGTACATTTTGAAGATTAATATGCCATCCTCTAGCCTTAAAAATACCCTTCTCTTGCATTAATTCACATTTTTCATTATATTATTCTTAGTAAGAGGAGTAGAAGGTGTTTTTCATAGTATGTGGTTTAATTGCAGGAAAATGGGGAATTTTTTAGGCTATTATTATGCAGGGGCTCAATGGAGACAACTAGGAGAGAATCTAGGGGGTTTGTCCACCTCCTTAACTCCCTAAACTCGGCTTGGGATCACCATATCCTCTCTCACCAATTCGAGTTCATTGGCAGCCGAGTGACTCCTAGTCCAAGTGAAGATCAAGGAGGACAAGATCCACCATTTTCGAGATCAAGGAGGGAACCATTCCTATTTTCAAGGGAGTTGCTTCAGCTTCCCTTTTGTATAAATAAACTAGAGGAAGATCTCATTAGGATTCAAAGTTTTTGTTCAGCTAGGTGTAGCTATTGAGCTCCAAGCATTGACATTGTTATTTTCAACTTTTATGTGATGTATTAGACTTGCACTTTTTGATAATGAGAAGTTGGATTTTAAGTTGCATCTGAGTTAGTTTCAGAGGGTTGAGACCCTTGGATTTGTGCCCAACCTAGAGGTGTTGGTCCCTCTTCTTGTACTTATGTTTCTTTTTTATTCCAAGCAGTTCATAGTTTCTTACATTTCAGTAGAAGTTAACCTATAAAATCATGTGGTTTCAGCCTCTACATCACCTCTCTTGTGGAAGGATTCACAACCACAACCCAAAAATATTTTGTTTATGATTTCTTGGAAATAGATTAGTATTGGTTGTCCTATTTTACATTTGCTTTCTATAGTTTAGAAGTTAGTTCAGTGAGTAGATCAGTGGTTTTCATGAATTAGATGTCATTTAAATTCAACTTATCTTTTCCATCATAAGTTATTTCATTTTGTAAATGATAAATGGATGCATGCATGTGATTGATTGCAGGGTTGATTTATATGTAGAGAAGGGCACCCTCATCACTTTCATCTTGAGATCTTTCACCTTCTCCTTCCACCTCCAAGCTCTGTCCCAAAAACCCTATTTTATAAGTTATTATGTCTAGGTCACTGAGAGCACTCATCCTAGTGCAAGACAGGCCTCTGAGAGGTCCTGATCTTGGCTAGGGGCTCAAACCAACCTTCTTTCATTTGCTTCAACTACTATTCACCTCTCCATACCCTCAAGCAAATATTTTCACCTTAAAAAACCACTCAGATGCCCTCTTGTAGCATTATAGGCCTGCCTATAGCATTACAGGCCTCCTGTAGCAACCGCCTGTAGCAAACCTGTAGCAACCTTTTTTTCATCAATTTCGACCCACACTGCAACTTTGACCTAGCATAGATGCATTATGACCTCCAGTTGTGATAATATGATCAGGAAAAGCTCTTGTGCTACTCCAAACCTTCCTTGTCTTCACTACAAAAACAAATTAGAGTTAGTTTCTTTATCATGCAAATAAGTTATTGATTTATGAGAAAGTATAGACTAGGTAGATGGTACCTATGATTCTGATTGGTAGTTTGATGAATTATGCAAGATAGATTAGTTTCTTTTCTGCAAGTAGATGAGGTAGTGTGATGAATTCTACAAGATAACATAGCTTCATTTATGTAAGTAGGTTAGCCTTTATCTTTTCATGAATTGAGTAATTAGGGTTTTACAAGTTGAGTCAATGGAATTTCTATTTTCATACTTAGAAGCAATTTCCAATTTGTCCTTTTATCAAGCTTTCATTCTAATTCAGTAGAAGGAAGGGTCTTTGAGCACTTTTTGATCTAATATCATAATTGAGGGTGGCATGAGTGGAATCCTATCTGTTGTGCATATAGCACCTTGAAGTTTATACGAACCCTGGGTTGATAATTTGAGTTGGGGAGCCCTTAGGAGTTGCAACATTCTTGGTGCAATACCAGGGCTCATCATTTTTTGGCATCGTTGTCAGGGAGGTGTCTAGGTAGATGTTGTTTCTGCTTAAGCATTGTTTTTTTTTTGCATACAATTTTGAAGAAGTAACATAAAATAAAAAGAGAAAAATTTTCTTTTATGCGCCGTACATGTAGATATACTTAAGGAAAATTCTTACCAAAAACCCCCACACCCTCAAGCAGTCAACCTTCACTCTTCTTCGGTGAATGTCAACTTCCCTCTCTAACTACAGGAGAGTTAGAAAACCCTCTAGGTGAGCAACCTGAAATTTTTGAATAACCTATTGGGGAAGAAGAAGAACCCACTTCACCTACCCAAACTATGGTTGAAAACAGGGACAATGAGGTTGTCCCAATAAGAGAGACCAATGGAGAGGCTAGAATGAAGAATATAAGCCTTGTTTCCGTTCCACACTTCCATGGATTAACCTCTAAGGATCCTAATACCTTCATGTTTGAATTTGTTGTTGTTTGTAGGACCTATGACTATGCTTCTAATGAACAGATGCTGAAATTATTCCCCTCTACCCTTAAGGATGCAACCTTGCACTGGTTTATGGGTCTTCCTGGGGTTAGCATCATTACTTGGGCCCAAATGCAAAAAGCCTTTTAACAAGTACAGGGACTACTGTAGGTCCAAATAAACCAAGGAAGAAATATTTAGGATGAATCTTGGGCTTGATGAATCCCCAGAAGACTATGAGGAGAGATTTCAACTCAGGTATAGGAGGGCCAATTGCACCCTTGATCCTAAATCACTCAAACTAGTTCTTCTTTGAGGGGTCGGGGAAGACATGTTGGATACCCTCAACATGTTGTCTAGGGTAGATATCTATCAATTATCCTATTATGGCATTAAAATTGTGTTCAAGAATCACTCTAGGGATACTAAAAAGAAGGATATGGATATTCAAGGCTTGGTCAGTTCCTCTCCCTCCACAAATTCCATTAAGAATGAGATAGGCAACATGTTGTAGGATTTCAAGAGTGAAATGTTGCATACCTTTTCACTGCAAATGGATACCATGCAAATCAAAAGAAATCAGGAGGAATTAGAAAGTGCACTAGTTATTTTCTACCCAAGATGCACCAAAAGACATCCTAGGAACAACTGCCCCTTAAATGTCATAGAGGTATTCCTAGTCTATGAAGAAAATTATACAACAAACAAGTGCGCTTCTTTTCCAGGACTAAAATTTGTATGTCAACGAGCAGAAGGGGGGTCATAACAACTGTGTTTCATCAATCAAAGAAGACCTCAAGGACCTATGCCATATCAACAAGGCATGTAAGGTGCACACTACTCTTAAGATAATCCAAGTCAGAATACACCTTTGCAACCTTGGTACTCTTCCACTCACCCATCCTAGTCCATGCCCCCTTATTAGACATATTCTCCTCCATATCCTCCTCAACCTGTCAACCATCCTTTTCAACCATATCCACCCCAATCTTCTCAATGGGGAAACCCATCACAAGGGTGGAGGCCTCAATTTAACCAACCTCCTACTTTACTACCTCCACCCCAACCTTAGCCACAACTCACTCATCCTACTCCACCTAAGCAACCTCAAATGCCTGCTCAACCAAATATGAACCCGAACAACAAGCAAGCCCAGCAGGTCTACAATGGAGAGACATCTTACCCTACTTATGTTGTGGAAATACAGGAGATCAACCTTCGGTCTAGGAGAGTGCTTCTAGATAACCATCCACCTTCTCCACCTGAAGAGCTTGAAGGAGAGAAGGAATAGAGTGTTCATCAAGTCAATCCACCTCCTTTTCCTGAGAGGTTGATCCACCCTAGACAACACACCCAGAAGAGGTTGAACTTTTGGGAGAATTAAAGAATTTGTGTGATAAAATACCCCTTCTCCGGGCTATTAAAGATATTCCCATCTGTAATAAGGTCATCAAGGACAAATGTTTCAAACATCTTGTGAGAATAAAAAGAGACACCCCCACCATAAATGTTGTTGGGAAATTATCTGATTTGATGCTTGGGAGGGTGATCTTCCCGAAATATCTAGACCCTGGAAGCCCTGTAGTAGATGTGCACATTGATGGCCTTATAGTCCCTAACACCCTGATTGATCTTGGGGCTGCCATCAGTGTGATGAATAATGAAACCATGCTAAAGCTAAACCTCCAAGGAGCTTTGAGAAAGACCACCACAATGTTGCATCTTGCAGACAGATCCACTCTAGCTCTTGAGGGAGTCGTTGAAGATGTTATGGTCTCCATTGACTCTTAGGAGTATCCTACTGACTTCCTGGTTCTCCAGCCCAAGACCAAGTTCAATGGATGTCCTCAGATCTTGGGAAGGCCATGGTTAGCCACTGTTGATGCTTACATTAGTTGTAGGGTTGGGAACATGACTATTAAGAATGGACATTTGTCCAAACAATTGGTATCATATCCTCTTGCTCAGTCGTCCATCGAGCATGACTTACCCTTGCGGCTAGAAAAGGAGGAAGAAGATGAACTATATCACACCACCCCTCACCCAATATGCACATTGGACATCAATACAGTAGGGGGGCAACTTGATGAAGATGATCTCATTGACCACATCCTTCATAATCAACCTCCCACTCACATACCCATTGATGAGTTGATGAAAGGATCTGAGAGTAATCCTTGTGATGAATTATGACCTATTGACTCAAGTCCAGACCATGTCAATACTGTAGAGTTTGGCCCATCCAAAACCTTAAAGATCAATCCTTCTCTCTTGTCCAAATATGAAGAGAAATTGTGCAAAATGTTGAGGCAACACCTGGATTTTTTTCTTGGGACTATAAGGAAATGAAAGGTGTGCATCCCTGAGTTTGTACCGACCATATTTACATAAAGGAGGGATACAAGCCTGTGCGTCAACCCAGAGGAGGATGAACCCAACTCTTAAGGATATTGTGAAGGAAGAACTGCAAAAAGTATTGGATGCAGGGTTCCTATACCCTATTTCAAATAGTGAGTGGGTATGTGGTGGGTATCACCTATTGTGATAGTTCCCAAGAAGAATGGGAAGTGGAGGATCTATGTGGATTATAGGGAGCTAAACAAGGCCACAAAGAAGGACCATTTTCCCTTTCCCTTCATTGACCAAGTCCTAGATAGCCTTTCATGGAATAAATTCTTCTCCTTCTTGAATGGATTTAGTGGTATAATCAAATCTAGATTAGCCTCTAAGACCAAGACAAGACCACATTAACATGTCCTTAGGGTAGCTTTGCTTATAGAGTCCTTCCATTTGGTTTGTGCAATGCCCCTGCTACTTTCCAGAGGGAAATTTTGAGTATTTTTGTTGAATTGGTTCATGGCTCTGTAGAAATCTGCATGGATGATTTCACTCCTTACGGATGTGACTTCCATGAATCTCTCTCCAATTTGTGCAAGGTTTTAAAAAAATGCATTGAAATTAATCTCTCTCTAAGCCCTGAAAAATGTGAGTTCTTGATGAATGAGGGGACTGTCCTTGGCCATTCCATCTCCAAGGAAGGGATACAGGTGGACCCAAACAAAATTGCTATCATCAAAAGGGTCCCTACCCCTCAGAAGCAAAGGGATGTCATGAGATTCTTGGGACTAATAGGGTATTATAGGAGATTCATCCAAGACTTTAGTAAAGTGGCTTCACCTTTGTTTCGTTTACTAGCCAAAGATGCATATTTTTGTTGGACCAACAGTTGTGAAGAGGCCCTTGAAGTGTTGAAAGAAAAGTTGACTATTGCACCCATCCTAAGAGGTCCCGACTAGGTATTTCCTTTCCATATCCGTACTAATGCATTAGACAAAGTTGTGAGGGGAGACTTGGGAGCTCTGTTAGAACTTCTAAAATCCTGGCACATCTACCAGGACTCTATGAACTAAATTGGGAAGGGTTGTGGTCTTATTTGGTACAAGAAGAAATCAGGAGAAATACCAGAGATGGAGTAACATCCACAGAAGAGGAAGAGGAATTTTGTCTAGTTGGAAAAGGATGAATACCAAGGGAAATAATTCCCAAGGTGAGGTTGAATCCAGCCAAGGGGGCAAGAAGAAAAACTTGTTGAAAATAAAATGCTTCAATTCTCATGAATTCGGGCACTATGCTACAAAGTGTCCACACAAAAACTCTAGTAAGAAGGAGCCTACAATAGGAGCAGCAGGTGAATCATTGGCTTCACAATTCAAGTTAGACTTCACCCTGATCACATGCATGGTCAGCACTGTGATGGGAAGTGTGTGGTACTTGGACTCAGATGCCTCGTTCCACATGACAGGGTGTAGAGAGTTTTTTAGTGACCCAAAGGAGAAAGATTTCCATATGCATATTGAATTTGGGGACGATGAAAGGTATAGTGATATTGGGATTGGTACAGTAACCTTTAAGAGGGAGTCAAGATCCCCTCTTCGCCTCAAATATGTTATGTTTGTACTAGGCCTGAAGAAGAACGTCATCTTTATAGAAATTTTGGAAGACCGTGGGATGTAATATTCAGTAAATGGAAATCCTTTCTTAGACACATAACTATCGGGTAGGTGAAGCAGATACGTGTTCGAGTCAAGAACATGTATAAACTTGAGGTGGGAGAATGTGCAGTCTTGAGGAGCAAGGTAGAGATTAGAGATGTAGTGGTTGAGAGGGAGCATGATAGACCTCTCAAAATGGAGCCTCAACCAATTGGCAGTTGGGCTGACCAACAGGATGATGATGATGAGGATCAGTCAAAGACCTCTAGTAGAAGGAGAGTTCAAGCTAAGTGGGAAGCGGGAGAAATTTCAGTTATACCTCCAGGAGTGAGGTGGGGTGATGTAGAGCCCTAGTCCCGAAGTTGCAAATATTTGGGCAGGGTCCATAGAAGAGCAGTAGTAGTTACAATATACTTTCCTCATGGATCATTACCTTGCTACAGGAGCCCATAGTATTCAGTAGCATGAGGATTAGTGTCAGTAAGATATTGAGGGGTGAATAGGAGTGTTGACAGCAGAGTCAACAATAACACAGTTTTCCCAGTAGACAGTTGATTCAATTTTATTTTTTTATGATTCTCAGTTGTAGTTGTTGTAGAAACAATAACAACAGGGAGAGGTAGTGTTATATTACATTCCATAGGTGTTGGATAGGGGTGGTTGAAAATGTGTTTCTTGGTAAGAGGGAGTATTTAGAAGTGTAGAAAAAAAGGCTCAATTTGACTTAGTCGTGGTCAAATTGAGTAAATTCGAAATTTCCACATCAACAGACAATTTGGAGACAGTTAATTGAGGTGACATGGCTCTTGTCACTCAGTTAGCTCAGAAAACTTGAGTTAGTGGGCTTGGATTTCCATTTTCATGTGTTGACTGCTAATGTGTAGCAATCCAGTTTGGTTATTTCTAGTTGTACTCAGTTAAACTAGTTTTAACAGTAAATAGAACTAGTTGGAGGTCATTTGTGCAATGGGACAGCGGTCTAACTCAGAGATCATGTAGTTAATTGATCAATCAACCAAAAATAGCTCATGCATGCAAGGAATTCGAATTTATCAGTTGTGTTGGAGATTCCAAGGCAGTTTAACATTAGTTGTAGACTAGTTTTGAGTGTACAGGTGTTTCTTGCAATCAGTGATCAATCCTTTGGAATTGCGTAATTAATTTGGACGAAATTCCTAAATAATAGGAGCAAATTTTCTCAAGGAATTGTGCAAGAAAATAGGAGGTTAGTTGAGGCATAAAGTGGCTAATTGTTGGCCAGAAGTTCTCAGTCAATAGAGAGAACAATTATTCTTTTGTCGGTTGAGCTCAGAGTTGGAGCTACAAATTGTAATAGATTCTCTATTCATCTAATTAATGCAAGCAGGATTAAGGGTTTTTTACCAATTGGTTTCCCCTAGATAAATATGTGTACTTGTGTATGTCATTGATGCATGTTTGTGAATGTTGTTCTAAATTGTGAATTAATATCAGCAAAGTAGTAGAGGAGAATTGTGTCTCTTGATTTAGATTAAATTTCTTGAGCAGTTGCAATTCTATCACCATATTAGTTGCAGTGGGTTTTAGTACAAATTTAATGTCTGAGCTCAAGTGGAGATTCATCATATCCATGGTACAAGTTTATGGTTGTCTACGACCATCGTATGATTCAATCTTAGTTGTTCTTCCCATGCTTCATTATCATTTCAAGCCGAGGCAAGCATTCAAGTTGTAAGGTGATAACATCTAGCACGAGGGTTGAATGCATTCACATATCCAAGGTGAATTCAAAGGAAAATTACGGTTCCTCATGGATTTGATTTGCTCCATCTTACTCACTCTTTGACAAGTTATTTACATGGATTTCTATTTATATTTCTTGATTTCAAACTTTTCTCTCATAAGTCTTCCCTATTCCTTAGCATGTCTTATGGACCCTCTAGTGATCCCTATAGAAGTACACCACTAAATTTAGAAATATGGCCATAATGTTGGCTATCTCCTCAAAGAACCTAGATGTAATCCTCAAGTATCTAGGGGATCTACATAGCCATTTGTAGAAGCAAGTGAAGATGTTCAAACCTAGATCAGTGGAAGAGACATATGTATAGCCATAGTATAAAGAGAACATAGGATAAAAGAAAGTTAAATAAAGTGGGTCAAAGTAGAAGGAGAACCAGGAAGGTTCCAAGGAGAGGAAGAAAAGTGGAAAGGGGGACAAGATACTAGCCACAATACACCAATGTAAAGATCCCATCAACCTTTGTAATATCCATAATCATATAGAGAAGAAGTGTTGGAAGTTGCATCCAGGACTCAACTCGAAAAACAAAAAGAAAGATGCTAAAAAGAAAAATACCATGGCAACGTATTTAAGTAATCAAGTGGAAAGCAGTTCGAATGTGGATAAGAACATTGTATGTACATCAATGAAAAGGGGGTGAATTTGAGTAGCCTTTGGTAATAAGATGAGAACAAAATAACCAGACTCTTCCATATAAAGATATAGTCAAGAAAACAAAAAGTGATGCTTTGTTTGACTCAGAAACATATGTGAATCTCATTGTAGTAGAGTTGGTCAAAAAATTGGGATTGGAAGTTCATGATCATCCAAGCCCATATCCATTGGGATGGGTAAATAACAATGTGGAAATAAAGGTAACCAAATAGTGCAAAATCAGATTTGCTATTAGTGTTGATTTTATTGATGAAGTAGCACTACATGTAGTTCTCATTGTTGTATGTGGAGAGGTTTTTAGAAGTCCCTATATGTACATGTGGGATGCAATCTTCATGCAAAGATCCAACCAGTGTCATTTCGTCAAGGATGGAAAATCCTTCACCATCAACGCACACAAATGCAAGTCCAAAATTTCATTGGTAAGTGTCGACCAAGCCAAGGAATTAATTACTTTTAGCAAGAAGTGTGTTTTATTATTTTTAAGAGAAAATTAATATGTAGAAGAGCCAATGAGAGAAAATTCATTCTTGGAAAGGTGTACTAAAGAACATAAAAAACAACTAGAAGAGTTGTTATAGGCATATAGGGGTGTGTTCCAGGATCCTAAAGGGCTGTCGTCCAAGAGGGAAGTGGAGCATGAGATCCAGTTATTACGAGACTCCTTGTTAACACATTAGGTTGTATAGGCAGTTTGTTATAGAAGAAAGTGAGGTTAAGAAGCAGTTGTAACAACTATTGGAACAAGGTGTCATTTGACCAAGTACCTCACGATGTGGGTTTCCCATCATCATTGTGTGAAAGAAGGATGGGACTTGGAAAATGTGTATTGATTATAGGTCATTAAACAAAATTGCGCTCAAGAACATGTACCTCCTGCCTAGGATAGAGAATCTGTTGGATCAATTTCAGCAAACCAAGTACTTTGCAAAGCTAGAATTGAAGTCGGTAAATCATGAGGTTCATGTGAGGGAAGGAGATATCTAGAAGTATGCCTTCAAAATCAAGTAAGGTTTGTGTGAGTGGTTAGTCATTTCATTTGGCCTAGGCAATGCACTAACTATGTTTATGAATTTAATGAATGATATAGTGGTCTCTTTGCTAGATTCATTTGTTATTGTTTATTTGGATATATACTCGTATTCAAGGCTACCTAGGAGGAGCACATCTTACATTTGATGCAAGTGCTAGAGACATTAAAGAAGCACTAGTTGCTAGAAAATCTCAAGAAGTGTGAGTTTACATAGGAGTCTCTAGTGTATCTAGGATATTTGATAAGTAAGGAAGATTTAAAGATAGATCATTCCAAGATTGAGGCCATCATGAAGTGGTCGGTGCCTACTAGTGTTTCTGAGGTCAGGAGTTTCCTTGGGGCAACACAATACCTGATGAAATGCATAGCCTCATTTTTAGCAGTAGAAACACCACTCCATGTCCATAAGAATGAGTGGCAATAGTTTCCAGTGGGGGAAGGATCAACAAAGGGCCTTTGATAAGTTAAAAAATACGATCATTCAAGCACTAGTTTTGGAATTACTAAACTCGCAATAGTCCTTTGAAGTGGAGACAAATGCCAGTGGGTATGCTATGCAAGAAGTCTTGATGTAGGGAGGAATGCCTATATGCTACCATCATGAAGCATTTCATGGGGCGACTCTCAACTATATTACATATGACAAGGAGCTTTATTCCCTGGTGCAAGTTTTGAAGAAGTGGAAACATTATCTTATGGGAAGGAGACAATAATCCACACTAAATACAAACTGCTACAGTGCCTACAAGCCTAGATTAACCTACAACAAACTAAGTATTAAAAATGGATGGGGTTTCTACATAAGTTTCATTTAGTGATCAAGTATAAGAAGGGAAACACAAACAAGTTGGCCAACATGCTTTGAAGGCCACCCACACCAAACATCACATCTTTGGGAACTTTTTATGCACATAGCAAAACCAGAGCTAGACACCCAATTACTCTAACCATAATAGAATGAAGAACCCACCACAAAACCACCATAAGCCTAAGACTCGATTATAATATAGGGAGGTTGGGTAATCGATATATAAAAGATATCCCCACTAACACATGAACCAAGAAACCACCACAGATCTGAATCCATAAACCAAAGATTGGATGGACAAAGGAATGAAAAAAGTGAGGAGGCATCGGTCGGCTTCCATAAATTCTTTTTTCCCATCTGAGGCATTCCTAATCGGAGTCGAGGATAGCCAAACCACCTTCCACCAAGTGAGTCACAAATGGAAAGACACCACTATCTCAGAACGATCAGAGAGCCCAAACATTTGAGATCCCAATTAAGAAGTTGGGACAAGAAATAAATAGGTCAGAGATTTGAGGATCGTCAGATTTTGGCGCTGTATATTTCAGCCACCTTCCATAGGGAAGAACTAAAAAACATCCATGTACCCATCCTTAAGTTGATAATGGAATTCGTTGTGCCTTAAAGCCTTAGATGATATATTATCCAAAGATCAAACTTGTGTCTCTTGGGAGCGGTTGAGCCCCAAATCACCTTTCTGTAATTTGCAAAGTTCGTGAGAACTAAGGGATAGGGCAGTAACACTTAATATTATCCATTTCAAGTCTCCCTTGCGCTAAATTGGAGCCCTTTTTAGCTAACCCATCCACTCCCACATTGGAATGCTTGAGGATATGATAAAATTTAGTCTTTTAAAATTTCAAAGCAAAACTAATTGCTCTTTGTGCCATAGGAAGAGACGAGGAACTTATTAGGCCTCTAGCCTTAGTCAATTGATGAATGATGATTAAATAATCACCATATACTGAAATATTTTGAATTGTATTTTCTATAGCCACCTCCAATCCTTTCCATAGTGCAAGGAACTCTGCCATAATATTAGATGTTGTTCCTAACCCCCATGCAAATTTAGTCACTATTTTTTCATCGAGGATTATAAGGACCCCTTCCACTCCTACCTCCCCCACCGTGATTTAAATATATATTATAGCCTGAGTTCTTTTGATTTAAATGCAATATCTAAACATTTGAAAATTTTCACTCTCTTTCACATGAGATGTGATTTCTTTCTTTTTACACAATCCAACTGATACACGATTTTCTCATTCAATACTCAAAGCTATACAACAAGATCACCTTCGTTCCACTTAACACTCATGGAAATCCATTCACTCGTTGGCCATATAAGTCAATTCCATGAAGGGCCTTCGATTGTTTACATATAATCAATGTAAGATTGCTCACAAAACCATAATTACCATTGTATAGGGTATTCCCAGAGACTTCCACAAAATTGAATTTATGAAATTGTCAGAATTTTGAGTGTTCTAGCCAATTCTCCTCTTAACGAAAATTATGACACTCTCATTCTCCTACTCTCACAAAATGATTTGCATGTGCACAAAATCCTTTCCAAGTTAATTTAACTCTAAATTGTCTCTAACCTTTAACACAAAATCTAATCCTCATCTGACATATTTATACTTAAATCTACCATTAGTTATAGGTTCACACAGATGTTGAAACTCTTCCATTAATTAACATAGAGATAATTCATAAACACTATATGAACCTCAATTTCATTCCATTAAAAATACATACATATTTCTATGCCTCGATGGTCCGATTTCCTTTGTTTATCAAACCTCTCCTACCCCCTATGCATGTAGGCTTACAATACATATATGCAACATGATTAATCCCTCAAAATAATTTAGATCTTACACTATTTCCTAAGATATCTTTTAGATGCAAAAATATCTCCCTAAGATCCTTCAAATTCACAAAACTTGCTAACAACAAGATTTGATTACATGAGAAAGCATTGCATCAATGACTCATCATTATCTAGACTTTTCTAGATCTACTTGTAAATCATAGACAAATTACAATATATACATTTTCAGGGTACCCAATCCCTTAATAAGCCTTAATACCTTCTAGGTATAGCCAACAACATTAAATTGAGAGAGTATACTCCTACATCAGACTCCCAATGTAGAAAATTGTATGAACTTCGGGTCATAAGTTTCCAATCTGCTTCTTTCCACTTGGATCCCAAATGTAATAGCCCCTTTTATTTCACCCCTATGTTTTTAAATATGATTGTGTAATGCCAGGTGAGAGCCACAGCTAGCTTAAACAAAGTCTTGTGAACGTGTTCCTATCCCCACTTCCCGTGCAGATCAAGGAGGGGTCATAACCTCAAAGAAATACACAGCTAAACAATCAATGGAAAAAAGGGAAAGATGTTCAAAATAGTGGGAGAAGAAAGAGAGAAAAAGTGATACATAATGAGGGGGGTTCAGGGAGACGCTCTCGAATTTTCTTTCATTGGGTATTAATCATATTCCTTTGGAATGTGGAGAGATTGCATTATGGCTTGTAGTGGAGTGCATGGAGTTGACAAAGCCATGACAAAGATGACCAAGCAACACTGGATCTAATTGTTGAGCCCTGTGCTTTGTGACTTTAGATGTTATTCCCTATTATTATGTGTTTGAGGCCACTGGATTGTGTGTTTATGCTTGAGTGGTTAGTGAGAGGCTCAATTGATGACCAAATCATTGTGATGCCTATTGTCTAGTTTATAAACCACTTAAATAGGACAATCTGAGTCACTATGGTGCTTTTTGAAAAGCTTATGAACCTCCTGGACAATGGATCGTAGACCCTTGCAGTGCTTTTCATGAAAACGCAGCTAATAAACCTCCTGGATAGTGGATTCAATCTCTTGGGTTGAGTAATACCCCATCTTGACCTTAGGTGAATCCCTATGAATGAGCTCAAAGGAGTGAATGGGTCACTGTGGTGCTTACTACTAGAGAGTAATTGATAAACCACCTTGACAGTGGGCTCCATCTCCCAAGTGTATAAGAAATCCATTGGTGTGAATCTTCCCTGAGCAAGCATCCTATCAGACTTTGGATTCGACTCAGGGGTTGTCAATTGTAAAAAAACAAAGTTACAGTGTAGTTGACCTATTGTCGGGTGGAGAGCAGAAGTCCCTCCTTCAATTGCTAGCCATCTTAAAACACTCATATAAGTATAATGGTTTATGCATATTTGGATTATGGTTTATGATACTTTTGGCTATGTCATTGACTAAAGCATGGTCCTATATATTCATGAATGAATGCTTGAGGTTCATTGTTATAACCTTCATGATTGGCAACTACGTTATATGTCTCTGACTATAATGAATAATTGCATTGTGGAGTTTGATATCATACTCATGTTTAATAGGCCATATTATATACTAGGAATTTTAATGAATACTTGGATTGTGTTGGTAGATAATTAGCTCATGAATAAGGTCATGAACTATGGATTTATACACATTCATATTATGGACGTGATTGAGGACCTGTTGTGGCCAACATCAACCCCCTTTTTTATTTAGCATTAGTCATAAAACTAAATAAATGGGGACCCTTCTAAAAAATAAAAAACTAGCACTTATATTTCCCTTTGAATAAAACACACTATCATAAACTTAGGAAAAACATCCGCAAAACCCAAAAACTTAAGTTTTATGATAAGTTTCGAATAAAATCGTTCTCTTAACAATAAAACATCGCATCGCAAAAGGTAATGGAGGACATCATATAAGCAAACCTTCGAAATGACAAAAACGTGATGATGCGAGATCGCACGCCTTAAAGACTCATCGTACATTGCAAATTTCATATGCCGCAAATACCACCTAATATAAAGCATCCCAATCCTACGATATGCGATAAAGCATCTCGCAAATCGCATCTCGCGGTCGCATAAGGAATAAATGATTGTTAACAAAAAGGATTAGCGATATTGCGATCTGCGATATTGCAAAGCAAATCGTAAAATCATTTTATCGCAAATCGGCAGGGCTCATTCTTCAATGAAATATTTCTCATAATCCGATACTGAGTTATGGGCATTAATGTCAACTTAGTGGTTTATTGATGGTCATTTATGAGATAAGATTTAAATCTGATCAAAAGGTTGTTTCACGTAGGGTGATATATTTGATATAATTTCGGAATTAAGAGCTTTCGCGTCACCTTATCTCTTACGATTATTCCTTCTTTACTTGAAAACTTGCAGGAATGGCAAGCAGAATAATATACACAGATGTGTGCAGAACGTAATGGGAAAGAAGGGAAAAGCTCCAGTTACTGAGGAAAAAGAGATGACGCCCTAATTCATAGACACCACCTGTACCAGAGATGTCGGCATATCCACTTGAGAAGGCCGTCTGGCTGCAATTTCCTGTGGCCTGTGGGGCCTTTTCACTATTTGATTTAGGTCATGCATTCAAAAAAGTAGATAATATGTTGATTCTACGACTGTTCAAATTTCCAGGGAGACAATTCAATCCTAATGATGTCATAAATAATTTTACTACAACTGTCAAGATAAAGGTATTTTCTAAAGAAGATGATCTCTTTGATGACATCTTCCAGCAGAAAAGCACACTGAAAGACATTTTGCATATGGCTCAAATTCAATTCCCCCCAGTGGAATTCCAAGAATTCAAACTATACAGAGAAAGGAGATTAGCAAACATCCCCTTGGATAAGTTGCACTTAGAACCAATAAGGGAGCCAACTCCCAGCATCATTTTAAGTGGAAGCTTGGGTATAGACAAGTCCAGGTCTAAGTCTGGGAAGGAATCGCCAAAACGCTCTAAACGGTCCGAGAGCGACCATAATAAAAGTGAAGGGTCAGTCAGAGATACTGCCCAATCTAAAGAGCACCCAGAGCAACAGGTTTTGACGACACCACAGGTGAAGGTTCTCGCTCCTCTCATCCAGCCACCAAAGCCAGTGAGAACTGAGCTAGATAAAGAGTGGGAAACATTTAATGAATTAATTAATACTGAGGAGCAGAACACGAAGACACCTGAGAGTACAGTGCAGACAATGACAGATACGATCATTGAAACAATCATCAATGCTCCAGAAACAAAGCGTATTCCCATAAACCCATCATCTGAAATCATGTTGAAGATAGAGGAGATTCCTCCTCTAGATGTATTTTATAGTCCGCAGCACAAGGCAGTGGTAAGAAGACAAAGAAAGAAATGAAAATTAGACAGCATGCTCTCACCTGAGGCAGAGCAGCTAGATGTCCTTTGGCAAGACCCTACCACTGACCCTTGAAAATTTGACTAAGTTATCCCAGAAATTAGGAGCCTATGCTTCTACTACCATCGATAAAGCGACCGAGGTATAACTATTACTTAAGGATAAAGAGGAAAAAATCCTAGTTTTGCAGCAACTGCTACAGCAAGCCAGTGCCAACCGAGAAGCAGAGGAGAAATTAGAAAGATTACAACAGGACTTTCAACAGATGTAGCTGGGGAATCAGAGCAATTTCGCCGAAAAGGAAAATCAATTACAAGCCATGCTAGAAATGCATAAATATGACCCCAAAATTACAGAGTGTTATGAATCCAGCTCAAGAAAAGATAGAAAATATAGATCAACGCCTTAGAATTCAGCCTCTTCGAGGGGGCAACCTCCTTTACATTACATAAATGAACAATTCTTTGATGATACAAACGAAAAGACCTCCTTTATATATATAGGAGTCTAAGGGGTTATAACATAATCAGAGCCGACATAACAATAATAATGTAAGGGCACAATAATAACAATAGTGGGCTTCTATGGGGCACAATAGTAACAATATGGGCACTACATGGGTACATCAATAAGTGGGTTATACTAATAACAATAAGGGGTTACACTAGTAGTATAAGGGCCTAACATGCCCCTCTCCTTCAAAAAGCGTTGTCCTCAACGCTTGAGTAGTTCTTGATGCTTCTGTATAAAATTCTTGTCCTCCCATGTGGAATATTCAGCGGGTAAGTTCTTCCACTTGATGAGATACTCTGAAATTGATCGATTTCGTAGCTGTTGGGTTCTTGTTTCTGTGACTGCTCCAGGTTCCAATATGATTTTTCCTTCCTCTTCAATTTCTGGCAATATTGCTTGAATTGGGATCTTTTGCAACTTTTGAATAAGTGGCCATACTTCTTCGTCCTTCTTCCATTCATCCCTTGCTTCATTTATCCAATTTGGTTGGATAATATAAATAGCACAAAACAATGCCTCCACATCCTCATCCTCGAAGAGTCTTCCCATTCGGTAAGGTCGCCATTTTTTAAGTGCATGTAGCATTGCCAACATTTCCTTCTCATAAATAGCTTGCTTGAGATGTAGCAGTAAAAATACCCAATCACCTACATCAAAAAAAATTTCACTACGATGTTGATCTACCTGTTGTTTCGTTTGATTTTGCACCGAAGTGGCGTTATCCTTTAAAAGTTGGAGAACTTGCTGTTGATGCTTGATGTGATCTTTCTCTGCTTGAACCTTTTTCTTCTTGATATGTCTTTCTATCTTTTGAGGATTGGTAATTTCTTCCAATCCTTTACAAGATATGGTCGGATTCATTTCTTGATGCTCGATGCGATCTTTCACTTCTTGAACAATTTTCTTCTTGATGTGTCCTTCTATCTTGATAGTTCGAGGAGTGGTAATTTCGTCCATTGAATTACAAGATATGGTTGGATTCATTTCTTCTTTCTCGATGTGATCTTTCACTTCTTGCACCTTTTTCTTCTTGATATGTCCTTCTATCTTGAGAGTTTGAGGAGTGGTAATTCTTGCCAATGCTTTAGAAGATATGGTCTGACTCATTTCTTCTTTCTCTGGGGTGATGTCCTGGCGTATATCCTCTTCTTTTGATTTTTCTTGATCCTTTTCTTCCTCTTCTTCATATTCTATGTAAAATAATTTCTTCTCAGCACACCTATGACCTTTAGTGCATTTGCTATCACAATTGTAACAAAGCCCTTTTTCTCTTTTTTCTTCCAATTGTTGTGGTGTAACCCTTGTAGGTTGTGGAAGGCTGGGAGAAACAACACTTCCATCTTTATAGTTGTGAGGGGTATGCTTCTTGGTTTCCATAATTTTTCTTTCCATTATGTCACAAATCCCTTTTACTCTTTCCAATGGTTGTGGTGTTGCTCTAAAGAAGGTGTTGCTCTTTGTATCCTTATAATGTGCTATCATTTCCTCCGTGAAAATTGACCACGTAACAAGTTTTTTACGAGAACAAAGCCCTTCATACCATAAAAATTGATCTGGTTCTAAATATGAAGATGCAATACATACCTTTTGTAACATCTGTACACCATGTAGATCAAAATATTGCTCCATCTGTAGTATCCAATTTACCGTATCCTTGCCATCAAACTTCCTCATCTTGCTTTTTCTTGATTTTAGGAGCTTGACCTTGAAACCACTGTAAATCTGTACTTTTAGATCTTTATGTTCTGAAATTGTGAACTATAGTAGCCCTCTGTGTCCTCTTTCCAATGCCACCAGTCTGATCCAAATTGGATTCTCTAAGAAAGAGTTATGCACAATCTCCCAAGATGACCTAATTATAGACCTTTCCAGAAGAGCGAAATTGTATGAAGTGCCACGTGTCACTGTTTCAACCTTTGGAAATGAAAAATGCATACAAGAAACTAAAGTTTGTCCTGTTTCTGTACCTTCTTACGAAATTTCAATCCGATCCCCAGAGAGAAAGTTATGACAATTTTCCCTAGGTCACCTGTTTTGAATGTAATTTAGGATTCTGCAAAAAGACCAACTTCCTCAGATCATATCTCCGCCAATATCGCGTGAAAAGCTCTAAAATTCGGACCCAAGGTTCAGCGCGATTTCTTCTCAAATGGGTTTTTTTTTACGACTTCTAAAACTTCACAGAAAAAAAAGTTATAGCGAAAATGCCACGATGACCTGTTTGGAGCAGCAAAACCCTAGAATCCAAAGCTTTGATACCAAATGTTATGAATCCAGCTCAAGAAAAGATAGAAAATATAGATCAACGCCTTAGAATTCAGCATCTTCGAGGGGGCAACCTCCTTTACATTACATAAATGAACAATTCTTTGATGATACAAACGAAAAGACCTCCTTTCTATATATAGGAGTCTAAGGGGTTATAACATAATCAGAGCCGACATAACAATAATAATGTAAGGGCACAATAATAACAATAGTGGGCTTCTATGGGGCACAATAGTAACAATATGGGCACTACATGGGTACATCAATAAGTGGGTTATAATAATAACAATAAGGGGTTACACTAGTAGTATAAGGGCCTAACACAGAGTTTGTCTCAGAAGCCCTTGCCTTGAACGACCAATTCTTGCAACAGCAAGAGGCACTCTGCCAAAGAATATCGCAATGGAGCTCCCATTGCGAGATGAGCGATAAAATTACAAGTCAAGTCGTGGATTTGCGACTCGATTATGATTTAATTGATAAAAGAATTTCTGATCATTTGAAATGGCAGGAATCGAAGGAAGGCAAGAGAGCAGGGTTGCTCAAAATCAATGAAGCCCACAAAGAAATGTTGTTCAATAAGTGGGATGCACAGATTAGAAAGGCGGAACCGACAGCGAAAAAAGCAGCGATAGCGGCGAGCAATGTCATTGATTGTGTCAATGAAAATCTGCATAGGGAAAACCTAATATCAGAAACGTCTCTGGGATTTCTCCCAAAGGCACAGCAATTGCAGACAAGCTGGGGACAGAAAGCTGAAGAAAAGGCAGAGTCAATCAAGGGTTTAACCAAGTTGAATTGGAACACTTACTGGTAGTACTTGGTTAAACCGCATAGTCAATGCATGACTCTAAAATGCCTTACAAATTCTGCCGAAAAGATAGTGCCAGCACTTGCTGATTCTGTTTTCGCAGGACAACTAAAATCAGAGGTCGGCCAACCAACGCTCCTGAAGCCGATGCTGAATGCTTGCGATCTCAGAGAACAGATACATAGATAGTTAATTTCCAGATACAGTTTTAGTTTTATTTTTTATTTATTTTTGCCTTAGATGAGGACGGTCATTTAAACCTCCTCATATATTTTTGTAATAAACTATTTTTAGTATTTAGTTAGTAGTATTTTATCCCCTCTCATGCATTTGGAGAGGGGTCCTGAAATTTGTCAAAAACATTTCCTCAGAACATGCACTTCTCCACCCTCGGAGTAGGTTTTGATGAATGAATGAAATGAGATTTATTAATATCTGTGTTTAATGTCTGTACTCTTAGTAGATATTGAATTAGGAAGAGATAAATCTATATTGTTGAAGCTCATGAGTAGGACTTGTTATCAATGGTACTTTTATCTCTTAATGATTTCTGCTTATGTGTCAAAGTAATATTTTATATTCAGTTGTTTATACATGAAAGCTTGAATGTTTGAGTTATCATTTGGCACTTGTGTATGATGGTGACTATTATGTTTATGCTTTAATGTATCAATGACTTATTATGCAGTACGCTTCTCACAATTGTTTCGGCTAATTTCTTATACGAAACAATTCATTTTTAATGAATTCTTTTCTCGTAGCAATTGAATGACCTTTATTACCAATTGTTGTTAGAAACTATTTTAGATCGCATAAGTGAAAAGCTAAATCCTGGGTTAGTTTTAGAATTAGATGTTTCTGTTCATTAGAATATAATTGCATGTTTTAAATTAGACTTAGATTAAAAGCATTTTATTTAGAAATCTTTAGAAAGGGAAACATCAATTCTTATCATCATCACACACGAATTAGGAAACTGGTCCCATTATCCCCAGTCAGACCCACCATCCCAAACGGAAGAGGAGCTGCTTTCAAGGTCCAGACCGAGTGGGTATCGCCCTTGTTGTAGACCCGATTTTCAGGGCTTCAACATATTTGGCACTAGAAGGAGGGCTTGAACCTCCGAACTGTGAATGGCTAGTAAATCTAAATCTAAATACCATTCTGAGAGTAAATCGCCCTCAAAATCTCCCTCGACTTCTCCATCGCATTTTGAGTCTTTAAACCTTAAGCGAGAAGTTGAGAAAACAACAACCACTGCCACAAACCCAAACATTTCAAAGAAATCTACTATCGAACCTCCTGAAGTTGAGTCTTTGATTCATAAACTTCAAGGATTTCCCATATCATTGCAAAAGTTTGAATTATCTCAAGGTAGTGTGACTTCGCAATACAATCCTTCTCATCCTCTTACCAGATTATAGAGTGAAAAGTTTGGTATTGAACCAATTGAATTACCTCTGCCTAAAAGGAAAAGAGCAAGGAAGACACCTCAAGGGTCTGATAGTGAGACTCTTTCATCATCATCATCCATTTCATCTTCTCCACTGCGAAGTCAACCATCCACCCCTCCACTACAAGTTGTTGTCCATCAGAGTATTAGAACTTCAACATCTGCTTCTCAACCATCGGGAACTGTAATATCCTCTTCTTCCCAACCACAAGGAACTTTGTCTACGCTTTCCTCTGTTAGTAGTTCAACGATGGCTCAAAACCCATGGAGCAATATAGGGGCATTCTCAATGCCTGCACCCTTGAGTCAATTACTGGCCCATCCTGAAAAATGGATGCCCGAGTTTAACCCTAAAGCAGGCATGCTAGCAGAGGAAAACATAAACAACTTTATGTTGTTAATAAATTTAAATGGAGTTACAAATGAAGACGTTGTTGTTAGAATTTTTCCTTATACTTTACAAGCAGCAGCCAGATCCTGGTATTTTTCATTACCATCAGGGTCCATTACTAGTTGGGACATTTCCAAGAGAAATTCTTGACAAAGTTCGGCGATGATAGGTCTACGGCAACATTGATAAACAATCTAACGAATCTTAAGACTGAGTCGAGAGAACTGATCAAAGATTTTAACTCACGTTTCAACAAACTTTTGAATAAAATTCTGACCGCTTCCAAGCCTAGCAAAGAAGTTCGAAGCAAATGGTACATATCTGCTCTACCATTGAACATAGCAATCTTTGTTGATAAGGCTGCCAAGACAACATTGGCCGAAAACATGAAGGAAACGATAGTGGTAGAAAAATGTATCTTAGCTTTAGAAAAGAAAAACGCTGTCGATGAAAGAAAATCTAAGAAGGTTACTTTTAGAGATGATCCTAAGAAAAAGAGATCAAAAGACCCATTTGATTTAGAAGGATTGCAGAAAGTCCTAAAAACCATGTCTAACAAAATGGTTGACATTAAAAGACAAGTAGCAGAGACTTCTTCTAAGAAACCCTACAAGCCTTATAGAAAAAATCCTTCAATTGATTCAAAGCCTCCTAATGCTATAACAAATGTAGAATCTGAAGGAGAAGAAGGGGAAGTTTCTAACGAAGAACCTACTGATGAAGATGAAGTTGTAGAGTTACAAGGAATGTGGGACTTCATTCTTCTAGATGATGAAGATCAAGAGGCATCACCAGTCAGTACCAAAAGTATAAATCAACTTGATCCTCCACAACCTAGTTCTAAATAGAAAAGCGCAAGCTTGGCATCCAAGGATAAAGTCACAGGTAAGAAATCATCACCAAAAGCGACTCAAACAAGCCCAGTCCAATCCGATTCATTAACTCCATCTAAAACACTGATTGTCTCTGATGAGATGGAGTATAATATCGTTGAAGACATGAAGAAGACTAGGGCTAACATTACTTTTCATGAACTAAGCAAATTGAAACATCAACGGAAGCTAATTTTGAAAGAGTTACATGCAATACCCGTTGCACCTTTGCCTGCTGCTGTAATCTTGCAAGCTTCTCATGAGATGGGAAGACCTCCAACTAATATGGCAAATAAAGTTGATCCAAATGATATTGATTTAACTGGAGGTAGGTCAAAATCCCATACTCCCCCATTCCTTCTTACTTATGAAATTTTCAATAAAAATTTGCATAATTGTTTGGTAGATTTAGGTGCTTCATCTAATATTTTTCCTAAAACAATATGTGCAAAGCTAAACGTTCAACCTCAAAAATATGTAGTACGCATAGTTCAGCTAGACCGATCGCAGGTTGAAGTAATTGGTGAACTAAATCAAGTTACCATAAGGTTGTCATCTAATCCAAAGGTATGTCAAGTTATTGATATTTTAGTTGCAGACATTCCTGAATTTTATGGTTTAATTCCTAATAGGGATTGGTCTGAAAAGCTTCATGGATACTTTGCGACCGACTGGTCACACATGTGGCTCCCTTACAATGGTAAACCAAATCAGATAAAGGTTGAGTGAGAAAGACACCAAAAATACATAGTGACAGAAATGGAACGAGAAAATGAACCTGTAGCATACAACAACAATATAATTGGCAACTATTCTGTTGACTCTTTCTTAGGAAATTTTAATGCTCATAGTTCGCCTTATTTAGAACATTCTGTTTTGTCTCAAGTAGAAAACTTTTCTCAAACAAATAATTCTAAATGCGTTAATTTTGTAGATAGTCCTGTAAATAACTCTTTATTTTGGAAATTATTTTTTTGATGGATCTAAGTCTAACGATGGAGAAGGAGCAGGATGTGTATTAGTTAGTCCAGAAGGGAATAAAACCATGCTAACCTGTAGACTTGAGTTTGATTGTACAAACAACACTGTAGAATACGAAGCTCTAGTACAAGGTCTGTACAAGGCAATCGGACTAGACATCAAGTATCTACAAGTCTTTGGAGACTCTGAGATTGTTATTAAATAGGTATGAAATACTATACATTGTCTATCAGGTCATTTAAAGCATTATCAATCTTTAGTACAAGATCTGACTGAACATTTTATAGCATTCAATATTTCATCCATTCCCAGACTCCAAAATGCTAATGCTGACCTCCTAGCTAATGTAGCTTCCAAGCTCATTCCCTCATAAGACTATAGCCCAGACAGATTCTCAATCGAATTGATCTTTAGGCCTTCCATCCCTGATAATATTACCAACCAGAGAATTTTTAACAATGACCCTGATATTGTAAGTTTCCTAACATCAGAAGGATCTTACACTAATCAGATAATTGATGAGGACCAACATGACAAGCAGTTACAACAAGAGAGCACTAATAATGCCATACAAAATCTGTGGTCAAGTTGGAAGACTTATATGATTTGGAAGATAGATTTAAAAGGTCTACCAATTCAAAACTTCATAGTTCAACTCTGAACTATGAATTAGTAAATCTAGGAATGGATACCAAGCCATAGAATATCAACCTAGGTCTTGGCCTAGCACCAGAAGAAAAATTAGCCTTTGTTCGACTCTTGAAACAACATAAAAGTGTCTTTGCCTGAAATTACGATGATCTTAAGACTTACGACACTTCGATCATTCAGCATACTATCCCAATAATAGCTGATGAAAAACCTGTCCAGTAAAAGCTGAGGAAGATCCATCCTAATCTGGAAAGTCAGATTAAATCTAAACTTAATAAATTATTGAAAGCCAAAATTATTTTTCCTGTTCAACATTCTAGATGGGTTTCCAATTTGGTTCCAGTCAGAAAGAAAAACGGAGATATTAGAATTTGTATTGACTTTCGAAATGTTAACAAAGCCTGCCAAAAGGATAATTTTTCCCTACCTCATATGGAACAAATATTGCAAGCGGTTGCAGGATCATAATTAATGTCCATTTTAGATGGTTTCTCCAGCTACAACAAGGTTTTGGTCCATCCTAACGATCAGCGAAAAACCACATTCAAAACCAAATGGGTTACTTATGCATATCAAAAGATGCCTTTTGGGCTGATTAACGTTGGTGCCACATTTCAAAGGGCCATGGATATCGCATTTAAAGGATTAGTAAACAAATCAGTGGTGATTGACTTGGATGACATAACAGTATATTCTAAGAAACGTGGTAATCACCTCAGAGACTTAAAGCAGATCTTTCAACGCTGTCAAAGGTATGGGATTTCACTTAATCAAAAAAAGTAATTTTTTGCATTAAGTGAAGGAAAACTTCTTGGATTTATAGTGTCAAAATCTGGAATCCATATTGATCCCGATAGAATTAAGGAGATTTCCACAATATCCTTACCACATAATAAGAAAGCAATGCAATCCTTCCTTGGCCAAATTAATTTTGTTAAAAGATTTGTTCCAGACTTCTCAAGAATTGTGTCACCATTACAAGCAATGATCAAGAAAAAGTCGCTCTTCAAATGGGGCCAAGCAGAGTATGAAACGTTCAATCTAATTAAGCAAGCGATTGTTAATGCCCCATCCCTAGCAACTCCAAATTTTTCCAATCCTTTCATTTTGTACACATTTGCCTCTGAGAAGTCATATGCTGCAATACTCACTCAAGCAAATCAAGACAAGGCAGAAGCCCCAATTGCCTTCTTTAGTTCAAATTTGCAAGGGGCTTAATTAAATTATTCTGACATTGAGAAACAAGCTTATGCTATTTTCAAAGCGATCAAACATTTTAGACCCCTTCTTCTTAAAACCCATACAAAAATCATAATACCGTTTCCAATAGTAAGAAATCTCTTAGTATAGAAACATGTGGGTGAAAAAAGAGAAAATTGGGTCCCTGCCCTACAAGAATACGACGCTGAGATCAAGCCAGCAAATAATGTAAAAGGTCAAGGTTTTTGCAAGATGTTGGTTGGAGCATCGCTTATTTCTGAAATACCATCTCCAAATCAAGAGGTACAAATGTATGAGGTAAGCCTAAACGATATTGAATCGAGATATTCTGATATCATATTTTATCTAAAAAATAGACATGCTCCTTCAAATCTGAATTATACAAAGAAAAGAGCCCTGAGATTGAAAGCCAAGCAGTATCAACTCGTAAATGATGTACTTTTTAGGATGAATTATGATTATGTTCTTCTTCGATGTCTTGCAGGAACTCCATGATGGACCAGCAGGTGGACATTATGCGGGAGATGCTACAACACATAAAATTTTGCGTGCAGGATACTATTTGCCTACACTATTTAAAGATGCACATAGCTATGTAAGGAAATGTCAAATTTGTCAAACTGCTGCCAGAAGACAAAAGAAACCATCATTGCCATTGCAACCAGTCAATATCGATCAACCCTTTGATCAATGGGGATTGGATATAATAGGTGAGATCGTTCCTCACTCTTCTAAATAGCATAGGTACATCCTTACAGCTAGAGATTATTTTACTAAATGGGTAGAAGCAGTTCCTCTCAAGACAACTAATGCTGAACATATCGTCAATTTCATAGATCAGTTCATAATCACCAGGTTTGGTTTACCCTCTGCTTTAATGTTTGACAATGCATCATATTTTTCTGGTAATGTTATGACTAAATTTGCACTTAAAAGAGGTTTTAAGCTTAAATATTCTGCCAATTATTACCCACAAGGGAATGGGTTGGCCGAATCAATGAATAAAAACTTAATCAAAATCATTAAGTGAACCATTGATCAGAATCATAAAAATTGGCACAAATCTTTGATGTATGCTCTGTGGGCAGACTGAATAACTCAAAAGGCTTCAATTGGCACTTCTCCCTTTAATTTAGTTTATGGGAAAGAAGTAGTTCTCCCAACTCATCTAGCAATTCCTTCTTTGGCCTTAGTTCAATTTATAGAGGAAACACCATCTTCATCTTTACAACTAAGACAACTGCATATCCTTAAGCTAGAAGAGCAACGAGAACAAGCTAAAATTACACACGCTCATCATGAAGCATTAGTAAAGGCTTCCTTCGATTCAAACATGGTATCTAGGAAGGATTTTCAAATTGGAGATTTAGTATTGAAATGGGATAAGGCTCACGAGGAAAAAGGCAAACATTCTAAATTCCAACGAATGTGGCTTGGACCATTCCAAATTGTTGAAATCATAGGTCCATCGACTTTCATGTTGCAAGATTTAGCAGGGAAAAGAGAATCTTTACTTGTTAATGGGCAGATCCTTAAAAAATACTTTCCATAGAAGATGACCTCTTCTATTTTTGTAAATTATTGTTTATAGCTTTATTTTGATAATAAAACAGGTTGTAAATGGTTACCTTTGGAATTCACGAAAAAGATAGGTGTTTCTTTTAAATTTTGTTTTTTCGCTTGTATAAATAGAACTGATTTGGAAAATCGATCATTATTATTGAAAGATACAGTCAAATGCTACAAGCCTAAAAATTTTACTAGTTTCAGCCTTACGAATTTTGATAAAAACAACCTTAAGTGGGAATTTGTTTTATATCAGTCATGAAAAGCATCAATAACAAAGCAAAGGTTCTATGTAGAAAAGTTGTCTTCAAAAAACTCTATAATTGTCGTCCAGAGCTATTTTAAGGAATCAATGACTTCCTCCCCACCTAGGGAATTACAAGTTTCAAGGAGTAATCAAATGATACACTATAGACTTAAAGAATAAGAGGTCTCATCACGAGCTGACTTATCATGATCGTAGAGATTATAACTTGCCGATATTGCCAAAACTACATATCAAAACAGGGCAATGACTCAAGATTGTTGCAATCAAAAGACAAGGGGTGTCATCATGGGCCATCTTGTTCAGCAAAGTTATAAATCAAGTGAATGGCACTGTCATAATTTGGCTACCAAACCAAGACATTGTTCATTAAGAATTAAAAGAAAACAAAAGCAATAAGTGTGGATCTGGATTTATCTTTGAAAATTGTATATTTCTCCAAGTAGGATACAGGATCATTGTTGGGTAACAGGTAACCCTATTGAGTCTATGAATGCCTGCTGGCAACAGAGGCTCTACCTATGACAAATGAGCACACTTAAAACTAATTTACAGAGAAGTCTTTGTTTTTTTCTTTATAAACTAAGTAGTGGCTGATGTAAATACAATGACTAGTTTTGGGAAGAAGATAATCAGAGTTAGCACGGAAGAAACAAACTACCATTAACAGCTAAAAGCATGATGCATTTATATTTCTATATTAAAGTTTGATTTTCCAAAAAACTTTTCTGTTTTGGAAGTTTTAGAAAATTCAAAAGATAATCAGAGATAACTGGTTCTTCCTAGTGAATTGCCAATTGTTGTGGCCAACAACAACCCCCCTTTTTTATTTAGCATTAGTCATAAAACTAAATAAATGGGGACCCTTCTAAAAAATAAAAAACTAGCACTTATATTTCCCTTTAAATAAAGCACACTATCATAAACTCTGCAAAACCCAAAAACTTAAGTTTTATGATAAGTTTCAAATAAAATCGTTCTCTTAACAATAAAACATCGCATCACAAAAGGTAATGGAGGACATCATATAAGCAAACTTTCGAAATTGCGAAAATGTGATGATGCAAGATCGCACGCCTTAAAGACTCATCGCACATCGCAAATTTCATATGCCGCAAGTACCACCTAATATAAAGCATCCCGATCCTGTGATATGCAATAAAGCATCTCGCAAATCGCATCTCGCGGTCGCATAAGAAATAAATGATTGTTAACAAAAAGGATTAGCAATATTGCGATCTGCGATATTGCGAAGCAAATCGCAAAATCGCTTTATCACAGATCGGCAGGGCTCATTCTTCAATGAAATATTTCTCGTAATCCGATACCGAGTTATGGGCATTAATGTCAACTTAGTGGTTTATTGATGGTCATTTATGAGATAAGATTTAAATCTGATCGAAAGGTTGTTTCACGTAGGGTGATATATTTGATATGATTTCGGAATTAAGAGCTTTCCCGTCACCTTATCTCTTACCATTATTCCTTCTTTACTTGAAAACTTGCAGGAGCGACTATTTGGTCAATTTAGAGTGTTCTAAATTGCTATATTAATTTTCAATCCAGGAGTCGTAAACTATTTAAGTGTGGCGCACTATATGTGCAAGATAACCTATTTCTTACTTTTTGTCGTTTTTGGTTTTTTTTTTTTTTTTGGGTTTATCTTTGTTGATTTCCTAATGTGAGATGGAAATTCTAAAGAAAAGTATGGATATAAATGTTCAAGGCAATGATGTCCTTTAAAATGATTTCCAAAACTTCAAACTTTTCAAAAAGGTTTTAAAACATGCAATGATGAAATTAATTCCTAAAAGAGAATGAAAATGTGCCACTATTCTAATTAAACATTTTAGTGAACTATTGATCATGAAACCATTATCCTTGCTGCTGTCTAAATACAAAAGAAACTGTACTCAAAGAAATCCAAAAATTGCAAGCAAAGTAAAGCTAAAATCAAATTATATCAACTCATATTCTGACCCCTCACCATTAGTCTCGCTATGGCTTTCGGAGGTAATCATAAACAACTTGAGCAATCTGATATCTAATTTGCAGAAAATAAAACTAATATCAAATTACACACTCATACTTCAATCCCTCACCATTAGTCTCGCTATGGCTTTCGGAGGTAACTGATAATGACATAACCAATTCAATAACTAACTTGTAGAAAAATAAACTAATATCAAACTACACACTCATACTTCAATCCCTCACCATTAGTCTCGCTATGGCTTTCGGAGGTAATTGATAATGACATGAGCAATTCAATAACTAACTTGCAGAAAAATAAACTAATATCAAATTACACACTCATACTTCAATCCCTCACCATTAGTCTCGCTATGGCTTTCGGAGGTAACTGATAATGACATGAGTAATTTAACATCTAATCTAACTAATAAAGCCAATGAATAGAACTGAGATAAACAAAATAGTGCTGGAATTAAAAACTAAGAAAAAATAAATCAACAGAAAGACAAGATTGATTCCATGTCATTAGTCATTTTAAAACTATGTGCAAATGCCCAGGCTGCCTACTGTAATCTGGAACAAATACACTGATCAGTTAACAGCAGTATAAAGCATGTAAAATTATGGACAGAAGTAAAACATTAATACCGTAAGAAATGCAATATATACACGTGAATAAATATGGCATAATGAACGTAAGGAAACACAACATGAAACTATACAGCAATAAACAAAACCTCGACGTGTGCAGGGGCCCTCTGCACAACCTCGGGCAGCAGCTATCAACCACGAATTGTGCTTATAAACAGAGTCTTCTCATGTATTCAAAACGCAATCATAAAAACAGTGTCACGACATAGTGGGCTTTCTTAACAGCAAAATTACATTACCAAGACTAACTACTATGCGTATGGAAACGCATTATTTATAGCAAACGTTTACATAACTGATTTACTAAGAACTGCACTGACAGAGGACACGTGAACAACGACGTCCAGGGATCTAGCATCATGGCTGCCATGGTGATTAAATCTATTGAGGGTGGCTATTGGATTCGCCTTATGGAGCAGTCCACTAGTGTTGATATGTCCCCAGAGATCTAGGAACGGCCACGCAAGTCTTCACGTGGTGAAAAACGGAGTTCTGTCACCGTAGGACTCTTCTGTTGACCACCGCTTGACCACCGTTGACTATGGCCTCCTCTGATGAATTCGACTGAGCCAATAGGACTCGGTCCATATCCACGTCATTTCCAACTTGCCCATGTGGCTCGATTTGCCTGAAGACACTTGCAATATAGACTTTAACAAAAAGGTTGCGGAAAGTTGAACTAGTTGCGGAAAGTGACAAGATTCCGCAGCTTATGAGAAAAAATCTAATTCAAACAGCAGACTGAAGACATAGTTAGAAAACCACATTATGTGCTCTTTTAAACTCAATATGCAATGATGTTGACAGCTTAGGAGGTCCAGGTAAATGGAAAAAGGCTAGAAAGGTGTATAGGAAAGATGCAAGTTTGGGGCTCAACATACCCCCACTGTGAAGGTGTTGCATGTCCCCATGCAACCAAAATTTTGATCATCCTCCCTTTAGTCCATGTGCTCTGAAGCTTTTTCGAGTACATCCAGCCCTCTTCTCCTCTTCCTTGGTACTACTACCATCCTGGGCTTCCTCATCAAGCATCTGAATTTGAGGTTGACAAGTGTTGTATTCAACCTCTTGCATTTCTTCTTCAATTTCCTGTTCTTTTTTTGCCACAATCCCAGATGTAACATAATGTTGTCATGAATGATCTTGTCCAATCTGCTTTGCTCCTTTAATGCTTCATTTTCATTTTTAATATGTCTATTTAAAACCTCCAATTCATAGACTTCTTGTTTCAACGATTGGACTAGAGCTTCTTGTGCTGTGTGAGGCTGAGTGGATGACGTGCTTGGACCTGCAGCTGTCTTCTCTAAGGATTCTATATAATCATACATCTCCTACTGATTTGGGCCTACCTCGGGTGTAGCCTTCCTTGGGCTGACCCCAAAATCCTGTTGAGAAGTATTGATTTCAAACTCTGGCTGAAAAGGACTCATGTTAACATCTGGCTGTGAAATGGAAGTATGGTGTGGGCTACGGTCAGGAGAGGTTTCCGGAGGCTTTTATGGGGTTTCCTCCCCCAAATCAATAAAGTGGGGCCCTTTGGTTTTTACTGTCTTTAATTTCCCTTTAAGCCTAGAGCTTCTTCTTACATGTTGTGGACTAGTATCTTCCTCCTTACTCTGTTTTTCCTTTCATTTATTCTTGGCTGTAGTTGCTTGTTCTCGAAGATAAACTAATCTTTCGGACAGTGTTTGGTGGTCTTCTTTTTGAGAAGGCTCTGAAGTTTGATAAACAGCTTCTATGTTTCGTTTCCCTTTTGATTTTCTTTGGTTTCTATCCTTGGTTCTTTCCAGCCTCTCTTCTTGATCAACTTCTTTGGTTTTGCTAATAGGAGGGTCTTGAATTCTTGCACTTGTCTCCTTCCTCCTACTCCTTCTTGCTTTACTGCTCTCAGGTACCTCGGGTGGCTCTTGAAAGTAGTTTCTCACCAAAAACCGTTCCCAGGTGTCCCTATTTTTCTTCAATTGGTCTTCAATTAGAATTTTCACAAGCCCATGATGATACAAATGGGGCTCTATGTCTTCTATATTCTTTTGGACTGTTGTGCACATCTTTTTCAAGCTCAGCAATAAAAAGTAGGGCAGATTGAGGGTTTGGTTTTCTAAAAAGTTCATCAATAACCGGGTATGATACATATACATTGCCCCAAAACGGCCTTCACAAGTAATGAACTTTTGAATAATTAACAATAAGCTGGCCCACTTCTCTTTTAAAGCATGGACGAGAATTCCTCGTTTGAATATAGTAACATCCATACCTGGGTTGTGTAGTATGACTCTCCAAGCCTGCTCGTCAAAGCTCTTGTTCTTGAACCAGCGTTCACCTTCCTGGGGAAGTTTTGTAGCAGCTGCTATGGATGCCTCGGTGACTGTAAACTTGAGGTCCCCAATCTACACCTCCTAGCTGTTAAAAGACCTCGCAAAAGCCTTTGTAATCTCCTTATTGTGGCCCTTAAATTTTTGAATGAAATGTATCCATCTTGCCTTCTTCAGTAAATATTTCACTTACGAGTATCCTTCCAAAAACTTAGGCCCTTCCGGTTCTGCCCTCAACAACAAACCCATCCCTCCTTCTGTTCTTAAAATTTATCTGCGTGAGGAGGGTTTAGCAGAAGTGAGACGGCTGGTTTATAGGAGTAAATGGAGTTGGAGTTTATGGAGAAAACCAGTGACTGTGAGCGAAAAACAGAGGACAAGCAATGGAAGTGAATTAGTGAAATGGGGTGAAGGCTTATGTGAGCAATGTGGAAATGCAGTCGTGATGTCAATAGAACAGTAGGGAGAGTACAGTGCATCCAGCGGAATTTTAAATTGAGTGGTTGCGGAGTAGATGCGAACATGTTTATGAAACGGCTGCGGATTTTGTGCGGCTGAGAAGAGCCGTAGTCAAATTGACTATGTCCTCATGATTACAGGTGGAGTGTTAACATACAACCAACACAAATTAAATCTGAAGGCTAATCATAAGACCGTTTGGAAAATAAATGCATGGTTCGTGGAGGAATGTCGTGGAATGGTTATGGAGGCTATCACGGCAATCATTGCATATAGTGGAGCTCATGGTTTAATAACTATGCAAAAATGTGTTTTGATTGCTATTTGAAAGAAATTTTTACTCATACCTTGGAATTTTTTCCATTTGTTGTCCATTAACCCTTGATCAACTGCTCCTTATTGATGCCTTTAGGTGCTCCATGTCTTCATAATATGTCCTCGGTCATACCTGCATTTGCTTTCATGATTATTGAACTAACATCTTGACTGTCAATTTGAAAAACAGAGTGGTGGCTACGGAAAGTGCTTCTAGCTGCGGAAACTGGCTTCAGCTACGGAAACTGACACAGCAACTAATTGATTGAATGGAGATGGAGAGATGATAACTGACTGAGTGAAAATGGTCATGAAAGAAACTTTTATTGGTGAAATAAAATGAAATGGATGAAATAGAGTGGAATGAGATGAAGTGGAGTATAATGAAAAATGAAATGGAGTGAAATGAAAATGAGGTGAAGTGGAATGAAAATGGGAAAGAAAGAGATTTTTTTTTGGAAAATATAAGGTGTCAGGTGTTCCTGGTTTTCAAGCTTATACAAATTTTTTATTGTTTTTTTTTTTTTTAACAGCAAAGGAACAAAAGCTAGGCTAGTGGAGAAAAAGGATCCTTCTTCACCAACCTTATTGCATAACTATCCTGAAACATTTTGACAAATTCCTCTTTTGAGAGTGGCTTATGGTAGATCTTTAATATGTGGCCATTCACAATAAGAGGAGTTTGAAATTCATCAATGGTTTTGATTCTTACCGCTCCATTGCTAAAGAATTTGTCTATCTCATATGGCCCAAGCCAATGAGTCTGAAATTACCCTTGAAGTCTTTAAACTTGGAATCAAATAGCAATGCCCAGTCTCCTTCTTGAAACTTTTTCTCTTTGATGTATTTATCATGCCACTTAGCTCTTTGATATTGAACTAGATCAGTTCTTAGGATTGCTTCTTGTCTGATCTCATCTAGCTCATTCAACTGCTCCATTCTATGCTTTTGGGCTTCTGATAGATCCATCCCCAACTGAACTGCCATCTTGAAAGTTTTGACTTGAAACTCAATGGGGAGCAGGACTTCTTTCCCATAACTAAGTTCATAGGGAGAATGTCCTATTGTATTCCTCCATGTAGTTTTGTAGGCCCATAAAGCTTCAGGAAGCCTTTCTGCCCAATCTCTTCTATGTAGATGAACAGTTTTGGTGATGATGCCTTCAATAACTTTGTTTGTCGACTCCACTTGGCCATTTGCTTGTGGATGGTAAAGAGTATATTTTCTGTGCTTGATTTTGTATTCTTCCATCAACTTCTCCACCAGGTTAGATGTGAATTGGCTTCCTTGATCTGTCACAATTTCTCTTGGAACACCAAAGCGAGTAAAAATATCCTCATAAAGAAAATTAACAACTGAATTTTCAGTAGCAGAAAGTAATTCTTTGGCTTCTACCCATGTAGTGACATAATCAGTACATACCAATATATACTTCTTTTGTTTAAATGGTGGATTAATAGGTCCAATGAAATCTAAAGCCCATTTTTCAAAGGGTTCGGTGAGTACCTGCGGTTGCAATGGCATTTCATTTAAAACGGTCAGTTTCCTTACTCTTTGGCAGCTGTCACACCTTTTGACATATTCTTTTGCATCTTTGAAGAGGGAAGGCCAATGATATCCTAAAGAAACGATTTTATAGGCTTCCCTTTTGTCAGCAAAGTGTCCGCTGCATGGTTCATCATGACATGCCTTGAGGATGTTAGGCATTTCATCTTACCTAACACATCTTCTGATTACAAGATCTAGCCCTGTTTTAAACAATTCGTTAGAAATCCATGAATATTTTGAACTCTCCTGAATAATCTTTCTTCTTTCACTAGGAAATAGATGTGGAGGTAGTTTCCCTGTAACCAAATAGTTAGCAATATCTGCATACCAAAGGGTCTTAGTAGTTACTGCAAATAAATATTCATCAGGAAACTTGTCCTCTATAGGAGAATCTTCTTTAGTATTTTGGATCCTAGACAAGAAATCAGCTACTGTATTTTGTTTCCCTGGTCTATCCAACACAGTAATATTGAATTCTTGTAAAAGTAAGAGCCATCTTGTAACTCTGCCATTAGTAAGAGGTTTGTTCATTAGATATCTAATCGCAGAATGATCAGTATGGATAAAAGTTTCACAGCCCGTTATATAATGTCTAAACTTATTGATTGCATGAACAACAACGAAGAACTCTTTTTCAGTTACAGTATAGTTCAACTCAGTGGGAGTCAAATTTTTTCTGGTATAGTAAATGGCATAAGGAACTAGATCTTTTTGTCCCAACACAGCTCCTAGAGCTATATCTGAAGCATCTGTAGAAATATGGAAAGGAAGTTTCCAATTTGGCCCTCTCAAGATGGGTGCTTCAAATATTCTTTTTTTCAAAGTTTCAAATGCTGATTGACAATCAGGATCCCATTTGAATTCACAGTCTTTTGTGAGCAATTTGAAGAGTGGAGATGCTATTTTAGTGAAGTTCTCTATAAATCTTCTATAGTACCCGATAAATCCCAGAAAACTTCTAACATATTTTTGACAATTTGGAATAGGAAACTTGGAGATGACTTCAACTTTTGATCTATCAACTTAATCCCATCCCCTGAAATGTGATGTCCCAAAACAATATCTTCAGTAAACATCATAAAGCATTTTTCATGACTCAATGAAAGGTTTGTTTCTTTACATCTTATAAGGACTTTTTCCAAATTCTCTAATGCCTCTTCAAATGAATTACCATAAACTGTAAAATCATCAATATAAACCTCTACACAATCATGAATTAGATAAGAAAAGATTCCTAGTACTGCTCTTTGGAATGTTGCAGGTGCATTACATAATCCAAAAGGAAGTACTCGATAAGCAAAAGTTCCCCATGGACAGGTAAATGTGGTCTTATCTTGATCTTCAGGTGCTACCTGAATTTGATTATAGCCACTAAAACCATCCAAGAATGAAAAGTACTTTTTGCCTGCTAAGGTATCTAATACTTGATCGATAAATGGAAAAGGAAAGTGATCCTTCAAAGTTGCTTTATTCAATTCCCTGTAATCAATGCATACTCTCCATTTACCATTCTTTTTAGGTACTATAACCAAAGGAGAAACCCATCGGCTATCTGAAATTGGATAAATGAAGTTTACATTGAGTAGTTTTTGGAGCTCTTCTTTCACTATCTCCCTAAGGTTTCGATTCATCCTTCTTTGAGTTTGTCTGATTGGTCTACTGCTTTCCTCGATGTAGATGTGATGAATGAAAGTCTTAGGGTCAATACCTTTCATATCAGTATATTCCCATGTAAATGCAGTAGAATGTTTTTGCAAGATTTTGGTTAGCTCTCCCTGTTGTGGCTTTTCCAAGTTTTTGTTGATATTCAATGTTTTACCTGGAAAAATCTCAATGGCGGAACTACTGAACTCTTCCATAGAGTAAAGAGACATTTGTCTAGATGATAGATACTCAATGTCAGAATCTATCTGAAATTGTGTGTGGTCATATTCTAAAGATGTTTCAAAATTTTCTAATGTGTTCAGAATTTGACTATCTTCACTGATTTCAGAAATGGTAAAGACAGGTTGTATAGTTTCCTCATCATCGACCCATTCATTATCTCCTACTTCTGTAATTTCTTTTGTTGGAGGATACAAATTGAATTTCTTTGTCGAACTACCATCAGAAATGTACATATCTCCAGATCTACAACTAATGAAAGCATCAGTTGTGGCTAGCCAAGGTCATCCTAAAATGAGTGGGTGCCCTCCTAAATTACTCTTGGGAGTCAAAATCATGAAATCTACAGGATATTCCCAAGAATCTAAGGAGACTAAAATATCTTCTAATACACCATCCGGTTTGATAATTGATCGATCTACAAGTTGCAGTAAAGTAGGTGTAAAAAGAAGATTAGGAAGTTTTAGTTGTTCCATAGTCTGTCTACTCATAATGTTGATAGCAGCCCCTAAGTCAATCAAAGTATTTGAAATTTCTACCCCATTTATATGTGTCTTGACAATTGGACTACTGGGATTTACATACTTCTGCATGGTAATTTTTCCCATCATGATATCTGAAATTTTTCCTACCAAGTGGATTCTTCTTATATCTCTTGGTTTCCTTCCTGGTCTTTTGAGACTCAACTCCTTTATAGTTTTTGCTAGAATAGGAATCTCTCTAATGGCTTGTAGCAAGGGAATCTTGATACAGACATTCTTTAATTCATATAGGAAATCATAGTCAGGCAACAAGATTTGTTTTTCCACCCCTTTGTCAATTTGTAATCTTTCAGGGAAAGGAGGTGTGGATGAAGATGCAGGTTGCTCAACTATAGGAGTTGTGGGGGTTGACTCTTTTTCTTTTTCTTTTTGAGTGTTTGGGTTTTGAAGAGATGCTTCAGAACCTTTATTAGCTTTAAGAGAATCTTCCTCAGAAATACTTTGCTTTTGAGCATCTATATAATTTTTTTCTAAGACTCTACCAGATCTGAGTTGTACATCATTGAGAGGAACAATCATATAGGTAGGAAATTGTTGTCCTTCTACCATGTAAGCATTCTGAGGATTTTTATTATTGGGATTTGGCAATGGCTGGGATGGTAGTTGATTTGTCTTTTGTTGGAATGGCAGCAAGAGTTGAGAATTTGGGTTTTGTTGAGAAGGTTGTTGTTGTTGTGGAAATGGTAATGAAAGTTGTGGATTTTGATTTGGAAGTTGTGGAGCTTGTTGATTTTGAAAAGATGGAGGATATTGATAAAATTGAGCAAATCTCCCATAAGGATTTTTCATACCTTGTACCCATGATTGATATGGATTTTGTGGTTGGGACCAAGGTTGTTGCCAAGGATTCCAATTTGGTGGGGGTTGAAAGTTCATAGGGTTATTAAACCCTTGATCTTTTTGCCCCTGCCAAGGTCTCCTTGAAACAAAGCAGAGACTCTATTGAATTTGGATCTTCTTGCAAGACAGCTTTGAGCCCAGGAATTGAAGGACAATCCTTGGTCTCATGGCTTTCTGAGCAAATCGTACATGTTTCTACAACTTTTGCATCCAAGGGACATTCCCTTAGAGCATGTTTCTTCCTACATTTTGGACAAAAGATGGCCAAAGCTTCAGCTTCTGCTTTCTGCTTGTTTTGTATTTTAAGGGTGTCTAGTTGCTCACTAAGGCTCCCTAAAATATCAGTTTTGAACTCATCAAGCATATTGCCAATCTCTGCCCTACTTACTGATCCAGTTGTAGATTTGTTTCCTCTAATAAAAGAAGGATCTCTCAGCCCTTTTCCAGTTTTAGATTTCCCCTTGAGAGATGGACACATAGTTCTGCTATGTCATGAAGTGGAAGTTGAGAAATATCTCCCTTTCCCATCATGTTTAAAATATCTATCCATTCATCTCTAATGGCTTTTAATAGAAGTGCTTTCAAGGTCTCCTCATCTAAGTTACTCATTTTTTCTCTTTTCAAGTTGTAATGAAATCTTTCAAGTAAATCCTCCAGGTTTTCATCTTCTTTGTGCACCATTTTGAATACCTCATCCTTATGGTTGGTGGGCATGCAATAGTCCAGGTATCTATCCAAAAATGTTTGTTTCATATCATTCCAAGTCCTAATAGATTGAGTGACTAATCCCATGAACCATTTCAAAGCAGCTCCCTTCAATGTTGAAGGAAACAATTTGAGTTTTTGAGAGTCTTCCGTATAGTCATAAGTTTGGCACACGACTTCAAACTCAAATAGAAATGTTTCAGGATCCTCACTTCGCAACCCATAAAATTTTGGGAGGACAGATGGTGAGATGTTTTTCATTGTTGTACAAGATTCCTCATCAACTATAGGAAATCCAAACGAGTTATCTCCATCCCTATTTCCCCCATTGTTACCTCTACCTCCTCCATTGTTTCCTCCTCCTCTACCTCTACCTCCACCTCCTAATCCGTTTACTACTTCCTCTGTCATGATAGTTTCCTCAGAGATTTCAGAGTCCTCTGGTTCTTCTATTAATGGCGAATGAGGAGGGATTTCTCCCTCTTCTTCTTCAGGTGATTCTACTTCTTTGATTACAATATGTTCCCCTATAAAAGTGAAGAAAGGTTCTTTTCCTAAGTCAGATTTGGTGGATAGTGTGGGAGAGTCTCCTAATTCAGCTACTGCCCCTTGAATTCCAGGAATCCTAAGGCTAGGAGTGTGAGTTGGAGATGATGGAGGTGTATCTTGTCTATGCCTTGAAGTAGATGGAGTTGTAAAAATCGAACTCTTGGCCCTAGCTATAAACCTTCCCCTATAATCTCTTGCTCTATGCATGTCATTTTTTATTTTTTATCTTTAAGTCGGGCTAATAATTCTCTTTCTAATCTTCCAGATCACTCTAGGTGCAAGAAGAGAGCATACTCAAGAAATTATTGAACCAATAACTCTCTTTTCTGATCCTCCAGATCACACTAGGTGCAAGAGGAGAGCATACTTTGAGAAGTTATCAATTTTTCCCTTCTTTAAATTTTTTCTCTTTTTTTTTAAGAAATTGGCTACCTAGTTACACTTCCCCGGCAACGACACAAAAATGTTTGGTCAATTTAGAGTCTTCTAAATTGCTATATTAATTGTCAATCCGGGAGTCGTAAACTGTTGAAGTGCGGCGCACTATATGTTCAAGATAACCTATTTCTTACTTTTTGTCGTTTTTGGTTTTTATTTTGTTTTTGGGTTTATCTTCGTTGATTTCCTAATGTGAGATGGAAATTCTAAAGACAAGTATGGATATAAATGTTCAAGGCTGTTACACTAAAAAATGTCACCATGACTATTTACAGTTAGTATGGCTCTATCAACAGTCATGCTACCCTCTTAGGCAAGTCTTATACCTCTGCTCTCCATGTCAAACTCCAAAAAAGAGAGAAAGTCTTTCTAAATGTATTTATCTCTGGGGACGCAGGTTCTCTCAACCTTACCTGCGGGTACGCATCCAATGTTCACAAAAGCTGCGTCTTTGGACGCTCTGTATGTAAAGGGGCAGGTGCGTCCCCCTGTAAAGGTTAAAGTGCGCAAGTTTCATCTTTAAAAAGTTACTTGTGGTCATTTCTAGAGCATTCTAGAAGGTTGTTCGACGTGTATTGAGCGCCTCCAGATGGTTCATGCACTCCTACCAAAGAGGAACTTATCCCATCAATAAGGGAGCTATCCCATCCAAAGAGGGGATTATCCCATTGATGGTGGACCTGATTAACTTCCTCTTGAGCACTATAAATACAGGCATTGGGCCAGAAGGAGAGGAGGTTGGAAGCTATACATTTCTAAGGGTAAATGCTGCAGGAATTAGGACTCCCATTTAGAAGCTTGTGAGGAGAGATTTCCATCTTTGCTTGTTCTATTTGGAAGTGGGTGAGCTTTGTCAAAGTAAAGGAGAACTCTTGATGGACCCTGGGAGGGACTTGCACAACACCAAGGCTCAGGTTGTATTTGTTCCTTTTGTTACCTATTAATGCAAATGAGTCCATTCTTCTCAATAACTTGTTATTTATGAGTTGTTTCATTTACTCCTTGGTCTATGTGTTAAATATGTTTTATTCTATGAGATTATCAAGTGCTATTTAATCGTTTGATTGTTAGTGTATGCAGGTTTCAAAGTGAAGGAGGAGCTCATCCGGATCAGCGGAGCTGGACTGCTACAACAGCGTTGGATTACAGGTAGGATCTAAACACTTGATTTCCCATATAGTAAATGCATGTTTAGAGAAGGATTGCTCTTGTTTGTCTTGTTTGTCACTAGAGAGTCTTAGTTTCCTAGGGAGGTTGGTTGTGTCCGCACAATCGACTCTTTCCGCCTGACAAATTGGCGACTCCGCTGGGGACTCCATTGATGTGAAAGTTTTTTCCTTTGTATGAACTTTGCTCTGAGAAAATTGGTTTATTTTTCTGGTTTTTGGCTCTGTGACTTTGTCTTTGGGTGGGTTAGCTTAGGGTTAGATTTATTTTGGTTTTTCTTGAGTTTTCCAGTAGGACGCACCCTCTGAGTATTGCACAGTGCGTCCCTGGACGCACTGTTGCTGTGTGCACAGAGCGGGCCCGCACCTGTTCTAACGGGTCGCCTGCGTCCCCTGCTAAAATTTGAGAAAATTCCATTTTTTGCATTTTTGCTCTTAGATTTTGCTTTTTCTTAGTTTTTACTGCCCATATTCATTAGTCCCTTGTCAAAGATCTTCACCTGAACTTGTTTCGATAGCATTGAGTGTTTTAGTGGATTTCATAGAAGTTTAAGCCCTAGGGTTTGATTTTTGAGTAGGTCTTGTAGTGACTTTGACGGTAGAAGTTGTCAAGCCTTAGATCTCTCTGGTTTTGTCAGCATTCTTAGAAGTCAGACCTGTCATAAAGTCTACCTGTGAGAGCAACTTACCATTGAGTTGTCTCTTTGGCCAAATTTCGAAGTGCTTGTCGATTGAGTCTTGAATTCCATTTTACAAAAAGAACAAAAAGATTTGAGTTTTGTTTTGACTAGGCTTTTGATTCTGCATTAGCTGGTCCTTGATTTGATTTTGATCAAGTAAAACAACCTAGAATCATCTTTGTGAGCTTTTGCCTTGTTAGGTTTGCTTAGAGTAAATTTCTTTTGATTTGCTTGTGAGTCAAGTTTTCATAGATTTTATAGCTTTTGAGATTGATTTTCGTTAAAATAGATTTATATGCTTTATTAAAAAGAGAAAATACAAAAACATCTGCTTTGAAAAGTTTTGTTTCAAGTAGCTTTGAAAAGTTTTGAAAGAAAAAGAGTTTTTCGTGCACGTAAGGAGTGGTCATGTTTGTATGCTTGAAAAGATAAAGATAATTGTTTCTTTGATTGTCTTTACTGAGAAAGTTGTTTTCTATAAAATTTGCATCTCCCAACTCTCTTAGTTAAGAATTTCATTGAAAAAGGAAAGTAGCGTAAATCATCTTAGGTGCATCTTTGTAGTGGTTTGAGTCGAGTCTACACACCATTGGTTTCACTTCCGCTACCTTTTGTCTTTAAGAAAAACCATAAAATTAACGCTTAAAGTAAAATCGACGTAGTAACTTTTATTTACTAGGGCTCTGAAACACCAATTTAGATCAGGCTAGTGTCTTGGAGTAGGTGAGTAATTAACTCTCCAAGACAACAAAACCAAACAAGTAGCTTATCTTGTGATAGAATAAATCCAATTGTCTCATTTGTACTCTGGGAAAGCTCCTCTTAAAGGAGAAGCACGAGCTCGTGTCCGAACCAGTGAGGGGATCAATCCCCCCTCGTTGGGAATGACGCCAGACACGCACGTATTACAAACGGTAAACCTCGGATTAACCATTGTCGAGGAGCCAGGGGTCACTTGTCGGTAAACCTTGGATTATTGTCAAGGAGCCGGCAAGAGGATTGAGCTTGCTACTCTGCCCTTGCGTGCTGTCAGAGTTTAGACTGTTCCCCCAGGTGCATTTGTTGCGGTTGGTAACCTTAGTGACCATTATCTTTAGGATTCTACCGAGGTGACGGTGGAGGGAAGATCTCACTGTACCTGGAGCAGACGTCGGCTAGACTCACTTGGATTTTCTGGGGGGTTTACTTCACTCGAGACGGTTAAAGTGGAGGAACTTGGTCCAGTCTATTCATTAAGCAGGTTGCCGGGGTAACTGTTCCACCCGCCACTTCTGTACTGAATCCAGCGATGTTGGGCTTCATCACCAACTAGCGCTTTCGGTCTGGAAGGCTACTGTTTGTGCTTGGTTTGACACCCTAGATTCTTTAGGCGTATGCTTCAAATTTGTTTGGTTCTTTAGAGACTTTAGGTGGTTTGATTTGAAATTTTATTTTGTTTTCATGTGTAGTAGTTAAAAGTTTTTAGTTGTGGCGGAATTACCGAGACAGTCCCGTAGACTTCGGGGCAAGTCACCTGAAATTGTTACCGGAACAGATTTGTTAAGAAAACTCCGTAGATCGCGGGGTGGATCTCCTGAAGATATTCCGGGTCAGTACGAAGGGTTGAAGGTCCTTGTAACTCCTCCTAGTGGCAGTAGAGTAGGTTCACCTGAAGAAGGAGAATCTTCCTTGGTATTCCATCCAGATTACCAAAGTTTAGAGACAGGTTATAATCCCGAAGCTGTTACAGTTTCTGAGCTTGTTGGTAGTTTTTCGTCTGCTAGTGATACAGGCGAAGAACCTGAAATATCTGAACCTGTTACTCCAACTTCTAGTGTTCCAGATTCACCGAGACTAGAAAGAATTATCACCGAAAATCTTCCTACTGGTTTGATTGCTATCGAAGAACTTGCTCCAGAGGAAGAAATAGGAGTCTCTAACCTTGAAGATCAACTTACTATTGATCTAAGGGAGCGTGAATCTATCTTTTACAGTCCTCCTAGAAGTACTACTTGGTACCTTTCGTTAACCAATTATTTAGACAACTTCGGGCTAGGTTTTTCTACACCTCGTACTCCTTTTCCACCTGGAGGTATTCATACTCCTGTAAATATGTCTGGTCAGTCGTCCGTGTTTACTCAAAGTCCTGAATCTTTCTTACACGGCGGTCCTTCTGTTCCCACTGGGTATCAAGCACTTTCTGGTACCTTTGCGGGGGCATCTCCTCAACCCGTTGATCATGGGTTATTAACTGGAAACAGTGGTAATATACCATTGGGTGTAGGAGACATTTACATGATATCAGGTTCAGTTCCCGTTTCCCAACCTCAAGGTGGCCAATTACCGCCTGGGGGGCAGCCTCAGTTAACGCCTGGGGGGCAACCTCAAGGTACACCATTCGTCTCTGGGGGGCAACCTCAAGGTCATTATGCGCCTATGGCGCAATACATGCCTCAAGGTCAACCCCAGCCTCAATATGTACCCCAGGGTCAACCTCAGTATCAATATCAACCTCAAGGATGGCAACCTCAAGGATGGCAACCCCAAGGGTATCAACCTCAAGGGTACCAACCTCAAGGTCAAGGTCAACCCCAGTATCCGTATTTACCTCAAGGTTATCAACCTCAAGGTCAATACTCGAGTCAAGGTTATCAACCGCCTCAAGGTCAATCATATGTTCCAAGTATGGGAACTGCACCTTACAATTATCAATCCTATCCTCAATCCGGTTATGGATCTCAGTATCCTCAACCTGTTACGGGTCAATACCCTGGAATGTTAGTATGGGATCCATCACAGGGTCAACAGGTGTTGCAGCCAAGTATGCAGTTGGTACCTCAAGCTGGACAACCCGTGGTTTCTGGTCCACCCCAGCAACCGCAACCTGTCCAGTCAAATGTTCAAACTTCTGTAACTTCGGTAGTTACTCAGCCGCCAATCGCACCTAGTACTCCATCTCAAACGGCTGCCGCAACTACCGCCACATCTACCATACTTACTTCTGGAGTATCGACGGCTCCGGTTTCTACTGTCTCTGTAACCACTCCTCAGACATCTTTACCGTTGTCTGGATCTACGATTCAAACCACGGTCCAGATGCCTGCAGGTCAGCCTGGTATAAGTACGGTTGTCACTACTCAACCTCAATTTGTTCAACCACCGTACCAGGGACAGTACCAACCTGGGCAAGCTGTCCAACAACCGGTTTACCAGTATCAACCGTATCCTGGGTACACTTATCAACAACCTCAACAACCCCAGTACGGTCCGGTTAATCCTGGTTTTCCAGGAGGATATAATATCCCAAATGCGACTCCTGTTCCTAGTTATCCTGGATATCCTCCTCCTGGGGCTGGTCTTGTGACCCAGAGTTTTAGAGATCCTAACCGGCAGTTACCGTTTATCGCAACTTTGGATTTACCAGACTTGACGCGCCTAACGAACGATCCAATTCAATATCTTCAGTTCTGGCCGCCAATGCCAAATAAGTTGCCCAGTGATATACCCAAGTTCGAAGGTAAGTCTGGAGAGGATCCGTCCAATCATGTGATGACTTACCACCTCTGGTGTGCTTCAAATTCTATCTCGGATGATTCGATCCGCTTACGTCTTTTTCAGCGTACACTCATTGGTCTCGCGGCCAAGTGGTACATTGAGTTACCACGGGCCTCTTTTTACAATTTTAGCCAGTTAGCTACCTCGTTCTTAACTCACTTTCAGTTGCCGGTCAGATACGATAACGGCACGGAGTTATTAACTTCACTAAAACAATCAACGTCCACGTATATTTCTGATCACATTCATGAGTGGAGACGTCGAAGAAGACTAGTGAAAGTTTTTATCCCGGACCAAATCTTAGCTGAATGGTTTGTTAAATCATTATTACCGAAGATTACTGAAGATGTAGCTAAGGCCGGAGTAGTTACTGAGGAGCAAGTCATTGCTTAGGCGCAATACCTTGACTTAGTTTACACTCAGTCGGGTACGTTACACGAGAAGATTCTGGATCTTCCAAAGTCGAATCAAATCGTTGCTGCTCCTTCGGGATCTCATGCCGCTGATGGTATGATTGGTATCGTGAATACAAAGAGCAAGAAGAAGTCTTCCAAGGCTTCAACTACTCCTATTATCACTTTGCCTGATTCCCCGACAGGAGAGTCTTCTCCTGAACTTACCGCCGATATTCACGCTGTAGAGACATCTACGGCCAAATCAAAAAACGGTGGAAAGAAGAAAGGAAAGAAGAAGGCTAAAGCAGACAAGGCTCCGAAGGAGAAAACGGAAAAGTCGGAAACCAATGACGAAAAGCGAAAACCTCGATATCCTTGTCTTATTTGTGAAGAGGATCATTTTACGAGAGATTTCCCTCATCGGGCCGAGGTTGTGAAAATAGTCAAAGGTTCTCCCACTCCTGCTGTGTTAAAAAATCCATTTCCGAAGCAGGAAAATAAGATGATAGGTTCTTCCTCGAATGCCAGTGAAGAACCCATTTTGATGATGTCTCATGTGAGGATTGCGACTCGATCACAAGATTATGGTAGTAAGAATCCTGTTGATGGTAAGGAAGCAGAATCTTCTCACTCTAACCCATCAACCTCAGCTCCTGGTTCCGATCCACTACAGATCGAAAAACCTAACCCGGAGTTAGTAATTAAACCGCCCGCCAAGGGTGTACTTCGAAGGTCTGCTTTCAATCCACATGCGAGAGCAGCCCAGAATTACAACATTGTTGAGGACTTAGCTGTTTCACCCTCAGCAATGTCGGCGTTAGAAGTGTTGCAATCATGCCCAGCACAACGAAAATTACTTTTGTCGGCTATCGGAGCTGTTGATGTTCAGGATCCGAATCTAATAATCTTCGATCTAGAAAATAGTACACCACGTCTCCCCCATCAAATGGCTTTCCAAATCCCAGTGATAGTAAAAAACAGGCCTATTCATCGGACTGTGATTGATGAGGGAGCCTCTACGTGTATTATGTCGATTCAATGTTGGAGATCTCTTGGTTCTCCTTCGTTGAACCAATCCCCCACCATCCTTAAGGCCTTTGATGGCCGTGGGTTCCGTCCGTTTGGTATTCTACAGGAATTGCCTATAGGGGTAGAAGGTAAAACCGTTAGTCTGGATGTGGAAGTGGTTGATGCCCCTCTAGACTACAACCTTCTTTTGGGTCGAAGTTGGTCATATGCTATGACAGCGGTCGTTTCATCGGTCTTCAGAATAATTAAGTTTCCACATAACGGTAAGATCGTGACTATTGATCAGCTGACATACTTTTCATCCGACCCAGCCTCTTCAGAGAGTATCCAGCATGTCGGTAAGACGACAATCCCTTATAGGGACGTTGGCGTAGGTTTAGTTAAAGATTCCGGTTTACTGGGAACTTTTCCTTTCCCTCCAATCAACGCAGACCCTTCATTTGCATCAATTCATATGATTACATCAGAAAACATTATTTATGATGATCCTTGGATTGTCCCATCTGAATCTGAGATAGACTCATTCGGTGATGCTATGCCTTTGAGTCCATATGAAATTGCTTATGAAGCTGTCATGTCTTTTACCGACTCGCGTTCAACCCAAATCGACCAAATGAATGTGGTCAGTGAAGAATCACTTTTCACCTCAACCTTAGAACGGATAGAGTTTCCCGAAGTCGTGTCATCTGACGAACAACTTCGCGAAATCCTAAGTGTAGACGATCTACCATGGGAAGATCTCCATCACAGATCTTCGTTTTTACCTAAGGATGATGCATTTGAAAATGATTTTTCATCTATTTTTACCGTTGAATATGTCAAAGACGCTCAGGATCCAACGAAACATTCTGATTCAGAGTTGAATTTAGGGAATATTTCTCGCACTATTCCCATTGATATTTCAGTGAAGCCCGGAATTGAGGAGAACATTCATATAGGTGCCGCATGTACAGAAGATGAAATCCAAACTTACAAGGCCCTATTCCAAGAATTCCGCAACGTGTTTGCCTGGTCTTACGAGGAAATGTCGGGAATCGATCCTGCCATTGTTGTTCATGAAATAAAGACCTACCCGGATGCTAAACCCGTCCGGCAACGGTTGCGTCAGATTCACCCTCGAAAAGCGGCTGCGATTAAAGCAGAAGTCGAAAAGCTGTTGAAATCAGGTTTCATTTATCCGATCCCGTTAACGGATTGGGTATCGAATATTGTTCCGGTCAACAAGAAACAAGGAACAATAAGAATCTGTATCGACTATAGGGATATAAATCGAGCTTGTCCAAAAGACAACTATCCTACGCCTTATATCGATCAAATTATTGATGATTGTGCCGGAAGTGAAATGTTTTCCTTTATGGATGGTTTTTCGGGCTATAATCAAATCAATATTCTACCTGCCGACCAACCAAAAACGGCCTTCATTTGTCCATGGGGGACATTTGCTTATTGCAAATTACCTTTTGGGCTTAAGAATGCCGGGGCCACTTTTCAACGGGCGATGTCTTACGCATTTCATGACATCAAGCACATTGTGCAACCGTATCTCGATGATTTTCCTGCTCATTCTTTACGTCGAGCTGATCACCTTGTCCACTTACGAGCAATCTTTATGAGGTGTAGGCATTATCGAATTCGGTTGAATCCCCACAAGTGTGTTTTCTGTATAGAAACAGGTCGATTGCTGGGATTTGTTGTTTCAAAAGCTGGCATTCGCGTCGATCCCTCGAAGGTCAAAGCTATCATCAAATTGCCTCCTCCTTCGAGTTTGCGCCAACTCCAAAGTTTGCAAGGGAAAGCGAACTTTTTACGCCGATTCATCCCAAACTACGCCGAGGTCACTAAAGGTTTTACACGGTTGTTGAAACAGAACGCTCAATTCTTTTGGGACGAGATTGCCCAACAATCTTTTGATGCACTTAAACACGCGTTGACCCATGCACCGTTGTTGCATCCTCCCAACTACAACCAGGACTACTTCTTATACCTCGCAGCTTCGCATTCCACCATTGGAATGGTGTTAGTTCAAGAAGATGAATTCGGAGCGGAACATGTGATATATTATCTTAGTAGGACCTTAAATCCCACTGAGCTAAAATATTCGCATGTGGAGAAATTGGCCCTGGCAGCCGTTCAAGCTGTCCAACGTTTTCGTCACTACATTCTTCTCCGTAAAACTACAGTTATTTCGGATTGCAACCCTATGATTTACATTTTGACAAAACAATTGCTAGGGGGCAAGTACTCTAAATGGATCGTTATCCTGCAAGAGTTCGACTTGGAGTTCGAGAAGTCCAAGTCTAAGAAATCCTTAGTTTTTGCGGAATTGATGTGTGATTTCCCGTGTGCTGACACAGAAACTGTGGCAGAGGAGTCCATTGCGGACGAATCTTTGTTTCTTATCAGTACTGCAGATCCGTGGTACGGAGATATAATCATCTATCTCCAAACCCAAACCTTTCGGCCTGAAGCTTCCAAGGCGGAATGTCGCAAAATTCGGTTTCAATCCCAGCAATACAAAATTATTGGAGATACACTTTATCGCCGGGGGGCAGACTTAGTTTTTCGACGTTGTTTAACTCACGAAGAGGCTGAGAGGGTTTTGAATGATTGTCACTCTGGAGCATGTGGCGGTCATATGTCTGGGTATGACACAGCTCAGAAGGTGTTGCGCGCTGGCTATTTCTGGCCGTCTATGTTTAAAGATTGTATCATTGCAGTCCGGAAATGCCACAACTGTCAAGTGTTTGATCGCAAGATGCGCGCACCACCTGCTCCTCTCCACCCTATAATTGCCGTTGGTCCATTCGCCAAATGGGGTATCGACTTTATTACTTGTAACCCTCACTCGGCCGGGGGGCATGCGTATATCATCCTCGCGGTTGATTATTTTACTAAATGGGCCGAGGCGATGCCTACATTCGACGCAAGCGGCAAAACAGCTGCAGTTTTCGTATTCAATCATATTATAACTAGGTTTGGTGTCCCACAAGCAATCATTACTGACCATGGGAGCCATTTTCGAAACATCATGATGACTGAGCTTACAAGCCAGCTTGGTTTGCGCCACGATAGCTCTACTCCTTATTATCCGCAAGCCAACGGTTTGGTTGAGTCTATCAACAAAGTTCTAGTTATCATGATCCGACGAACCATTGGTATTCATCAGTCGAATTGGCACAACATGTTATTTTCAGCGCTATGGGCATACCGAACCTCAGTGAAAACTTCAACAGGGTTCACTCCTTTCCAGCTAGTTTATGGCTTGGAAGTTGTGTTACCCATTGAATGCGAAATCCCATCACTTCAAATGGCTGTCGAATTACTTCCAGCTACTTCCGAAGAGGAGAAACATTTATTGTACTTAGCTAAATTAGATGAGACTCGACGTGACGCTGCATTGGCAATCGAGACTCACGCGAAGCGAATGAAAGCTCAGTATGATAGAAATGTGACCCCTCGAAGTTTTTCGGAGGGAGACCTAGTGCTATTATATGATCAAGCTAACGATAAGCTAGGTGCTGGAAAATTCGTTCCTATGTGGCATGGACCCTACATTGTAAAGCGAAAGCTAGCAAAAGGGGCTTATGAGCTGGTAGATTTTGATGGGGACTCTTTGGGTAAACCCAGAAATGGACTTTACCTAAAGAGGTATTATGCTTAAATGGTGGGTATGGAGAATTTTTAGTTAGGTTAGGTTTTCTTTCTAGCTAGTATGTTTGTTAGTTAGTTAGTGTGCTTAGCTTAGAGAGTGTGTTTTTCGTCGTTATTCTGGCTTATCTTGGTTTTACTCTTGATATTGCAGATGTCGACGCCTCTCCAAACATACATTGGATTTGCTGATGGTGCTTGTCGTAGTACACGGAATATCTCTTCCGCAGCTTGGGTTATCTATTCACCCTCTGACGAGTTAGTTTCTATGCATGGGGTAAGCCTCGGTCAAACAACGAACAACATTGCAGAATACAGTGCAGTGATTGAATTATTATCCGAATCTATTTCATTTGGAATTCGACGTTTGATAGTGAGGTTAGATTCTGAACTTGTTGTATTACAGCTTAATAGAGTTTATGCCATTAGAAATCCTGTGTTATTAAGGTTGTTTTTGAGAGTGCGTCTCTTGGAACGTGAATTTGATTACATTGAATATCAACATATTCCAAGGTCTTTAAATACATTAGCAGATGCCATTGCTTCTCGAATGTTGGACAGACATTTACGATAATCACGCAAGTAAATTTAAAAACATTTCATCACATATGTTAAACAAGATAAGCCAGTAATAGTGATATATATATACATAGGAGTGTGTCAAAAAATATACATCGTCTTCGATCATAGGTTGAAAAACACCTTATGATCGGCAAAAATGATAAAGTACAAAAAGTCAAAAATGTCACATGTGTCTACAAAGTGACTAGCCAATCACTGGTGGTGCTCCCTATACGACACCACTGCACGGGCTACCTTACACAAAAATCTCCTAAACGGTCCAGGGACTGCGACTACATAGCGCTGAAGTCTGATAGGAATATCATCTATGGTAGTCTCAGGCATATCCGCCGTCAGACGCTCTAGATCCTGCTCCAACTCAGCTAGTGACTCTGCAGCCGCGTCCTGTGGGGCCGGTACCGGTGCAACTGGATGTCTCCTCTCAAAAGGCCGGAGGTTGGCTGGGCGCTGTGGACCAACATCTGCATTTTGAAAATTTTTACTGTCAGTTTTGAGACGATATATATAAAAAACAAAAAAATACATAATTTGAAAACTTGTGAAAAATAAAGTACCTCTGTCATCCCATTGTTCTCCCTGTGGAAGAACCATGTCCGGATCACCTCGAAAATCTACTCCGGCATACGGAAAGTCCTGGATCGAAAAAACCTGGTCCTCTAACCAGTGAAAATAACTATCAGAGAATCGAACAATCGCCGCGCCCTCGTCAGGATGCCGGGCCATCATCGCAACCCATCGTACCAGCTTTGGCTCCCGAGGACCCAAGATATCAACAGTGAGTTGCTGAGGGATCAGCATCGGAACTCTCTCTAAGGCAAAGCTCACGACTAGAGGCCCATATCCAAAGGTCTTCAGTCGTCCGTTCTTTGCCCTAGTCAGTTGGCTCTTCATGTTAGCCGACACAGCATCACACCAGTTGAAAATGGTGCCTTGGTAACAGTCAATCGCCATTCGCATTTGGGACCCAGAGGCAATATGTAAAGCGGCTGCACCGCAAATTCTGGTAACCGTGAAAGCTATAACTTTGAGTTCACGCAGAGAGATGTGTTTGATTTCCACGCCTTTCGCATGGTGTGCATTGGGTGTGCACCAATCTGCCCGGAGACTAGCAAGGGATTGGCCACCCGGCCTAGTCCCGGCTAGATTGAGTTGCTTGCCTCTATTTGGCAAGCCAGTGAGAAAGTATACATCAGAGGGCTCTATCTCGAGCTGATGCCCTCCGATGTAAAAGCATTGCTCTTGAACGTTCCATCTCTCAACCAGCCATTCTAAGAACCTCACCTGAGCCCTCATGCCAGGTATGGCCCAGTATTTATATAACCCGCATGCTTTTAGGGCATCAATGGAAGGTTGATGTTCAATTGCAGCTAAATCAACGTCTTCGTGCTCTCTTTCTCTCCAATCCAACATGGTGAGTGCCCTACACACCAAGAAACAATGATTAGAATTGATTTGGGGAAATTTGAATGGTTATTTGTGGAGATTGGGGTTTCAAATTCCGCCTTTCACGGGGGACGCACCCCGCGTTTAGAACACAGGGCGTCGGGACGCAGCTGGCCTGAAGGTGGGCTGCGTCCCCCGACCTTTTTCCTGTGTAGGAAAAAGTCGGGGGATGCAGGTCACCCGAAGGGCACCTGCGTCCACCGCAGAGCGCATTTTGAAACCCAAAACCCCCCAAAAATCAAAACTAAAACCTAAAACACAATTTTAATCAAATGAAATTGAAGAGTAGGATGTTGTAAAATACCTGGAAGAGACTTCGTTCGATTCTGACGGTCGGATTTTCCGCAGCGACCACGGGAAGTTTCTTGCCAAAAGCCCTTTTTTCAACCTCAACAGTAAAATGGTAAAAATGACATGGTAAAAAGTCTTTTTATAGGTTTTTTGGATGAATTTGTTCATTTTTCACCATGGAAGGATGTTTTTCGATGTATTTTTGCCTATCTTAAACAGGTATGAGTAATGTGTCGTTTTTGTGCAGGACAAAGGGATTTAGAGGGAAAATTGTCATTTTTCACGAACCAAAATATCAGAGTCATCTTTTAAGCCCTTTTCTGACTCCTAAAAAATGAAAAGATTGCCGAGCATTTCTTTTACACTTGCTAAAACGGAATTAAAAGACGGTCCCCTTATAGCTCTTTTCTGACCGTAAAATCAGGAAAAGATTGCCGGGTTTTTGTCGTTTCAAACTCGATACGGAAATAAAACGACGTGTCCTTGATCGCTTTTTACTTTTCAGGTCAGTGGCACTAATTATGAAAGTACTCCTTGGTCGCAAGATCAAGCGGTTCCCCCAGGTATTATTTTATACTTTTTCGGGCTTGAGGGACACAAATTTACGAAAAAGTTCAACTTGGAGTCTTCTTAAGTTTTTCAGACTCTCTAAAATTGAAAAACGCCGAGTTTCTCCTATACTGGGCTCGTTAAACATTTCACAGTAAAGAACCTGTTCAATTACAAACAGGAACGAACCACTCCTTCCTAGGGTTCGAATCAAAAACTAGGTTGGACTCATCCGAAGGATGAGCTTATAATCAAGCATTTGTTATCCTCCTCAAGCTTGTTAAAATAAAGAGGTACTTGCCAGAAATGGTGGGGGAAAAGAGAGAAGAATGAGCCTATTTGTTACCTTTTGTCTCAGAAGAAACTTTATTACCACTCTTGAACACGACACTTTTCATTCACCTGGGTTGGGAAATCTTTTACCTCACAGTTGATCCAACCACTTTGAAAGTCTTCAGCCGGGTTCCAGGGATTTACTTTGAGTCGTTTATCACCAAGCCATCTGTTGTGTCGTTATGTGTTCAAGAGGTCTGCAAGCAAAACTTTCATCTGCAAAATACTTGTCATCCATTTGACCATCCCTGAGTCAGTCCTTACAGCAACATTTCTTCAACTTGAACAATGATTTCGTGTTGCGGGCTTGCCTGCAACGGGTCGCTTTCTATCGACATCAGCATATTATCTAGAGAGATGACTTAGAAATCGTCAGTACCTTGAAGTCTGCATGCATCAATGGCAGGTTTCTCGCCTTTGACGTCAGTTTACATCATTGACTTTCGATCGAAGGATTCCGTGAAATGTTCGACATCAACTCATTCATTCACATCTCATGGATTGTACTGGGTACTTTGAAAACCATTGACATTACTGGTGGTCTCTCTCACGCTTGTTAACAGTTTACATCATCGACTGGTAATCAAGTGGTTTCTACCATGTTCGACATCAACTCATTTATTCGCATGGCTAGAATCGTACCAATTCGGGAAGTAGAAATGAAGACCCTGGATCTAGTTTCCACCATCCAGGCTGCGAGGAGTTTTGTATTCATTATCTAAGTAGACTAATCATAAACAGATGGCTGCGCCCATACTGTGTCTACAAAAGTCTATGATTATGATGTACTGCAAGATCATTCCTATATCAGAGTAGTTAGTCTGTTAGTTAAAGTTTTAATCTGAGTATGGGAATGCCTACCTCAGTGATGATATAATCTTATACATGTATTTTGTGTTGAAAATTGCAGGTTCTGACCAGGCTCTCCACGATATAATCCTTGAAATGATAAAGCGCTTCACCCTTCCTAGATAATACAAAACCCTAATCTATTACAGGCTTCGCACTTTAGGGGGCAATCTGTTACACTAAAAAATGTCACCATGAATATTTACAGTTAGTATGGCTCTATCAACAGTCATGCTACCCTCTTAGGCAAGTCTTATACCTCTGCTCTCCATGTCAAACTCCAAAAAAGAGAGAAAGTCTTTCTAAATGTATTTATCTCTGGGGACGCAGGTTCTCTCAACCTTACCTGCGGGTACGCATCCAATGTTCACAAAAGCTGCGTCTTTGGACGCTCTGTATGTAAAGGGGCAGGTGCGTCCCCCTGTAAAGGTTAAAGTGCGCAAGTTTCATCTTTAAAAAGTTACTTTTGGTCATTTCTAGAGCATTCTAGAAGGTTGTTCGACGTGTATTGAGCGCCTCCAGATGGTTCATGCACTCCTACCAAAGAGGAACTTATCCCATCAATAAGGGAGCTATCCCATCCAAAGAGGGGATTATCCCATTGATGGTGGACCTGATTAACTTCCTCTTGAGCACTATAAATACAGGCATTGGGCCAGAAGGAGAGGAGGTTGGAAGCTATACATTTCTAAGGGTAAATGCTGCAGGAATTAGGACTCCCATTTAGAAGCTTGTGAGGAGAGATTGCCATCTTTGCTTGTTCTATTTGGAAGTGGGTGAGCTTTGTCAAAGTAAAGGAGAACTCTTGATGGACCCTGGGAGGGACTTGCACAACACCAAGGCTCAGGTTGTATTTGTTCCTTTTGTTACCTATTAATGCAAATGAGTCCATTCTTCTCAATAACTTGTTATTTATGAGTTGTTTCATGTACTCCTTGGTCTATGTGTTAAATATGTTTTATTCTATGAGATTATCAAGTGTTATTTAATCGTTTGATTGTTAGTGTATGCAGGTTTCAAAGTGAAGGAGGAGCTCATCCGGATCAGCGAAGCTGGACTGCTACAACAGCGTTGGATTACAGGTAGGATCTAAACACTTGATTTCCCATATAGTAAATGCATGTTTAGAGAAGGATTGCTCTTGTTTGTCACTAGAGAGTCTTAGGCTCCTAGGGAGGTTGGTTGTGTCCGCACAATCGACTCTTTCCGCCTGACAAAGGCAATGATGTCCTTTAAAATGATTTCCAAAACTTCAAACTTTTCAAAAAGGTTTTAAAACATGCAATGATGAAATTAATTCCTAAAAGAGAATGAAAATGTGCCACTATTCTAATTAAACAAACAATGAACTATTGATCATGAAACCATTATCCTTGCTGCTGTCTAAATACAAAAGAAACTGTACTCAAAGAAATCCAAAAATTGCAAGCAAAGTAAAGCTAAAATCAAATTACATCAACTCATATTCTGACCCCTCACCATTAGTCTCGCTATGGCTTTCGGAGGTAATCATAAACAACTTGAGCAATCTGATATCTAATTTGTAGAAAATAAAACTAATATCAAATTACACACTCATACTTCAATCCCTCACCATTAGTCTCACTATGGCTTTCGGAGGTAACTGATAATGACATGAGCAATTCAATAACTAACTTGCAAAAAATAAACTAATATCAAATTACACACTCATACTTCAATCCCTCACCATTAGTCTCGCTATGGCTTTCAGAGGTAATTGATAATGACATGAGCAATTCAATAACTAACTTGCAGAAAAATAAACTAATATCAAATTACACACTCATACTTCAATCCCTCACCATTAGTCTCGTTATGGCTGTCGGAGGTAACTGATAATGACATGAGTAATTTAATATCTAATCTAACTAATAAAGCCAATGAACAGAACTGAAATAAACAAAATAGTGCTGGAATTAAAAACTAAGAAAAAATAAATCAACAGAAAGACAAGATTGATTCCATGTCATTAGTCATTGTAAAACTATGTGCAAATGCCCGGGCTGCCTACTATAATCTGGAAAAAATACACTGATCAGTTAACAGTAGTATAAAGCATGTAAAATTATGGACAGAAGTAAAGCATTAATACCATAAGAAATGCAATATATACACGTGAATAACTATGGCATAATGAACGTAAGGAAACACAGCATGAAACTATACAGCAATAAACAAAACCTCAGCGTGTGCAGGGGCCCTCTGCACAACCTCGGGCAATAGCTATCAACCACGAATTGTGCTTATAAATAGAGTCTTCTCATGTATTCAAAACACAGTCATAAAAACAGTGTCACGGCACAGTGGGCTTTCTTAACAGCAAAATTACATTACCAAGACTAACTACTATGCGTATGGAAACACATTATTTATAGCAAACGTTTACATAACTGATTTCCTAAGAACTGCGCTGACAGAGGACACGTGAAAAACGACGTCCAGGGATCTAGCATCATGGTTGTCGCGGTGATTAAATCTATTGAGGGTGGTTGTTGGATTCGCCTTATGGAGTAGTCCACAGGTGTTGATATGTCCCTAGAGATCTAGGAACGGCCACGCAAGTCTTCACGTGGTGAAAAATGGAGTTCTGTCACTGTAGGACTCTTCTGTTGACCACCACTTGACCACCGTTGACTATGGCCTCCTCTGATGAATTCGATTGAGCCAATAGGACTCGGTCCATGTCCACGTCATTTCCAACTTGCCCATGTGGCTAGATTTGCCTGAAGACACCTGCAATATAGACTTTAACAAAAAGTTGCGGAAAGTTGAACTGGCTACGGAAAGTGACAAGATTCCGCAGCTTATGAGCAAAAATCTAATTCAAACAGCAGACACAAGACATAGTTAGAAAACCACTTTATGTGCTCTTTTAAACTCAATATGCAATGATGTTGACAGCTTAGGAGGTCCAGGTAAATGGAAAAAGGCTAGAAAGGTGTATAGGAAAGATGCAACTTTGGGGCTCAGCAGCAGCAAGCAGAATAATATACACAGCAGTGTGCAGAATGTAATGGGAAAGAAGGGAAAAGCTCTGGTTGCTGAGGAAAAAGAGATGACGCCCTTATTCACAGACACCACCTATACTAGAGATGCCGACATATGCACTTGAGAAGGCCGTCTGGCCGCAATTTCTTGTGGCCTTTGGGGCCTTTTCACTATTTGATTTAGGTCATGCATTCAAAGAAGTAGATAATATGTTGAGTCTACGACTGTTCAAATTTCCAGGGAGACAATTCGATCCTAATGATGTCATAAAGAATTTTACTACAGCTGTGAAGATAAAGGTATTTTCTAAAGAAGATGATCTCTTTGATGACATCTTCCTGTACAAAAGCACACAGAAAGACATTTTGCATATGGCTCAAATTCAATTCCCCCTAGTGGAATTCCAAGAATTCAAACTGTACAGAGAAAGGAGATTAGCAAACATCCCCTTGGATAAGTTGCGCTTTGAACCAATAAGGGAGCCAACTCCAAAAATTAGTTTAAGTGGAAGCTTGAGTACAGACAAGTCCAGGTCTAAGTCTGGGAAGGAATCACCAGAACACTCTAAACGGTCTGAGAGCGACCATAATAAAAGTGAAGGGTCAGTTAGAGATACTACCCAATCTAAAGAGCACCGAGAGCAATAGGTTTTGACGACACCACAAGTGAAGGTTCCCGCTCCTCTCATCCAGCCACCAAAGCCAATGAGAACTGAGCTGGATAAAAAGTGGGAAACATTTAATGAATTGATTAATACTAAGGAGCAGAACACGAAGACACCTAAGAGTACAGTGTAGACAATGACAAATACGGTCATTGAAATAGTCAGCAATGCTCCATAAACGAAACGTATTTCATAACCCCATCATCTGAAATCATGCTGAATATAAAGGAGATTTCTCCTCTAGATTTATTTTATAGTCTGCAGCACAAGGCAGTGGTAAGAAGAAAAAGAAAGAAACGAAAATTAGACAGCGTGCTCTCACCTGAGGCAGAGCAGCTAGATGTCCTTTCGCGAGACCCTACCACTGACCCTACTGAAAATTTGACTAAGTTATCCCAAATTGCAGGAGCCTATGCTTTTGCTACCATCGATAAAGTGACCGAGGTACAGTTATTACTTAAGGATAAAGAGGAACAAATCCTAGTTTTGCAGCAACAGCTACAGCAGGCCAGTGCCAACCGAGAAGCAGAGGAGAAATTAGAAAGATTACAACAGGACTTTCAACAGATGCAGCTGGGGTATCAGAGCAATTTGGCCGAAAAGGAAAATCGATTACTGGCCATGCTTGAAATGCATAAAGATGACCCCAAAATTACAAAGTTTGTCTCAAAAGCCCTTGCTTTCAACGACCAACTCTTGCAACAGCAAGAGGCACTCTGCCAAAGAATATCGCAATGGAGCTCCCGTTGCGAGATGAGCGATAAAATTACAAGTCAAGTCATGGATTTGTGATAAAAGAATTTCTGATTATTTGAAATGGCAAGAATCAGAGGAAGGCAAGAGAGCAGGGTTGCTCAAAATCAATGAAGCCCACAAGGAAATGTTGTTCAATAAGTGGGATGCACATATTAGAAAGGCAGAACAGACAGTGGATGAAGCAGTGACAGTGGCGAGAAATGTCATTGACTATGTCAATGAAAATCTACATAGAGAAAACCTGATATCAAAAACTGCTCCAGGATTTCTCCCAAAGGCACAGTAACTGCAGACAAGCTGGAGACAAAAAGCTAAATAAAAGGCAAAGTCAATCAAGGGTTTAACCAAGTTGAATTGGAACACTCACTGGCAGTACTTGGCTAAATCACACAATCAATGCATGACTCTAAAATGCCTTACAAATTCTTCCGAAAAGATAGCGCCAGCACTTGCCGATTCTGTTTTCGCAGGACAACTAAAATCGGAGGTCGGCCAACCAATGCTCCTAAAGCTGATGCTGAATGCTTGAGATCTCAGAGAACAGATACATAGATAGTTAATTTCTAGATAGAGTTTTAGTTTTATTTTTTATTTGTTTTGCCTTAGATGAGGACGGTCATTTAAACCTACTCCTATATTTTTGTAATAAACTATTTTTATTATTTAGTTAGTAGTATTTTAACCCCTCTCATGCATTTGGAGATGGGTCCTAAAATTTGTCAAAAACGTTTCCTCAGAACATGCACTTTTGCACCCTCGGAGGAGGTTTTGATGAATGAATGGAACGAGATTTATTGATATTTGTGTTTAATGTCTGCTACTGAAATGAATTTCTGTACTTTTAGTAGATATTGAATTAAGAAGAGATAAATCTATATTGTTGAAGCTCATGAGTAGGACTTGTTATGAATGGTACTTTTATCTCTTAATGATTTCTGCTTATGTGTCAAAGTAATATTTTATATTCAGTTGTTTATATATGAAAGCTTGAATGTTTGAGTTATCATTTGGCACTTTTGTACGGTGGTGACTATTCTGTTTATGCTTTAATGTATGAATGACTTATTATGCGATATGCTTCTCACAATTGTTTTGGCTAATTTCTTATACGAAACAATTCATTTTTAATGAATTCTTTTCTCGTAGCAATTGAATGATCTTTATTACCAATTGTTGTTAGAAACTATTTTAGATCGCATAAGTGAAAAGTTAAATCCCGGGTTAGTTTTAGAATTAGATATTTTTGTTCATTAGAATATAATTGCATGTTTTAAATTAGACTTAGATTAAAAGCATTTTATTTAGAAATCTTTAGAAAGGTAAACATCAATTCTTATCATCATCACACACAAATTAGGAAACTGGTCCCATTATCCCCAGTCGGACCCACCATCCCAAACGGAAAAGGAGTTGATTTCAAGGTCCAGACCAGGTGGGTATCCCCCTTGTTGTAGACCCGATTTTCGGGGCTTCAACAGGACCATAGCAACTTAATGCTTAGAGTTATCATAATTTTAAAAGATAGATTGTAGCTCTCTTTGAGTAGTATACAAACTGATATGTCCTTTGGGATGGTTGATGGTTCATCTCTCATTAAATGAGATTAAATAACCTACAGAAAGACAATAGAGATAGATTGTTTTATATGTTTCTCTTTGTACAAATTTATAGTCTGTGTAAATTGGTCTTCAAGGCCAAGCTCCTTCTCTTATTTTAAACTTGGTTATATTGGGATCCCTATTTTTTCTTGGGCATCGCACAATATTTTTTTGAGGTTAGTGTTTTGGCCTTAGAGCATGACTTAGGTAATTTGGAATTTGGGTTATCGCTCCATTGCCTTAAGAAATTTCCTTTCTTCCCTTTTTCCTTAGCGCGTCATTGAAATCCAAAAATCCAAGGTACAGGGCTGGCAAGGAGTAGCCACTTTTGTCATGACCTACATTTCTCCAGGGTTTGATTCATTCTAAGTGAAGTTCCCATCTTAGGGTGTCATCCCTTATGAAGGCTCGAATTACTCCGGGGTTGGTCTTCAATCCAAAATAATGAATAGATCTAGGGATCTAGGGGTGGTGAGGATGCATACTTTTCGACACTCTGAATGTGATTTAGACCAGATATCGTATTCATTGTTGGAGGGTTGATCCAATGGTGGAAATACAAATCCAATGGTGTAAGGGGTGATTTGATGATGGATACTAGTAGAACTTTTTCACAAGATGACTGAGAAATTAGGCAAAAAATGTTGTTGAATAATCACATGGGGAGTGGTCGATCCAATGATAGAACCTTGCAAAATGGAATCCTACCACTGGGTTGTCGACCACTAGGTCTGCGAAGGAGCCACGTAGATGAATGAGTAAAGGAGTTGATCCAACGAGATGTGGCTCTTGGGTGGACCCCACCAACTCTCATCCATTGGCATTGAACACATCCAACAGTATGAGTAGAGTGGGGGTAGATGAAACCAATCTAGTGTGAAATGCATAAGGGGTGGACCCAACAGGCCTAGATCTAGCTTGACGTGGATCTAGGGACTCCACCATAATGGGCAACCTCATCCTTTGGCTCCTTTACACAACAAAATTTTGTTTAACATGTAGATAACCCGACCCACCATGGTATGGTGCTTGTGGACCCTATGTTAATGAAATGGAAATGTCACTTGGGTCAAGAGGGGGCCACGTGGTGCCCTTGTCATGACATGTCCTCTTTAATAGGAAAAAAATTCTAAAAAACACAACTTCTAATTTGGCACTTGGATTGAGATAAAATTTATATCGCCAGAAATCTCGCGACAAGTTGAATGCAATGGTGGTATCAAAATTAAATTTCACAGACTTTGAAAAATGATGTTGTAATAACCATTTCTTCATAATAGACCTTGGAGATTGAGTCAAACGAATAACACCTCCCATAGCCTATGTCCTCTAGCCTTAAAAATACCCTTCTCTTGCATTAATTCACATTTTTCATTATATTATTCTTAGTAAGAGGAGTAGAAGGTGTTTTTCATAGTATGTGGTTTAATTGGAAGAAAATGGGGCATTTTTTAGACTATCATTATGCAGGGGCTCAATGGAGACAACTAGGAGAGAATCTAGGGGGTTTGTCCACCTCCTTAACTCCTTAAACTCGGCTTGGGATCACCATATCCTCTCTCACCAATTCGACTTCATTGGTAGCCGAGTGACTCCTAGTCAAAGTGAAGATCAAGGAGGATAAGATCCACCATTTTTGAGACCAAGGAGGGAACCATTCCTATTTTCAAGGGAGTTGCTTCAGCTTCCCTTTTGTATAAATAAACTAGAGGAAGATCTCATTAGGATTAAAAGTTTTTGTTCAGCTAGGTGTAGCTATTGAGCTTCAAGAATTGACATTGTTATTTTCAAATTTTATGTGATGTGTTATACTTGCACTTTTTGATAATGAGAAGTTGGATTTTAAGTTGCATCTGAGTTAGTTTCAGAGGGTTGAGACCCTTGGATTTGTGCCCAACCTAGAGACGTTGGTCCCTCTTCTTGTACTTATGTTTCTTCTTGATTCCAAGCAGTTCATAGTTTCTTACATTTCAGTAGAAGTTAACCAATAAAATCATGTGGTTTCAACCTCTATATCACCTCTCTTATGGAAGGATTCACAACCACAGCCCAAAAATATTTTGTTTATGATTTCTTGGAAATAGATTAATATTGGTTGTCCTATTTTACATTTGTTTTTTGTATTTTAGAAGGTAGTTCAGTGAGTAGATCGGTGGTTTGCATGAAATAGATGTCATTTAAATTCAACTTATCTTTTCCATCATAAGTTATTTCATTTTGTAAATGATAAATGGATGCATGCATGTGATTGATTACAGGGTTGATTGATCTGTAGGGAAGGGCACCTTCATCACTTCCATCTTGAGCTCTTTCACCTTCTCCTTCCACCTCCAAGCTCTATCCCAAAAACCCTGTTTTATAAGTTATTCTGTCTAGGTCACCAAGAGCACTCATCCTAGTGCAAGACAGACCTCCGAGAGGTCCTGAGCTTGGCTAGGGGCTCAAACCAACCTTCTTTCATTTGCTTCAACTACTATTCACCTCTCCATACCCTCAAGACAATGTTTTCACCTTCAAAAACCACTCAAATGCCCTCTTCTAGCATTATAGGCCCGCCTATAGCAACCGCCTGTAGCAAACCTGTAGCAACCTTTTTTTCATCAATTTCGACCCACACTACAACTTTGACCTAGCATAGATGCATAATGACCTCTAGTTGTGATAATATGATCAAGAAAAGCTCATGGGCCACTCCAAACCTTCCTTGTATTCACTACAAAAACAAATTAGAGTTAGTTTATTTATCATGCAAATAAGTTATTGATTTATGAGCAAGCATAGACTAGGTAGATGGTACCTGTGATTCTGATTGGTAGTTTGATGAATAATGCAAGATAGATTAGTTTCTTTTCTGCAAGTGGATGAGGTAGTGTTATGAATTCTACAAGATAACATAGCTTCATTTATGAAAGTAGGTGAGCCTTTATCTTTTCATGAATTGAGTAATTAGGGTTTTACAAATTGAGTCAATGGAAATTCTATTTTCATACGTAGAAGCAATTTTCGATTTGTCCTTTTATCAAGCTTTCATTCTAATTCAGTAGAAGGAAGGATCTTTGAGCACGTTTTGATGTAATATCATAATTGAGGGTGGCATGAGTGGAATCCTATATGTTGTGCATGTAGCACCTTGAAGTTTATATGAACCCTGGGTTGATAATTTGAGTTGTGGAGCCCTTGGGAGTTGCAACATTCTTGGTGCAATACCAAGCTCATCATTTTTTGGCGTCGTTGTCTGGGAGGTGTCTAGGTAGATGTTGTTTCTGCTTAAGCATTGTTTTTTTTTCATACAATTTTGAAGAAGTAACATAAAATAAAAAGAGAAAAGTTTTCTTTCATGCGTCGTACATGTAGATATACTTAAGGAAAATTCTTACCAAAAACCCCCACACCCTTAAGCAGTCAAGCTTCACTCTTCTTCAGTGAAAATGTCAGCTTCCCTCTCTAACTACAGGGTAGTTAGAAGACCCTCTCGGTGAGCAACCTAAATTTTTGAAGAACCTATTGGGGAAGAAGAAGAACCTAGTTCACGTACCCAAACTATGGTTAAAAACAAGGACAATGAGGTTGTCCCTATAAGAGAGACCAATGGAGAGGCTAGAATGAAGAATATAAGCCTTATTTCCCTTCCACACTTCCATGGATTAACCTCTAAGGATCCTAATATCTTCATGTTTGAATTTGTTGTTGTTTGTAGAACCTATGACTATGCCTCTAATGAACAAATGTTGAAATTATTCCCCTCTACCCTTAAGGATGCAACCTTGCACTGGTTTATTGTTCTGCTTGGGGTTAGCATCATTAATTGGGCCCAAATGCAAAAATCCTTTAATAACAAGTGTAGGTACTACTGTAGGTCCAAATAAACCAAGGAATAAATATTTAGGATGAATCTTAGGCTTGATGAATCCCCCGAAGACTATGAGCAGAGATTTCAACTCAGTTATAGGAGGGCCAATTGCACCCTTGATCCTAAATCACTCAAACTAGTTCTTCTTTGAGGGGTCGGGGAAGACATGTTGGATACCCTCAACATGTTGTCTAGGGGAGATATCTATCAATTATCCTATGATGGCATTAAAATTGTGTTCAAAAATCACTCTAGGGATGCTAGAAAGAAGGATATGGATATTCAAGGCTTGGTCAGTTCCTCTCCCTCCACAAATTCCTTTAAGAATGAGATAGGCAACATGTTGTAGGATTTCAAGAGTGAAATTTTTCATACCTTTTCACTGCAAATGGATACCATGCAAATCAAAAGAAAGTAGGAGGATGCAGAAAGTGCACTAGTTATTTTCTACCCAAGATGCACCAAAAGACATCCTAGGAACGACTGCCCCTTAAATGTCATAGAGGTATTCCTAGTCTATGAAGAAAATTATACAACAAACAAGTGTGCTTCTTTTCCAGGACTAAAATTTGTATATCAAGGAGCAAAAGGGGGGTCAGAACAACTTTGTTTCATCAATCAAAGAAGACCTCAAGGACCTATGCCATATCAACAAGGCATGTAAGGTGCACACTACTCTTATTATAATCCAAATCAGAATACACCCTTGCAACCTTGGTACTCTTCCACTCACCCATCCTAGTCCACACCCCCTTATTGGACTTATGCTCCTCCATATCCTCCTCAACCTGTCAACCATACTTTTCAACCATATCCACCCAAATCTTCTCAATGGGGAACCCATCACAAGGGTGGAGGCCTCAATTTAACCAACCTCCTACTTTACTACCTCCACCCCAACCTCAGCCACAACTCACTCATCCTACTCCACCTAAGCAACCTCAAATGCATTCTCAACCAAATCTGAACCCGAACAACAAGCAAGCCCAGTAGGTCTACAATGGAGAGACATCTTACCCTACTTATGTTGTGGAAATCCAGGAGATCAACCTTTGGTCTAGGAGAGTGCTTCTAGATAACCACCCACCTTCTCCACCTGAAGAGCTTGAAGGAGAGAAGGAATAGAGTGTTCCTCAAGTCAATCCACCTCCTTTTCCTGAGAGGTTGATCCACCCTAGACAACACACCCAGAAGAGATTGGACTTTTGGGAGAATTAAAGAATTTGTGTGTTAAAATACCCCTTCTCTGGGCTATTAAAGATGTTCCCATCTATAATAAGCTCATCAAGGAGAAATGTTTCAAACATCCTGTGAGAATAAAAAGAGACACCCCCACCATAAATGTTGTTGGGAAATTATCTGATTTGATGCTTGGGAGGGTGATCTTCCTGAAATATCTAGACCCTGGAAGCCCTGTAGTAGATGTGCACATTGATGGCCTTATAGTCCCTAACACCCTGATTGATCTTGGGGATGCCATCAATGTGATGAATAAGGAAACCATGCTAAAACTAAACCTCCAAGGTCTTTGAGAAAGACCACCACAATGTTGCAGCTTGTAGACAGATCCACTATAGCTCTTGAGGGAGTCGTTGAAGATGTTATGGTCTCCATTGACTCTTAGGAGTATCTTACTAACTTCCTACTTCTCTAGCCCAAGACCAAGTTCAATGGATATCCTCTGATCTTGGGAAGGCCATGGTTACCCACTGTTGATGCTTACATTAGTTGTAGGGTTGGGAACATGACCATTAAGAATGGACATTTGTCCAAACAATTGGTATCATATCCACTTGCTCATCCATCCATCGAGCATGACTTACCTGTATGGCTAGAAGAGGAGGAAGAAGATGAGCTATATCACACCACCCCTCACCCAATATGCACTTTGGACATCAATACAGGAGGGGGGAAACTTGATGAAGATGATCTCATTGATCACATCCTTCATAATCAACCTCCCACTCACATACCCATTAATGAGTTGATGAAAGGATCTGAGAGTAATCCTTGGGATGAATTATGCCCTATTGACTCAAGTACAAACCATGTTAATATTGTAGAGTTTGGCCCATCCAAAACCTTAAAGATCAACCCTTCTCTCTTGTCCAAACATGAAGAGCAATTGTGCAAAATGTTGAGGTAACACCTGGATGTTTTTTTCTTGGGACTATAAGGAAATGAAAGGTGTGCATCCCTCAGTCTGTACCCACCATATTTACATCAAGGAGGGATGCAAGCCTATGCGCCAACCCAGAGGAGGATGAACCCAACTCTTAAGGATATTGTGAAGGAAGAACTGCAAAAACTATTGGATGCAGGGTTCATATACCCTATTTCAGATAGTGAGTGGGTATGTGGTGGGTATCACCTATTGTGATAGTTCCCAAGGATTATAGGGAGCTCAACAAGGCCACAAAGAAGGACCATTTTCCCTTTCCCTTCATTGACCAAGTCCTAGATGGCCTTGCATGGAATAAATTCTTCTCCTTCCTGGATGGATTTAGTGGATATAATCAAATCCAGATTAGCCTCGAAGACCAAGACAAGACCACATTCACATGTCCTTGGGGTACCTTTGCTTATAGAGTCCTTCCATTTGGTTTGTGCAATGCCCCTTCTACTTTCCAGAGGGAAATTTGTAGTATTTTTGTTGAATTGGTTCATGACTCTGTAGAAATCTACATGGATGATTTCACTCCTTATGGATGTGACTTCCATGAATTTCTCTCCAATTTGCGCAAGGTTTTAAAAAAATGCATTGAAATGAATCTCTCTCTAAGCCCTGAAAAATGTGAGTTCTTGATGAATGAGGGGATTGTCCTTGGTCATTCCATCTCCAAGGAAGGGATACAGGTGGACCCAAACAAAATTTCTATCATCAAAAGTGTCCCTACCCCTCAGAAGCAAAGGGATGTCAGGAGATTCTTGGGACTAGCAAGGTATTATAGGAGATTCATCCAAGACTTTAGTAAAGTGGCTTCACCTTTGTTTGGTTTACTAGCCAAAGATGCATATTTTTGTTGGACCAACAGTTGTCAAGAGGCCCTTGAAGTGTTGAAAGAAAAGTTGACTATTGCACCCATCCTAAGAGGTCCCAACTAGGCATTTCCTTTCCATATCCATACTAATGCATCAGACAAAGTTGTGGGGGGAGCCTTGGGACAAGTAGAGGATAATTTTCCTTATGCCATTTACTTCATTAGTAAGAATTTGTCTAAAGCTGAGTTGAATTACATTGTCACTGAAAAAGAGCTCTTAGTTGTAGTACATTATTTAAACAAATTTAGGCACTATATCATTGGGTACCAAACTTTTGTTCATATTGATCATGCAACTATTAAATATTTGATGAACAAGCCTGATGTTAATGCTAGGATAATTAGGTGGTTTTTATTGCTACAATAGTTTGATTTAACTATCGTTGACAAACCAAGAAAATAAAACTTGGTTGCATATTTTTTGTCTAGGTTAACCTTGCATGCATGTAATGAAGAGATGGTGGATGATCAATTGCCAGATGAGCACCTCTTTTCTATATCGGTGCTTTCTCCATGGTTTTTTGATATAGCAAACTACTTGGTTACTTGGAGGTTCCCTCCTAATCTATCACCTAAGGAGAAAAGCAAGACTGTAAGGAAAAGCTCCCCTTTCACTTGGATTGGGGGCAATCATTTTAGGTTGGGACTAGATCAAAACTTGAGGAGATGTGTAAGAAAGGACGAGGATTGGAGGTCATTTTTCTACAAAAGGACATCCATTAAAGTTTTACAGGTTGGTTACTATTGGCCCACCTTATATCAAGATGCAAGGAGATATAACACTAGATGCGGTCAGAGCCAAATAATGGGAAAACCCACACCCGTGGATGAAATGACCCTATAACCTCAAGTGGCCTTAGATCCATTTGACAAGTGGGGCATGGATTTCATTGGACCAATTTATCCACCATTAGGGCAGAAAAAGTACATCATTATGTGCACTAATTACTTAACAAAGTGGGTTGAGACAAAGGCAGTCAAAGCAATAACTAAGCAGAAAGTGGAAGAGTTTTTAAGAGATAACATCTTCTATAAGTTTGGGTATCCAAGGGAGGTAGTCATTGATCAAGGAGCATAGTTCACATCCAATTTGATTGAGGATCTCATGAGGCAGCACCATATCAAGCACAAGACATCCATTGCCTATCATCCTCAAGCAAATGGGCAAGTAGAGGTCACAAATAGAGCACTGGAGAGTATCCTCACCAAAGTTGTTAACAACAACAGGAAAGATTGGGCAGAGAGACTAGTAGAGGCCACTTGGGCCTACAATACCACTTGGAAAACCACCACTGGATTCACTCCATATGATTTGGTTTATGGGAAGAAAGCTTTGCTTTCTATTGATTTTGAATATAACACTTTGAGAATGGAAGCTCAGTTGGACTTAGATGTCACCACAACATAGCAAGAAAGGTTGCTCCAACTAAATGGCTTAGATGAGTTCAGAATGCAATCTCTCTTACACACTGAAGTCATACAGTTGCAAAGGAAGGTCTGGAATGACAAGCATATCAAGGAAAAGACTTTTCAAGAAGGGGATTGGGCACTATTATATGATTTTATGTTCAAAGATTTTAAAGGGGAGCTAATGACAAGATGGTTGGGCCCATACCTAGTGGAAAAATGTCATGAAAATTGATCTACCGATATTAGAAGCATTGATGAGGAAGGAATCCCCTTGCTTGTAAATGGCTATAGGTTGAAGTTATACAGAAGACCTCTATCCAAGGAGGAATTTATCAGTTCAGTCAGTAAGGAATTGAATGTGATTGGGAGTTTCTTAGCTTCTAGTCCATAATACTTTCAAAAATTTTGTTTAAAAAGAGAGAGAGAGAAAAAAAAATAAAAGGCCTGGATGAAAACCTCTATGAGGCATCTAAGGCCAACTCCTGGGTTGAAAACCTCTTTGAGGCAGCCTAGGAGCAAAAAATAAAGAAAATAATAATAAAGATCCCTAGGTGAAAACATCTCTTGAGGCACCTAGGGAAGGCATGCAGGTTGAAAACCTCCTTTGAGGTAGCCCATGTGTCTCAAGAAAAAGAAAAAAAACTAAAAAAAAGAGAGAAAAGAAAAGAGGAAAAGGAAGAAGCTTATATCCTATTTGCTAACCTTTCTTTTGTTTTGCAGAGTTGTACATAGTGGAAAATTTCATGGTTACAGGCCAAGATCTACAAGTTTCCATCCATTCCTCTATCCATACACCCCATATCCATCCTCTCCATTCACATTTCTATCTCTCTCCACCATCCTATCATCAAGAAATCTGAAATTCACCTCCTCTTTGTGCTGCTACAGGAAGGACCTGTGTTGCTACAGGAAGGTCCTGTAATGCTACAGGAGGAGTCTATGGAGCTACAGGAGGGAGATTCGAGGAGGAAAGTGATCCAAAATACCATCCTAACTCTGAGAAAGGGTAAAGAGGGTCCTCCTATGACTTTTCCATCACTCATCCATCATCCATCCACTCATTTCACCAAAAGTTTGCTCAAACTTCTCCACTTTATCCTTCCTTAAAAAAACATAGAAGCTATCACTTTCTATCTGTACAATGCCTACACTACTGCTCCATTATTATAACCCTATCCTCATCGCTCATTATCATCTCCTTCATGCCAACTGAAGAATTAAAGGGGAGAACAAGGGATTGCTACAGGGAGAAACTCCACCTATAGTAGCCTGTACAACCACACAACAAACACTGGTATTATGTTTTTTTCACCACTAGAAGGGATGATGAAGCTCGGTTTTCAGCCATGAAGAGACACCTCTTTCTTAGGGAGGATTTCCACTGGCATCAATAGCTTGAATATTAGAAGAAGCACCTGCAAACACATAGCAACAACAACAATTGAGGAAACATAAAAAAAAATGCAGACATGCACGAGAAATAAGTCAAAGAGGTCAACTCACTTTTTCATAATGATGTATGGTCCAACTCTAACATGCAAGCCTCTACAGCAGATTGATCCACAGGTAGGCTCAGGTATGGCAACCCTAACCTCATTCCTTTGCATAAAAATGACAAAAATGTGTTTTAAGCGAGAAAATGTGTTTCAATAGGCTAGAGGTGGCTAGTGAACTTGGCCACCCTTGACTAGTCAACTCAAGTGTGAGTTAAGTTACCCATGCAACGTGGTAACGTCAACTCAAAACAATTTGGTGTCCTCAAAGAGTGGGGTGATTATCACGAGGAGGGAGAGATGATGACAATTAGTGGGGATAACGGTCCAAAAGAATAAACTCATGTTAATGCCAAGTTACCACAATGCTCCAAGATTTTAACCAAAAAATGATATTATGTGTTGGCCCGACTCCATTTACATTGCCACTCATTCTAAAATCGGTGGAGGAAGGAAGAGCTAGTGCATCGAGCAGCTAGAGTTCCACCGAGGAGTTTCGAACCCTACCTGCACAATGCTACAAGAGAAAGCTACAAGCATACCTGCAATTGCTACAGGAGGGCCGAGAGGAGCTACATGAGGAATTGGGAGGATAAAAAGGAGTCACAGTGGCTCAATACTCTCTCAAAAACTTCATGCACACCCATAATTGCTCCGATAAGAAGTGATACCCTCCTCCTTTGTTTCTACACCAAATTTCATGAATAGTTTGCTTGAAATTAAGAGCATATAACAATCAATTGATCAGTAGGGGATCCTTTTGGAGGTTGATGTGGTTAAGATAAAAGAAATAGCTTGGTGAATATAACTTTGAGCACCCTTATTCCTCATTATCACCAAACATTGTAACATTGCTTCACCATTGTTTATGCCATTGTTTCACCACTAATATTGTCTGAATTTTTGAAATTCCACACCTACATAGCATCTAGGAGTAATAGAGAAGAAATGAGGGGGAGGGGGGGGATTTAACAGAAGAGAAGCCTCAGATACCAGGAGAATTCACTAACACCCTCCTGTAGTTGACATCTTCAGAAACCACTAGTGGTTGGGCTTCTTTGAGTTACTAAAGGGGTATGATGATGACCTTGCCCATGAATTTTCCACAACACTATACTCTCAAGGGGAAGAAAGTGCCACAACCGTTGTCAGAGGGTTGTCCATTTCTCTCAGTCCATAAACTATCAACAGAGTAACCCCCTTGCATCTAGGAATGAGATGGAGCAAAGAAGACAAACAAAATGTCACAGCTAGGAAAAACTTCTTCCTTTCAAAAGAGAAGCCTGTAGAAGAAAAGATGTTGTGTCCCTATAATACTAGTGATTACCCCATTACTATTGTAGTTATACCCCTTATTAATATTGTTGTGCCCCTATTGCCCCCATATTGTTATTGTTGTGCCCCATAGAATCCCTCTATTTTTATTTTTGTGGCTTTATATTATTATTGTTAGGTCGGCTGGATTATATTGTGACTCCTTAGAATCCTATATAAAGAAAGGAGGTTTTGTCATTTGAATCATCAAATAATTGTTCCATTATGTAATGTAAAGGAGGGTTCCCCCTCGAAGAGGCTGAATTCTAAGGCGTTGATCTATCTTTTCTATCTTTTCTTGAGCTGGTTTCCTAACATTTGGTATCAGAGCTTTGGATTCTAGGGTTTCGCTGCTCCAAACAGGTCATCGTGGGATTTTCGTTATAACTTTTTTCTGCGACCTTTCAGAAGTTGCAAAAAAAACCCATTTGAGAAGAAATCGTGCTGAACCTCGGGTCCGAATTTCAGAGCTTTTCACGCTATATTTTCGGAGATATGATATGAGGAATTTGGTATTTTTGCAGACTCCTGAATTACATTCCAAACAAGTGACCTGGGGAAAATCATCATAACTTTCTCTCTGGGGATCAGATTGAAATTTCGTAAGAAGGTACAGAAAGAGGACGGACTTAGTTTCTTGTTTGCATTTTTTAGATCCAAATATCGAAACAGTGACTCGTGGCACGTCGTACAAGTTAGCTCTACTGAACTAGTCTATAATCAAGTCACTGTGGGAGATTTCGCATAACTCTTTCTTGGAGAATCCAATTTGGGTCAGACTTGTGGCATTGGAAAGAGGACACAGAGGGCTACTGCAGGTCACAAATTCAGAACTAGATGATCGAAAAGTACAGAGATACATCAGAGGCAATATCGAGCTCCTACAAAGTGAAAAAAGGTGTGTAGATTTTCTTAAATTTTTGCTTAAGCTTGGTTTGAAAATTTATTTTGAAGGAATTCAAAGGGCATAATAGAGAATTATTATCGGTAACTGATGCCCCGAGGAAAGAAAATGCAAACACCTAGTAAGGAACCTAAAATCTCTAGCATGACTCATGAAGAAGAAGAAGAAATGCTATATGATATATCCAAATTACAAGAACAAGTGCAACAAGTGTCACTTGCACAAAAAGCAATAGAATCTAAGATGGATGGTTTAAGGAAAGATGTAGAAGCTAAGATGAATGGTTTAAAGAAAGGTGTAGAAGCTAAGATGGATGGCATGGAAGCTAAGGTGAATGGCATGGACGCTAAAATTGATGGCATGGATGATAAGATGGAAGAATTGAAGATAAATATGAATAAGTTGCTACAAGAAATGGTCACTAAGGGTGAAAGGGTACTAAAGGAAACTCATGATGAGAATAAAAGAAATGTTAATCATGATTCCATAGACTCTAATGTTGGATCGAAGACTCACCATGTTCCAAAAATTGATATGAGGAAGTTTGATGGCAAGGATCCCGCCACATGGATATTACAAATGGAGCAATTCTTCGATCTCAATAATGTGCAAAACACACAAAAGGTACGTATGGCAACTTTATATTTGGAACCAAATCAGTTTGTATGGTATCAATGGCTTTGCTCTCGTAAACAATTTATCACTTGGGCAATTTTTACAGAAGAATTGATAGCACATTATGAGGATACAAAAAGCAACACTTTTTTTAGCCAATTGATAAGTCTCAAACAAAAGGGTTCAATAATGGAGCACATTGAGGAGTTCCAAAAATTGAACATAAGGGTAAAAGATATTCCAAAGGATCATAGGATTGATGTGTTCATATGGTCTTTAAAGGATAATATCCAACATGATGTTCGCCTTTGGGAACCTGATTCATTAGAGAAGGCATTCAGGTTAGCAAGAAAAATGGAAAGCAAAATTATGGCAACCAGGAAGCATACCACTCACAACTATAAAGACGGAAGTGTTGTTGCCCCTAGTCTTCCACAACCTATAAGGTTGACACCACAACAATTGGAAGAAAAAAGAGCAAAAGGGCTTTGTTACAGTTGTGATAGCAAATACACTAAAGGTCATAAGTGTGTTGAGAAGAAATTATTCTACATAGATTGTGAAGAGGAAGAAGAAAAGGAGCAAGAAAGGTCAAAAGAAGAGGATATACTCCAGGAAATAAGCCTAGATGAAGAACAAATAAATCCGATCATATCTTGTAATGCATTGGCAGGAATTACCACTCCTCAAACCATCAAGATAGAAGGACAAATCAAGAAGAAAAAGGTAATAGTGTTGATTGATTCAGGAAGCACCCACAATTTTATTCATTGTAGGGTAGCAAAAGAATTGAATTGCTTCCTATATCCAGCACCAGATTGTCAAGTGATGATTGCAAATGGAGGAATAATAAATTGCTCTGGAAAGTGCCATAATATCAAGCTATCCATGGGAGAATATGTATTGACTAGCTCAATGCTTTCCATTCCAATGGGAGGTGTTGATGTTGTACTAGGAGTCCAATGGCTACAATCCTCGGGTACAATAGCTTTTAATTTTCAAGAAATTTTCATCAAATTTTCTACGGAAGGAAAGGAAGTTGAATTAAGGGGTATTTCAGGGAAACCAGGAAAGATAATCAGCTCTAATGGTATGACAAAGCTTCTAAAAAAGGAGCAAAGAGGTGTAATTGCACAATTATGTTCGCTAGATGTTTCCACATCGGAATCATCTATTTCTCCAGATCTCCAAAAAGTCCTGGACAATCATTCCAAGGTATTTGAGACTCCCAAAGGTCTCCCACCTATGCGTGATCATGATCATGCTATTCATCTGATTCCAAGAAGTGTTCCTCCAAACATCAGGCCGTACAGATATCCCTATGTCCAAAAGAGTGAAATTGAATGTATGGTTGCAGAAATGCTAGAGGCTGGTATAATTCAACCGAGACAAAGTTCTTTCTCTGCTCCAGTAGTATTGGTGCACAAGAAGGATGGATCATGGTGCATGTGTCCGGATTATAGGGAGCTCAACAAGCTCACTATTAAAGATAAGTTCCCTGTTATAGACATTTTTGTGCCCTACAACACCAAGCATGAAATGTCCATAAACCAAGGGCTCCTAAGTCCCTAAAAGTGTTGTTCTAACCCCTAAAGGAACAAGGTCAACAGATTACTGCTTCTCCCAGAAGTTCTCCACCAGAAACTACTCAGAATTGGTCAAAACAGGATCATTTCAGCTGCTCCACTGGCTAAGTGCGTTGCATTGCACCTAAATACACTGTGAGGGTGCGTTGCATTTCAAAACTCCCTTCTGTAGGGTGCGATGGGCGAGAAATGACAAATGGCAGTGTCATTCCGCGAGGTGGAGAGGCAATGGAAGCTTCCAGAATCTTCTCCTGTGACACTTGCCTCACTGAATTCGACCAAGGATGAGTAAGAGGCCCTCAGTCTCCAAGTGGAAGCAAGAACTGACAGAGAGAAGACACTAATCAAATCACAAGCTGACTCATCCTCCTTACACATATCTATATATGGATCCCTCATCCCAGAGATCCAGAGGCTGGAATTTTGCATATTGTAAGGAATTGATGTTGGTTTCTAGAGACAAACATCAGATTGTTGGGTGATTTATGCTTTGTTTGAGGTGAAGAGGGGCTTCTTTGCTGGGAGGTTGATGCTGGGTCGGAACCACTGGTTGTAACTCCTCCTGGATCTTTTCTTGTTTATCAATAAAAACTATTTGAGTTTTCCTCCATGCTTTTGTATCATTGATGCTAGTTACATTTGTATGGTTAACTTAAATCTTATCTTAAGTTGTTTATGAATATAGATCCATGTCTTTGTATAGTGCTCTGCTTCTGTGATCTTACAGGTACTTTGTGAAGCTGGGCATGCAAGGGAGCAGGTAGCCGGAGACCATCAAAGAAGAGAGGGATTGGATCAAAGGATTAGCGCAAGACCCAGGTTGGTTCTTTCTATATTTCTCTATCTATAATTCATAAAGGAAATACAAAAGTAGTTTTTCTCTGTTTGTTTCTAAGGTAGCTGTCACACCTTAGTGGGATAGAGTAGTTCTAAATAGACACTTTTCCCTGTAACAAAATGGCGACTCCACTGGGGATATAATTAGTTTCTTTGTTTATCATTTTTGTTGTTTGTTTCATAAACTTATAAGTAGCATTCAAAATGCATTTGCCATAACAAATGCGAAGTAGATAACTGCTGCTTCAATCCATTCACTGGATTTGTTTATGATTTAAACAGCTAATTCACAAACTATCTGATTGCCCTTGTGATAGCTCTTAGATCCTCCTTAGATCTACCCCTGATTGTTGCATTACTGATTGCTTTTTACTCGGCCAAAAACCAAGGATTGAACTGCAAACTGTGACCCGGAACCCGGATAGAGTCTCGTTTCTGGCCCAGCGCAGGTACTGTTCAGAGATCCTGAATTTCAGTGCACTTCCTGAAGGGGCAACCTGCGTTGCATTTCAGATTCTCTGTGTTACAGGTGCGCTGATCAGACTAGCTCTGTGCAGTTGTGGTTCCCGTGCTTCATTCTTTCCAGTTCTATCCCTGAATTTTGCTACCTATGATCAGTATATGTCTGTTTGAAACCTCTTTTCCTTGCTGTTATTCTGCCTCCTTTGTACAAAAGAACTGTAGATGTTTTTGTGTGTTTGTTAAGTCGTTTACAGTTTTCCTTTGCAAAAGTAGCATAGTCGTACTGTCGTCCTTCGATTTGAATCTGTCGCAAGTGTCGGTTTCGATCATAGGAGAAAGTTTGATAGTTGTTGATGGTCGATTATCCTGTTACTATTGCCTTTGGTCTGAATTTGTAATTTTCTAGTGTCAAGAACAAGTGTTCATTTCAAAATCGTAAGGTGTCGTAATCATCTCTATTTTTGATTTCGAAAGAGAGCTTGTTTATATTTGTCGCTTGAAAAGATATTCAGATTTGTACATCAACTTTCTTTTTAGCATCAATGCTAAGAAAGTCGAAAACAAATACATGCATGTGCATTTGCATATAGACAGTCTGTTTTGCTTGATTTAGGAAAGTGCATTTACAGTGTGCTCTTTGTGAAAAGATTCTGTCTTTCTTTTCCCCTAGTAGCTAGGATTTTCATTGCACAAAAGAGATAAAAGTTTGTTTATCATCTTTAGATTGCATTTTAGGAATTACATCTACATCTCGTGGTGAACCCGAAAGGCAAACTTCATAAACAAGATCAACTTAAAATAAATTCAATGAATCTAACAACGCTTTGGAACTTAACGCACAACATTTAGAGGTCTAGGCTAGAGACGTATTCCCGCGTCGTAAAGCCTGGTAACTGTTGTCCTCACTGATGGTTGGGTGATTCCTCCACTTTGAGACGATAAGTGCCAGTACGAACTTGTGCTCCCACGTACCGTCGAGTATATTTTGGGAGACCCCTATAGGCTTAAATCCTTTATCCTTAGGAAGTCGTATCTACCACCCTATCGATCGCAATGCACTGAACACAGCATTCGGGAAGATTGACTGCCGTACCGTAAAAAGTATTCTGTAGTTTTGCGATTGGTTTGGTACTCCCTCTACCTAGATCTCCAGAGCGGTCCCTTTCGTTCCTTTTCAGACTCCTTAACGGAAAAGGTCCATCTGAGCACTTGTCACTTCAGGCTCATTAAAAATCGAAGAAGACTAGAGTCATCTTTTGTTTTTTCTCGACTCTTAAAAACTGAAAAAACAAGTTGTGTCAAAGCGTCTAAAAATTTATTTTAAACGGAATATTCATTACCCCTTTCCTACGTTGATCTTGGGTTGAGAAAATGGAGTCAACCAACCAAGGAATTTCCCTTGGAGGAAATCCTAGTCCCTTCTCCTCTTGGGGAGATGTTGGTGCACCCCATATGGCTACATTGTCGCTTCCAGGACAGACAATTGGTTTGCCTGTATGGCTCTTCTCAACCTCTATCGTTCAGAACACCACTATTCCTGAACAATCGAATCAGCAATTAGACGAGTCCAGAGTTACCCACCAGCCTTCTACTTCCTCTAATTCTTCCTCTCCTCCTTCCTCTTCGCTTGATGGGGCTAGTAAAGCCAAAAGTCAAGTTCCTAAGGAAAAGAAGAAGAAAAGAAGAAGAAGAGCCAAAAGCGAATGGGGGCAAATGAGTGTCGTCTAACGAAAATCCACACACTGCACCGACTAGGCCTAAATCACCATGTGTCATTTGCAAAGGAGACCACTTTCACAGAGATTGTCCTTGCATCCCTCGGATCTTAAGGGACTGGTCTCCTCGTTTGCACAACCCGGTGTCATCAACCTCTGATGATCATGTTGAAAACACACCATCAACTAGTGAAAGTGAAGCCCCAGGACAAAAAGGAAAATGTAGATTTCCTTGTAAACTGTGCGAAGGCGATCATGCCGTCCGTCGTTGTCCCTTCTTAGATGAACCTAAAAGAGTTTTGGATGATCGTCCGGTTTCACTGTTACGACTTCCTCCTGGATATAAAAAACTCTTGCCGAGTCCATCACTAGTTGAAAATCTGGCTGACCCGCTCAGGTGGTCGGCCGAAGCATCTGTCATTGAAGATGAACCATCTGAATCCATACCAGACGAAAGTCAAAAGGTCAAGGCAGCAATTGACCCGGTCTTGCCTGTAGAGGTTCCATCTTCAGATGATACAATCACTGAAGAGAACAAGGATCTGGATGACACCATCCAAATTCTTTTCATAAGCACAGACTCCAATGAACATGGGGGCAATTTACCCATTCCTTTACCGCAGGTAGGAAGTTCGTCAGAGTCGTACCCGGTCGTCTATTCGGTCCCACCTCCAAGCAACCTAGTTGTCTCCTTCAACTGGAATCAACTAGACAAACCCCGTTTACCAGCTAGTATACCATTCCAAATTATTGTTCAGATATATAGAATGGTTATGGCTGGTACCATCATAGATGAGGGGGCTTCTGTGAGTATCCTTTCCTCAACTGCTTGGAAAGCGCTTGGTTCGCCATCGCTTTTGCCTGAGATGAGAAAGCTGACAGGCTTTGATAAAGGAACCATTCGACCGTTAGGGATCCTTCCCGATGTGCCCATAACATTGAGAGGGAAAACAATTCACATGAACATAATGGTAGTTCAAGGACCCCTGGATTACAATCTACTCCTTGGACGAGACTATATTTATTGCATGGGAGCAATTGTCTCCTCACTCTTTAGAGTAATGTGTTTTCCGCACGAAGGAAGAGTGGTCAAGCTCGTGGACCAGCTTTCATTTCCCGGATCATACAGAGCAATTAGTCATATACCATCCCTGAATGGTCTTTTCACGCAAGAAATGTCTCAATCTCCAGTCCGTCCTCCCGATGAGCGCGAGTGATTCGGAGGGATATGACTGAAACCCAGGGGGCATGCACCCTGGTCTACTTCGGCAGGAAAACTTCGAGTATAGGGTAGGTTTCCGTGAGAGAATATGACTAGTCTGTACCCCCGTCCGTGATTGGAAGAGGGGTTATTCTAGAACAAGATTCTCTTGTAAAAGTTATGTGAGTTGGCGGGCATCGCCGCTCACCTTTGTTTATTTCAGTAGACATCGCCAGAGAAGTGTTTTGTTTACGCCGTAAATAGAACAATATTTGGTAGCCTGTAAGAGGTAGGCCTCTCTCGGTAAAACAAATGTTTTAACGGAATAAAGAAGAGGTAACCTTGAAACTCTGTTTTATACCTAGGGGCATGCAAACCTTTTGGAGTGCAAGCAAAGAGTGATCATTTATCTGTTTTTTGGATGGGTCATTTTCTAACTTGCATAAAGAAAGGATGTGGGGAAAAACTCTAAAAGTTGTCGTTTTATATGAGACATTCTTATCACAAGACTGGATTAATCGAGCAGTGTTACCGCAAGGTTCAAGCTCGTTTAAAAATAAACCCGCATCGAGCAGTTTTAGCACATAGTTCAAGCTCGTTAAAAAATAAACATAAGACATGAGCAAATGTTTCCACCCACGTTTAAGCTCGTTAAAAAATGAACTATTCCCCCTGTAAATAACCATCGTGAATGTAGTACTTCAGCCGTTAAAGCCTTGGTCGTGTTTGCACCATCACCTCCACTTTTCATTGGCCGATCATTCACCTCCATTTGATTGTTTACCTGTTTTGAGGAACAGTTGCGAAGAGTGATTTCACTAGCCATCCTTGTGACACTGCCGTGATTGGAAAATTCCAAACCTTACCTGGAATCAGCTACTACCCGTTTTATCACTCGTTCCTCAAAAGACGAGTCTCCTTTAAGCTCTTTTCAACTAACTCGTAAAATATGAAAAGATTGCCGAGCCATTGGCCTCTCCATCTCGTTAAAGGGACAGGAAGTGCTATCCCTCATCTAGATTTTAATCTTTTTGGACCTGAGGGATTATTACGCAAAAAGATCGAGCGCTTGTTTTGTTCGGCTCGTTAAAACTATCGAAAATTCATCCCTTCTGTATTGTTTTATACTTTTTCGGACTTAAGGGATTAGATGACGAAAAAGGAATTTTGGAGTTACCTTTACGTTCCTTTTCATACTCTCTAAAATTGAAAAGGACCAAGTTATCTTTGTCGTTAAACTCGTTAAAAAGATTAATAGCGACAAACTTGTCTTTAGACGAGAACGAGTTTCACTATCGCTAGGCTCGTTAAAACATAGCGATGGGTTTGCCCGAAGGGCAAATTATAGAACAAGCATATGTTATCCTCCTCAAGCTTGACAAAAATAAAGAGGTACTGGTTAGCAATGACTGGAGAAAAATTGGGAAGAAAACTCAAAGAAACTTTGTTGGTAGCAAGTTGCTCTTGAACATGACACTTCCACTCCGTGTCCGAGTCGGGTTGGGTTGTTTCATTCACCGGTCACATCACCATGGTCACGCCATACCATCCACATTTGGGGTTAATGCTACCAATCCATCAAATCAGTGTCGCCGATATGTTCAAGAGAAGTCATCCAGAGAAGTCACCCGTGTCTCACCCACTACCATACATTATACTCCATTCTTTCATGACCGCCACCCTGAACCTTATATCATCAGATCGTTTTCACCTCCATCAAAATCATTTGCTCCGTTCCGTGTCATTGATGTGGGATTCATTAAGGCCCTCCTGTGACGGATCACTTCTTGTCGACATCAGCTCATTATCCAAGAAGTTGATCTAGGAACACCCCATTCAGTACTTTGAAGCTTGCATGCTTCAATGGCAAGTTTCTCACTTCCGGCAACAGGTTTACATCAATGGCCTTCAACCGAAAGATTTTGCGTGGTGTTCAACGCCAAGTCCTCTATTCACACCACGTGAATTATACTGCAGTACCTTGAGGATCATTATCATTATCGATGATTCCTCTCGCGCTTGTTAACAGTTTACATCATTGACTGGTAATCAAGCGATGTCTTTCCATGTTTGACTTCAAAACATTTCTCACATGGATCGACTTGTACTTCGAGTGAAGATCAGACGAGATTGAAGACCCCGGATCTAGTTTCATCCATCTGGGCTGAGATATATATTCAGGGAAATAAAGACATTAAATGTACAACATTGCAGCACAGATAATCATCCTACCAAAAGGATGATGGCTCTATCAGAATCATCAGTCTACACTCAGACGATTGTCTGTCCTATGTACATGAAAATGAATTTATAAAGCTGAGCATGGGAATGCCCGCCTCAGCTAGATCATGAAAATATTATGAAGATAATGTATTGTATTGTATCTTATTACAGGTCTCCTCCCAGCATTGAAAGAACTTCGGATCCTCATAATAAAGCATTTCACCCGACACCAAAAGGTTAACGGCCTCATACTTTAGGGGGCAACTGTTATAGACATTTTTGTGCCCTACAACACCAAGCATGAAATGTCCATAAACCAAGGGCTCCTAAGTCCCTAAAAGTGTTGTTCTAACCCCTAAAGGAACAAGGTCAACAGATTACTGCTTCTCCCAGAAGTTCTCCACCAGAAACTACTCAGAATTGGTCAAAACAGGATCATTTCAGCTGCTCCACTGGCTAAGTGCGTTGCATTGCACCTAAATACACTGTGAGGGTGCGTTGCATTTCAAAACTCCCTTCTGTAGGGTGCGATGGGTGAGAAATGACAAATGGCAGTGTCATTCCGCAAGGTGGAGAGGCAATGGAAGCTTCCAGAATCTTCTCCTGTGACACTTGCCTCACTGAATTTGACCAAGGATGAGTAAGAGGCCCTCAGTCTCCAAGTGGAAGCAAGAACTGACAGAGAGAAGACACTAATCAAATCACAAGCTGACTCATCCTCCTTACACATATCTATATATGGATCCCTCATCCCAGAGATCCAGAGGCTAGAATTTTGCATATTGTAAGGAATTGTTGTTGGTTTCTAGAGACAAACATCAGATTGTTGGGTGATTTATGCTTTGTTTGAGGTGAAGAGGGGCTTCTTTGCTGGGAGGTTGATGCTGGGTCGGAACCACTGGTTGTAACTCCTCCTGGATCTTTTCTTGTTTATCAATAAAAACTATTTGAGTTTTCCTCCATGCTTTTGTATCATTGATGCTAGTTACATTTGTATGGTTAACTTAAATCTGATCCTAAGTTGTTTATGAATATAGATCCATGTCTTTGTATAGTGCTCTGCTTCTGTGATCTTACAGGTACTTTGTGAAGCTGGGCATGCAAGGGAGCAGGTAGCCGGAGACCATCAAAGAAGAGAGGGATTGGATCAAAGGATTAGCGCAAGACCCAAGTTGGTTCTTTCTATTCCTCTCTATCTATAATTCATAAAGGAAATACAAAAGTAGTTTTTCTCTATTTGTTTCTAAGGTAGCTGTCACACCTTAGTGGGATAGAGTAGTTCTAAATAGACACTTTTCCCTGTAACATTCCCCATTCCTGTCATTGATGAATTACTGAATGAATTGCATGGATCAATTTACTTCACCAAGTTGGATCTTCGTTCAGGATATCATCAAATCAGAATGAAGACTGAAGACATTCCGAAAACAGCATTTAGAACACATGAGGGTCATTATGAATTTTTGGTCATGCCTTTTGGCCTTGCCAATGCACCTTCAACATTTCAAGGTTTGATGAATTCAATTTTCAAACCATTCCTTAGAAAATTTGTGCTAGTATTTTTTGATGATATACTAATCTACAGCAAGTCTTGGAAGGATCATGTTGAACATGTTGACAAGGTGCTACAACTATTGGAGGAGAAACAATTATATGCAAAAAGATCCAATTGTTTCTTTGGAGTCCAGGAGGTGGAATATCTGGGTCATATCGTATCTCATGAAGGAGTTAAGGTAGACCCTAGCAAAATCAAAGCCATTAAGGAATGGAAAATCCCCACTTCCATAAAGCATTTGCGAGGATTTCTAGGGTTGACAGGGTATTATTGCAAGTTTGTTAAGTATTATGGGAGAATAGCAGCACCTCTAACAACATTATTGAAGAAAGATGCATTTTCATGGACTCCGGAAGCAACAAAGGCCTTTGAACATCTTAAAGAGGCAATGTGCCTAGCACCGGTCTTAGCTACACCGGACTTCACAAAAACCTTTATTGTGGAATGTGATGCTTCAGGAAATGGAATTGGTGCCGTTCTAATGCAAGATGAAAGACCCATTGCTTTTGAAAGTCGTCCAATCAAGGGAAAGTTTTTAAGCAAAGCTATTTATGAGAAGGAAATGTTGGCAATACTCCATGCACTTAAGAAATGGCGACCCTACATAATGGGAAGACACTTCAAGGTAAAAACGGATCATGATAGCCTTAAATAATTTTTAGAACAAAGATTATCCTCTGAAGAGAAACAAAAGTGGGTCACAAAGATGTTGGGTTATGACTTTGAAATCATCTAGCTTGAACTCCTACTACAAATTCATTGAAGGAGGGAGGATTATACCTGAAAAAAAAAGTAGTCCCCCTCCTTTATGAGCTAGAGATAGAAAGAGGAAGAACCCACAAGTGGATGCAAATTTCTAAATGTAAGTAGCTAGAGGATGTAGGCCTCATGGAAGAAAAAGTCATTGAAATGAGCAAATATTTAAGTGAGCTGAGAATGAGAGAGTCTAGAGCAACTACAAGCATAAAATATGAGGTTGAGAGAGGGGCTGCAAGAGAAAGAAACACAACTTGCCACCATGGAAAGTCTCTCCATGGAAGCATTGCAATGCAGACAACCATCAAAGTCTTATGCCCTCTTTCTCAAAGAACAGTGGTTGCAATTCCAAATCAAAACCTTGGCACAACATGGATCTATGCCCTTTCGAGATTACAAACAGTTCATTGAATTTCGCAACCAAGCCAACATGGAAGGTGATGTGCTATGCAACAACCCCCCCATTTTTATTATGTATAATACAAATAGAGACCCTTTTAAATTGAATTTTTCCCCTCTCTGTGAATAAAATGCCAACTTTTAGAAAATTGTCACTTTTCAAAAAACCCCTTTTAACCTAACTTAAAACATATTAAAGTCCTCATCGCAAATCGCAAATCACATGATTCCTTAGTAGCAAAGTTAAGCACATTGAAAAAAACTGATATGCTACTTGCGATTGAACTTTGTATGCGATATCCCGATCGCATATTGCACATTAGAGGATATTATGTCAAGAGCTTAATTGTTACCTATCAAAACCCCGATATTGCAATCTTGCGATTTTGCAATATCGCATATCGCAGATCGCAAAATCGCAAGATCCATCAAACAAAGTTTCATTCGCGCTATAACTTAAATATCCAACATGATGGATTTGACAGATGTTTAATAGTGTTTTTAAGCTGGACACGAGTTAGGTCAGAATGATTTAATACGGTTATCATCCCTATGCATGTATTCATGGTGTTCATTATGGTTGATTAATGCTTAACTCGCCCCTGGATCTTTTCTTTAAAAGTGCAGTCATTTCATCAAATCTTTTATTTTACACAACAATTAATTGTTGTTGGTTTTAATAGGAACTCCGCTCAAGCGATGTCCATTCAAAAGGTGATACAGAAGCATACCAAGCAATCTATTGCAGAAACTGAAAGCACAGAGATGTCGTCCATCTTTACAGATACAGTATGCATTGTAAATGGAGGTGCCACTACATGGCAGACTATCTATACTATGCTGGAGAATGAAAACCATGAAGTAACAAACATTCGACCAATCATTGACAGCACAGAACCGTCATGAGTACAGGTCAAAGACACTGCGTGCTCTTTCCTTCACCGAATAGCAGCAAGGGCTAGGCTCTTGGCATACACAGCTATGATAAGATGCGTAGAAGAGAATACAAAAGTTGAAGATAGACTTATCAAGACAGCTAAAAATACAATCTTGGGTTCTTTCAGAGCCGAAGATTTACAATAAATTTGCAAGCTACCTGATGCCCAAGACATCTACGACAAACAATTTGTTGCAAAGTTTGTAAAGGAAAACGAAAACCCGTTTCAAATGATACAAGAATGGAGGAGAAGAGACAATAAATTCAAACAAGATAAAGTGGGTATGTACCCCATTTCTTCTTTGGCCAATCCTTATAATTTTGCAGCCTCTATGTTATGTAGATTGTATGGTCTCCCTGATAATTCTAAGTTCTCGATCAATTGGGTTACTTTAATTGAGGCTTCTGTTAATTCTCACATTATGAATTGGGCAACCATTCTGTCTCACAATTTGGCCAAAGTGATTACTGAATATCGCCAAACCAGGGCTACCTCCTCTAGAGCAATTCCCCAATTCTTCATGTCTGCATATGCCTTCGATGCCATTTGTTTCTGCACCCATTTTCCAACCATGGGTTGGAAATGGACTACCAATGATCCTACTCATATCTTCCTAAGTTATAAGCAAATGTGGGAACAAGATTATATTCCACATTTTCGCCAATTATGCCAGGGAGTTTTTCTTCCCTTACATCAGTTAGTTTTCAACGAAAAATGTCCGAGATTCACAAAAGAAGCTATCACAGACCTCCAAGCAATCAGAAGGTATTTTCTTGAAGAGTCTTTCTCTTATAGCAGGATATTTGGTAGCCAAGCTTTCCCACATGTTCTCCTTATGTATGTATTAGATAAACTATTGGCAAGAGAAGTAGCATACCAAACAATAGGAAATGGCCTCACAAAAACATCAAGGGAAATGAAGAAATCCCTATGGCCAAATTTTCCCCTTCAGTGTGGGTCATTTACCCTTCTTAATTATGGTCATGCATATAAAGAGTATTAGAATATGCAGTTATTAAAGCTCCCCATTCTACCAGCAAGGCCTTTTGATCCACAACAAATAGCAAACAAATTCACCCTTTCAGTTAAGATCAGACCTGTAACTCATACAGTAGATGAGTTTGAAGATTTACTGGAATCAGCCGAGGACTTTGAGCAGATTCTGAATGCAGCCAAGACAAAGTTCGACCCAGAGAAATTCAGAAGATTCCAGGAGTTTAGAGGACAGAGGTTAGAATACCTCCTGCAAGAATTTTGGATTACTAATCATGGAATTGAAACTAAGTCTCAGAAGCAAAATAAGCTAGGCACGTCACGAGAGCAGGAAGCAGAAACAAATGAATTATAAAAACTTTGGGATGCAGTCAATGACAAACTACAGGATACCACTAAGGTATCATCAACACAAGAAACCATAGGATTTCAGACCCTGCCAAGGCAAATAGCAGTAGTGACCACTGAAGGTCCAAAAACGAGTTTCCAAGAAACAGAGGTAATCCCTGCAAATCCAACTACTGAAATTGTCTTGAATGTAACAGATATCCCTCCTCTAGACATCTTTTACAACCCTCTTCATAAAGTTGTTGTAAAAAGACAGAGAAAGAGGAGGAGAATCGAAACTCCTTCAGAACATGAATTTATGGATGTCTTATGGAAGGACACACAAATAAATCCGACTGAACATTTGACTCGGCTATCTCAATTTGTTGGAGCCTATGCTACAACAACAATCGACAAAGCAACTGAAGTCTTTGTTTTGATTAAAGAAAAGGATGACTAGATCACATTATTACTGCGATAGTTAGATGAAGAAAGAGATAGCATGAACCGTCAAGCAGAGGAGCAACTGCATAAGCTACAACAGGATATGGAAGTACTGAAAATAAGTCATGAAAATGACTTATTTGCTAAAAACAAACAAATCCAGGAGCTAAAGAGTGACCTAGCAAAGCATAAGGATATTCCTACTATAGAGGAATTCATTAATGAGGCTTTAACACTGAATACTTTACTGACAAAGCAAAATCAGCTCTTCCTCCAACATATATCAAATATCATTCCACCTCTGAATACTATTGAATAATTAACAAACATCATTATTGATCAAAGAATTGAGTTCAATGAACTCAATTCTAAGATCTCTGATTATATTGAGTGGCAGGATTCAAAGGAATGGAAAAGGTCAAGTCTCCCGAAGATCAATGAAAGACATAAGGATATTCTATTCACTGATTGGGACTCACAAGTGAAACAGGCTGAACTAGCAATAGCCAAAGCATCGGGTATTTCAAAAAGCATTTTCAAAACAATAAATCACATGTTGCACACATCCAACCTCATAAAGGAGAGTAATCCAAAAACACTTCCTGATCTTAAAGCATTAGATGAGAATTAGAAGAATAAGAGTCAACTACAGAATGAAACAGTTGAGGAGCTATCAAAAATTGATTGGGAAGCAGTATGGCAACTTTTGGTCAAACCACACAGTCAGATCATGACCTTAAATTGCTCCTTGGATTCAGTACAGAGAATGCTACTACCTTTACATGATGCTATATTTGTAGGGCATTTGAGAGCACAATTCGGGATGCCACCACAAGTCAGGCCAATATCCGAGATTTGTGAGCTGAGAAGCAAAGCTGGCAGTGGTGATTAATCAATGAAGAACTGAGTCATTTTTGAGCAATTTTATTTTTGGAAAGTTGGATACTAGGAAAGAGGAAGGTTGTTTGAAACCTCCTCATAGATATTTTGTATAAGTTATTTTTAGTTAATTAAGAATAGTATTTAAACCCTTCTCATGCATTTAGAGAAGGGTCCAGAATTTTAATAAGAACATTTACAAAGAATGCGCTATAATAAGTTTGTAGATGCCTTGATGGAATCATGGAACATGGTCTTTTCAATCAAATATCTTTTTGTTGATCACTATTGATGCACTATTGTATTCTTTAGGATGCTTATTGGTATAAGATTGATTATGGCCTATTCTCACTGGTCAAACGAGCAGAATGACACACATGTGGTACTATTCTCATGTTTACTAAATCTTTGTTCTAGTATTAGTGATAAGTTCATCTTTCATGAATTTTGTATGAAATCTATCATCTCTGTTTAAAGTATCAGTTGCACTATTGCAATATCAGAATAGAGAATGGTCTATTTTATATGTGATCATTAGAATATGCGATATGTTTTTTGCAATTCTTTTGATTAACTATTTTCTCAAAGGAATTATCTTATAATATATTAACTCTATATAGTCTACGATTGATCTATATCATCATAGATTACATAGACATCTTTTTTTTATATCGCATAAAGCTAGCAATACCCCGGGTTAGATTAAAATAGATTTAATTCAAAGTTTTGCATCTTAGAATAAAGTTGTGTTAATTTCTAGTTATTCTTTTGATTAGAAAAAATCCCATAAATCATATAAACCCAAAACATTGGGAAATTGGTCCCATCATATCCAGTCAGAGCCACTATCCCAAATGGAAAAGGAGTTGCTCTAAGATCCGGACCGGGCGGTTATCCCCCTTGTTGTTTCCACAGATGTCTGAGGCCTCAACATTTTTGGCACTAGAAGGAGGGCCCCAACTATGAATGACATATAAATCTAAATCTTAAACTCGAAGCCTTTACAAGAGTCAATCCCCCTCAAAAAATCCTACAGCTTCTTGATCACGTTCTAAGTCACCCACTCAAAAATCAGAAGTTGTAGAAACTTCCCCCTCATCTCCTAAAGTATCTCGACACTTACCTTCTTCATAATATAATACTCTTGAATCTCCTAAAGTTCAGTCCTTAGTTCATAAACTAGAATATATCTATTTCTGTTGAGAAGCCTGATAAACTCGAAGCTTCTGAAGAAAGTATTACTTCTCTATTCAGAGAAACTGGTATCCTAACGCGATCAAAAAGTGATAAACTTGGAATACCTCCTTTTGAGTTTCCAATACATTCACAGCATAAGAAAGTTCTTGTGTCTAGATCTAAGTCAGATACAAGTGAGGTCACATCAAATTCCCCTCCATTTACTCCTTCATTCACTACACCTCCATTCACATCCTCTCATCTTTCCATTTCTTCTACTCAAACAATTAGTGCTACCACAAGTAGTACTAGTCCAGTTGTAAGTTCTACATCCATACCCACTACTTCTGGATCTCCTTCTATATCTTCTCAAATCCTAACTCAAGCTATGGATAATCAGCCTTGGAATAATCATGGTGTCATGTTGTTTGCAAACCCACATCCTCTTCCTGATCATCTAGAGAAATGGTTACCCAAATACAATCCAGATGATGGTCTTCCTGGTCAGGAACACATCAACAATTTTATGTTGGCCATGGATTTGAATGGGATTGTGTATGAAGATATTGTAGTAATATTGTTTCCATATACTCTTAAAGAATCTACAGGATCCTGGTACTTTTCTCTTCCAACAGGAACTATAACAAACTGGGTAACTTTTGAACAACTGTTTCTTGCAAAATTTGGAGATGATAGAACTGTGGCATCTTTAATCAATGCTCTCTCTAACCTGAAAACAAATTCGGGTGAAAGGATCAAAGATTTCAACTCCAGATTTAACAAGTTATTAAACAAAATCCTAGCTGCTTCTAAACCTGTTGTTGATGTACAAATAGAGTGGTACATTTCTGCTTTACCTTCTAATATAGCCATTTTTGTAGATAGAGCCGATAAGGCTACTCTCTCAGAAAACATGAAAGAAGCCCTGTCTGTAGAAAAGAGAATTTTAGCCTTAGAAAAACGATCTGAGATGGAAGATAAGAAATCTAAAAAAGTGACTTTTAGCCAAGAATCAAAGAAGAAAACCCCAAAGGATCCATTTGATCTTGAAGGTCTTCAAAAAGTCTTGAAAACTATGTCAAATGATATGATTGAAATAAAGAAACAAGCAGCTAAATCATCAGTTCCTAGGAAACCATATCGCCCATACAATAGAAGTCCTGATTTGCCATCTCATCCTCCGAATGTGATTTCAAGTGCTAAATCAGATCAAGATGTTGAAGACACCTCAACAACTGAGGAAGAAACAAAACCCGAAGAAGAAGTCTAATTAAATGGGTTATGGGACTTTATTCTTCCCACCGAAGAAGAAAGAGAGGCTATGCCCGAATCTACAAGGAGCAAAACATCTACTGACTCAACTGTACCAATTCAAAAATAGAAACCTCCTCCCACAAAGGAGAAAGTAGTGAATAAAAAATCTAAAACTATTCAAACTGATCCTATTTCCCTAGATACTTCTAAAACTTTGATAGTTTCAGATACAGTGGAATACAATATAGTTGAAGACATGAAAAAGACTAAAGCAAACATTTCATTATATGAAATGACCAAACTGAAACAGTAGCAGAAAATCTTACTGAGAGAACTTAAGGCAGTTCCTGTAGATCCCATACCACCACCGATTATAGCCCAAGCTGACAAAGATATGGGAAAACCCCTGTCACCTTCAAACAAGGTAAAACCAAATGATCTTGTGTTGATTGGTGATAGATCTAAGTCTCACACTTCTCCTTTCCTTTTGACTTATGAAATTTTTAATAAAAAAGTTCATAATTGTCTCATCGATTCAGGAGCTTCTTCGAATATCATGCCAAGATTTGTGTGCGCGAGACTTAATGTTACCCCTCAAAAGTCTGTTGTGCATATAGTCCAATTGGACAGAACAAAAGTCAAGGTTGTTGGAGAAATGTTATTAGTATCAATTAGATTATCATCCAACCCAAAGGTGCTGCAAGTGATTGATGTCTTAGTGGCAGACATCCCTAAATTTTATGGTCTTATTTTAAGCAGGGATTTGTCTAAGAAACTACATGGATATTTCACAACCGATTGGTCACACATGTGGTTACCATATAATGGTAAGCCAAATCAAATTAGAGTTGATCACGAAAAATTCATGAAACATACAGTCATTAAACTAGAAGGGTCGAACAAGCCTGTGATTTTTACTAATAATATTATTGGAAATTATTTCGCTGAATCATTCCTTGGCTCATTCAATGCTCAAATCTCACCTTTCCTAGAAAATACTATTACTTCTCAGGTTGAAATTTTTTCTCAATCATACACTTCTAAATGTATTAATCTTAGTAATAAAACTTTAGATCATTCTTTGTTATGGACTCTATACTTTGACGGTTCAAAATCAAACGATGGTGCATGAGCAGGTTGCATTTTAATCAATTCGCAAGGAGAGAAAACAATGCTAGCTTGCAGACTCGAATTTCAATGCACGAATAATACTGCCGAATATGAAGCATTGATTCAAGGCCTGTACAAAGCCATTGGATTAAATGTTAAATATTTGTAGGTATATGGGGACTCTGAAATAATTGTTAAGCAAGTCAGGAACACAATCCATTGTATTTCTGGACACCTGAAACATTATCAAGCATTAGCTCAGAACCTCACTTCTCATTTCACTACATTTAATATTTCAACAATCCCTAGGTTACAAAACGCAAGTGCTGATTTACTTGCCAATGTAGCATCTAAATTGATACCGTCAGAAGAATTTAGTCTAGATATATTTTCGATTGAGTTGATTTTTAGGCCTTCCATTCCCGATAACATAACAAATTGGAGAGTGCTTAATGATGATACAGATATAATTGACTTTCTTTCATCAGATGGATCTGTTGTGCTCTACAACAACCCCCCATTTCATATCATCTTTATTTATAAATATTAACGTATGAAATGGGTCCCTTTAAAGTTTAATTGGTATCAATACTTTTATTGTTCAAAAGAGGTCCGATAATCAAATGAACTCATTTTATAAAACCCTTTTTGAAAAACCCATTTAAAGAAATAAGGCAAATCTTTGTCATTGCGATAAAGCAATCGCAAGATCGCATATCGCAATGATATAAGAAATATAAATGAACGGCACATTGATTTCCGCTGATGCGATATCGCAATCGGCGATCGGCAAAACTTCATGCACGTTTTAAAAGCGCCCCATACCATTAGCCCCGATGCGATGCGAAATCGGCGATTGGATATCGGCGGTAAACTTTACTTAAGTCTTAATATGCTCAAAGCTTTTCCCCCGATGCGATGTAATCGGCAGTCGGCCATCGGCAATATCCAATACACATCATTTAAGGCGCACAGGTCATACCCCCGATGCGATCCGATATCGCTATCGGCGATCGGCGATACACTTTATGTGCACTTTAAAATCCTCATTCCCCCGACGCGATGCGATAAAGCGCAGTTTTCAATAAGAAGCCGTTAAGTGATGGGATATCGCAATTCATTCATATATAAAGCTTGATCGGTTAGGCAGTCATTTACCTGCACTCAACCGCCAAAACGCCCACTGCACGCTTAAGTGAATCATTCAGCCGAATAATGATATAATGGGCATTTAAGGGATGACAGGTTTTAAACGGCCAATCAATGAGATCATAATTCTTAAAATCTTTCCATGGATTGTGTCCGCACCTATTTTTTAAGACTAATGCCTTATTACTCACCTATGCATATGTTCTCATTACTTGCAAGTTTTCATTGTTGTCTCTGTATTACGCACATTTGTCTCCCTGTGCAGAATCCATCCGAAAGAGAAAACTCAAACAAGATGGGGAAGAAATCAAAGAAGACCACAGGCGCCTCCACTACATCAGTAGCAGGTCAAGCTCTTGTGGACAAGAAAAAGGGCTTAATTTTTGATACTACATGCACGGGCCTTACCAGAGTCACTTGGCAAGGCACTTACAATTTGATTGAAGCCGAACAACCAGAAAAGACAGTAATAGAAGCTACTGCGGATCCTACTCGCAAGTCTGATTGTACTCTCAAAGATTTAGCCGACTCTTTCCTTCACAAAATAGCGGCTAGGGAGCAAATTCTCCCATACACAGATGTAGTGCGGTGGGCGATTCAAGAAATCCCAATTTTGGACGGAACTTTCAACACTAGAGATGGCAGAATCTTCGGATCGTTCAGGCCGGATGATCTAAGGCTAATGTATCATTTGCCCGAGCCGGAGAAGATATATAATAAAGCATTCCTGGAGAAGTTTGCAAGCGAAAATGAAGTTGAATCCGAACCCATCCGGGATTGGAGACAAAATCCAGCCAAACACAAGCACGAATCTTCGGGTAAGTACTCGGTCGACTCACCGGCTTCTCCTTATTGCTATGTGGGGATAATGATGTGTAGATTATGGGGATTGCATGACTCTGCTAATTTTACCATAGAGATGGTTCCTCTAATGGAGGCAGCTGTAAACGGTATAATTATGGATTGGGCCACCATCCTTTCTGACAAATTAGCACAGGCTGTGCGTGACTTTAGACATCAGACTATCGTCACAGAAAGGAAAATTCCCCCATTTTATTACAGTGCATATATCTTAGATACACTATGTTTCAATTCTGAATTCCCCGTGCTCGGCTGGAAGTGGATGCCACAAGATCCCACGGCCATCCACATATACCATCAGAAACTATGGAAGTCCTCTTACAAGCACCATCTGTACCAAGTCTGCAATGGCTTTATGGTGCCTATTTACTATTCTATTTTTGACAAACCCATTCCCAAGATTTCCTATCAAGCTTCCTTTGATATAACAGCGGTAGCAAGTTGGTTTGGGGAGGAGAGATTTACCTACATAAGAGTTTTCGGCAGCCAAGCCGACCCACATGTTCTCCCTTTGTATATACCAGATAAGCTGCTAGCAAGAGAAATCTCCTATCAGATTATGGCTGAGAGTGTTACACAAACTCTCAAGAAAGAAAAGAAGAGGGGCTGGCCCTCTTTTCCCTTCAGGTGTGGTGTCTATACTCTGCATGATCTCAAACATGCTGAAAAGGAAGCCACAAAGCTTCAATCTTTAACTCTGGCGACTATTCCAAACAGGCCATATGATCCAAAGAAAGTTGCCTACAATGCATTAGAACAGGCCAAATTGACAAAATTTGAGCACAAAGAAGATATATTTGACGACCTATTCGTTTCAGTCGAAACAATAGGTCAGGCTAAAGAACTCGCTCGAATGAAATATAAGGATGAAGGGCTGACTGAGTTTAATAAGCTTAGAGAACAGAGGTTGCAAACTCTGCCTCTAGATTTGCTAGCAACAACCCCAGCGACATCATCAAGCGGGCCTGTTCGGCAACAATCAAAAGAACCACCGGCAGTAACAAAGGATCATAAAAAGGAACAGGAGGAAAGGCAGAGAAAAGAAAAAGAAGAGCAGCAGAAGAGAGCACACGAGGAGAAACAGAGGAAAGATAAAGAGGAACAACAGAGGAAAGAGCAAGAGGAAAGGCAAAAGAAAGAACAAGAGGAACAGCTGAAGAAAGAGCAAGAAAAAGAACGGGAAGAGTCCCAAACTGAAAAGGAGAAACAGACCACCACCAATGTCAATGTGGACACTACCATAGACCCCAAATTATTCCAGGAATGGAAGCAGTTTCATTCCATCATCAGTGGATTGGAATGTTCAAAAGATGGGGACACTTCCAAGACAAATGATACGCAGGACATCACTTCACCTCCGGTTCTAAGTGGAACCAGCGGCCCACCCATTTCCAAGGATGTTGAAGTAATACCAAAGGACCCCTCCGACCAGATCATTCTTCAGGTAGAAGATATTCCTCCCCTGGATGTTTTCTACAGCCCAAGGCATAGAGCAGTTGTAAAGCGATCAAGGAAAAGGCGAAGGACTGATCAACCTTCTATCTTTCCAGAGCAAACAGTCACGGGTAATGTAGTATGGAAGGAGGAATTGGACCCCTCCGATGACCTAACAAAGCTGTCACAGTATGCAGGAGCCTATTCCGCAGCAACAATCGACAAGGCATCGGAGGTAAGTCTTCTACTGAAGACTAAGGACCAAGAAATTTTTGCACTACAGGCAGAATTGGCCGAGACAAAGCAGAAGGCAGCGCAAGCAGAGAAGCAGTTGCTGGCACAACAGCAAATGAATGATCAATTAACCCAGCAATTGTAGGAAGAAAGGCAAAGGATTGACCAAAATGCAATCCAGAAACAAAAGGAATTGTCGGAGGCATTGGCACAATTGAAAGCAGCAAATGAGCAAATGATGAAAATAAAAGATGAGCAAATCGCTCAATTGTCATCACAGCTTGAAATAATCAAAGGCGCTCCACTGGTGGATGAGTTCAGAAAGGAAGCATCACTAATAAACAATGCATTGATATCACAAATTAGGCTCCTTTGTCGACAACTCACTGAGGCAGAACCATTGTGTGAGTTAACTACATCCATTAATCAGCAGGTAGAGAAGGCCAGGAATGAGTTAGACCAGGCCGAAGAGATCATAAGTGGATATCTTGACTGGCAAGATTCTGATCAAGGGAGAGAAGCAAATTTGCCCAAGATTTCAGAAACATATAAAGACATACTTTTTACAGAATGGCACACTCAGGTGATGAAAGCAGAAAGGGCAGCTTCAAGGTGCAAATCAACCTCCAACAACCTAGTTGATCTGGTTAACAACACTCTCTACTTAGCGAATATGATCTCCCAATGTACGCCAGGAAAGATAACAACAAAAAACATGTTGGAGCAAACGTGTTATCCTGACTTGGAGGAAAAGGGGAGATTAATCGCTGGGGTTAACAGTTTGACCTTCGATGCATATTGGCTTTTCCTGATTAAGCCGCACACACAGAGAGCCGCCCTAAAGTGTTTAACAGATGCAATCGGGTGTATAATTCCCGACATTCAGGATGCCACCTATGCTGCCCAGCTCAGTTCGCGTCTCAACAAACCGCCTGAAGTAGAGCCAATGCTTGCGACAAGCCAGCTCAGGTTTAAAGGCAAGCAGCCTACCTGATGAATCATGCCGCCAATTGCCAGATCGATCCGGGAAATAGGATCAATATTTATTGATGCCAATTAAGTAGGATTTCTTTTTATTAGATATTTAGATTAGTTTAGTATTTATAGACCCTTTCATTGTTTTGGAAAGGGTCGTAAAGTTTTGTAACAGACTTAATAGACTGAAGTTTGCACTATTGTGCTTCAGTCAATATTCTTTTATGAAACTGGGCCAATTGTTCTTAATTTAACAAGGAAGCTTCTTTATGCAATTGTGCACTATTGTCGTTGTTGAGGATGTTTTTGCGTTGAAGGAAGAACTACAAATAGCGATTGATATTTGGGAGTGTCAAACAGCTCATATGGTATTTCTATCTATGTCTGAATTCATTCCTTTTATATGAATTGTTATGTGATTATTCTTGCTATTGTTGATTATATGCATGCGCTGTAACAGCAGATCTTTATTCATTCCACTATTGGATGTTTTACGATGTGCCTTTCCTTTCAATCATGCATGTGACAATGATATAAATGATAAAGTGTGGTAATTTTGTTTTAATCGCTCTGTTTAACTATTTAGGCACAGCAATCTTGAATGAATTAATATCTATGCCTTAAAGATGGAGTCATCTATATGCCTGTCTTAAGACACAGACCATCAAACGCTACGCTTTAAAGCTCAATAAGTCCCCGGGATAGATCATAGTTATTATATTCTTGTTGATAGTTTTAGTTATTCGCTCGTCGCTAGCGTAGTTTATAATCATTCATCCATCCCATTTATCTACTTCTGGGAAACTGGTCCCATTACCCCCAGTCGGAGCCACTATTCCAAACGGAAAAGGAGCTGTACTAAGGTCCAGACCGGGTGGTTATCCCCGATGTTGTTGCAGCGATTTTCGAGGCATCAACATTTTTGGCGCTAGAAGGAGGGCCTCAACTGTGAATGGCACATAAGTCAAAACCTATAAGCCATTCTAAGAGTAATTCTCCCTCTGTATCCCCTCGATCTTCCCATTTGCATACTGGTTCGCCGGTATCCAAACAAGGAGAAGGGGAATCAACTACCACTGCTCAAACTCATCATACTCCAGAACAATTAAGTCTTGAATCACCTGAAGTCCAGTCTCTTATCCACAAACTTCAGAGCTTCTCGATTTCACCACAGAAATCTGAGGTATCACAAAGCAGTGCGACTTCGCAGTTCAATTTAACTCATCCTCTCACCAGACTTCAGAGCGAAAAACTCGGTATTGAACCCACTGAGTTCCCTTTACCCAAAAGGAAAAAGGCGAAGAAGATTACTGAAGGGTCTGATAGTGAAGAGCTTTCATCCACGTCCTCCATTGCATCTTCCCCTCTGCAAAGTCAACCATCCACTTCCCCATTACATATTGTCGTTCACCAGGGATTAGAAGCCTCAACATCCCAACCTGCTCACTCCTCAGCATTAATTTCTTCCCATACATCTGGAATTCCAACAGTAGTATCAACCACTGCTACTATTATAATGGCAGACCCATGGACCAGGCCAGGTGCAGTCAACATCCCTGCACCATTGCATCCTTTACCAGATGCTCCTGAAAAATGGCTACCTAAATTTAATCCAGATGACGGCACCCAGGCTGAAGAACACATTAATAATTTTATGTTAGCAGTCAACTTGAAAGGAGTAACAGAACAAGATGTTGTTGTTAGACTCTTCCCGTACACCTTACAAGGATCAGCAGGATCCTGGTATTTTTCTTTACCCTCTGGTTCCATTACCAGTTGGAACACTTGCCAAGAGCAGTTTCTTACCAAATATGGAGATGATAGGTCCTTAGCTACTTTAATAAACGACCTCTCCAATCTGAGAATAGAGCATAGGGAACCAATAAAGGAATTTAATGTTAGATTTAATAAACTCCTGAATAAAATCCCTACAGCTTCCAAACCAAGTGAACAAATTCGAAGCGAATGGTATATTACCGCCCTACCTGCCAATATAGCCATCTTTGTAGACAGGGCTGGGAAACCTACCTTAGCTGAAAACATGAGAGAAGCACTTGCTGTGGAAAAACGCATCAATGCTCTAGAGAAGAAAGCTGCTTTGGAAGACAAAAAAGCCAAAAAAGTCTCATTTAAAGAAGATTCCAAGAAGAAAACCCCAAAAGACCCATATGACATGGAGGGTTTGCAAAAGGTCCTGAAAACTTTGTCTAACGAAATGGTTGAAATAAAGAAGCAGGTGGCTGAAACCTCAAACAAAAGACCATTTAGGACTTATAAGAAAACTGAAACAAAGCCACCGAATGTCATATCTAACGCAGATTCAGAGCAAGAAGAAGAGGAAGAGGAAACAACCTCACAGACTGATGATGAAGAAGAAGTAGCTGAATGCCACGGAATGTGGGATTTTATACTCCCCAACTCTGATACCAATAATGAAGAAGAAGCCTTCCCGGTTACTACTAGAAGTAAAAGTACTTCTGAACCTGCCCAGGCAACTTCAAAGAAAAGGAGTGCAGGTGCTACCACAACAAAGGAAAAGGTTCCTCCAAAGAAATCACCTATGGTAGTTCCCCAAAACCAGCCTTCAACTTCTAATTCTCCTTCAACATCTAAAACATTAGTGGTATCCGATTCAATGGAATATAACATTGTTGATGACATGAAGAAAACTAAAGCAAACATAACTATGTTTGAACTTAGTAAATTAAAGCATCAGCAAAAATTACTTCTTAAAGAATTGAATGTCGTTCCCTCTACACCCCTTCCCAGTGCAAAAGCTGCCAATGATTCAGGCCAACCTCCTCCAGGTATGGTTGAAGCTACCGATTCAGTTCTAATTGGAGATAGATCGAATTCCCATACTCCACCCTTCCTGCTGACCTATGAGATTTATAACAGAAACCTGCACAACTGTTTAATTGACTCAGGGGCATCATCTAACATAATGCCAGCTTCAGTTTGCTCTAAACTGAACATTGAACCCCAGAAGTCTGCTATTCATATTGTACAGTTGGACAGGACTAAAGTGCAGGTTGTGGGAGAAATTAATTCCGTAACTATCAGGTTGTCTACTGATCCCAGAGTTGTACAGAGAATTGACATTCTAATAGCCGATATACCTGAATTTTACGGTTTAATTTTGAGTAGGGATTGGTCCGAAAAATTGCATGGGTATATTTCCACAGATTGGTCGCATATGTGGCTTCCCTATAAGGGCAAGCCAAATCAAATAAGGATCGACCGAGAGAAGCACATGACCCACACTGTTACTGAATTTGAGCAAGAAAACCAACCTGTAGCGTTCAACAACAACATTTTGGGGAATTATTCGTCAGAGTCATTCTTTGGCAACTTTGTTGCCCAACCATCTCCTTTTTCAGTCAATCATTTTACATCTCAGATTGAAAATTTTTCACAAAGTGATAAGTCTAGATGTTTTAATGATGCTGAGGAAAATGTAAATACTTTAGTTAATACCTCTTTATTTTGGTCTTTATATTTTGACGGCTCTAAGTCCAGCGAGGGCTCAGGAGCAGGTTGCATTTTGGTTAATCCACAAGGAGAAAAGACAATGCTGTCTTGTAGGTTAGAATTTGAATGCACTAACAACACAGCCGAATATGAAGCTTTAGTCCAGGGATTATATAAAGCAATCGGCCTTAAAGTGCAATATCTAAAAGTATTCGGCGATTCCGAAATTATTGTTAAACAGGTGAGAAATGCAATTCATTGTCTTTCAAATCACCTCAAGCATTATCAATCGCTAGTACAGGATCTTACCTCACACTTTTCAGCATTTAACATTTCCTCCATTCCTAGGTCGCAAAACTCGGCAGCCGACCTGCTAGCCAATGTAGCTTCCAAGCTTCTACCTTCTGAAGACTACAGCCCTGATAGATTTTCCGTAGAATTACTTTTTAGGCCTTCAATTCCCGACAATGTCACTAATTGGAGAGTATTTAACCATGATGAAGATATTTTGCAATTTCTAACTTCTGAAAAGTCCTATGACGATCAAATTATTGAGGAAAATGACCATGATCTACAAATGAAAGAAACACCTCAAGAAAATTCAATTCCTAGACCAGTGGTAAAGCTCGAAGATCTTTATGATATCAAAGACAGGTTTAAACCTGTCATTAATGCAAAGCTCCAAAGTTCTACCCTTAGGTTTGAATTGATAAATCTAGGTGCTGACCATGCTCCTCAAAACATTAATTTAGGATTAGGACTTTCCTTGGAAGAGAAGGAGGCATTCATTAAACTGTTAAGAAAAAACAAACAGGTCTTTGCTTGGAAGTATGATGATTTGAAGACATATGATACATCCATTATCCAGCACACCATTCCTATGCTTCCTGATCAGAAACCAATTCAGCAGAAGTTAAGAAAAATACATCCAAATTTAGAAAGCCAGATAAAGTCAGAACTTAACAAACTCTTGAAAGCCAAAATTATTTTTCCTGTCCGACACTCAAACTGGGTCTCTAATATGGTGCCAGTCAGAAAGAAAAATGGCGACATTCGAATTTGTATTGATTTCAGAAATTTAAACAAAGCGAGCTTGAAAGACAATTTCCCATTACCTACTATGGAGCAAATACTCCAATCAGTAGCAGGCTCTGAATTGATGTCTTTTTTTGATGGATTCTCAGGATATAACCAGGTTCTGGTTCATCCTGATGAACAACTTAAAACCACATTCAGAGCAAAATGGGGAACATATGCGTATCAGAAAATGCCTTTCGGACTTATAAATGCAGGAGCGACATTCCAAAGAGCTATGGATATAGCCTTTAGAGGGTTTATTAATAGAACAGTAGTCGTCTATCTAGACGATATTACTGTATTCTCTAAGAAGAGGTATAATCATTTGCATGATCTAAATCAAATCTTTCAGCGTTGCAAAAGATATGGTATTTCTCTCAACCCAAAAAAGTCTTTCTTTGCTCTTGATCAAGGAAAACTCTTAGGTTTTATTGTATCCAAAGATGGCATTTATATCGACCCTGATCGGATCAAAGAAATCTCTGAAATCCCTTTCCCACACAATAAAAAGTCGATGCAGTCATTTTTAGGCCAGATTAATTTTGTTAAAAGATTTGTTCCTGATTTTTCTCAAATTATATTACCACTTCAAACAATGATCAAGAAGAATTCAGTCTTCAAGTGGGGATCAGCAGAAAAGCAAGCTTTTGATATAATCAAACAATCAATAATCAATGCCCCAGCCTTGAATACTCCAAATTTTTCTAATCATTTTACATTGTATACCATCGCATCCGACGTGTCTTATGCTGCAGTACTCACACAACTAAATGAACACAATCTGGAAGCACCCATTTCGTTCTTCAGCTCAAACCTTCAGGGTGCTGAATTAAATTACTCCGATGTAGAAAAACAAGCCTTTGTTGTATTTAAAGCAGTCAAACATTATAGACCCTTCCTTTTGAAAACCCATACAAAAGTGATAGTTCCTTTCCCGACAGTTAGGCAACTATTAATCCAAAAAGAGCTGGGTGAAAAAAGAGCAAATTGGGTCACAGCGCTTCAAGAGTATGACTTAGAAATTAGGCCAGCAAAGATTGTTAGGGGCCAAGGTTTTTGCAGGATATTGGCAGGAGCATCAAACATTCCAGAATCAAGCGATACAGATCAAACTCAAGAAATCAATCAGATAAGTGTTACTGATTCTGGATCTCAATATGCAGATTTAATATTTTATTTAAAGAATGGTTATGCACCTCCAAATTTGTCTTACAAAAACAAAAGGGCCATTAGGTTAAAAGCGAAGAATTTTACAATTATTGATGACGTGCTTTTTAGGCAGAATTATGATTCTATCTTGTTAAGATGCCTTGAGAAACCTGAAGCCCAAAAGGTTTTGCAGGAGTTACATGATGGACCAGCAGGAGGACATTTCGGAGCTGACACAACAGCTCACAAAATTATTCATGCTGGTTACTATTGGCCTACTTCGTTTAAAGATGCCCATGAGTATGTAAGGAAATGTCTCAATTGTCAAACTGCTAGTGGAAGACAACGTAAATCAGCTTTCCCTCTGCAACCAATCAACATTGAACAACCATTTGAGCAATGGGGATTGGATATCATTGGGGAAATCACTCCATCGTCTTCAAAACAGCATAAGTATATCCTTACTGCTACCGATTATTTTACTAATTGGGTTGAGGCAATCCCTTTAAAGACAGCAAATTCTGAAGCAATCATTGAATTCATAGATCAATTCATTATTACCAGGTTTGGTGTCCCAAATGCTCTTGTTTTTTATAATGCATCTTACTTTTCAGGCAATGCTATGTTTGATTTCGCTATTAAAAGAGGATTTAAGTTAAAATATTCTGCTAATTACTATCCCCAAGGAAATGGTTTAGCGGAGTCCACTAATAAGAATCTGATTAAAATCATTAAGCGAACTATCGAACAAAATCAAAAAAATTGGCACAAATCCTTAGTGTTTGCATTATGGGCTGATAGGATAACACAGAAAGCTTCTATTGGAACTTCTCCGTTTAATCTTGTGTATGGAAAAGAAGCAGTACTGCCCACAAATCTTGTTCTTCCTTCTTTAGCCCTAGTTCAGTTCATTGAGGAAAATCCTTCCTCTTCTATTCAGCTTAGACATGACCAAATTCTAAAATTAGAAGAGGAAAGAGAAAAAGCCAAGGTTGTTCACGCCAAACATCAGCAAGTCATCAAAGCAACTTTTGATTCAGTCTCATCCGGTTCAAAACAATTCCAAGTCGGTGACTTAGTTCTGAAATGGGACAAAGCCCATGAGGACAAGGGTAAACAATCCAAGTTCCAGAAGTTGTGGCTTGGACCATTTCAGATCTGTGAGAGGATAGGCCATTCAACCTTTATATTGCAAGATTTATCAGGTTTGAGAGATTCTCTCCCTGTTAATGGCCTTATCTTGAAGAAATTCTTTAACTGAGGAGGTAACCCCTTCTCCTTTCATTTCAGTAGGATTTTATAGTTTGTAGGATTCTTAGAAAATAAGGTTGTGAGATATCTTCCATTGACCTTTTGCTGTGTTTGAAAAGTTGTCCCACAGAACTAGTATGAACATTTGCTTTTAAATAATAGAACTTTTAACCAAAAAAGGATAATTTCTAGGAAATTAGATATCATTGTATTCTGAAACCACAGTTCAAGTTTTGTCAACTCCTCTCAAAGCATAGAAATATTGTAAATCATTTTCTGTTTTCAAATTGGTCTCAAAAGGTTATCAATATCAAGATAGAAATCAATCCAGTTTCAGCATCTTCAACTCTTACCCTGTCATCCATTTACCCTTAAGGAGAAGTTTGTTCACCCCATTCACTAAAGTTTATGATTATTCAGAGTGTAATTCTAAAATATAAGATATTAAAGATAAGAGGTCTTATTACAAGCCTGCTTACCATGTTCATAGGGAAATAGTTTATCTAACATTACCAATACTGCAAACCAAAACAGGGTAATGGCTTGAAATTACAAGACAAGGGGTCTCATCACGAGCCAGCTTGTTCAGTTAGACTACTACCAGTGAATGGCATTGTCAATAGCTGGCCACCAAACCAGGACAATGGCTTTTTATCTTATCAACAACAGAAAAGGAAATGAAGTACAAAATATGAAAGCATATTTTGAATTCATTCTGTTAATCACACTCTTAATTGGATGGGACAATGGACAATCACATGGTTAAAAGGTATCCCTGTCGAAACTATAGATGTTTGCTGGCAGCAGAGGCTCTACCTATGACAGAGGAGTTCATTATAAAAGCTGATTTGGAAAGATATTCTATTTTATCATTATAAACCAATAAAGGCCTATTTTAAACTTAGAATGTATTTATTTTCTTAAAAAAGAGGAAGTCAACAAAATAGTTTCATTTTTCTCAAAATATATAGAAATCTAGTTATATTAGAATTTTCCCCTTTTTGATTGAAACTCTATTTTTTGAAAAAGCTTAAGTGTTTCTATCATTTTCCAGAGATAACTGGTTCTTCCAGCGAATCGCCAATTGTTGTGCTCTACAACAACCCCCCATTTCATATCATCTTTATTTATAAATATTAACGTATGAAATGGGTCCGTTTAAAGTTTAATTGGTATCAATACTTTTATTGTTCAAAAGAGGTCCGATAATCAAATTAACTCATTTTATAAAACCCTTTTTGAAAAACCCATTTAAAGAAATAAGGCAAATCTTTGTCATTGCGATAAAGCGATCGCAAGATCGCATATCACAATGATATAAGAAATATAAATGAACGGCACATTGATTTACGCCAATGCGATATCGCAATCGGCGATCGGCAAAACTTCATGCATGTTTTAAAAGCGCCCCATACCATTAGCCCCGATGCGATGCGAAATCAGCGATTGGATATCGGCGGTAAACTTTACTTAAGTCTTAATATGCTCAAAGCTTTTCCCCCGATGCGATCCGATATCGCTATCGGCGATCGGCGATACACTTTATGTGCACTTTAAAATCCTCATTCCCCCGACGCGATGCGATAAAGCGCAGTTTTCAAAAAGAAGCCGTTAAGTGATGGGATATCGCAATTCATTCATATTTAAAGCTTGATCGGTTAGGCAGTCATTTACCTGCACTCAACCGCCAAAACGCCCACTGCACGCTTAAGTGAATCATTCAGCCGAATAATGATATAATGGGCATTTAAGGGTGACAGGTTTTAAACGGCCAATCAATGAGATCATAATTCTTAAAATATTTCCAGGATTGTGTCCGCGCCTATTTTTTAAGACTAATCCCTTATTACTCACCTATGCATATGTTCTCATTACTTGCAAGTTTTCATTGCTGTCTCTGTATTACGCACATTTGTCTCCCTGTGCAGAATCCATCCGAAAGAGAAAACTCAAACAAGATGGGGAAGAAATCAAAGAAGACCGCAGGCGCCTCCACTACATCAGCAGCAGGTCAAGCTCTTGTGGACAAGAAGAAGGGCTTAATTTCTGATACTACATGCACGGGCCTTACCAGAGTCACTTGGCAAGGCACTTACAATTTGATTGAAGCCGAACAACCAGAAAAGACAGTAATAGAAGCTACTGCGGATCCTACTCGCAAGTCTGATTGTACTCTCAAAGATTTAGCCGACTCTTTCCTTCACAGAATAGCGGCTAGGGAGAAAATTCTCCCATACACAGATGTAGTGCGGTGGGCGATTCAAGAAATCCCAATTTTGGACAGAACTTTCAACACTAGAGATGGGAGAATCTTCGGATCGTTCAAGCCGGATGATCTAAGGCTAATGTATCATTTGCCCGAGCCGGAGAAGATATATAATAAAGCATTCCTGGAGAAGTTTGCAAGCGAAAATGAAGTTGAATCCGAACCCATCCGGGATTGGAGACAAAATCCAGCCAAACACAAGCACGAATCTTCGGGTAAGTACTCGGTCGACTCTCTGGCTTCTCCTTATTGCTATGCGGGGATAATGATGTGTAGATTATGGGGATTGCATGACTCTGCTAATTTTACCATAGAGATGGTTCCTCTAATGGAGGCAGCTGTAAACGGTATAATTATGGATTGGGCCACCATCCTTTCTGACAAATTAGCACAGGCTGTGCGTGAATTTAGACATCAGACTATCGTCACAGAAAGGAAAATTCCCCCATTTTATTGCAGTGCATATATATTAGATACACTACGTTTCAATTCTGAATTCCCTGTGCTCGGCTGGAGGTGGACGCCACAAGATCCCACGGCCATCCACATATACCATCAGAAACTATGGAAGTCCTCTTACAAGCACCATCTGTACCAAGTCTGCAATGGCTTTATGGTGCCTATTTACTATTCTATTTTTGATAAACCCATTCCCAAGATTTCCTATCAAGCTTCCTTTGATATAATAGCGGTAGCAAGTTGGTTTGGGGAGGAGAGATTTACCTACATAAGAGTTTTCGGCAGTCAAGCCAACCCACATGTTCTCCCTTTGTATATACCAGATAAGCTGCTAGCAAGAGAAATCTCCTATCAGATTATGGCTGAGAGTGTTACACAAACTCTCAAGAAAGAAAAGAAGAGGGGCTGGCCCTCTTTTCCCTTCAGGTGTGGTGTCTATACTCTGCATGATCTCAAACATGCTAAAAAGGAAGCCACAAAGCTTCAATCTTTAACTCTGGCGACTATTCCAAACAGGCCATATGATCCAAAGAAAGTTGCCTACAATGCATTAGAACAGGCCAAATTGACAAAATTTGAGCACAAAGAAGATATATTTGACGACCTATTCGTTTCAGTCGAAACAATAGGTCAGGCTAATGAACTCGCTCGAATGAAATATAAGGATGAAGGGCTGACTGAGTTCAATAAGCTTAGAGAACAGAGGTTTCAAACTCTACCTCTAGATTTGCTAGCAACAACCCCAGCGACATCATCAAGCAGGCCTGTTCGGCAACAATCAAAAGAACCACCGGCAGTAACAAAGGATCATAAAAAGGAACAGGAGGAAAGGCAGAGAAAAGAAAAAGAAGAGCAGCAGAAGAGAGCACACGAGGAGAAACAGAGAAAAGATAAAGAGGAACAATAGAGGAAAGAGCAAGAGGAAAGGCAAAAGAAATAACAAGAGGAACAGCTGAAGAAAGAGCAAGAAAAAGAACGGGAAGAGTCCCAAACCGAAAAGGAGAAACAGACCACCACCGATGTCAATGTGGACACTACCATAGACCCCAAACTATTCCAGGAATGGCAGCAGTTTCATTCCATCATCAGTGGATTGGAATGTTCAAAAGATGGGGACACTTCCAAGACAAATGATACGCAGGACATCACTTCACCTCCGGTTCTAAGTGGAACCAGCGGCCCACCCATTTCCAAGGATGTTGAAGTAATACCAAAGGACCCCTCCGACCATATCATTCTTCAGGTAGAAGATATTCCTCCCCTAGATGTTTTCTACAGCCCAAGGCATAGAGCAGTTGTAAAGCGATCAAGGAAAAGACGAAGGACTGATCAACCTTCTATCTTTCCAGAGCAAACAGTCACGGGTAATGTAGTATGGAAGGAGGAATTGGACCCCTCCGATGACCTAACAAAGCTGTCACAGTATGCAGGAGCCTATTCCGCAGCAACAATCGACAAGGCATCGGAGGTAAGTCTTCTACTGAAGACTAAGGACCAAGAAATTTTTGCACTACAGGCAGAATTGGCCGAGACAAAGCAGAAGGCAGCGCAAGCAGAGGAGCAGTTGCTGGCACAATAGCAAATGAATGATCAATTAACCCAGCAATTGCAGGAAGAAAGGCAAAGGATTGACCAAAATGCAATCCAAAAACAAAAGGAATTGTCGGAGGCATTGGCACAATTGAAAGCAGCAAATGAGCAAATGATGAAAATAAAAGATGAGCAAATCGCTCAATTGTCATCACAGCTTGAAATAATCAAAGGCGCTCCACAGGTGAATGAGTTCAGAAAGGAAGCATCACTAATAAACAATGCATTGATATCACAAATTAGGCTCCTTTGTCGACAACTCACTGAAGCAGAACCATTGTGTGAGTTAACTACATCCATTAATCAGCAGGTAGAGAAGGCCAGGAATGAGTTAGACCAGGCCGAAGAGATCATAAGTGGATATCTTGACTGGCAAGATTCTGATCAAGGGAGAGAAGCAAATTTGCCCAAGATTTCAGAAACATATAAAGACATACTTTTTACAGAATGGCACACTCAGGTGATGAAAGCAGAAAGGGCAGCTTCAAGGTGCAAATCAACCTCCAGCAACCTAGTTGATCTGGTTAACAACACTCTCTACTTAGCGAATATGATCTCCCAATGTACGCCAGGAAAGATAACAACAACAAACATGTTGGAGCAAACGTGTTATCCTGACTTGGAGGAAAAGGGGAGATTAATCGCTGGGGTTAACAGTTTGACCTTCGATGCATATTGGCTTTTCCTGATTAAGCCGCACAGACAGAGAGCCACCCTAAAGTGTTTAACAGATGCAATCGGGTGTATAATTCCCGACATTCAGAATGCCACCTATGCTGCCCAGCTCAGTTCGCGTCTCAACAAACCGCCTGAAGTAGAGCCAATGCTTGCGACAAGCCAGCTCAGGTTTAAAGGCAAGCAGCCTACCTGATGAATCATGCCGCCAATTGCCAGATCGATCCGGGAAATAGGATCAATATTTATTGATGCCAATTAAGTAGGATTTCTTTTTATTAGATATTTAGATTAGTTTAGTATTTATAGACCCTTTCATTGTTTTGGAAAGGGTCGTAAAGTTTTGTAACAGACTTAATAGACTGAAGTTTGCACTATTGTGCTTCAGTCAATATTCTTTTATGAAACTGGGCCAATTGTTCTTAATTTAACAAGGAAGCTTCTTTATGCAATTGTGCACTATTGTCGTTGTTGAGGATGTTTTTGCGTTGAAGGAAGAACTACAAATAGCGATTGATATTTGGGAGTGTCAAACAGCTCATATGGTATTTCTATCTATGTCTGAATTCATTCCTTTTATATGAATTGTTATGTGATTATTCTTGCTATTGTTGATTATATGCATGCGCTGTAACAGCAGATCTTTATTCATTCCACTATTGGATGTTTTACGATGTGCCTTTCCTTTCAATCATGCATGTGACAATGATATAAATGATAAAGTGTGGTAATTTTGTTTTAATCGCTCTGTTTAACTATTTAGGCACAGCAATCTTGAATGAATTAATATCTATGCCTTAAAGATGGAGTCATCTATATGCCTGTCTTAAGACACAGACCATCAAACGCTACGCTTTAAAGCTCAATAAGTCCCCGGGATAGATCATTGTTATTATATTCTTGCTGATAGTTTTAGTTATTCGCTCGTCGCTAGCGTAGTTTATAATCATTCATCCATCCCATTTATCTACTTCTGGGAAACTGGTCCCATTACCCCCAGTCGGAGCCACTATTCCAAACGGAAAAGGAGTTGTACTAAGGTCCGGACCGGGTGGTTATCCCCGATGTTGTTGCAGCGATTTTCGAGGCATCAACAGGATTTATGAAGGTCAAATCGTAGATGAACATGAACATGACCTACAGATTGAAAATAAACAGGATGCAAATCCAATTACCAAATCTATAGTCAAGATGGAAGATCTCAATGATTTAAAAGATAGGTTTGAAAAGACTACCAATTCAAAAGCACAGAGCTGTACTCTAATATTTGAGTGGATTAATCTTGGTACGCCTGATAAACCTCAAAACATAAACCTAGGTTTGGGCTTAACACCCAATGAAAGGATGTCATTCATTAAATTGCTAAGAAAATATAAAAGTGTCTTTGCGTGGGATTATTCAGATCTCAAAACATATGATAATTTTATAATGCAGCATACTATACCCATGATTTCAGATGACAAGCCTGTCCAACAGAAGCTTAGGAAGATCCACCCAAACTTAGAAAGTCAAATTAAGTCTGGACTCAATAAAATGCTTAAAGCCAAAATCATTTTCCCTATTAGACATTCAAAATGGGTGTCAAACATGGTCCCTGTGAGAAAAAAGAATGGAGACATTAGGATTTGCATAGATTTTAGAAATTTGAATAAAGCTAAGAGATAATTTTCCTTTTCCTACCATGGAGCAGATTCTGCAATCAGTTGCAGGTTCTGAATTGATGTCTTTTCTTGATGGATTTTCAGGTTACAATCAGATTATGATTCATCCAGATGATAGATTAAAGACTACATTTAGAACAAAGTGGGTAACATATGCATATCAAAAGATTCCATTTGGATTGATTAATGTTGGTGCTACACTTCAACATGCTATGGACATAGCTTTTAGAGGACTAATCAACAATTCAGTTGTAATATATTTAGATGACATCACTGTCTATTCTAAAATAGAAACAACCATATTAGTCACCTAAAACAAATCTTTGAGAGATGTGAGAAATTCAACATTTCTTTAAATCACAAAAAATCTTATTTCACCTTGGCAGAAGGTAAATTATTAGGATTTGTGGTATCTAAGAAAGGAATCTATATCAACCCCGATAGGATTCAAGAAATTGAAAAAATTATCCTACCACATAACAAAAAAACGATGCAATCATTTTTAGGACAAATTAATTTTGTAAAAAGATTTATTCCTAATTTTTCTCAAATCGTCTTACCCCTACAGTCAATGATCCAAAAAAATGCAACTTTTAAATGGGGAAAAGACGAGAAAGATTCTTTTGAGTTGATAAAGAAAGCCATCATTGAGGCTCCTTCCTTAACAACTCCCAATTTCCTAAAACCATTTGTATTATACACATTCTCTTCTGATACCTCTTACGCGGCAGTTTTGACACAGCTAAATGATCAGAACGTTGAAGCACCTATTTCATTCTTTAGTTCTAACTTACAAGGTGTTGAGCTAAATTATTCAGCTGTGGAGAAACAGGCCTTTGCTGTATTTAAAACTTTAAAACATTTCAGACCTTTCCTCCTAAAAACACACACTAAGATAATAGTCCCTTACCCCGCTGTAAGGCAGCTGTTAATCCAACGAGAAGTAGGAGAGAAGAGAGCAAATTGGGTTACTACACTTTAGGAATATGATGTAGAAATACATCCTGCTAAAATTATTAGAGGTCAAGGTTTTTGCAAAATGCTAACAGAGCCTCTCATTTACCAACAGAGGACGATCAATCTACTGAAGTGCAATTATCTGAGGTAAGCCTCAACGATTCTAAATCACAATATGTTGATCTGAATTTTTTCTTGAAAAATGGACATGCTCCATTATATCTCAATTATACAGCTAAGCGTGCTCTAAGGCTTAAAGCAAATCAGTATCAGTTAATTGACAATGTGCTATTTAGAAGAAACTACGATGTTGTATTATTAATATGTTTAGAGAAACCTGAAGCTAAAAAGGTAATGCAGGAATTACACGATGGGCCAGCTGGAGGTCATTTCGGAGGAAATACCACAGCACATAAAATTCTGCATGTCAAGTACTATTGGCCAACCCTTTTTAAAGATGCACATGAATATGTGAGGAAATGCAAATTATGTCAATTCGCAACAGGAAGAGAAAGGAAAGCATCAATCCCATTGTAGCCAGTAAATATACAGCAACCATTTGAACAATGGGGGTTAGATATTATTGGTGAAATAACTCCAACAGTCTCCAAACAGCATAAGTATATTCTAACTTCAACTGATTATTTTACAAAGTGGGTAGAAGTTATCCCATTAAAGGTAGTTAACACCCAAAACATTACGGATTTCATTGATCAGTTTATAATTACTAGGTTTGGTCTCCCATCAGCTTTAATGTTTGATAATGCATCTTACTTTTTCGGAAATGCTATGGTAGAGTTTGCTTTGAAAAGAGGTTTTAAACTGAAATGCTCAACTAACTATTATCTTCAAGGTAATGGATTAGATGAATCTACAAACAAGAACCTGATTAGAATTATCAAATGGATTGTAGAGCAAAATCATAAGAACTGGCATAAAGCACTAATATTTGCTCTTTGGGTAGATAGAATCACTCAGAAGGCCTCAATAGGTACTTCTTCATTTGTATTAGTTTATGGGAAAGAAGCAATTCTACCCACAAACATAACAATACCATCTCTTGCTTTAGTTCAGATTATTGATGAAAACCCTTCTTATTCTCTTGAACTTAGACATGGTCAAATCCTTAAATTAGAAGAACAGAGGGAGAAAGCCAAAGCAACACATGCTCATCATCAACAAATAGTTAAAGCTTCATTTGATACAACATCCATCAGCCAAAGAACTTTTGAAATTGGAGATCTTGTTTTCAAATGGGATAAGGCGCATGAGGAAAAATGTAAACATACCAAATTCCAAAGACTATGGCTTGGTCCATTTCAAATCATAGAGAAATTAGGCCCATCCACCTTTTTGTTACAAGATTTGAAAGGTAGAAAAGACTCTGTACGTGTAAACGGGCAAATTCTTAGAAAATATTTTTCTTAGAAGTTAAACGTTAGTTTTAAAATTTTAAGTTTTAGGAAAATAAAGATTGAATAGTATCTCTTTTGGCTATTCAAAACTTTTTATTTCTGATAATTTACTTGATTTTTCTCACTTCTATAAATAAGAAGAGTAAAAGGATCATTATAAATATGAGATTTAAATAAACCTTATTTCTTTGGGAAAATTTTGAATTTACTAAAGACATTTAGTTTCTGAAAAGACTCTTGATTTTATAAAGTATAGATGTTTTTGTACCAGTCAAGAAAAGAACCAGTAACTTAGCAAGGGTTCTATGCAAAAAGGTATTTACCAACTCTATAATTATCATCCATAACTCTTAAATGAGACAATGATTCACCCCATTTTCTTTTTTCACGATGTAATTAAAAATATTCAAAAAACTTAAAAGATAATAAGTCTCATCACGAGCTTGTTTATCATGATCACACGAAGATAATTTAGACTAATATTACCAATACTGCATATCATAACAGGGTAATAGTTATTGATTAAAACAATCAAAAGAAAAGGGGTCTCATCAGGTCACCAAGCCTGGACAATGGCTTTTAAGGATATTTAAAGTAAAAAAGTACCATAAAAAAGAAACAAGTTCCAAGTAAAAGGAAATTGAATAAAATTTTGATTAAATTTTGAAATTAGGAATCAATTTCAGATGTGACTATGAATCATTGTTGGTTAAAAGATAACCCTGTCGAGGCTATGAACGCCTGCTGGCAGTAGAGGCTCTATCTATGATAAATGAGTAAAAATCTGTAAAGCTGATTTTAATAGAATACCTACTTTATCTTTATAAATCTAAGTATTAACTGATACAGAGATTTATGTTTTGTCACCTAAAGAGTTGAGTAAGAAAAGAAGTGAGATAGGTAAATACTTTATATTCCATAGAAACACTGTTTAATTTATGAATCATACAATTCTTATTTTTTCACAACTTTTCTTGTTCTGAAAGTTTGAGAAATGTCAAAGAAACTAATCAGAGATAGTTGGTTCTCCCAAGTGAATCATCAATTGTTGTGCTATGCAACAAACCCCCCCACACACCAAAAAAAAATAAAAAATTATTATGTATAATACAAATAGGGACCCTTTTAAATTGAATTTTCCCCTCTTTTTGAATAAAACGCCAACTTTTAAAAAATTGTCACTTTTCAAAAAACCCCTTTTAACCTAACTTAAAACATATTAAATTCCTCATCGCAAATTGCATGATTCCTTAGTAGCAAAGTTAAGCACATTCAAAAGATACCGATATGCGACTTGTGATTGAACTTTGTATGTGATATCCCGATCGCATATCACACATTGAAGGATATTATGTCAAGAGCTTAATTGTTACCTATCAAAACCCCAATATTGCAATATCCCGATATTGCGATCTTGCGATATCGCATATCGCAGATGGCAAGATCCATCAAACAAAGTTTCATTCGTGCTATAACTTAAATATCCAACATGACGAATTTGACAGATGTTTAATAGTGTTTTTAAGCTGGACACGAGTTAGGTCAGAATGATTTAATACGGTTATCATCCCTATGCATGTAATCATGGTGTTCGTTATGGTTGATTAATGTTGAACTCGCCCCCGGATCTTTTCTTTCAAAGTGCAGTCATTTCATCAAATCTTTTATTTTACGCAACAATTAATTGTTGTTGGTTTTAATAGGAACTCCGCTCAAGCGATGTCCATTTGAAAGGTGATGCAGAAGCATACCAAGCAATCTATCGCAAAAACTGAAAGCACAGAGATGTCATCCATCTTTACAGATACAGTATGCGCTGCAGATGGAGGTGCCACTACATGGCAGACTATCTATACTACGCTGGAGAATGAAAACCCTGAAGTAACAGACATTCGACCAACCGCTGACAGCATAGAACTGTCAGGAGTGCAGTTCAGAGATGCTGCATGCTCTTTCCTTCACCGAATAGCAGCAAGGGCTAGGCTCTTGCCATACACATATATGATAAGATGGGTAGTAGAGAATATAGAAGTTGAAGACAAGCTTATCAAGACAACTAAAAAAATAGTCTTGTGTTCTTTCAGAGCCGAAGATTTACAACAAATATACAAGCTACCCGATGTGCAGGACATCTACGACAAACAATTTGTTGCTAAGTTTGTATAGGAAAACGAATACCTGTTTCAAATGATACAGGAATGGAGGAGAAGAGACAATAAATTCAAACAAGATAAAGAGAGTATGTAACGCATTGCTTCTTATAATTTTGCAGCCTCTATGCTATGTAGATTGTATGGTCTCCCTGATAATTCTAAGTTCTCGATCAATTGGGTTCCTTTAATTAAGGCTTGTGTTAATTCTCACATTATGAATTGGGCAACCATTCTGTCTGAGAATTTGGCCAAAGCGATTACTGAATATCGCCAAACCAGGGCTGCCTCCTCTAGAGCAGTTCCCCAATTCTTCATGTATGCATATGTCTTCGATGCCATTTGTTTTTGCACTCATTTTCCAACCATGGGTTGGAAATGGACTACCAATGATCCTACTCCTATCTTCCTAAGTTATAAGCAAATGTGGGAACAAGATTATATTCCACATTTTCACCAATTATGCCAGGGAGTTGTTCTTCCCTTACATAAGTTAGTTTTCAATAGAAAATGTCTGAGATTCACAAAAGAAGCTATCACAGACCTCTAAGTAATCGGAAGGTATTTTATTGAAGAGTCCTTCTCTTATATCAAGATATTTGGTAGCCAAGCTTTCCCACATGTCCTCCCTATGTATGTATCAGATAAACTATTGGCAAGAAAAGTAGCATACCAAACAGTAGGAAATGGCCTCACAAAAACATTGAGGGAAATGAAGAAATCCCTATGGCCAAATTTTCCCCTTTACCCTTCTTAATTATGGTCATGCATATAAAGAGTATCATAATATGCAATTATTAAAGCTCCCCGTTCTACCAGCAAGGCCGTTTGATCCACAACAAATAACAAACAAATTCACCGTTTCAATTAAGATCAGACTTGTAACTCATACAGTAGATGAGTTTGAAGATTTACTGGAATAAGCCAAGGACTTTGAGAAGATTCTGAATGCATCCAAGACAAAGTTTGACCTAGAGAAATTCAGAAGATTCCAGGAGTTTAGAGGACAGAGGTTAGAATACCTCCCACAGGAATTTTGGATTACTGATCATGGAATTGAAACTAAATCTCAGAAGCAGAATAAGCCAGCCATATCACAAGAGTAGGAAGCAGAAACAGATGGATTAGAAAAGCTCTGGGATGCATTCAATGACAAACTACAGGATACCCCTAAGGTATCATCAACACAAGAAACCACATGATTTCAAACCCCACCAGGGCAAATAGCAGTAGTGACCACTTAAGGTCCAAAAACGAGTTTCCAAGAAACAGAGGTAATCCCTGCAGATCCAACTACTGAAATTGTCTTGAATGTAACAGATATCCCTCCTCTAGACGTCTTTTACAACCCTCTCCATAAAGCTGTTGTAAAAATATAGAGAAAGAGGAGGAGGATCGAAACTCCTTCATAACATGAATTTATGGATGTCCTATGGAAGGACACAAATAAATTCGACTGAACATTTGACTCGATTATATCAATTTGTCGAAGCCTATGCTACAACAACAATCAACAAAGAAACCAAAGTCTCTATTTTGATTAAAGAAAAGGATGACCAGATGACATTATTACTGCGACACTTAGATGAATAAAGAGCCAGTGTGAACCGTCAAGCATAGGAGCAGCTGCATAAGCTACAACAGGATATGGAAGTACTGAAAATAAGTCATGAAAATGACTTATCTGCTAAAAACAAACAAATCCAGGAGCTAAAGAGTGACCTAGCAAAGTATAAGGATATTCCTACTGTAGAGGAATTCATTAATGAGGCTTTAACACTGAATACTTTACTGACAAAGCAAAAGCAGCTCTTCCTCCAACATATATCAAATATCATTCCACCTCTGAATACTAGTGAACAATTAACAAACATCATTATTGATCAAAGAATTGAGTTCAATGAACTCAATTCTAAGATATCCGATTATATTGAGTGGCAGGATTCAGAGGAAGGGAAAAGGTAAAGTCTCCTGAAGATCAATGAAAGACTTAAGGATATTCTATTCACTGATTGGGACTCACAGGTGAAACAGGCCGAACTAGCAATAGCCAGAGCATCAAGTATTTGAAAAAGCATTGTCAAAACAATAAATCACATGTTGCACACATCCAACCTCATAAAGGAGAGTGATCTAAAAACACTTCTTGATCTTAAAGCATTAGACAAGAATTGGAAGAATAAGAGTCAGCTACAGAAGGAAACAATTAAGGAGCTATCAAAAATCGACTGGGAAGCAGTATGGCAACTTTTGGTCAAACCACACAGTCAGATCATGACCTTGAATTGCTCCTTGGATTCAGTACAGAGAATGTTGCTACCTTTACATGATGTTATATTTGCAGGGTAGTTAAGAACACAATTCGGGATGCCACCACAAGTCAGGCCAATATCCGACATTTGTAAGCTGAGAGGCAAAGCTGGCAGCTGTGATTAATCAATGAGGACCTAAGTCATTTTTGAGCAATTTTATTTTTGGAAAGTTGGATACTAGGAATGAGGAAGGTTGTTTGAAACCTCCTCATAGATATGTTGTATAAGTTATTTTTAGTTAATTAAGAATAGTATTTAAACCCTTCCCATGAATTTAGAGAAGGGTCCAGAATTTTATTAAGAACATTTACCAAGAATGCGCTATCGTAACTTTGCAGTTGCCTTGATGGAATCATGGAACATGGTCTTTTCAATCAAATATATTTTTGTTGATCATTGTTGATGGACTATTGTATTCTTTGGGATGCTTATTGGTAGAAGATGGATGATGGCTTATTGTCACTGGTCAAATGAGCAGAATGGCACACATCTTGTACTATTATCATGTTTGCTAAATCTTTGTTCTGGTATTAGTGATAAGTTCATCTTTCACGAATTATGTATGAAATCTGTCATCTCTGTTTAAAGTATGAGTTGCACTATTGTACGATATCAGAATAGAGAATGGTATGTTTTATATGTGATCATTAGAATATGCGATATGTTTTTCACAATTCTTTTGATTAACTATTTTCTCAAAGGAATTATCTTACAATATATTAACTCTATATAGTATGTGATTGATCTATATCATCATATATTACATATACATCTTTTTATATTGCATAAAGCCAACAATACCCCAGGTTAGATTAAAATAGATTTAATTCAAAGTTTTGCATCTTAGAATAAAGCTATGTTAATTTCTAGTTATTCTTTTGCAAATCATCAAAAAAAATCCCATAAATCATATAAACCCAAAACATTGGGAAACTAGTCCTATCATATCCAGTCGGAGCCACTATCCCAAATGGAAAAGGAGCTGCTCTAAGGTCTAGACCGAGTGGTTATCCCCCTTGTTGTTGCCATAGATTTCTGAGGCCTCAACAGAAGGCAAAGAAAAATTGGTTGAATTTTACATGCACAACCTCACTCTAACAAATATGAATTTTTGGGATCCCAATGCAAGATTGGGAGATATGCAGTTGATGGCCTTAGCATCCTGGATGACTCATGAGGAGACAAGAGCTAAGGAAGTGAAAAGGGTAATGACAAAGGAAGAAAAGGAACCATTGTATATCAGGGCAGAGCTAGTGAGCCCAAGGGTTGTCATTAGCAATCATGGCCTCATCTCCAATGATGTTGCTTTAGCACCTAAATACCTTTCCAACCAGGAGCAAGCCATCTACACTTTGAAGACACATTCAGGTTGTTGGGAATAGAAAGCCTGCAAGCTTGCCAGAGGAGATGGCATGCCTTACCCCACAGTCTACAGATACGATAATATCTCTCCTGGAAGGCTAAGGAATGCCTTGGAGAGAACACCATTATACAAGAGGATCATGCAGAGGATGAAATTAAGGTGGATAGGACTCAAGCTCAGTCCACCCTTGCTGCTAGGCTTACAAGAAGGAAGAGATGAAGCAAGAGAGCAAAAGGAATGGAAAAAAATAGAGAAGAATGCAATTTTTTAACCCCAAGAAGGAAAACCATCTGAGAAACCTTGGGATGTCAGGGAGGCCACCAGGGCCATGAAAGAGCTACACATGGATGACTTAGTTGCTCAAAGGATGAGCAACACCTTCAGTATGGGGGTGATGATGAGTCCCATCAATAAGTACATTTTGAAGATTAATATGCCATCCTCCAGCCTTAAAACTACCCTTATCTTGCATTAACTCACATTTTTCATTATATTATGCTTAGTAAGAGGAGTAGAAGGTGTTTGTCATAGTATGTGGCCTAATGTGGTTTAATTGCAAGAAAATGAGGCATTTTTTAGGCTATTATTATGCAGGGGCTCAATGGAGACAACTAGAAGAGAATATACGAGGTTTTTCCACCTCCTGAACTCCCTAAAATCAGCTTGGGATCACCATATCCTCTCTCACCAATTTGAGTTCATTGGCATCCGAGTGACTCCTAGTCTAAGTGAAGATCAAGGAGGACAACATCCACCATTTTCGAGATCAAGGAGGGAACCACTCCTATTTTCAAGGGAGTTACTTCAACTTCCCTTTTGTATAAATAAACTAGAGGAAGAGCTCATTAGGATTCAATTTTTTTGTTCAGCTAGGTGTAGTTATTGAGCTCCAAGCATTGACATTGTTATTTTCAAATTTTATGTGATGTGTTAGAACTACAATTTTTTATAATGAGAAGTTGGGTTTTAAGCTACATCTTAGTTAGTTTCAAAGGCTTGAGACCCTTGGGTTTGGGCCCAACCTAGAGGCCTCGGTCTCTCTTCTTGTACTTATGTTTCATCTTGATTCCAATCAGTTCATAGTTTTTTGCATTTCAGTAGAAGTTAACCTATAAAATCCTATGGTTGCAACCTCTACATCACCTCTCTTGTGGGAGATGAGTGGAAGGATTCACAAACGCAACCCAAAAAGATTGTATTTATGATTTCTTGGAAATATACTAGTATTGGTTATCATGTTTTACATTTGCTTTATGTAGTTTATAAGTTAGTTTTGTGAGTAGATCAATGGTTTGCATGAATTAGATGTCATTTAAATTCAACTCATCTTTTCCATCATAAGTTATTTCATTTTGCAAATGATAAATGGATGCATGCATGTGATTGATTGCAGGGTTGATTGATATGCAAGGAAGGGCACCTTCATCACTTCCATCCTGAGCTCTTTCACCTTCTCCTTCCACTTCCAAACTCTATCCCAAAAACCATGTTTTATAAGCTATTATGTCTAGGTCACCGAGAGCACTCATCCTAGTGCAAGACAGGCCTTCGAGAGGTCCTGAGCTTGGCTAGGGGCTCAAACTGACCTTCTTTCATTTGCTTCAACTACTATTCACCTCTCCATACCCTCAAGCCAGTGTTTTCACCTTCAAAAAGCACTCAGATCCCCTCATGTAGCATTACAGGCCTCCTGTAGAAATCACCTGTAGAAAACCTATAGCAACCTTTTTTTTCATAGGTTTCGACCCACACTACAACTTTGACCTAGCACATATGCATAATGACCTCCAACTGTGATGATATGATCAATAAAAGCTCCTAGGCCTTCTCCAAACCTTCCTTGTATTCACTGCAAAAACAAAGTAGAGTTAGTTTCTTTATCATGCAAAATGGTTATTGATTTATGAGAAAGTATGAACTAGGTAGATGGTATATGTGATTCTGATTGGTACTTTGATGAATTATGCAAGATAGATTAGTTTCTTTTCTACAAGTAGATGAGGTAATGTGATGAATTCTAAAAGATAACATAACTTCATTTCTATAAGTAAGTTAACCTTTATCTTTTAATGAATTGAGTAATTATGGTTTTACATGTTGAGTCAATGGCATTTCTATTTTCATACTTATAAGCAATTTCCACTTTGTCCTTCTATCAAGATTTCATTCTAATTCAGTTGAAGGAAGGGTTTTTTAGCACTTTTTTTTATCTAATGTCATAACTGAGGGTGGCATGAGTGGAATCCTATCTATTGTGCATATAGCATTGTCACCTCGAAGTTTGTACGAACCTCGGATTGATAATTTGAGTTGAGGAACCCTTGGGAGTTACAACATTCTTGGTGCAAACCATGGTGCAATATCGGGGCTCACCAGCTCCATTTGCATTGCTAATGTATACATGTGCAATCAATTGTATTTTCTTGTTGACTATAATTTTTACTTCAATATACCTTTTCTTAGGCACTTTCATAATCAGCTTCCACATTTCATAAATTTCAATGTCTGCATATCTCTTCACTAGTACATGTTGTTGTCACTACTTATTTGTAGCTGAATTTCTAAATTTAAAAATTTTATGGTTAATTTTTCATTTCATTGTTTCAATAGCTTCTCACTTTCCATTGTTCATTACCAGACATCTTCCAAAATATGTCTAAGCCATTGAGTTTCCTTCTCCATGGATCCTTTATGAAAGTATAACTTTCATCTTCAAAATTTTCACTTCTATCTGCATTTGCACATAAAACAAATTTATTACAACAAATATTTTATTCATTGAATTATTGAAATCTATCATCAACCATAAAAATGATTGTTTATACTTCTTTCTTTCCTTAATTGTTTTCTATTATAAATATGCAATTTGTTGCTTCACCCTATACATTAACTTCGCTTTGAATATCCTGTTCAATTTTTACAGCCTATTGGTTATGCTTTACATCTTTCTTACTGTCCTCTAAGAGAAATTCTTGCTCTGCAACCTCTTGCCATGAGTGCAATATAAATTCATTTTCATGAGACATTTTTGCCTCTCCTTCCTTCATCTCATATTCTTCTTACTACTCTTACTATCCATTATCTGCATATCCACATAATAATTAGTTTAAGAATTTTATAAGTCATTAAATGCATCATATATTTGAAGCATCTCTTCCTCTTCCTGCTTCCCGTTTGCAATTTCTATGCATTCCTCCTCAATCACTAAATTAATCGACCATTCCCCTAACATATTCAACTCTTCATCAAATTCTATCAACATTAAATCTGAATGTTCTCATTCACTTCATTACTCTCTTGAAGAGCCAACCTTACATTTGTGTTCAAGGCAATTCTCTATTATGCATCCTCACGTTGTCCTTGGAGTTTAATTTCATCTCTAGGAAATATTTTAGAATCTATCTCCCAAATTACAACTTCATGTTCATCATTATCCTCTATACCTGCAAACACATAATTAGTTTGAAGGCCAAAATTCATCTTTGTCTCCTTAGATGTTTTAAACATCTCTTCTTTGTTAGGTACTTCTAAACATTTCTCATAACTAGTTATAATCTCAGACTCTCTCAACATCCTTTTATAGCAATTTGATTTCCTCATCAAATTTCATGAGCATTGCATCTAAATGTTGCTCTCCAACTCCTTGATCCTTCTTTTTGCTATCTTCATAAACCAACTTTTCCATGTTCACTACAACAACAAGTTTTTGCAATTTGTCTCCCATAGCTTCATCTTCCCACTATATATGATTTCCATTATGATTCCATGTATAATTCAATTCTATCTCTCCTTTTATTGTAATAGAATTCTGATTTTGTTCTTCCTCTATTCTTATGACAATTTTTAGTGATTGTCCTTCATCTTTAGTATATGCAAAACCTGAAAAGCATGCATTTACACACAAATGATTAGTTTTAAAAACATAAGGCTCTCTAGCCTCATTTGATGCCTCTATCATCACATCCTTATGTTGAGCTCTATTTTCCAAACAATCTATGAGACTCGTCAATCCTTTCATCAACATCTTCATCATCTTCTGCAAGGAATGGTCTATATTCTACTTCACAACAATAAACTCCCATCTTATGCTCAGTTTCTTTGAGTTATTCTTCCTTTAACCAATCACTTAACTTATACCTTAGCTTATTTCTCAATTTCCTTACAAAAAATTGCACAATAGGGCATATGACCCACTTCTCCATCCTGCATCCACATCTCTAGTCTTCATCAATTCTCTTTTGTAGCAACTTCATCGTTTCACTAAGTATTTAACTCAACATCTTCTCTGTCAAATTCTTCTTGACTCGTCCTTTTTCTCCCTGTGCCATTTTCTTTGGAATTTTACTTTAATCTATTGTGACTTACACTTGAACACTTATTATGACCTTTAATATTCATTTTCTCCTTCCTTTGTGAACTTCTTGTCCACTTGTGAGTTGCAATAGCAAATCTATTACACCTTGCTACAAGTACCTCACTAAGCTTCTCTCTTTTGAACCTGACCTTTTGGTAACCTTATGGTCATCTCTTTGGAACTGTTGACCACTCTGTGTCAACAACCCTATATCAGTACACCCCTTTTTTTGCAAAAATGATTTCATCATTCAGACCATCCAGGATTCATCATCAGTCTTCAATTTGTTAAAGTTGTAAGCCCATTCTGCATGGTTATAATGTAAATGATCTTAGTAAGACCATTATGTATGTAACAACCTAGGTAAGCCAATTATTTTGGTGACAATTTCTATCTTAGGAGATTTTTTGTCTCATTGATTTATCTATGTTTTTAGACACAAATGTTCGGAAATTTTTTTCCCTCCAACCTCACTCCAAAGATAGGGTGGATTTTGTCATCAAGATCTTAGGTAAGTTCTAGTGTTCTAGTCGAGTCTTCTGTAAAGTGATTTGGGAATAATTTTAGCTAATTAGCTAAATTATTTTACTACAAATCACTTGGTCTACTAGATCATATTTAAGTCACAGAATTGGGTAAATAATTGAGGGTCTATAACGAACAAGTTTTCCCCCTTCATGGGTTAAATGTAATTATCTTATGTAAATAATATTTTAGCCATGATGCTAAAATATTAAAGGGTTGGAAAAAATAATTAATCCCCTCATGTGTCAATTAATTAAATTTTCTGGCAAAAATAAATTAAAAATCATAAGCCAAAAATTTAATTAATTAGAGTCAAAGTTAAGTCTTAGGAAAAATAAATTCTCCAAAATAAAAAATCCATGGGTTCTAAACGAATTAATTTTTGGAGGTCCTCCACCAAGGGAATATTGAAAATATCAAGAAATTTTAGACACTTGGGCCTTGGTTGTTAAGTCAAAGTCAATTTTTTGAGAAAATTAACTTAAATTAATTATTTTTGAGTTAATTAAAAATCAATTAAAATGAAAAATTCGAATTTTCCTTAAAAAATAAATAATTTCAACGGTGATGATTAAAAGATAATTAAATATTTATGAACGATCGAGATTACTTTGACGAGGATCAAGCCAACTAGTCGTTTGGAGAATTTATCTATAAATTAGAGGTCATTTGTCAAATCAAAGGATCCGATCATTGAATCGTGCACTTGCTCTTGAAGCTCTCTTGTCATGTTTTTTGGAATAATAATAAAGCAAAGTCTTTGGGGTTTACATTGATGGTGGTGTTCCTCTCCTAAAGCTTATGGTAATATTGCTTTTAATGTTCTGTTGAAATTATTTTTAAAAAGTTATTGGTTAATAGCCTTTGATGAATAATTTATTGCACAGGTATTTTGCATGGTTTATTGAGTTTAAAATAACATTTTAATTTAATAGGGTTAGCAAGTATCTCTAATTCTTGAAAACTTAATCTGACAATTTAATCTGAAGTGTGTAGAAATCATTTGGATTTAGAAATTTAGGCGTTTGGGGAAGTCCTCGGTTAGACCAACTGACTCCCAAGGCATAAGACTTGAAGAGCCTTTCTGATCTAAATTCGTAGACTTGTCATACGATTTTCCTTTTGCAGGATCTTTGGGGCGAGTACCTCATTTTTTTTAATTAATCGTCTTTTATAATTTGTGCTAAATAGATAGATCTAACTAGAGAGAGTTTGAATCTATAGATCTGGGAGTGGAGTCATACTCATACTCCTAAGATCTGGTAGATATGTAGACTGCTTGCATAGATCTTAAGTTTTTTTGTAAATTATTTTGAATTTCTAACATCTGGGTCTTGGGGTTTTAGTTCTATTTTGAATATATCGGGTCTTGGGTATTTTATTTTTTTCTTTGTGCAAGCACAGATATGAAGATTGCCAATGAAATCTTGGGGTTTTGAGGTAGATCTAGGCCCTGGTGGATAAGATCTCGCCTCAAACTTTTGTTTGTAGTGAAGAAACAATAATATCTTTCATTAAAGGTTTTAGATTTGGGGTTTTAGCACCCTTAGTAAATTGGGAAAAAAAATCAATTTTTTTTAGGGCCCTAGAGGCCAAACGCTGCCCTTTAAAAGCCTCAGTGTGGCCCTAAGAGCCCTCTAAATACCCTCATGCAACCCTTTTTCCTCCTTTGCCTTCCTATTTTCCTCCCTAAAACCCTTACCCTGACCTTTATTCACTGCGGTTCCCTCCCTCTCTTGCCTGCATGCTCGTTGTGGCCCTTACTGCCTAACACAACCCTTCTCCTCTGCCCGCGACCTCCTTTTTCCTACTGTCGTGGCCTTTTCTCCTTGCTAAACCCTCGGTGCCTTTTCTTCCATGCTCTTCCCTTCTTCTTATCCCTCCATTCCTCTACCTCCTCTCAACATCCCTATCTCCCTAGGCCTGCGGCAAGGCCTTTTCCCTTATCCCTCCACGCAGCGCTGCCACAATAGCCTCTTTTCTCTCCTTGACAACCCATCTTTCTTGTCTTAAAGCCCTCATCCTAACCATGTGTCTCCTTTTTTGGCTCTCCCAATCCTCCAAGCAGCCCTCCTCAGAAATCTCTCACTCCTATCCAACTCTTGTAACAACTCTTTTGCTACCTATTAGGGCTTGACATAACTCATTTAGGCCACTAATTCTGGAAGACAAGCCCTAAGGGATCCTGTCATTCAACAAAGGCATATTTGGGCCTCATCCAGTCACCGCATAATTTTTTTTGGAGTTTGATATTATCGTTGTGGTAAGATATCAAATCTTTTGGGTCAGTGTGCCATCAAATTTTGCAGACACTTTGGGTCAGAAGGTGTGTCATACAACTAAAGAGTTTTTGCAAATCACTTCAAGGCCTAGGGCCTCAGGTTTTGTTCTTTAAACCTCCTTTTCTTTTGTTGCCCATACATTGAGTTAACTTAAGAAGTGGCATTAAAAACATATTGACAAGATAATCACCAAATATAAGCTTAGAAATAAGTGATCGTCCCTTGCTTTCTGAAGATTAGTCATAACAGAAATTTGCATTTAAATTCAATATTTCTGAGAAATAATTAATTGAGGACTTTTGGGCATACTTTGCATTTGTTTGGCATCTTAATTTCACTAATAATTTTCTATTTTCCTGAATATAAATTTTTGAAGTTTACTGTTGTCCTATAACATAACTGCTATCAATTTATATGTCTCTGAAATTCAATGTTTGTTAGCTCATTTTGAAGAAGACTATTTACATTGTTTACTTCAGAAATTGGCATTAATATTTTGAGTTTCAAATCTGAATTGCATATACATAAAACTCATTGTGTAAAGAGCATTTATTTAATATACTTGAGTTCAGTAATTAGATTCAATAAACTATGGTTATTGTCTTCGTTATTTGATGGTTATTTACTCTAAAAGTTGCACTTTGACCTTGATCTAATTGAATATTTGGGTTATTAGAATATCTCTTTGTTAATTAGTTTTGAATCTCAAGCATTTGTCATCAACATTTTTACATTGATATTTCTGTTATGGATCAGTGGTAAATTGAATATCTTGTGAAGTTTCATTTTCATTCATTGTCTTGTTGGAGTGAGCATTTATCTTTGTAATTGAAATTGAAACTTTAACATATAACTTAGAATAAATCGTAAATCTAAGTGCTCCTAAGTTTCAAATCTCGCTTCACTAATCATCTTCTAATTCCTCATTGCATTCTACATTCTAAAGTTAGTCTTGCATTTAATAATTGACCTCCAAGCATAAGCTTGGTTGAAAGAAAGATAGGAACACCTTTGTGTCTTCTCTTGAGAAGTCTAGTCTTTTTAGTGTCTAAAACAGTGACCTTGCAATTGTTAGAGCCACAACCTCTACAACACCAGAGGCACCGGATACGTTAGATTTCAAGGAGAGGGATCATTAATTACACCCTTGTGTGCTTCACCTTGACTTCTCTCTACCATTTGCTATAAAATTTAGGCTCAATATAGACAAAGATCAAAGGACATACTTAAAATAGACATTTAAATAAAATTAACCAAGATTCTTGCATTTCACTTAAGTCATAGGAATTGCATTTTCATATAGGATAGTTAATCATTAAAGCAGCAGTTGTTCATCATGTACTTTCTCTTAAATTTACTTATCAAAATAGTTGACTCCACAAGGCACTGGTTTCAATATTCTAAATCTAATAAAACCCTTTAAAATCTTGCTAGATCTAAACAAGTACTTGGCCGCTCAATTGTGTCTCCCAAATTGGTTGGTTCCCAACTTGTCCTTCTTCTTTCATTTCCATAGGTTCTACCCCCCTTAGTCTTTTGTAGGGAAACAACTTAAACAGAGAGATTAGGGATCAAGGTGACAACCCCTGATCCGAGTCGTTATCGCGATGCCTAGACATTCTGTGCGACAACAAAAACCTTCTGAGCTTCCTCTGCTTCTTTAGGATTCTACACTTTATCTCATCTCTTGAGAACATTCACTTGTTTTGTACTTCCAACTTCAATTGAAAGTAATCACAACTCTTTCTTATCATGAAGATTATTTTGCCACAATTTTCTTTCTGTTGCTATTACCAATAAATCAACATCAAAAAGTAAACTAAACACAAAGATCAATTATCATTATATACTAATCAATATTGGTCCACCTTCCTTTAGTTCTGCCCAAATTTATTGTTGGAATTGCCAATTTGTCTGCAAATGTCCTATTATAGATTTCATTATTCTTCAACTCTCAAAGAACATGCTTCTTGTGATTTACTTCAAAAAGAAAAATCTATCCTAGTTTCCGCCTAAGGTAGAAAATTTCCTCTATAGCTTTAAAGAACACCTCTTTGCTCTAATTTCTTCTCAAATAGCTTAACCTGCAAACATCAATTCTCTGTTCAAATCAAGTTGAAATATAAAACCATTTTACCTATCAAATTTCAACCAAATTTGTACTATTGCAAGCTCTAAACAACATCATTGTGCTTTGATTTCTTACGCCCACAATTTGTTACTCTTTTTATCTCTTTCCAAAAATCATACTGGCTATAATATCACTTGATGCAGCGAAGTAATGATGGTAAGCCTTTTTCACATTACCAATTACACGTACATGCTAATTTTCTTCCTATAAGCTTTGTACAATAAAAATATTATCCTTCTCCTCTATTTGGCTTAATTCCAAATTTATTAACCACCCTTTCATGACCATCAATAATACTACCAACTCCTCCTTCTATCAACAGATGTAGAAATATAATTATTTCTACTTGGTACAAAGGTATCCTTGCTTATGAGGTCTATCAGTTTGAAAGAAGAGAGCATTGATTGTCATGAACCAAAACATATTTGAACATCCCATCCATGTCCTCTATTCTCTTCATTCCATGAATGGGAATGCTTTCCTACCATATCTGTTATGTATAAAATTTTCTAAATTAATTAACTATGTTTTTAGACTAAGGGGCACGATCAAAGATCATGCCCCTCATGTAATGGCTCTTGGGCTATATTTAAGCCTGAGTTGTCATTCATTGTAATCATCCTCATTAAATAATAAAATATATGTCTTCTATCATTTATGAGTTTTGTGCTCCAGGTGGCCTTAGAGTGGGTTAAGTCCTCAGGCCAAAATTGTTGCAGTGACAAACACAAACATCCGTTGTTCAACTTCTTCGTTTTTCCACTACATTCAACACCTCTATCTGTTGTCATCTCTGTTGTTCTTCACCGTCGATTCCCTATCTGACTAAACTAGTGCCTGTCCAACGTGGATTGTTCCATAACTAATGATTTGTTCGTTGTTTTGCCCACCGTAAACATCGTCCCCATGTTCTCATTGTTCCACCACACCATCGTCCAACTGATATCTTCGTCGGTCCGTTGTGTCTGCTCCAACCCCCGTTCGACCGTCGCATGCCAACCACCCACACTCACCATTTATATCGCCCATACCTGATTACCGTTGTCGACTGGTTCCCCGACCACTATCCATCTCTCCCCGTTGTGTCTCCCTATCATCTGTTGTCTTCCTCCGTCGTATCATATGCTCTTCAGCCAACATGCCATGAGCTTTTTATTTATCACATTGATAACTATATATTATATAATTATAAAACTTTATAAATAAATAATATGTTTTTTCCCAAAAGAAAAATCGTAATTTTATTAATGAAAACAAAATTACATGTTGCAGATGTGGTGACGCATTTCATCGGCAAGTCATTGACTGTTGATCAAAAATTCAATGAAAGAAAAAAATAATATACAAATGGGGAGAAAAATCATGCTTTTCTCCCTTTTTCCTTCTCAACCTTATGCCACTCCCCTTGAGTCGGCATTGATGATACAAGTGCAAGCGAACTGTCAACCTTAGGTCGAGGGTTGTCTTTGTTAGAATCCTAGTTGTTTGATGTATGTAGTCATTTGGATCCACTGGTATCCATTGTTTCTGGTATCTTTGTCGGTTGCGAGTCCATCGGATCTTGTGGATTTAATTCCTGTGCTTCTGGTTCTTTGTTCATCTGATTGTTCTCATTGGGTATGGGTTGTTCCACATCAACTTCCTCCTCCTCATCAGAGACTGGTGGGGGAAATTGCCATCCCTTGGATGGTTTCCCTGTTTTCTTCTTTCTTCGGGTATCTTTGTTGGCTTTAGGGCATGTGTTTTGTAGATGTCTTGTTTTCTAACAGATTCTACATCTAAATGTTGTATTTTCATAATCTAGTATTTGTGTCCAGCACCTCTATTTGTGCTTCAGTTGTATTTGGTCTGGAAAGCCTTTGCTGAGATCTACTTCCACACAAATTCGTGCGAATGTGAAAATTCTTTCCTCCAGTCTTTATGTGTTTGTTTTAATATAACGCCCAATGGTGTTATCGATACCTGCAAGGACTTGTTGGTTCCAGAGATGTAATGGGAGGTTGTGCAAACGAACCCAAACTGGCATCCTGGAAACAACCATTGTATTTACATCAAATTCTGGAAACCATGGTGTGATGAAGAGACCCGTGGATCCCCAGAACCATGGTCCTTCCCGTAATATAATGTCTCTAGCCTCTGTTGTAGGGAAATTTACAATGAAGAAACCCTTGGAACAAAGGTGAATTTCACAGTGAGTAGTCCAGTTTGTGAAAATCCATTGAAAGAGCTCAACAGGTTTTAGCTAGAAACAGTTGAATCTGTTAGTTTCAGTCTTTGCAGCCTTCCTCTAGTGATCAAATATGCTCTTACAAAGTGATTTTAAGGTGTCAAGGTCAAATTTTGTCATTTCAGTGAGTCTTCAAGCAAAATTTGGTCACTAGGCATAAGGTCTAGGGTTTGCTTTTACTCCTGTCAAAGTTGTCCAAGTGTCGGTCCATGTCACCATTCAGCTGAGTGTACCATCTTTCAGAGGATTGTCATCATCATGTCAATTTCCACTGGGTCATTTTACACCTTGTTCATGCTTCACTTGCGCCTAGGTAAAGTTCATTTCCCTCTCCTAGGGTTTTGAAGGTAATTTCTCTTGGATGGTAAAATCATCAACAAAACTTGTATCCTGATGATCATACACCTTCCCCTATCCTTAATGTACCTTATTAAACACTTCCCGTCACTGAGATCCCCCAAATTCCTCATTTTCACACAAACCCTAGTTTCTTGCTACAACTTGACAATTTTCTAGGTTGGGCCTGTGTTTAGCCCTTTTGGACCCCTTCCCCTCACTCAATTTTTGAAATTCCACTTTCCCCTGCTTCCTAACATCCCTCCCCACTTTTGAAAATTTTCTCAAGAATATAGAAGCCCCTTATCACCTTCATTCGACAAATCCCCTGTTCCACACATCGGGATAAGTTTTACTCCAATGATGTTTTTAAGCAATAAAAGATGAATTTGGGAAAAATGAGAGAGGTTTTTGTCCAAAATAGGCCAAGGAAGAAAACCTCCTTCATTTTTTACACAGGTGTCATGGTTTTAGAGAAATGTCAAAAATACAGTTGCCACGGGAGAATTGATGCACCTCTGAAGTGACTTTGGGTAAATCAAGTTTTCTCCTAGCTTGGTTAGCCAAATGACTTGCTTGATGAGTCAAATGATAACTAGACACAAAGATATTTTCAATGAGATATCATGAGCTCAATTTGGAGTTGAGGAAGGCATTCAAAAGTTGACTACAACAGCACTCTGCCTTTAGGCAGCCTCATTTGGCACATTTTGACTAGTCTTGGGAGATTTGATTTTTGATAGGGCAAATTAATTCAAAATTAAAAACTTCTAGTTGGGTTGGAAAGTATACTCAAATACCTTTCCAACGAGCTATCCCACACCCAATTTGGACACCAGGAAGGCCTCCAAAAGTCTCCTGCAAAAAACGCGGCGCATAGGGAAGGCGTGGCACATTGGGCAAGCTGTGTGGCGCATACAGCTAAGTGGCCCAAAAAGTTCCAAAACAGTCTCCAATTGCCAAAACCGCATGCATTCTATTGATTTCAAGTAGGTTGAGCTCCACTTTTTCTATTCATCCATCCAAGTTTAAGGTGTATATTATGTGATTTGATCTGGTGAATGCCTAAACAAAAACTCAAACCCTACCATGTCAAAATCCTCACATGAAGATTGCTATTTAGGGTTTCAAATTTATTGTTTGTCACCAAATTCATTCCCCCATCCCATTTCTCCCTTATTTTCATCATTCCTAAGTTTCCCTACTCCCTAAAATCATCAAACCCCTATCCCAAATTCTCTGTCCCAAATTCTCAAATTCCAAACCCCAAACCCTAACCCTACAAAAACTCTCCTAACCCTATACATAAAACCCCTCAAACCCTCCTACATTTCCCTAACAAAATTTGTCCCAATAGTCCCTAATCCCTTACTATTTTTTCCCCTTCCTAACAGTCCCTGTTTCACTGTTTTCCCCTTGGTGGCAGAGTTTAGGCACATCACTAAAAGAGCAGTCCAACATAGTTTTCATACACCAGCATCTTTTTCTCCAAGGCATTTTGTACAGTAGTCATGGCCAGTGTTTTACAACCAGGCCGAGTTGACTCGGAAACGGCCTGGTCATACCGGGTCGGAAAAAAAAAATGCGACCAGGCCAAGTAACCGGCCAGTTTGGCCGAGTCATCTATGACTCGGCCTAGTCATCTAATGACCAGGCCGAGTCATAGCTGACTCGGTCAACCAGGCCGAGTCCGCATTGACCAGGCCGAGTCAATAAAAATCGCGTGGGCAGCGTTAAACATGTTTTTTTTTTTCACTTTTTTGGTGTTTTTTGGTAAAGTTAATAGGGTTTGTGGATTCCAAAGGGTAATGGTAAATTGTTAAATGCTTTTGGGGTCCATTTCCCCCTCCCAAACTCTATTTAAGACAGCCAAATGCTCTCATTTCACTCACAGCAGTCTTATGCATTTGAGTGAGAGTCTTCTTTGAGAGTTAGTGAGCAGTTCTTGAGCTTGTTTTGGAGCAACAGTGAGGAGTCTTGGAGGAGCATTGTAGCTGGAGTGAGGAGCTTCTTGGGCAGCCATTTGGAGCAGCATTGAGGAGCTGATTCTTGGAGCAAGCTTGAGGAGGCAGTTTGTGCCTGGAGGTATTTTTTTCCACCCTTACAAATCTGTTTTTGCTTAGTAAAATTTAGGTGCATATCAAGAAAGCTTAGAGAGTGTTTTTTGTCAAATAAATGAACATTGAATCAATTTTATTTTATTTTTTTCATTTTCAGATTGTTTTCCTAGTCAAAAAATGGCACCTAGAGCAAAAGATCCTGCTTGGGCATATGTTGAAATGGTTGATAGTCAAATGCAATGCAAATTTTGCCATAAGAAAATTAAGGCAGGTCCTGGGGGGATTAATAGGCTGAAACTACACTTGGCAGGGATTAAAGGCCAAATTACCCCATGTCCCTCTGATGAAATTGAGGAGATTAGAAAGAATTTGTTGGCCAGCTTTGAAAAATTTAAAGAAGATAAGGCTAGGCAACAAGAGATACAGGCTGAGATTGGGAGGAAGAGGGAGATACAAAGAATGATGGCTACCAACCCCCACTATGATTTTGAGGGTTCTTCCTCTATCCCTCAAACTGAGGCATCCAACCCTTTCCATTATGTTCCTCCCTCTTTTGGTTCAGTTCAAGATAAGGGAAAGGGTAGAATGAAGGGTAATGTGAGTATCAAAAGTTATTTCACTCCCTCCTCTCCATCAGATGCACATGGTCCTGAAGTTAGTAAAGGTCAAATTCAGCCCACTTTAGATGACCATTGGAAGAAAGAATTGAGGGAGACTGCTTGTGACTACATAGCTAGATGGTGGTATGATGCTGATATCCCCTTTAATGCTGCTCGTTCACCATATTATGAGCCTATGTTTGATGCCATACATGCTGCTGGAAAAGGCTTCAAAGGCCCTACTATGCAAGAGCTAAGGGGGGTTCGTTTGCAGAAAGAAATTCAATCCATTAATGAGTATTTGCAAGAGTTCAAAGACTCATGGGCAAGAACAGGGTGTACCATCATGTTAGATGGATGGACTGATCAAAGAAACCGTACTATCATAAACTTTCTTGTCTTCTGCCCACAGGGAACCATGTTTTTAAAATCAGTTGATGCATCTGATAAGGTAAAAGATGGCCACTTGTTGTTTCAGCTATTGGATGAGGTTATTGAGGATGTGGGGGTGGCTAATGTTGTTCAAATCATCACTGACAATGCCTCTAACTATGTTCTTGCTGGTAAACTGTTAGAGGAAAAACACAAGACCATCTTTTGGACCCCATGCGCTGCACATTGCATAGACCTCATGCTTGAGGATATTGGAAAATTAGATTGGGTCAGAAACACTGTAGATAATGCCAAAAGCATAACAAAATTTATCTACAATCATACACTGGTTTTGAGTCTCATGAGGAAACACACTGGAGGCAAGGATATTATTAGGCCTGCCATCACTAGATTTGCTACACATTTTTTGACATTGCAATCTATGCTTTCCCAACATAGAAACTTGCAAAAGATGTTTTCCAGTGATGAATGGAATCAAACCAATTGGTCTAACAAACCAGAAGGCAGAGAATTGAAAAGGAAAGTCCATGATGAAACTTTTTGGAGAAAGGCAGCAGAGATTGTGAAGCTTGCTGAGCCACTGGTTAAGGTGTTGCGGTTGGTGGATGGGGAAAGGTTGGCTATGGGCTTCATTTATGAGGCTATGGATCAAGCAAAGGAGCAAATAAAGACAACATACAAGGATAGAGTGGCAAAGTATGGGCCCATTTGGGCAATCATTGATGAAAGATGGAACAATCAACTCCATCGCCCTATACATGCAGCTGGGTATTTTTTGAACCCACGGTATCATTATAGAGCTAAGGAGTCAGGAGCTTTGAGCGGGGAGGTCAGAGATGGACTGGTTGATTGCATTGAACGCATGATCCCATCGGAGTCTGATCAGCTGCAGATACATCAACAGGTCACATCCTTCAGCAATGCAACAGGTACCTTTGGGAAGAACCTAGCAAAGATTGCAAGAGAAGCAGATGAGCCAGGTAAACAAAAATTTCAATTTTCAATTTCTTAACGGTTTTACAGTTTTACTTTTTTTATTAAAGACTAAAGTTTGTTAAATCATTTATAATTTGAAAGTTAGATATAATTTGTAATTTTGTTGAGCTTCAGCCTTCATCTAACTCATAATTCATTACACTCCTATGTTTTTTGCAGCACAATGGTGGGAGGCCTTTGGTGGCCAGTGCCCTCAATTGCAAAAGTTTGCAATTCGTATTTTGAGTCAAACTTGCAGTGCATCTGGGTGTGAGCGCAATTGGTCTGTCTTTGAGAGGATTCACACAAAGAAGAGAAACCGTTTGGAGCAAAAACGGTTGAATGATCTAGTTTTTGTCCAATACAACCTTCGGCTCAGACGGAACCAATTGCTGAACAAAAGACCTGATTCAGATCCCATTGTGTTGGAAGACATTGATCCAACATCAGATTGGGTAGTGGAGAGTCGTGCACCAGAGTTTGATCCTGACGAGGATCTTGATGAACTTGGCCTGGGTCTGGAACATCAACTTCAGCCTGTTCAGTTGAATGCAGATCCCGATCCACCAGCCTCAGTCTCACAGCCAGCAAGGACTCCGAGGAGTAGGACTCCAGTTGTAGGTGCTTCCTCTGCTCAGCCACGACAGAAGCACAGCCGCATATCTACTCTATCTCAGCTTGCATCTGCTAGTGGTACTGGCACCACTTCTACAGTTGCAGTTGGAGACGATGATGATGAGGAGGCATGGGGCACCTTGTCTGACTCTGATGATGATGATGAGTCTGATCCAGAGATTGGTCGATATGATCTTGGCTCCTCTGGCAGTAGCCAGTAGTACTAGTATTAGAGTCTGGTCAGCATCACAGTTTACTTTTGTTGTAGAGGCCATTTCTAGCCTCCTTGGTTATTTGTATTTTGTTTTGAGTCTTTGATCATGTATGACAGTTGACTATGTATTGCCATTGGGTACCATTTTGATATAATGGATTGGTTCATGAGCCTACTTTGATCATATGTTGTCTTCCATCTATATTATAATGCTATGTGTTTGGAAACATGAATGAAAATCTTTAAAATTATGTTTAAAATATTTAAAATTATGTTTTTTTATAAAAAAAATAAATATTTAATGTATTTTTTACAACGACCGAGTCATTGAAATCGACTAGGCCTGGTCATTACCGAATCCTGGTCGGAGTCGGAGTCGATCCTCGGCCTGGTCGGAGTCCTGGTCCTGGTTGTAAAACACTGGTCATGGCATCTGAGCATTCATCTGACTATGAAGTGGAAACCCAAAGTAATTCACCCATGGAGGAACATGCACCCCGAAGGCCTCATAGAGGCGGCAGACATATCAGAGAAGAACCAATCACCCTCACTGAATTACAGGCCTGCCCTCTAGCCATCTTCTGTTTTCAGCATCAGTCATGTTATGAGTTTTGTGAGAAGGTGGCTAATGTTCAATTTCATCATGAGTTGGCTCGTCTATTTGTGCTGCATTTACATGGAGATCAAGTTACTTTGGCTGGTGTCACCTTCACACTTACACCAGAAACCATTTCACTGGCAACCGGCATACCAAACATTGGAGAACCATGGAACAAGAGGAAGAAGATTGAATGGCAGCATTATGAGCCATATATTAAAATCGGTTTCTTAAGGCAGCTCAAGAGAGTTTTTCCATTCAGATATCTTAAAGATGAATATGCTCCACTAATGAAATTAATCATGAAGTATTTCAGCTGTGAGGGACAGTTCTCTCATTTATATGCTTATCACATCAAGTTTCTCATGCATTTCACCCGGGTACGGATGATGAACATTCCATATTTCATTTGCCGGAACATAAAGAAAATGACCACCCTTGTGTAGCACAAAACCCCCCAGCAGCAACTTAACAGTGTTTATCATTTTGCTCTCATCAAGATTTTGGTGGTTCATCAGCTTGGATTACAGGGCATCACTTGGGATGATTTCATCTCCCCTGATTTCTTCAGAGCTTCACAGGGGCTTTCAGAGGTTGGGCATGAGACAGGTGGACCTTCTCATCAGTATGAGCGCCATGAGACCGTTAGTGTGTCGGTATTCATCACATATCAGAGGGGCACTAGACATTTGTTCGCAGCAGAAAAGCGAGTGTTATCTCCACCCAGTGTGGAAGGGGCCTCGCTTCCGACATCAGCATCACAGGTACAGGACAGAGGCAAGAGGCCAATGCAGGATGAGGGGCCTTCAGGTGAGCGAGACTTTATTCTTATTCAAGATGACGATACAGACACGCACCCACAAAATGCACATCTTAGAGAGATCATCCAGGAGCAGCAGACAGAGATCAAAGTCTTATCCCTCGACTTGGAGAGGGCTAAGTGGAATATTAAATACTTGGAGCAAAGGAATAAGCAGCTTGAAGATCAGCAGGCGATTATGGAATTACAAAACATCATGGAGAATCGTCAAGCTGCTCAAAGGAGGAGGATTGAACTCTCTTCATTGGAGCAAGAGATTAATGATGATCGGGAATCTTGGCTTGAAAGAGTCAACATCCACTTAGAGGGACTGCTGGACAAGGCCGATAGAGACAAATCATTGCTGAGACACATGGCTTTCCACTACATGGCACGGAACAAGGTTTGCAAGGCACGAATAAGGAATCTAAATGCAAAATTAAAGAAGGCAATAAGGAAGCAAAAGCGGCAAAAGGAGCATGATCGTCTTCAGATATTGGCCGAAGCCTCTTTAGCCCAACATGACACTTGATGGAGAAGGTCCAGCCCAAATTTCACGAAATTTGGAACAATTTTGGCAATTTGAAATTTTTTGCACTAAAAAACAGGTTTTTACCTCCCTATGCGCCGCGCCACGTGGCGCGCGCTTTTTCTAGGGAGCTCCAAATCCAAAAAAAATTTGCATTTTTGAATTTTTCATGATAAATTATGGTTGCTAGTGCATGGCCAAGAAATTTGGGCAAGTTTTGAGTCCTCGAGAGGCCAAAAACACTCAAAAAATGACCTCACTGCCCCTATTTTGACACACAGGAAGCAGTCTTGGGAGATTGAAGTTTTGGAGGGGCACATAACATCCAAATTCAGAAATTCCACTTGGGTTGGAAAGTGGACAGGTAGGGATTTCCAACGAGCTATCTTGGGCTCAATTTGGACCTCGGGAAGTGCCTCAAAATCAGCTCCAAATTTGTGTTATGCATACAGGATTTGGGCGCGGCGCATAGAGGATTTTTGCATATTTTTCACTCAGCAGCTCAGAAATTCGCCCAGTTTTGACTAGTTTTACTTTTTGATGTAATTATTGATCTATCTCGATGTAACTTGATGAATATGATGTAATTTTGGCACATATTTACTTGTTCTAGAAGATTCATTCACTAAAAAGTAGAAATTTAATGAATGAATCGGTTTCCTATCATATAGAGGCAAGTTGTTTGATTGCCTAGATTTCAGTGCTTTGTTTAGAATTGGTTGAAACAGCTCCTAGAATGATGAGCTCGACCCCTACATGCAAGGGAATGGGTTGGGCTAGTCTATATCATGTATTTTCTAAGTCAATTTCAGGGTTGGACACTTGGGATTGCTTGGCACTTCATTGTACATTTCATTTCTGCAATTTTGGCAAAGGAAAGACCAGGGTTTTGCAGCACTTGTTGGGATCCATGTGGCTCTATGTTTTGATGGTGTGTTTCTCTATGTATTTGTAAGTTCACTGATGTTTATGTGTATCATTTTCCCTTCTATTTTCTTCTGCAATTAAACAAATGAGTGATTAAGGTAGAATTCATTGGACTGCTATGCTCTGCCTTGAAATTTTGTTTAATTCTACATGTTTTCATCTATTTGAGGAGGACTCTTGAGACCTTCTTGCCCTCCTTGGCTCCTCACCAGTCTGATCCACCCATTCATTCAATCCAAAGCATCAAAACTACTGCCTATCTTGCCCCTACCTGAACTCTGCAAAAATCTGGCCTCATCTCCGGACCCAAATTTGTCTTTCCCTTTTTCCAACAAAAAACACCCAAAACTCAAATCAAAACTTTTCACTTCATACCTAGCCTAGGATCAGTTGTTAAATCAGTCATCTCAAGCCCCATCGATTATCTTTCGCTGAGCTTGACCCAAAGAGAGCCCTCTCCTGTCCTCGTAGGGCTAGCTACGAGGCTGAGTGTGGTTTGATGTGGACCTAGAACCTTGTCTTTTTGGCCTGAGGCAAATCTAGGCTCTAACAGAATTGACAGATTATAGCTTCTTCTTCAAATGTATTACAATGTTCATCTATTTCTGGTATATTTATGTTTAATTCTGGGCTGTAATTCAATTGCTCCATAATATATGGACTGGGTTTGGTTCCAACCTTCTTTGGTGTCGCTGATGGTGGATTTTTCCCTGGGAGGATGTTCTTTAAAGAAAGTCCTCCATTTTTGTGCTTCTGATGTGTTTCTGTATTTTTTGTTAAGCTGCTCCCAATGCCTCCTCCTATAATTTATTTTACTGTAGCCTGTCGCACCACCTCTCAGTCTCAGATTGAGTCTTATGGTAGACATAGGTAAAATATTGTTGTCCATAAGGGGCCTAGGGTCCTGGAGTGCTCTGCCCCCAAAAAATCAGATGTTGTAATCCGACGGGATATCCAACATGGTGGGAGATGAGATTATTTACATGCAACGCACAGTCTGTTGCATGTACCAGAACCAAAAGTGACATCCCGGAAGGGGTTTTAATAAAAATTTGAAATCGAAGAGGGTTTACTAGAGGTCCAAGTTCTGTTTCCGCCTGAAGGTGCCTAGGTCGATCAGCTTTAGACGCGCCGCACTGGATTGTGGTCTCTATGATCTCCTTCAAGGTTTTGTTGCCTTGTTTTTGATGGTCAGTCTCCCTTTTATGATTAGTAGGCCACCCAAAAATAGGTATCCCAAACAACGCTAAAGGCCAAGTTGATTGCGTGTTGACGGGGAGAGTTATTTTTGCCCCCATATACGGTCCATGGAACAAATTTGGCTAGGGCACGGGAGTACCCTTGATCTTGAATCGCAAATTGGGTGGGCTATCTTTATAGTCGACAATTACAGAGAGTAACCATCCAGATGGTCTTGCCTCCACCTTGGCGTCATGATCCCAGTAATCCATCTGCCCATTTGCACCCCCGGTTGTTCCATGCCCCCATTCAATGCCCTCAGTCATAGTCATGCCACAACTGGGGAGCATTTCACTAATCTGGCAGCGTTCAATTTCTTTGTGCCCGGAGGGATATACAGTCTTTGTTGACCATAAACCCATCCAATATAGTTGTGGTAGCCAAATCATCCTGTTGGATCCAACATCTATGGGCTCAGAGAGATAACGAATCGTTGTGCAGCAAAACATCCCGGTTTGTTCCCATCGAAATGGTTCCTTAGGTGTATCCTGTCCGGGAGACTGAATTCGCCATCGACCCTTTGCTTCAGCAACCCTACATCCCCGTGTGCTATCCACGGGATAGAAAATGTTGACAGCACCCCAAACCCCATTTCTGAGCAGCGAAACCCTATCTTGGGAAAACTTAGTGGAGGCTTCAGGATCATGCGAGTTGAAAGCCATCAAGTTCCCTAGATCAATCTAGTAAAGGTTGGCTTCTTCAGCAAAAACAATCACCATACTAGGGATTCGATTTTTTCCGTCTTTCTCCATCCTATCGTCGCAATCTTCTCTTTATTGTGATGTATCTGTTATATACTCTTTGAAATAAATAGTATGTTATATATATATAATAAAAATAAATAATAATAATAATTAAAAAAAAAGAAGAAGAAGAAGAAGAAGGAAGAGGAATTAGGTTCAAGTTAAGGAAGAGGGTTAAACTGGATAAATATACACCCCCAAATACCCGATACAACAAAGAGAATAGAGGGCCAGTGCAAGCAAAACCATAAGGAATTTAAAAAGGATCATGCAATCCTTTCCAATAAAGTGGATCTAAATCATACTCAAGCTGATCAGGTGCTCATGTCCTAAGTGTCGGAAAATGCTCAAAATTTAAAGTGCTTAGAACTGGTTCAAATTTGAATGACTGGAAATTGTTCGTCTTCCCGATTCCGGCGCCGCAAACGGTTCGAAAAATGGTCGCCGTATGAGGAAGTTATGGCAAAAAGAAGAATTTGTCCATAACATTAGAAATTTTAATTTTTCAAAAAAAATTAAAAAAAGAATATTCCGCCTGGCACGAAATCCGAGGCAACCACCAAACATTAAATGTAACTGCAGTTAAGTTGGTGGAATTTTGGCAGGAGCGCCAAATTTGGCGGACTCGCCATAATCGGCGGAGCTAACTGGAGTTAACTAAAGTTAGCTGGAGTTTTTCTAGGGGAAAACTAGAGAAACTTTAAATGGCCATAACTTTGGCTAGGAAAGTCGGTTTTGGACGAATTTTTTTTTGATTTTGGGTATTTTCGACCTTCTTAAGCCATTGGTGCAGGTATTACAGCCATCTAAAGTCATTTTCAGGTGTTTTTGCTTCATGGAAGTTCCAGGAGCCACTAGGGCCAAATCAGTTTGGGAGCTGCATTGGGAATTGTGCAGCCAATGAATGTGGAACGAAGGTCATTCCTGAAGTTTTCCAGCCTTCTGAATCCATTTATGCAGCTCTTTTTTCCTTTTGAGGCATTCTTTTCACTGTTTAGCTTCAGGGAAGCTTTCAGGGCCACCAGGACCATTTCAGTGTTGGAGCTGTTTGGGGGCTATATTCATCCATTTTCGGTGATTCAAAAGCCTATGTCTGCTATTTTCAACCTTCTGAGTCTAATGGAAGAGGTTTCAAAACCAATTGAGGTCATCTTCACCTCAAAATTCTCCATGCAAGTTTAAAGGGCCACTAGGGCCAATTGGGGAAAGTCCTGTATAAGGTACAAAATTCACTGTTTAGTGTTTGGGAAAGAGCATGTTTGGCTAATTCCTATCTTCTAATTCTGTATTTACAGTCAGATCTGTCCTTTGAGACACCCATATTCTTGTATTAGCCTTTGTAGAAATTTTAATACAAGAGGACAAGCCTAGTTGGAGAGGCTTGGTCCAGCAGATGTAGCCCAGAGGGGGGGTGAACTGCTTTATCATTTTGATGTCTTTATTTGCTGAAGATGATATGTTAAACAAAACTGATATAAAGTATTAAACAGCAAATAAATATAACTTGCATACACACATAATCACCTGTTCAGCTGCAAAAAGTTACTTGTCTTATTCCGCAAGACCTTAAACTTCAAGTATGTGTATGTCAGAGACTTCTAAGTGTTTACTTTGTTATTTCTTTAGGCAGAGCCTGTAGAGGGCCAGGTAGCCTCTAGAACTCATCCTCTTTTTAGAGGTGACATGTCCGGTGAATGCCCCTACAGTCTATCTCTGTATAAGAAATAAGAAGTTTATACATTTTTAGAGGTCATTTGGAGTGTCTAGCTCACAGTTGAAATTATTGGAAATGGATACCTTGCACCCTTAAACAAGTACATTCCATTTTCAGATCACAAGCAATGGTGATGTTGACCTATATTTGTGACAAGTTGAAGATTACACACGATCAAATACCCCAGAATAATGAAGCTACTCAACATCTTAATTCTCTAGATTCAACAAAATCATCAGAGTCGCATGAGAAACCCGAATCTTTTAAAGCATCATCCATACCCCATCAACAAAATAGTAATACGAATTTTTAAAATATGCAGCTCTTGAATCAATACTCAAATATGCAGCTCACGAATCAATACCCTTTCTTTACTCCAACAATTTTGACATATCAATGAAGGGAAAAATTTGAACTCTCCAAATTGGATGGTAACAAGAAGTGCAATGTTGCATGGTTCAATAAACAAAATAATATTTTGAGGTTTACGATATTGACGACGATGATGAAAAGGTCAAGCATGGATCCATGCAAATGGAAGGCGAAGCATATAATTGGTATATGTGATGGAAAAATATGGCACTTTCTATCAGTTGGAAGAAATTAAAAAATGCATTCTTTAAGAGGTTCGAAGGTGTCAAGGAAGAAGAGTTCTTCTCAGCGCTCACCAGACTGCAACATAAAGGAGATGTGGATGAACATACTCGAGAATGGGAAACTTTAGCTACACGAGTACTTGGATTATCATAAACTCGTCTCATTCAGTTATACATCACAGGACTTAAACCCCATCTCCAGGCCGAGCTTGAGCTTCATGACATCACTTCTATAGAATTAGCAAGACAAAAGGAAAAAGTTGCTGAAAAGAAGCACGAAAAGATGCAATGGCCAAAAATTGAAAGGGTAATTTGAGAAGAGAATTGATGTTCTTCTCCAAGAGCTGAACCTGCAAACAACAATTCTCTGCTCAAATCAAGTTAAAATATAAAACCATTTTACCTATCATATTTCAACCAAATATGTACTATTGCAAGCTCTAAAAAGCATCATTGTGCTTTGATTTCTTACACTCGCAATTTGTTACTCTTTTTATCTCTTTCCAAAAATCATACTTGCTATAATATCACTTGATGCAACTAAGTACTGATGGTAAGGCCTTTTCAGATTACCAATAACCTGTATGTGTTAATTGTCTTCCTATAAGCCTTGTACAACTAGAATCTTATCCTTCTCCTCTATTTGGCTTGATTCCACATTTATTAACCACCCATTCACGACCATCAATAATACTACCAACTCCTCCTTCTATCAATAGATGTAGAAATATAATTATTTCTACTTGGTATAGGGGTATCCTTGTTTCTGAGGTCTATCAATTTGAAAGAAGAGAGCATTGATCGTCATGAACCAAAACATATTTGAACATCCCATGCATGTCCTCTATTCTCTTCATTCCATGAATGGGAATGCTTGCCTACCATATCTAGTTACCTAAGTGCATTGAAAGTTTATATCTTGTTTGTTGGACCCAACGATGCTTTGAGTTTGACATTGTAGCCAAGAGTTGGGCACAAGTCTAACGAGAACTGGGCATATCTTTTAACCAAGAGCTCAGAGCATTAGGTGTTGTTTAACAATCGCTAATGAAGGATCAACATTGGAGTTATAAAACCAATCGACAATTTATGGGAAATTCTTTGCAATAAACTATAACATCAGACCAAATCACTAAGGGATAGGGTGTTAATCATACACTGATTCTTTTTGGGGTTTCAAATCAATTTCTTGACTTCGTTTTGTTAGAATATGTTGTTATTGAAGGCAAAGACAAAGAAGATGATGGGAGATTGTTAGAATATGTTGTCGAAGGCGGTGTTCATTGATGTCAAGTATTGATATGCTGTCACTATCAAAGGTGTTGTTGGCATATGATATGTTGTCATTGTCAAAGGTGTTGTTGGCATATGATATGTTGTCACTGTCAAAGGTGTTGTTGGCAAAAGGAGGATGTTGGACAAGTATTGACAAAGGTGTTGTCATTAGATCATTGGTGTCACAGGAAAATTGACAAGCATGTCAAAGGAGGTTACGGCAAGAGCATAGATGGTTGCAAGAAGAAGGAAGATCGACTCAAAGTCTAGTAAAGGCAAATAATTGTTAAGGTGAAAAGACTTTGTAGTCATTTCTAGAATAAAAGATCATCGTAAATGCGATTGGAACCCACTCAGATGGATAGAGAATTGAAAGAGCTTTATAGTGGTACATATATATGTATCCTCTTGGATCGTAAGTTATTGTTAGTCAAAGTACAGGTACCCTAAAAGTCAAAATTGCAAAGCTAATTTGACGATGCATTGATTTCTAGCAAGATAAGTTTGGTGTTGTTGCCAAACATGGCAAAGTTTTTTAGCGAAGCAACTAACCAATGATCTTGGAAAACATGTCTTACTGCATAGCGGCAGACAATGTTTTCTATTGGCTAGTGGTGGAGCTCCTCATAGCAACTCATCCCGATAGATGTTCCCCGGATGGTTTCAAAGTTGCACACAAGGGGAGTGCCCGGGAGGACGTCAGCGGTGGAAAACATTCTCATTGCCCAACAAAGGTCTCGTTATACAACTCATCCTAATGAATGCACCCTGGAAGGATCCAAAGTTAAGTGTAAAGGTGAGGACCAAGATGATGTAGCTCTGGGCAGAGGTGGACATTCCACGCAGTAGCGACAAAAGATTTCATTGGCGGAGTTCAACAACAGGTGGTCCCTAGAGCCATGTCACCTCGGGAGGTCTTCCCCAGAAGAAACAAAGGTGCGCACAAAAGTGAAGGCCCAAGATGACGTAGGATCGAGGAATGTGGCACGAGGAGAAGCGATTGCAATAATGAAACAAGTCAAAACCCTTTGAATATTTTTATTAAGGAAATTGGTTGAAAAACAAAGGTTTAGAAGCCCTTTCTTTGTCCATATTGGATGACACATGGCAACATTTTATTGGCCCAAGGTGATGAATGTGGCAGACATAGTCAGTATGATGACAACAAATTGACATCAACATAGGTGAAGTGGCAGTACGAATCAGGTGACACGTGACATGTGTTTTCAATGTTTTCAAGTGGTCAAAATCTGAGTGACATGTGTCACCACTCAGATGGCACCCTATGGCATTGATGATGAAAGCATGACATCATGTGTACACATCACCTTGGAAGGGCTTCCTCGAAAGGTTTCGAAAGAGAACAATGCAAGGACACCCGAGATGATTGAGCATTGGGACAAGGTGGTATATAACGTGTCTTATAGACTCACTCTGACAAGTATTTGATTGGTCCATGAGTGAGGCGTATGTCCCACCAGGACACATCATCTTTGAGGCGTCGTCCCTGAGGTAACATAAAAGAGCACACGGGATTTAAGTCCGGGCTGACTAGGTATCGAGCATATGTGGCAGTTGTCAGTAACAGTCACCCCAACTGATCGATTATTGGTTCACATTTGCAGGCGGTGACTCCCACCGAGACACATCACCTCGGTCCCTGGACCTCGAACCCTGGAAGGATTCAAGCGAGCACAACAGAGATTGCTCCGAGCTAGCGGAATTCAGGGACACGACAACTGTACAAAGCATAGCAAAGGGCCAATGAGAAAGGTACTAGGTGGACCCATGTTAAGACGTAATCGGGAGGGAGATCCTAGAGGTGTTTATGAAATTGTGTTGGGTAAATGAAACCAGGGACCCAACCTGAAGGCAAGGACGAAATTTTGTGTGGAGGATAAAATCAAAGGTGTGGAGAACTGTAGAATAAAATAAATCCCTTGGGGCCTAAAGCGCAAGGGGCCAATGAAAGGTTATGTGGCATGTTTTTTGATATAAAAAGTGCTCGAGCCTACATATCTATATATATATATATATATATATATGCACTCCCAAGCACTTCAATGTTGTTGGTCAAAGCCCTTGGCCTTTTGAGTAAACAAGTCAACAACTTGGTGTTTTTATTAAAAGCACTTTAGCTCATAGTTGGAGGCTTATGTGTGAATGGGTTGAAACATAGTTTAAATCCCTTTGGGGCTAAAAACAAAGCGATGGTGGCCCTCTTAAAAGGTTTAGAATGAAAATGGGTCGACAACTTAAAATTGGAGTTATATGCCATATTTGGTGAAAATGCACCAATTCAACAACATTAAAAATAATATAAAAGAGGCATGAATGACTTGGCAACTCAAATAGCAGAATGGACAAAATTGGAGATAGATTTGGATAATTGGCTAAATTTGGTAGTCAGCGAGATTAAGAAAAGCTCAACTAAAATCTAAAACTTACTAGAATGGAGGAAAACAACAGTTTAACTCAATTTTTCTTAGAGAGACAATAGAGCAGAGATAGAAGACTTGGAGAGCGTGTTCAAAAGGCTTAGTTGAAGCAAGAAAAAGGCAACAAATACAGGTTTATGCATGATAAAAAGCTGAAGATAAGTAAATCTCAAAGTTCCAAATAGTAATCCAAATTCCTTTATAAGCATAATCAAATTTGTGAGTTTGTTGGTGCAATGAGATGCATAATGTTAGTATGCATCAAGGGTGAATCGGAGATCAATTTCAGTGTCTGAAAGGTGTTTGAGAATCCATGGAATGAATTGGCGAATGATGTTTTAATGTATTCAACAAAGATGTTTTTATGATGAAATTAGTAATTGCTAAGGATTGATGTTGTTGGTGTGTTTAGTGTTTTGTTCAGTAATCAAAGATTGTTGAAGGTGTTTTTTATGGTGTTTGTGGTGAGTGGTTGAGGTGAGAAAGTTATTTGTTTATGAAAGAAAGTGGCCTATTGATTTGAGTTTGAAAATGGATGAAAGATGGATCAACATGGCTAGAAAGTGGTATTTTTCATTCCAGGGGCAATAATCTCTTTCATTGAAAGTTGATAAACAAGTAGGGGCAGTAGTCCCTTTCGGTGAAAATTAATAAATGAGCAGGGGTAGTGGTACCTTTCAATCATAGTGGATAAATGAGCAGGGATAGAAGTTCCTTTTAGTAGTAGCTGATAAACCTATAAGTGGAAGCTTGTGGGGCAGTGATGTAATAGCAAGTTGAAGCTTGTATTTGCCAAAGAAATAAAAAGAAGATTGATGCCTTATATGTGTGTGTGTGTGTGTTGCACGTGTATGGTGGTGATTACGATGTTATCTTTTACATGATTGAGTTATGATGTTGATTACATGAGTGATTGCTAAAGTGATTGAAAAGTGTAAATTGTCAAGAGTTGTATAATTTGGTCACACTACTGATTCACCCCACCCCCCCCACCCCCCCCAATAGTGTCCTTGTTTCCATTGTTTCTAACATGTTTATCATTGCCCTAGGTTTGATTCTATGAAAATCAATGTTTAAATTAAACTCATGCCTATTCACTGGAGTTGTAATACCATATAGATTGAATCTCTAGTTGACGATCAATAGGAGTCTAGAGCTAACACCATGATTTATGTATATTATAACATGAGTGTTTCAGATTTGCATGCAACAACAAAACACCTTAATGATTTCACCCTTTGTCACATGAGATGTGATTTCCTTCTTTGTACATAGTTTAATTGATACATGATCTTCTCATTCAGTACTTGAACCTATGCAATAGGATCGCCTTCGTTCCACTTAACACTCATTGAACTCCATTCACCCTCTGATCATATACTTAGTTGTTGTAAGATTGCTAAAAAAACCCTAATTACCATTCTTTAGAGTATTCCCACAAATTTCCACAAAATTGGAATTTACAAAATTGCCAAGATTTTCAGTGTTCTACCCAATTCTCCTCTTAACAAGAATTATGACACTCTCATTATACTTTTCTCATAAAGAGACTTCTTGCATGTGCACATAATCCTTTCCGAGTTAATTTAACTTTGAATAGTCGCTAACCTTTAACAAAGGATCTAATACTCATTTGACATATTCATACTTAAATTTACAAAGTTCTAGGTTCACACAGATGCTGAAACTCTTCCATTAATATGCACAAAGACAATTCATAAACACTATATGAAACTCAATTTCATTCCATTAGATTTACATACATATTTTTGTGCCTTGATGACTTGATTTCCTTTATTTGGGCCTACCTCTCCCACCCCTTATGCTCGTAGGATTACAATGCATATATTCAATTAGATTGATATCTGAAAATAGTTTAGACCCTAAACCATTGCCCGAGATCTCTTTTAGATCTTAAAATCTCTATCTAAGATCCCTCAAATCCACAAATCCTACTAATAGCAAGATTTGGTTACATGACAAAACATTAAATCAACAACTCATTATTATCTAGGCTTTTATAGTTCTACCTGTAAATCATAGACTAATTACAATATTCACATTTTTAGGGAACCCACTTCCTTAATAAACCCTAAGACCTTCTAGGTTTAGCCAACAAAGATTAAATTGAGAGAATATGCTCTTGCATCATATTGTCAGGTTAGGGATCTAACTACCCATTTCATCCTCTTTGTCTACATCATGGATAAATTGTCGTTCTAGTCTAACCTCCTCCTCCGTTGTAGCAATTGCCTCTTGAATATCGGGGGGGATGCTTGCTTCCAAAAAATGTTGGTAGAATCTTGAGACCTCCACTGGTAGATCTGCCTCTCCCTCAACAACCTCTTCTACCCTAGCAACCTCGTGGCATAATTTGGAACGTTGAAGCAATTACCCCTTTGGTAACACACATAGAGGTGGTGATCCACATTGTAACAAGCCGCTAGAGGTGTTCACAAGCATTGACGAGTCACTACCTAGGTTGTCACCTATTAGAGAAAGTATTTGAAGGTTTGAAGGACTAGTTGTAGCGCTGAAAGAGTCCCACTATAACAATGATGCCTTTGGCCTTGATGAGCGTAAAACCAACGAGAGCAAGCTAGTGAAATGAAACTCAAGACACAATATGTTAGTTTTTACTTGTTAGGAGGTGTTGGTTGAAGGATGCCAAAGGTCATGTTTCTTGGAAATGTCAAATGAACACCCCATCCTTGCCTTGGCTCATGTAATAATTTTGGAGAATGGGATAAGAAAACAACAATGTAGCTTTGTTTGGAGGTGTTATGCAAAGCCAATTTCCCTTCGCTCATAGTCATGAATGACATGTGCCCTCACATATCGCACCATTAATCCTTACATACATCATTTTATCGATAAAGCCACCTTCTTTTTAGCTCCATTAATACACAATTTCCTTGCATCGAGAGGCTTCTAAAAAGTAGGTTCAAATATTTTCTTATCAAGGATCTCATCATTAATAAGTTCCATAGAGCACAAACGACACTCTTGCAAGTTAATCAACAATTAGTTGCCCCCTACTTTTGACTATGAAAGCTAAGATTTCATTCTTGAAACCACATCATCCATTTAGTGGTCCCAAGTGTGACCTTAATTGAGGACCTTTGAGATGCAACCCCTTAACACAAGGAACATTATCTTCCTTGCTTGTCAAGGAACATTATCTTTTTTTCTTTTCTTTTCTTTTTTAAACCATGGTGAATCGACAACTCGTCTGGGGTAATCTGGGCAACGTCCGAGATCAAACCTAACTGCTGCCACTATAACACCAAGAGTATATCCAACAACCCGCAAGCTAGATATACCAAAAACTCATAGTTCAGCGTAAGACTGAGACATCTGAGACCACTAAGAACTGGAGCCAAGATCCCAAACTCCAACTAAATGCCTATCCTTCTAGCCTTACTATGACGAGCCATGGTGTCCCTTATAAGATTTGAAACCATAGGAAAGAAATAACATCCTAGTAAGATAGATATGCCTCGTCCAATTAATATTACCTTGACACCGCTCAATCCTTGGGGCTAACGTCCATGTGACCCATTGGGGGATTCAATAATGGTGAGAACTTATAAAATTCCACTTTTGCGTGGGCAAGGGAGCCTCTCCCCTACAATTCGTCTTTCACCACAAGGTAGTCGTTGTCTTGAATTTCCATTCTAAAATAATATTTAGATAAGTTGTCAAGATGAGATAGAAATTGAATCGACTCCTGCTGTGGCGGTGGGGGATGCCGTTACAGCAATTGAGCACCGATTACCGACAGGAAGGAATGCGGGCATGAAAGCAAAACGGAAAAGGTACAGTTGTTTTTTACTTCGAATAGGTATAAATCCCACATGGGCTGGGTTGGAATGATAGTTACCCATGGAGATGTATAAAATGAATATGAAGCAACGGTATTAAACATCTTTGCGCTTGGGGCAATGACGCAGCTAGTGAGGTAAAACCGAGGCGCGTCAATTGCTGGTTGAAAACTATTTCCAAACCCCCTCATCGGCCTGGGCTACGCCTTGGCCCTTGAGAATTTTTGGAGGGCTCGCCTTTTGGCTCGGGCCCTAAAATTAAAATATTCAAATTGAGAATTTTTAGAGGGCTCGCCTTTTGGCTAGGGCCCTAAAAGGAAAAATATTCGAGGGAGTGAAGTGGGTCACATTCATTACAGTGGTATAATTGTAATGACTTTTGCTGGTGGAGCAAGTGTATTGTTCATTACATTACCTTGGCAAGTTTAATAGTCTATTGGCCTGATTTGTTCAGGCTTGGGTAAGAAAAGCTCCCGGATGACCCATTTTTATGATGTTCTCAGATATATATGTTTATGGGGGGATTGGTAATATCCTTCGTTGCTGCTGGCGGAAGTTGATCATTTATTACATTGGCACGTTTTATAGTCTATTGGTTTGATGGTATAACTTTTGTAGATGGTGGAAGGGGGTCATTCATTACAGTGGCATAATGCTAATGACTTTTGCAGGTGGAGGAAGTGGATTATTCATTTCATTACTATTGGCCTGATTTGTTCAGGCTTGGGTAAGAAAAAGCTGCCGGATGACCATTTTTATGATGGTAATGACTTTTCCAGGTGGAGGAAGTGGATCATTCATTACATGGGTAAGTTTTATAGTCTATTAATATCTCTTCGATGAAATCCTTTGCCATCTTTATTTTATCGATAAACTTTCTATCTGCTCTTGACAAGTCCCGATGTCCTTGTCCCCAAGTCTGCAGGCAGGTAAAGATTTGTATACGATCGAACTGATACACTGAAATGCAACATTTTTGTTTGATCTTATTAGGCGATTTAATAAAAATGAGATATTTATATATGTATTTTTGAGTTCGACTAGTAGGCTGAGTCAGGCTCAATGGTTGAAGAAGGATTTTTTCACCTATAAAATGTTGTCAACAACATCAAAATTGTGCCAAACCTTTATTTCAATATTGAATGAAATTCTGTCTACCTGATTTTGCCAAGCTGATTGATTGACTGAAAAATCGCTGTTTGAAATTTCAGCCTCTATACTATTTATTTTTACCTGGAAATAGGTTTATTTCTGTTAAATTTTTAAGTAAAGCTTGAGTTTTGTATGATTGAAGTTTTAGGTATCGCAAATCTTGTCTACGGGTTTTGCCTTGTCTAGATGTTCAAAAATTTTAATTGATCAGGTTCCGAACTGGACGGAATTTGATTGCTTAAATTGCCAAATCCCCGCAATGAGATTAGCTTAATTCATCTCTCCATTTCCATGAATTGACAATCGGTGCTGCTCTCAGCGTCTCCCATCCGGTTACTCTTATCAGATCTTTTCATCCTAGTTACAGTCTCGCTGGCACAGAACAGAATCAGTGAATGCATTGATTTAGTAACGGGAAATTTAGTGATTCACGAATATTAGCCCGCAGGGCAATTTGCTGTACGTTTTTGTTGTTAATCTCCAGGACTTAAAACATCTACGCCTCTGCAAAGCGGGCGGAAACAAAGTTTCGCTCAGTGCAGCGTAATTTGTCGGCACAACCTGTCCCGCTAGTGTTGGGCAATGACATGCAAACATGTTCGATTGCTTTCTGACGAAGGAATTTGCAGAAACAGAGCATCCTGTATGTGTCACGAAACCTTGCTTACAGGTTTTGCTCTCTTTGAAACGGACCAAGATGCTCAAAATGTCAATCAGATTTTCATATCGACCAAATTTTGACTTGTTGGATGCTAGATTCTTGCAAGAAAGGGAAGATTACTACCAAATGAGCCTAATCTGTCCCTCAATTTCCATGGGATGACAGCCGGTGCTCTTAGTGTCAAATTCCGTTACCCTTGCAGGTGAATCCTTTCATCTTAGTTACAGTGTCTTGCTGGCACGAAACGAGTCAATGCACTTATTTACTAATGGGGAAATTTAGTGATTCGTGAATAGCAGCCTGCAGGGCCATTTACTATACGTTTTTGTTGTTAATCTCCAGGACTTCAAGCATTTGCAAGGGCGTAGACAACGGTTAGCTCAGTGCAGATTAACTTGTCTGCACAAGCCGTCCCGCTAAAATTAGCCAACGAAACACAAACATGTTTAATCGCTTTTTAGGGAGGAATTTGCAGAAACGAAGCATCCTGAAGGTGGTTGGTTTTAAAATTGGAATGATGTCTTTTAAAAAATTAAAATTTCGATTCAAAGATGTTCAAAATTAGTTGAAAGTGGAATTTCAGAATCAAATTTGGAACATTTATTAAATCTTCTGTCGTCTCTTTCTCCAATCATTCAGATGATACTTTAATTTCCGCTCCCATTTCCACCTACAGCTTAATTTTAGTTGCAAACTCAATCCTTTCCTTCTGCTGCAAAATTTCTCAAACATTTCTAACTGAATTTCACTGATTTCAGCACCTTCTGCTATGAAGTTTCAGAGAAACAACTCATTCCACTCCAGTGTGAATTGAATGATTGGATTTTATATTTACTGCAACAACCATTTTACACTGCAGTAGCATAGATCCATCATAGCCACCACTTACATAGTACAAGCATATCCACATAGATCCTCTTTTGGTTTTCAATGACAAGTCATAGTTTTATTTATAAATAACACAATAACATTGTCAAATGTTGTTTCTTTTTGCCACATAAACTCTGTCGCATATTATAATGTATAACTGTCTTTGATATATGAACAACTAAAATTTTCATCCATGATGACATTATATTATTCCCTTGAATTCCTTTTTTCTTGAACTATATTTCCTTTTAACTCCATAAAAAAATGTCAGTTATTATTCTTTATTTGTTTTATTCACCATCTATGAGATATATTAAAAAATAATAAAAAATTGTGTTATATGAGAAAAATTATAGTCAAGGATCATGTAAATATTCAGAATTTTGTACACAATGATTTTTGAATACTTTTCAAACCCTTTTGTCAAGTTCTAACGTTGATTTCGATAAACCTTCTAGTATCTTATTTTTGTTCCTTTAGACATGTTAAAAAAACTGTGTGAAGGCTGATTCTAAACATGACATAAAAAAAAGAAAGGTCGGAGAGAAATTCTTACGATTCACTCGGGTTGCATTCACTAAATAACAAGAAGTGAATTCTTAAGTGTTAATCTATTTTTTCGATTCAACATCAAGTTTGAGCGCTACTAATTTATTGAAGTTAATTGATGCTTGGCCAACTCTAGCTTTGAAAGATATACTATGGAACATACAAAAATGAAGGTTCCCATATGCCTCACTCTTGGGAGGGGTTCTTTGAGAAGCACCATATGGAATTTTTTATTAATTACTTCTTTTGTTGGCTATCTTATGTTGTGTGTGTGTGTTTTTAAATTAGCATATTTAAGCTTTGGACAACACATTTTAGAGGTAAAGTATTTATATCTTCAAACAATTTTGAGTTCCTAGCCAACCATACTCCCCAAGCCAATGTCAAAAGGAAAGCTCTATATCTTTTGGTCTCCCTGTTAATGTACCAAGTTCTGAGAGCCTACACTACAGTGTTCTAGTCCAAAGCATTTTTCAATCTTGTCATTCGTCCTACCTCATTCCAAACTCACATTGTAAATTGGCAAAGGTTGAATTAGATGTGAGTTTATTTCTTCCTCTTTTTTGCAAAGACAACACCATCTAGGTCCCACGACATTCCTCTTCTATGCCATATCCCAAGTTAAAGCTTTGGTGTTAAAGAGTAGCGACATGAATATTTTGTTAGACACTTAAATTTCCAAACTTGTGTCCACCATTAGACCTAGAGATTCTTTCTCCCCTCAGTAGCTAAAGCTTTACATCCAATGCTTGGCATGTAGTCCCCAGTTGGATTTAATGATCACGTAATTTTATCCTTATCATCCCTTACTCTTACGTAATAGGCTCTTAAGTTTTCACTATATCTATGCCAAGTAATTGCATACTCTTCCCTAAGACCAACCTCCCTCCAAGATAACCAACATTGCTGACATGTTGTTTTCCTATTCCATTTATCAATTTGCTTGAGTGTATAGAAACCCCCATCTCTTAGATCATGAATCAATTGTGGATGTAACCTATGGAAGCCCTTACTCTTGATCCATGGATCTATCAAATTTGGACTTGTCTCATTTTCTTACATGTCACACCAATCAATTCCCAACCAAAAGGTATGTACTTGTCCTTAAGGGCCTTAGCCCACAACCTAGAACCGTGAATTAGTCACCATGTATTCTTTGCAGCTAGCGCCTTAGAGAAAAATAAGATATTCTTTAATCCCCATCTTCCTTGAGCCTTTGGTATTTTCTACTTTATTTCAAGAAACTAAAAATTCCTTTTTTCCTAGCTCTCCTTACCAATTAAACCTACAAAATAAACACCTGATTTTCCAATACTCCTTTGCGTATCCATGCTAGTGATATCTAGTGAACTAGAAAGGTTTCTACTACCACTTTCACCAAAACTAGTTTCCCCAACTTTGGATAGCCACTGATAAGTATTTAGTTTTTTTCTCCACCTTTGCTATCAACCGTTGGTTGTCCACCCTTTTATACACAATAGATTTTAGTTAAAATCCTAAATATTTGAAGTCAACATCTAATTCAACCACATTGAAGGGAAGCAATGGGTTGATAAAGGTTTTGTCCCTCTTAGAGATACCTAGAAGGTTATGGTTGGTTTTCTTGTGTTTATCTTCATGTCTATAGCCTTATAGAAAAGGTTAATGTTTTCTTTGAGCTTCTCAACCATTCTTCTAGAGTCTTTGTATAAAATAAGGTTCACACCATTATCCATTTGATACTTCCATTCTTGTTGGCCCTTTAGCGATTTGCCTAAAATTTCTGCAACTAGAAATGAAAGGAGGGGGGATAATGGGCACCCCTATCTCAGTCCTCTTTTTGGCTTGAAAGGAGATGCTACTAAGGATAGAAAAACATATCAACTTGATGCAATTCATTACTTGAGCATTGAAACAAGGAAAAAACCCAAATAACTAAGGATTAGCCTTGTCAATTGGGGTTATCCTCCCCACCCAGGTTCAATTCCTGCAAGGGACATGACAGTTGTCGATAATATTCATATTCCTCATATGAAATATACATCGTTTTACCTGTGAAAAAGAATAAGGATTATCCTTATAGATCCATCCCGCCCTGTTATATGTGATCTATTATTGTGTGATTGTGAATCTACACAATTCACCAACATGGGTTCTTAATGTTGAATAAAATACTATGTCCTTGATATATTCATGATCTACTTCAACCAACACTCTAAGTAGCAATACCTCCCCACTAATTCCAATTCTAGGACACAAATACCTTGCTTTAAGAGTAAAAATCAATATGAAAACTCAATGAGCAATCATGTCTTTTGTTCTCTATTGCTAATGATGTTTGCCTTGAGACAAAACCCATAGTCTTCACACCATCTTAGAATATGAGTAACTCTATTCAAAATTAAATTAAAAAAATCCTTTCTTTTCTAATAAGAATGTGAGTATAGCCCAACACTAAAATTAATATATGTGAATTCCTTCAACAATACATGAAAGAATGAGACAAAATCTAGCAAACAAAATGCCAAACAAGTTGAAATTTTATGTAGCCACCATTTGAACCATGATAGAGAGAAAGAGTACATCAATCAAGCTGTGTGTGGCCGTACAACTTACATGGAGTCTTCTTGAAATTGAGGACATGATCGTATAATCCCATACAACCCTATACTCTACAATTGAATGGTCATACAACTTGTGGGGAAGAGAAAATGCCTAAGGAAGAAATAGACTCAAATAAGAAGAATTGCAACATTGAGGATGAAAGAATACACTTGGCAAGAAGAAATTGACTTAGAGAGAGTGTAGGTCTTAACCTTATACAATTTTGTTGGAAACATGTTCTTAATAAAATAGAGAAGATGCAATGACAAACACACACATTAACACAAAGATTTTACCTTGGAAACCCAAAATTGAGAAAACTAGAAATATTTTTCAATATATTCTTCTTTCCAATATTACAATACAATATATATATATCTTGTAGCATCCATAAACCAATAATCTATTTATCTTGGATTAGAAGACAACCATGGGTTAAACCACTGCGAGCCATAAAACCACTAAATGTGAAACCATGAGTTGAAACAACCAAAAACATATGAAAAAAACCACCCTTTTTAGGAGGAATTTCCCTTGAACCTCCACGCAAGGGGGAAAAGCCTCCGTTGCGGCACCTAATGCAATTTCCAAGACGTGGAGGTAGTCATGTAAAGAATATAACACATACTCAACATTCCATCGCTTGTTTTTCTTTAGACATGAATTCATAGGAGTACATTATCAACAAGCCATACGATCATATCCAATGTTTCTCTACACCAAGAGAACTTCTTAGTGCTCATAGATTTTGTTAATGAATTTGCAACATTCTTCAAAGTGTCCACCTTCACCCATATCTCTCACAAAGTGACATTGAACATCAATATGCTTTGTCATAGAATGATACACAAGGTTTTTCATTAGGAGTATTGTACTCTGAATGCCACAATCTATTCTTAGGATTCACTATACCAACCGAATACCTAAACACAATCTTTGCAACCATACCACTTCCTTGCTTGCATGAGTGGTTTCCATGTATTCAACTTATGTAGTCGAGAGTGCCACTATAGACTGTCTTTAACTCATCCAATTAATTGCTCCTCCAAGTAGGTTAAACACACCCACTTATAGTTCTTCTCTGATCCAAATGTGCAACCCATTTTGTATCAACAAAGCCATGTATGTCCAACACTCTATCCAACCTTGGTCTTCCTTGGTAGCACAATCCATAACTAGTAGTGCCACAGATATATGAAAACCCTCTTTATTATTATTATCCAAAGCTGTAATGCTCCTTCCATGGTTTTTGTCACATACGTGTTTAACACTCTCGTTGCATGTGCAATGTCCAATCTAGTATAGACCATTGCATACATCAAACTTCCAATTGCATTGACATATGGAACACGAGATATGTCCTCTTCCTCTTCCTATGTCTTTGGACACTATTCTGTAGATAAATTTACGCCTTTGGGAATAGGGACCTTTATTGGTTTACATTTTGCATATTAAGTCTTTGCAAAATTATTCAACATATTTCCTCTTATTTAACTAAAATTTCCTATTTGCACGATCTCTTTTAATTTCCATGTCCAAATTGAATTTTCAACACCAAGATCCTCCATATCAAATTTAAAGGATAACTGAGTTTTCACTTCCTTGATGATTTCCCGGCCATTTCCAATCGACAACATATCATCTACATATAATACCAAATAAATAAGATGATCACCAACTAATTTGAAATACACACCGTGATTCACTTTGCTCCTTGTAAAGCCAAGTCCTAATATATAAGTATCAATTTTTTGATACCACGTCCTTGGTGACTACTTTAACCCATATGGGGACATTTTTAGCTTGCATACCAGCGCTTTCATCTCCTTCACTACAAATCCTCCTAGTTGCTTCATATAGATTTCTTCTTCTAGATCCCCATGTAGGAATGTTGTTTGCACATGCATTTGTTCTACTTGAAAATAAAAAGAAACAACAACAAATACAAGGAATCTAATAGAAGTTAACTTGGCAACAGGAGAAAAAATCTCACCAATGTCAATTCCCTCTACCTAGGAATAACCTCTCCCACTAATTGAGCTTTGTATTTTTCCACTTTTCCTTTTGTATTCACTTTTTCGTAAATACCCATTTGTTGCTAATGGGATTTTTTCAGTGAGCAACTCCACTAGGTCCTGAGCCTCATTTTGTCTAAGGTTGCCATTTCTTCAACCATGGCCATTTTCCAGAGTTTGTCATCGTCTAAATCCACCACCTCACTAATAATTCTAGGATCATCATCAATAGTAAACAAAGCAATTTTTTTTGGGATTCACACTTATACTGAGGGTGGCAGGTGAGTGGATGGGTGGGGGCAAAGGGGGGTGTGAATCAATATATATATATATATATATATATATATATATATATATATATATATATATATATATATATATATATATATATATATATTAACTCATTTAAACATTCAGGAATAATGACCAAACAATCTCATATATGTAACACAAGATATAAATGAAAACTATAACAAAGCTTTGTAGGCACCAACTTACAGATACAAAATTTATAGGAACCAACCTACTATTACAAAATTTGTAGGCACCAACTTATAGGAGACACTAATTCCCCCGTTGCAAGATTTGTAGGCACCAATCTATAGGAGACACAAATCCCCTATGTTGTAAGATTTGTAGTCACTAACTTATAGGTGACACCAATCCCCTTTGTTGTAAGATTTGTAGGCGCTAACATACATGAGACACCAATCCCATCTCCTGTAAGATTTGTACACCAACCTATAAGAGACACCAATCCCCTTTGCTACAATATTTGTAGGCACCAACCTACAAGAGTCATCGATCCCCTTTTCTACTAGATTTGTAGGAACCAACATATAGGAGACACCAATCCCCACTACTGCAAATAGTCTTAGATACCAACTTACTTCACCAAGTCTGCTTCCTACTTTTGCCTTCTCTAGGTCTGTTAGTTTCTTCTTCCTTTGCCACGTCTGTTGCTCTTGCCTTCACTAGTAGGTCTTCTTACTGCTTCTTCCTTCAATAGGTTTGCTTGTTTCTTCTTCCTTCATCATGTTTGCTTCTCCAAAAACTTCTTGTTTTTTCGGGCCTCTTTTTAAGAAAAAACTTGTACAACATGCCATGCATCCAATTTTGCAAATCTAACTCTAAAATTTTTACTTGAGGCACTTCTGTATATTTCCTTGGATCTCTGAAATTTTCACAATCTGAAAGTCCAAGAAAATAAGTTATAGCAAAAATGTGAGACTAATCTATTTGAAGTTGATTTTAGGACTATTCAACAACCCTAACTTCCATAGTACATATCTACGAAATTATATGTGAACCAAAGTCTAAATTTCTATCACAGATACCTAAATATATCATCTTTGTCTCCTCAAGATTTCATAATTTGAAACATCTTAGAAACAAGTTATAGCGAAAATGGAAAGCTGACTTGTTTCAAGTAGATTTTAGGAGTATTCAGGAACCCTAACTTCCTCAAAGATGTCTCTGAAACTACAATGACCTAAAATAAGATATTTCTACCACAAGTAAATGAAGATCTCCCCTCTACTCCTCCAAATTTCACAATCTGAAACATCTTGTAAGAAAAACTAATGCGAAAATTCCAAGCTAACCTGCTTGAAGCATATTTTAGAAGCATTTAGGAACCCTAAATTCCCTATAGCATATCTCCAAATTATAGTGAACCAACATTTGGAATTTCTATCACAGGTACAAGAAAATATCCCTTCTATCTCCTCCAACTTTCATGGTCTGAAACATCCCAGAAGAAAAGTTATAGCAAAAATTCCAATATGACCCGTTCACTCCACAAATCCATGAGTATTCCCCAACTTTTGTTGCACACTTCAGAATCTTCTTGCTTGGATGGTCTTCAAATGCACTAATATGTCCTTTATTTATAGTGTTCTATGTTCACTTATGGGGTCGACTTGTAAAATTGGCTCATTGACTTGTTCTTTTTTGTTGGGCCAACGTAACATAATCTTTCATATCTTCCCATTGCTCAAGAGTTATAAGGAGTTCCTATATTGCTAGAAAGGTCTCAAAATAATATTTTAAACCATATACATTATGCTCCAATTTGAGCTAGATATTTAGAGTAAAAATGCCTTCAAAACAGGGTATCCAAACTAGGCATGAAGAAAAACCTATGTATCCAAACAATATTTCCAACAACCTTCATCTTGCAATCTTTATCTTGGACATCTGGCTATCCCCATGTCTTTGACATCAATGACAAAAATATTTCTAACAATATTCCCCTAAATTTGACATTCTTGGTCTCCTCCTAATTTTTACATCAACGACAATACAATATTCAACAATATCCCCTTTTTAAATTCATGGTAACCAAATACATTTATGCACTGCTACTGTAGAACTCCCCCTGTCTACAATCTCTCCCCCTTTGACATCAATTGCAAAGGGATACTCCCCCTATATGCAACTTCTCACCTTGTTGGAAACTTTCCCCCCTTTGACATCAATGGAAAAGGGACACTCCCCTATATGCAACTTCTAACCTTGTTGGAAACTTTCCCCCCTTTGACATCAATGGCAAAGGGTCACTCCCCTTGAGCTTGTGCTTTCCTTTATTGATGATTTGAGAGAAACATCACTTCCATACAACGATTTTTTGTTTTAAGTTCATTGAGGACATATAAATTACCTAAGGTCCTAGTTGCTTTTGCCACCAATCTTCCTTAGCCTATTTTTGTTATTTCCCATCCTTTAGAATGAAATGTGAGATCATATCCTTAGCCACATATTTGAATTACACTTAGAAGATTGTGTTTTAGACCTCAACATATAGGACATTTTGAGTTTTAGTCTTTCCATGATCAAGACTCACTGTGCCCTTTCCAACTATCCTTGCTCATGCACCATCTCAAAAGGTAACACTGCCTCTTTTTTCTTCTTTCATAGTAAGAAACTTACTCTAATCTCTTGTTATATGTTTTGAATATCTTCTATCAATGAAACATTTGTTTGCTTTGCTTTGAGCATATAGCACAAGTCCACATTATTCCTATTTTTCTTGCTTCTTTTTCCATACCTTTGCGCATTGTTCTCTATGCCTTGTAATATTTTCTTCTTTGCATTGCTTAGGGAATCTTATTGTGCTATTTGTATAGTCACATGCCAGTGTGCCCATAGTTATTACACTTTCAACCTTCAATATGATGCAATAGGAGTGCAAATGAGTTGTATCTTCTAACACCACCTTCATTAAGCCTTTAGTTTTGTTGCTCATAAAAGCATTCTTTGAGGTCATATACAATCCTTTGTTTCTATTTCTCTGATCCGGGTTCTTTCAGCTACTGGAATTATCCAAGATCTTTTACTTCCGTGATGTTGTTAGAATTGCATTTAAAAGAGCATAAAAGAACACATATGCATGCTTAAGTAAGAGGAAACATGACAACGATCAACAAGTCAAAACATGAGACATTTGATAATGGAGTTCATCCAGTGTGGACTACGTCTTCGAGCCCGTGTCAAGGTGGTGTTGGATGCTTCATATAATGCTGGAAATGATGATGATGTACATGGAAGACTCTTTGTCATAGCAAGGACATATACCCTCAAACAAGAGTGGCTTGTCTCTCCACAAGACATTCTGCTTATAGGAATTCTCACTCAAGAAGGCTTCCTCTCAGCATGAAAACTTAACATGATCTCACAAAATGTGGCAATGAATATCCCTTCAACATGACTACACATGGATCTCAACAACAATACATAGCATGAAAAGCTAAATACATCTCACATAATGTGGCAAAAGCGATCCCACAACATAACATCAAGCAGGGATCTCAAAACATAATACATCATCTCAACAATTATGAAGGAAAACATGACATGACTTATTCATGTACCTTCACCTCTGAAGTTGACTGAAAAATGGAAGGCTCAACTGCAAAAACTGACCGCACCACTGAATTTTTGTTGTCAAGAAGTGTAAAATTGACTATCCATTTGTTGAATTCTTGCACCGTCAAAATCTTGGCCTATAGGAATCTTTTAAATTCCCCATGATTCTCCAAATATTCTGTTCTCTGGGCTGACTGGAGATTTGCAACTCAGATCATAAATCTGATCTTGGCATCATGATCCTTGCGAGATTCTAAGTCTTGTGAGTGTAAACTTGGCTACATTCTAACTCGGTCTATTTTCAGCCTCTAAGGAATCTTGAAGATTCCCTCAAGATTCTTTAAAGATTCTGCTCTGTTGGGAATATGCAAATCTGCTGCTTAGATGGTGATTCCGATTTCACCATCGTGTTCGCTACGAAGTTCTGGTTGAAATGACTATAAACTTCATATCATTTTGACAAAATGAAAATTTACCTCCCCATGGAATCTTTCGGGCATCAAGGAATATTCTCTGTAAAAGATTCCCTGTCTCGGAATGCGTGCCGTCATTGTTCCTCCTCTGGCCTGTAAATGATGGTTTTTCCTCTGGCCTGGCTTGCAGTTCCACCACTCTGCATTTTGCTGCTTGGTTCCTCCGTTGGTGCGCTTCCCCCCGACGAATGACAATTAACATGTTTTAAATAAGTTTAAGTGGATAGAGATTACAAAGAAATGGCCATTGGGCCAATGGTAAAATTCGGCAATGATAAGCATGGGGTCGGGGGATCAAATCTCGCCCAAGCCAAACTTGGCACTTCGTTTGTTTTTAAACATATCGGTTGTTTTGATTTTTGGGGTTTTAGTTGGGGCCAGTGGAGCGGGCCGACCACGTGGCCAGGCGAGTTCGATTCCTGCCGGCCCATAAATGACATATAATGGTTGGGGGGTGGCGGGGGTGACAACCCGCCCCCTTTTTTAATAATATTTTTTTTTCTAAAAATGAAATTGGTCTTTTTAAATTTTGCCGAAAATAAGGGTGATTAGGCAAATTAAGTAGGCCACAATTTCACCCGCTCGGTGGCCGGATTCTGTGTGCCGGGTCTCGGTCAATTTGTAGGACCATTAAACCTACCACTTGTCCAACTTTGGCCGAAACTTTGACCAGCTCTAACTTCTCCATACGAGTTTGGTTTTGAGTACCGTTCGCACCGTTGGAATCAGGGTGACAAACATTTCGATCTAGACCTGGTTTGAGATCAATCTGACAACTTTGATCTTTGAACTATTGTAAGCCCTCTTTGACCTCTGAGTGTGTCTGGAGCCTCCTGGATCAATCCTCCCCATTGAGGAGCTTTTGGTCCTTCAAAAGCATGAAAATAATCTGCAACTGTTCTGTACCCTGTTTGCACCACAAGTGTCTTGATAAGTCACCCTTCTTTCTCCTTCACCTTTGTCCTTTGGAGCCATAATCGTTGAGCCGACACCTGCATCCTCTGCAAACCTGTAGTCCTTTTGCAAATTACATGCTCAAATACATGACCAATAAATGACCCAAGCCATCCCATACTTGCCACAAGTTTATAACACATACTCTGTGGTCAAGTTTACATCAAAATGGAAATTAATACCCCAGCTATCAATACAAGGCCAAAACATCATTGTTGCTTAACAAGTGATGGAAAACACATCATCACTTTTACATTTTAAACTACAACACATGATTTACAAAGAAGGCCCAAAAATGTAACACATCTAGAAGAACCATCGCTCACTTATCAAAGTGAATGGGTTATCTTCTTGTGGCGACTTTGTTTGTCGAACAACTTCTTCAACCGATTTTTGCACTAGCGCTTTGTCCTTAGGGCACTGCTCTAGATGGAGGCTCCAACACGTGGCCTTTTAATGACCACTTCTGTCGCAATGACTACAATGAGTCTTCCTCCTCCAGACCTGCTTAACATGCTTCTTTCCTTGCTGTGCAGAAGGCCTTTCGCGCATCATCCTCTTTCATGCCGCCATTCTCTTCCAGCACTCAACAATCACTTGGTTATGTAAACCACAAAAACTATAAGTTTTTCGATGCCATGATTTATGTTCATCATTAACAACATGATTGTAATTGAAATGAACTTTAGAATACTGAAACTTGTTATACCTCTCTTGGTTGTCTCTAGTGTGATTATGGCGATGAGATCTTGTCTCATATCTTTCCCTGTAATGGGCATTACCATGGGATGATGGTGATGTGTTCCCATCATTCTCTTTCCTCGACGTTTTCAACAATGTCATGGAAGCTTCTGTCACCTTTGAGCATTCTCCTTCGGTGTATCCCAAACCTGTGAATCGAGGTCTCTGCACAACCTCCAATGGTTGAGTTATGCTTTAGCCAGTAATACCAAGTCCTCGTCCTTTGTACCCCATCTTCATAAGGAGTCTCATGCCATTTCTTGTAATTGGTATCTCCACATTTGCAACAGAAATAACATCATGTAAATATGAATCTAAAGAAAAATCGTAATTGTTTACCTCAACTGTTGATTCAGAAACAAGTGGTGAGGGCTTCTCCATGCCTTCATTGCGCTTCAACTCCTCCAAATGATCTAGATTTAAACAGGGACTCAACAAATTACAGAGATAACCATAAATACAGAGATACAACAGAAATAATACTTCATTTCATTAATGTAAAACATTGAAATATGCTTACAAACAGAAATGGAAATAAACTAGCTCGGGCAATGGTAGCTTATCTCTGAGGAGAGATGTGGCGGCTACATACCTCTGAACTGTCTTACAGTGAGGCTCGAACACCTATTTATTGTTGAGAAACAATGGAAAACCATAAACATCTAAAAACCTAACCCTAGGAGATGAAGCGCCAAACTATGGGCCCTGTTTTGGGTAAATTGGTGCATCAACTTCCCAGGGTCATAAGTTTGGCATATGATCTTCGTTTGACGTGCACAATACCTTGTTAGAAAGATCTATCGAAGGACTACAACTTTGGGAAGAGAAAAATTAATCCATTGACCCATGTTTCTCCCAGTTTTCCCAAAAAATGTCGTTTAGGGCCTCAAAACGGCTTCGGAAGTTCAGGACTCGAAAAACTGCTAAAAGTAGTAAATTGTGCTACAATTAAGGAAACCGAAAAATTGAAAGAAACAATGGTGGGGGTCCGAGTGGAATTTGCGGGTGGCCACCAATATCCACCTGGATCATTCCTCCCCCCTTAGAAGCAATGGTCCCCATTGCGTTGAGTTCCTCCATGAGATGAGGAAACTTCTGTTGAACTTGGTCCCTGGTGAGCCACTTGCCCTGGTGAAGGAGTTGGCCTGCTTTGACAACTCGATATAGTTGGATCTTCTATTGGCGAGTGTGCTTGATCTGTGTGTCCATGATCCAATCAGTTGCAGCGTGTTCCATGCAATATGGATTTAACTTTGTGGGTGTGAGATGTTCTGCAATGTCAGATGTGTCTAGTAATGGTGGAAAGTATAGCCGAAGGTGGTCCACATTGAACACTGGGTGCATGCCAAGTAATGGGGGAATGTTGAGCTCAAATGCATTGTCTCCCATACTCTTAGTAATGGTGTGAGGACCATATCGGAGTGGTCTAAGTTTCCGATAGGCTCCGGTAAGGCGTTCCTTTTGTAAATGCAACCAGACTTTGTCGCTCACTTGAAACTTGTGTGGTACCTGATGTTGATCATGTCGCTGCTTGTACTTGGAATTTTCCAGAATGGAGTGGCGATAGATCGGCCCGTTGGGTAGAGGTGCTCCGGAAGTTAGATCAGACGAATGCTTGACCTAACAGTGCAACGGTACCCCTATGGGTGAGGAGAAGATGTCCCTGTCTTCTTTCATGACTGTATCCATCTGCTGTTGTTTTTGCATGGAGGAACCCTTCGCAGGGGTCATGGATGTGGCGACGATCTTCCCCTTACTTTGGGAGTGAACTAGACAAAAATGAATTTCCTAGTCTGGGAGATAATCTTGTTGCATTTCTTAGCAGAGATCAAAGAAGTGGCGGTAGGCGGGGCTACCTCTGGTATCCGATATAATGTATTACATAAAGAAATAATAACAACATGAGGCCTTGACTCATACACAACATGTCACTTCCACAAGTATGGTTGGCCTAATAATACATCACAAACATCAAGAGGTGTAATATCACACAATACCTCATCTGTGAAGTGTTTGATGCTATAGGGAAGGCGACATTGCTGGCGGGCTCAAAGATCACGTCCTTCGTGAAACCACCCGATATTGTACGACTGCGGGTGTGGTGTAGTCAGTAGGCCCAACCGCTTCACGACCTCTACTAAAATGAGATTCTTTTGGCTGCCACTATCGACAATGAATTGCAGCGGCGAACCCTTCACCCACATTTGTGAGTGCAAAAGATGCTCCCCCTCCTCTAGATCTTCAAGCTCATTCTTCTGGACCTTAGCGGTTGCAACAATGGTGCTGGGGTCCACATCTATGATTTGCTTCCCTTTGTCATTCTCCTTGTCGGGTTCTGACTCAAGGTCGGAACATGCATCTGATTCAGAAGCCTTCAACTCGGCCACCAGCTACTGCTTGGTCTGACACTCACGTGTGTTGTGAGTGGGGCTCTTATGGAACTCACACCACTTTCTTGTGTCCTTCTTTGAATTCATGGTGTTGTTCTTTTCTTGCGGCTTCGATGGGTTGTCTTGGGTCACCCCACCTTGGCTTTGCCCTTTGTTCTTCGAATTCACAGATCCAAAGTCTCGCTTCTTTTGTTTAAACTTCTGCTCGATTTTGACAGCGTATCGATACGCTGTGCTGAGCGAGGAGATGTTCAAGAAATCCATCTCATCCTGAATGTATCTGTGTAGGCAGTCACGGTATTTGACTACCGAATGTAGCTCAGAGTCCTTGATACCCAACTGTGTGCAAATGGTATGAAAAATGTTTGTGAACTTCAACACATCTTAGTCCCTTCCCTGCCGCAACGTGGTCCACTTTATGTATTTGTCCTCATAGCTTTTGACAGGGTAGTACTGCTCCTTGATGGCATCCTATAATGAATTCCAAGAGGGTGCGGCTAAAAATAGTGAGCCCGTACTTTCATCCTTCTGCTCGCAGTAGGTTTCCCACGAGTCCTTGACGTGGGGGGCTGCTTTGAGAAGAGCGAAAATAATCTTTTCCCGACTAGAAAAAATCATGAACAAAAAATACCCGTTTAGCAGATTTAACCATTTATCTATGACATCTGCATCTATTTGACCCTCGAATATGGGGATTTCAAAGTTAACTTGTACCTTAAAGGGTGTGGCGTTTCCAGAGTAGTTGTTAGAAGCTATTGCGTCGCCCCTGGGTAGCCACTGAAGGATCTGGGCAAAGTTTTAAATCATCACGTTCCTTTGTCGCTCGAGGGCTTCTTCGAGCAAGATTTTGATAGTATCTCCTGCCCCGTTGTCTTTCTTTTCATCCGCCATGGGAGGCCGTCAGGATTTGCGAGGCTGGTCTTGCAAAGGTTTGACCAGTTCAATCCCTAACTCCTTATATCCCGACCTTGTTGGGGACATGCAAAGAAAAACAAAGAAAGAGAAGACCCCTCTGATACCACTGATCCATATTTAAATAGGAATGCAACAAACTACAGAGATAACCATAAATACAGAGATGCAGCAGAAATAATACTTCATTTCATTAATGTAAAATACTGAAATATGCTTACAAACAGAAATGGAAATAAACTAGCTTGGGCGGTGGTAGCTTATCTATGAGGAGAGATGTGGCGGCTACATGCCTCTAAACTATCTTATAGTGAGGCTCGAAGGCCTATTTATTGTTGAGAAACAATGGAAAACCCTAAACATCCAAAGACCTAACCCTACGAGATGAAACGCCAAACTATGGGCCCCATTTTGGGTAAATTGGTACATCAACTTCCTGGGGTCGTAACTTTGGCATATGATCTCCATTTGACGCACACAATACCTCGTCAAAAAGATCTATCCGAGGACTACAACATTAGTTTGATGTTGCTCTTAGTTTTCCCAAAAAACATCGTTTATGGCCTCAAAATGGCTCCGGAAGTTCAAGACCCGAAAAACTGCTAAAAATTAATAAATTGTGCTACAATTAAGGAAACTGAAAAACTGAAAGAAACAATGGTGGGGGTCTGAGTGGGATTGGCGGGTGGCCACCAATATCCACCTGGATCACCAAGGCATCTGTCATGGCTTGTACTGAAGCTGCAATCTATACTTCTCCTCTTTCTCTTCTTGTAGAAGCCTCCTTAATTCAGCATGCGTTGCTTGGTCATTGCGCTTCAATTCTTCCAGGGCCTCTTCTGTGGCTCGCAACTGAAGCTGCAATCGCTGCTTCTCCTCTTTTTCTTCTCGTAGAAGCATCTTCAATTTAGCATTATCTACTTGAAGGCTCTGGTTGATCACCTCATTCGAATGATGATAAGATGATGAAGGCGATGAATGTTCACTGGAAGGTGTGGATGGAGCATCGTTCTCTGCTCATTCTTTCTCTCGTTCCTTATAAGCTTCATACATTATGTCCACCATTTTGGACATCTTGAGAAAGGCCTCATACATTTCTTTGTCATCCTCCATTGTTGCATGTTCAATTGTTCACGCTTGCAATTCACATTAGCGAGAATATCGCTCTGATACCAAACTTGATCCGCGTTCTTTCAGCTACCAGAATTATCTAAGATCTTTTACTTCTATGATGTTGTTAGAATTGCATTTAAAAGAGCATAAAAGAACACATATGCATGCCTAAGTAAGAGGAAACATGACAACAATCAACAAGTCAAAAAACGAGACATTTGATGACGAATTTCGTTCAGTGTGGACTACGTCTCCGAGCCTGGGTTCAAGGTGGTGTTGGTCGCTTCATATAATGTTGGAAATGATAATGATGTACATGGAAGAATCGTTGTAATAGAAAGGACATACACCCTCAAACAAGAGTGGTTTGTCTCTCCACGAGGCATTTCACTTACAAGAATTCTCACTTCAGAAGGCTTCCTCTCAGCATGACAACTTAACATGATCTCACACAATGTCGCAATGAGTATCCCTTCAACATAGTTACACAGGGATATCAACAACTATACATAGCATGAGAAGCTAAATACATCTCACATATTGTGGTAAAAGCGATCCCACAACATAACATCAAGCAGGGATCTCAAAACATAATACATCATCTCAATAATTATGAAGGAAAACATGACATGGCTGATTCATGTACCTTCACCTTTGAAGTTGGCCAAAAAATGGAAGGCTCAGCTGCAAAAACTGACTGCACCACTAAATTTTTGTCGTCGAGAAGTGTAAAATTGACTATCCATTTGTCGGATTCCGACATTGTCAAAATTTGGGCTTATATGAATCTTTTAGATTCCCCCGATTCTCCAAAGGTTTCGTTCTTTGGTATGACTAGAGATCTACAACTCAGATCATAAATTTGATCTCGCCATCATGATCCTTGTGAGATTCTGAGACTTTTGAGTGTAAACTCGACTGCATTCTAACTCTGTCGATTTTCAGCCTCTAAGGAATCTAGAAGATTCCCTCAAGATTCTCTAAAGATTCTGCTCTGCTAGGAATCTACAAATCTGTTGCTCAAATGGTGATTTCGATTTCACAATCGCATTTCCTGCGGGATTCTAGTTAAAATGATTGTAAAATTCATATCATTCTGACAAAATGAAAATTTACCTTCCCATGGAATCTTTCGGGTATCAAGGAATATTCTCTACAAAAGATTCTCTATCTTGGAATGTGTGCCATCTTGGTTCCGCCTCTGGCCTACAAATCATGGTTTTACCTCTAGCCTAGCTCGTGGTTCCACCTCTCTGCGTTTTGCTGCTCGGTTCCTTCGTTGGTCTGCTTCCCTCCCCCCCCCTGACGAATGACAATTAGCAGGTTTTAAATAAGTTTAAGTGGACAAAGATTACATAGAAATGGTCGTTGGGCCAATGGTAAAATTTGGCAATGATAAGCATGGGGTCAGGGGATCAAGTTCCGCCCATGCCAAACTTCGCATTTCTTTTGTTTTTAAACATGACAGTTGTTTTGATTTTTGGGGTTTTGGTTGGGTAGCGCATGGAGCGGGCCAACCATGTGGCCGGGCAGATTCGATTCCTACCGGCCCATAAATGGCATATAATGGTTGGGGGGTGGCGGGGTTTGATCGCCTGCCACCCCTTTTAATACTTTGTTATAACAATATAGCGGGGGTGGTGGGGGTGACAACCTGCCCCCTTTTTTATAATATTTTTATTTTTTTTTAAAACAAAATTGGTCTTTTAAAATTTTGCCGAAAATAAGGGTGATGAGGCAAATTAAGTAGGCCACAATTTTCCTACCCAGTGGCTGGATTTCGTGCGCCGGGTCTCAATCAATTTGTAGGACCATTAAGCCTGCCACTTGCCCAACTTTGACTGAAACTTTGACCAGCTCTAACTTCTCCATACGCGCTCGGTTTTGAGTATCGTTTGCACCATTGGAATTAAGGTGACGAAGAATTCGATCTGGACCTGGTTCGAGATTAATTTGACAACTTTGATTTTTGAGTTGTTGTAAGCCCTCTTTGACCTCTGAGTGTGTCTGGAGCCTCCTCGATCATTCTCACATAATCATTTCTTACATAATCTCTACGATTTATTGTTGTATAACCAAAATTATTACAAGCAAAACAATAGCCAAAGAAGATATTTTGATATCGAGATGTGAAAGGTCTTATTGGTGGAGTAGTTCTTATGAATTCATTCTTGTTGATCTTGTGATAAAAAATAGGCCTCTGCTAGTCTTCATCTCCTTTCCTCATGTTGCGTTCATTTTTGAAGGAGCTCTTGAGAACATTAGCATAGATTTTGGGATTTTCTTCATTTTTATTTTCTAATGGCTTTGTGCTTGATTCTCCCTTGGAGGTCTTATGATTTTATTTGTAGACAAGACCTATTTTGATGAAACATAACCCATGATAGCTGAGAATATCATATAATATTTTGGTGCTCTTTCCAAACTTCAAGCTTTGATTCAATTGAGAATTTTCTTTCTCTAGTTCCTTTCTCAAGGAAATAACTTCTACTTCTAGCTTTTCACAATCTTCTTTCTTTTCTTTCAACTAACTTCCCACTAGTTTTTCTATCCTTTTCGCATCTTCTTGTTGTGTCTTTAGGATGGAAACTAGTGTTTCATCAAGATAATGATACTTTTTCTTCTCATATTTCTACAATAGCTCCTCCTACTTTTTGATCTTGCCTTCTAGTCTCTCTATTTCGTCTAGGGCACTAACAAATGCTGCTTCAAGATTTACTTCCCCATTAATAACATTGTCCTTTGAATATGATTTCTCTTCTTTATTGTCTTCATATTCTTTGTTTGCATCAATGGCTATGAAAATAAGTATTTATTTGTCAATATTAGAAGCATGTTCATCACTCTCTTCTAAGGGGCTACTATCTTCTATAGAATAAAAACCTTTCTTCTTGGAATACTTTCCTCTTTTGTGTTTATATTATTTGATTCTATTTTCATGCTCTACTTCATCGTCACTTCCCTCCCATTTTACATACAAACATTTAGCAAAAATATTCTTATTCTACCATAATTAAAACATTTGAATGGTAACTTACCTTTGTATTTGCCAGATAATATTTTCAGTTTTCTCACAGACCATGCTTCTTCAACATCTAATTCATTATTGCAATAATCATTGAATTTATGAGCTGTCTTCTTTGAAACTTTTAAAGTTGCTTCCTTTAGAGTTGACTTTCCTATTAGATTTCACAATTATATTTGTAGGGTGGGGGGTGAATCGGTATAATGACAATTTTTACTTATTTAATGTCATTCAAACATCACAGAACATCAATATCATAAAATGAACAAGTAAAATGAGATATATGTGGAAACCCTTGTAGCAAAAAAACACAATACTCCTTTCTATGAAATATTTTGTAGGCACCAACCTATAGGAGACACCAATCCTCTCCGTTGCCTTATAGGAACCAACCTGCATGATACACCAATCCCCTTTGCTTCTTTATAGGAACCAAACTAGAAAAGACACCAATCCCTGATGTTGCAAATATTTATAGGCACCAACCTACTTCACTATGTCTGCTTGCCTCTTCTATGTCTGTTAGTTGATTCCACTTTCACCAAGTTTGCAATTTGCTTCTATCTTTACTAATTTTGTTAGTTTCTTCTTCCTTCACTAGGTCTATATGGTGCTTCATCCTTCACCAAGTCTACTTTTCCTAAAACTTGTTACTTTTGGCTTCTTCCCAAGAACGAATTTGCACATTATGCCACATATCCAATTTTGCAAATATGATTTTGTAATTTCTACCACACAAACCTAGATATCTCTTTTCTCTCACATCCAAATTTCATAGTCTAAAACATCTCAAAAAGATAGATATAGAAAAAATACCAAGTTGACCTATTTGATGAAGATTTCAAAAGCATTCAAGAACACTAAATTCCTCATATCATATCTCCAAAACTATAGTGAAACAAGGTCTGAAATTTCTCTCATAGGTAGCTTGATATCTCTTCTCTTACTCCTCCATATTTTAGATTCTGAAACATCGCAGAAAGAAAGATATAGTGAAAATACCAAGTTGGCATGTTTGAATAAGATTTTAGGAGCATTCAAGAAGCTTAACTTCCTTAGAACATATCTTTGAAATTATAGCACACCAAGGTTTGAAATTTTCACGGTTACATGTCAATCTTCTATCTCTATCTTGCAAGTATTATGGTCTGAAACATCCCAAAACAAAAGTTATAGCAAAAATTCTATGATGGCCTATTTGAATAAGATTTCAAGAGAAATCAAGAAGCAAAACATTGTATGAAATGTGAACAATTGATACATAAATACGTTCTATCTGTATTTTCCAAGTTTCACGTTTCAAAACATCATAGAAGAAAAGTTATAGTGAAAATTCCTAGATTTCTCGTTCACCACATAAATCACATTTTTGCTTTCACCTTTAAACTCCAAGAATCACCCCAAAAGTTTTTCCTCAACTCCTCTTGTGAATTCAAATATCTTCTTGCTTGAACTATGTAAAGATCGACTCATATTCTCCCTATTTATAACGTTTTTACATTCACTTATGGGGATGACTTGTAAAACTAGTTGGGTTGGCCCGCTTCTACTTTGGTTGGGTCATCTTGATGAAATTTGTCATATCTCCTCATTGTTATGGATGTAGAGGGAATACCATATATCATTGGAAAGGTATCGAAATAAGATTTCTGACCATATGTCCTATGAACTCATTTGAGCTAGGTAATTGGAGTAAGAATGACTTCACATATAGGGTATCCAAATGGGGCATTAAAAGTCCAAAAATAATATTTTCAACAATATTCATTTTCTAATATTTATCTTGAACATAAGTAGTCTCCCCTTGTCTTTGACATCAATAAAAACAATATTTCAAACAATCTCCCCTTTTGTCATTGATGGCAACTCTTAGTGAACTCTGCAATAATACTATAGAACTTCCCCTATATGAAATTATCATTGTGCTTGCAACTTCACCCCATTTGACATCAATGGAAAAGGGATGCTCCCCTTGAAAATTTGTTTCTCCTTATCTATAACTCTTCTTTTATCTGCAACTTTTCCTAGTGTCTGCAACACTTCCTCTCTTTACAACTTCTCTTAGTGACTACAACTCTTTCTATATATGTAACTTCTCTCAATAATTGCAATTTATCCCTATGTTTGCTATCTCTCCTCGTGTCTCCATTTTCTCTTCCTTTATGAATGGAAAAGGGTTGCTTTTACTTTTGGTTGTAATTTCTCCCCTGAGATCTTAACAACAAAATAATTACTTCTTTTGATTGCTCACTTCTCCTCTGCCTGCAACTAGGCTCCCCCTATCATTGTTGTGTCTATTTGTCCTTGGATGCAACATTTCCTCTTTTGTATCTTTTCTCTTGAGACTAATTCCTTTGTTCTTGAACTTCCTTTTACTTCTTTTTGGGACCTCTCCCCTTAGATTTATGCTTTCTTTGGTCTACAACTTAACTCTTTTAACACCAAAGGGTTGCTCCCCCTAAATTGATGCTTCTCCTTATTTGTAACTCTCCTTTTACTTTTATTACCAATTGAATTTCAACATTCATTTTACTATCAACAACTAATTCATATCTGCCAATGATCTTATTCCAATTGACCAATTGTAATGGGAGTATCTTCAATATGTGTAGTAGCGTGCATGCTTCCTAGTTATCTTACACTGGCGTTTCCTCCATTGATTTTACTTGATGCATATACAAGCCTTTGTGCATGCATAAAGATGCAAGTTCATTTTATTTACCTCCCTTCATTTTGGGCCTACATGCTTCTCTTTGTTTTTAGTAGCCTTCACTGTAGCATTTGCAATTATAGGGGTTGTCTTCTCTGCCATTGTTGCTTCTATATTTGAATTATCCTCCTCATTTATGCTTTACAAACTTTCCATTTCACCATCCCTCTCATGTAGCTTACACTCAAAAGTTTCCATCTTCTTAATGCAACTTGAGATGCTACAATCTCTCACTTGTGTTTTACTATTACAATGAGAAAGATAACACTGCCATACAAAATCTTCTCCTTTACCTTTATTACAGACATATACATTATTTGAAGTCCTGGTTGATTTTTCTACTAATTTTCTAGAGCTTGTTTTGCTTATTTCAGGTCCTTTAGAATTGAATGTGACTCATGTCCTTTATCAACCATTTCACTTACACTTAGAACATTGTGCGTTAAACCTTCAACAAACAAGACTTCTTCAACTTTAGCTTTTTCGTTACCAACACTAACTATTCCTTTACCCATTATTTTGGCTAAAATGTTATCTTCAAGAGTGACACTACCACCTTTGACTTCCTTTAGAGAGATTTACTTTTATCTGTTGTCATATGGCATGAACATCTACTATCTATATACCATTTTCTATCTTTTTTTTGAACACCATATAACTAGATCACATTCTACTTGATTTTCTTGCTTCCTTCTCCATACTTTTGTTCTTTGATTTCTATTTCTGACAACATCTTCTTCACTACTTTGGTTTATGGACCTCAATTTACCACCTCTACAATATTGAGCTTTGTGCCAAAATTATTGCACTTGAAACATTCTACATGATATAAAAAGAGAAGAATGAATTGTAAATTTTAACATCACTTATTAAAACTTCATGGATTGTTGCTCATATAGCCATTCCTTGAGACCTATATGATCTCCTGCTTCTCTTCCTTATATAATCATTTTTTACATAGGATCTACAATTTATTGCCTTATGGAAAAACATATTGCATGAAAAGTGATACCCATAAAATAAATTTTGATTCTTGGATATGATGAGTCTTCCTGGTCGAGCAATTCTTCTAAATCCATTCCTAGGTCTTGGCTCGTATTCACTTCCTTTCCTCGTGTTGACTTCTTCCATTTGAGGATTAGATCTCTATTGGTCCTCTCCTTCTTTCCTATTGATGTTTGTGTTGTTGATAGGGTCATGTCTCTACTAATCCTTAGCTTCATTTCTAACTCTATTTTCATTGTTGCTATATCCTTTTGGCACATTGGTCTAGATTTTAGGTTCTTCTTCTTCTAGTGTCTTTGATCTTAATTCTCCTTTGAATGTCTCATGATCTTCTTTAAAACCAAGTCCTATTTTGATGGGTGGTGATATTTTGCAACTGATAATGTTATCTAGTGATTTAGTCCCTTTTTCAATCTTTAAGTGCATATTCAACTAAGCATTCACCTTCTCTAGATTCTGTCTTAATGATACAACCTCTGCGTCTAGTTTCTTACAATTTCTTTCATTTTCTTCTAGTTGGCTTAACAATGAATCCTCTATTCTTCAAATTCTGAATTTAGGAGGGTGATTGATGATATTTCTCTTCATATTTTTGTAATAGATCCTCTATCTCTTTATTCTTTCTTCTAAGTCTATCTATTTATTTTAAAGCACAAACAAGTTCACCCTCAAGATATTTCTGACCTTCAAATTCCTCCTCTGAGTCTAAATATTCATTTTGATGATCAACAACTTGAGCATTCATGGTTTTTCATTCTTCAGTTCCATTTGATATATATTGCGCTTCGTCTACATCTGATTCATCACTAGAGTAATCACAAGCTTTGAATTCTTCTATCTTTGTTTCATATGTAGTGTGAATGTCATCTCCCTCATAGATTCTTTGCAACTTGTTCCAAATTTCTTTAGTAGAGTGAAAGTGAATCACCTTATTGGAATCCGATTTTAAATAGGTCACGCAAGATGATATCCATGGATTCTCCCTATGTATTTGACTCTGGAACAACCATGCTTGAGCTTTATTGCATGCTACAAGCAATTAAATGAAAAATGGTTAAGTGTAGAAGCTTTGATGTTAGGTCCCTATACTACTAGTGTAACCCTTACTGTTATTAATGAAACCCCCTTATTATATTTTTGTGCCCATGTAGTCCCCATATTGTTATTATTGTGCCCCATAGAAGCCCACTATTGTTATTGTTGTGCCTTTACATTATTATTGTTATGTCGGCTCTGATTATATTATGACCCCTTAGACTCCTATATATAGAAAGGAGGTCTTGTCATTTGTATCTTCCAAGAATTGTTCATTTGTGTAATGTAAAGGAGGTTGCCCCCTTGAACAGGCTGAATTCTATGATATTTATCTTTCTTTTCTATCTTTTTGTGAGCTAGTTTCATAACATTTGGTATCAAAGCTTCAAATTCTAGGGTTTCGCTGCTCCAAACAGGTCATCGTGGAATTTTCACTAATATATATATATATATATCTATATCTATATCTATATCTATATCTATATCTATATCTATATATATATATATATATATATATATATATATATATATATATATATATATATATATATATATATATATATATATATATATTTGCGACGTTTCAAAAGCTAAAAAAATAACCCATTTGAGCAGACATCACACTGAACCTCGGGTCCGAATTTCAGATCTTTCCACGCTATATGTTCGGAGATATGATCTGAGGAAGTTAGGGTTTTTGCAAGCTCCAGAATTCCATCTCAAACAAGTCATCGTGACATTTTAGCTATAATTTGTTTTCTACGAAGGTTTAGACTTTGAAATTAAAACCCATTTGAGCTGCAATCTTGGTGAAGCTCGAGGCCGAATTTCAGATCTTGTTTCGCTATATTTTCGAAGATATGGTCCAAGACATTTAGGGTTTCTGCAGACTCCCGAATTGCATCCCAAACAGGTGACCTTGGGAAAATCATTATAACTTTCTCTCTGAGCATATGATTCAAATTTCGTAAAACGTGACAGAAAGCAGGTGGAATGTAGTTTGTTGGATTTCATTTTTAGGACCTAAGGTCAAAACTGTGACACGTGGCACGTCGTACAAGTTCGCTTTACTGAACTAGTCTATAATTAGGTCATTGTGGTAGATTGGGCATAACTCTTTCTTCGGGAATCCAATTGCGATCAAACTTGCGGGGTTGGAAAGAGGAATTAGAGGACTATCACAAGTTGAAATTTCAAAACCTGAGGATCCGACATTACAGAGTTATATTCGTTTCAAGATCGAGCTCCTAAAATCAAGAAAAAGCGATATGAGGAAGTTTGATGGCAAGGATCCAACAAATTGGATACTACAGATGGATCAATATTTTGATCTACATGATGTGCAACTATTACAAAAGGTAAATATTGTATCTTTATATTTAGAACCAAATCAGTTTGTATGGTATAAAGGGCTTTGTTCTCGTAAACCGCTTGTCACCTGGTCAATTTTCACGGAGGAAATGATAGCACATATGAGGATACAAAGAGCAACACCTTCTTGAGCCAATTGATAAATCTCAAACAAAAGGGTTCAATGGCAGAGCACGTTGAGGACTTCCAAAAATTGAATATAAGGGTAAACGATATTCCAGAGAAGCAGAGGATTGATGTCTTCATAAGCACTTTAAAGGATAACATTCAACATGAGGTTCCTCTTTGGGAACTTGATTCATTGGAGAAGGCATTCAGGTTTGCAAGAAAAGTGGAAAGAAAATTTATGGCAACAAAGAATTCTACCACTCACAACTATAAAGATGGAAGTTTTGTTTTTCCTAGCCTTCCACAACCTACAAGGTTTACACCACAACAATTGGAAGAAAAAAGAGAAAAAGGGCTTTCTTGCAGTTGTGATAGCAAATACACTAAAGATCATAAGTGTGCTGAGAAGAAATTATTTTACATAGATTGTGAAGAGGAGGAAGAAAAGGATCAAGAAACATCAAAAGAATAGAATATACAACAGGACCCAACCATAGAGAAAGAAGAAATGAATTCGACCATATCTTGTGAAGCATTGGCAAGAATTACCACTCCTCAAACTCTCAAGATAGAAGGACATATCAAGAAGAAAAAGTTTCAAGAAGTGAAAGATCACATCAAGCATCAAGAAATGAATCCGACCATATATTGTAATGCATTGGCAAGAATTACCACTCCTCAAACTCTCAAGATAGAAGGACATATCAAGAAGAAAAAGGTTCAAGCATTGAAAGATCACATCGAGCATCAACAACAAGTTCTCCAACTTTTAAAGGATAACTCCACTTTGGTGCATAATCGAATGAAACAACAAGCAGATCAACATCGCAATGAAAGAAGTTTTGATGTGGGCGATTGGATATTTTTATGAATACAACCATACAAACAAATGTCCCTCAAGCAAGCTAAGAAGGATAATAAATTATCACCAAAGTACTATGGTCCTTACAAGGTGCTTCAAAACATTGGTACTGTGGCATACAAATTGGAGCTTCTTGCATCTTCCCAAGTGCCCCCAGTTTTCCATGTTTCATGCTTAAAGAAGGTTATAGGTGACAACCTCCCAGTTCAAACAGTATTGTCAAAACTTGACGAGGAAGGAAAAATCATATTGGAACTTGAAGCAGTCATGGAAACAAGAACCCGACAGCTACTAAATCGATCAATTTCATAGTATCTCATCAAGTGGAAGAACTTACCCGCTGAAGATTCCACATGGGAGGATGAGAATTTTACACAAAAGCATCCAAAACTACTCAAGTGTTGAGGACAACACTTTTTGAAGGAGAGGGGCATGTTAGGTCCCTATACTACTAGTGTAACCCCTTATTGTTATTAGTGAAACCCCCTTATTATATTGTTGTGCCCATGTAGTCCCCATATTGTTATTATTGTGCCCCATAGAAGCCCACTATTGTTATTGTTGTGCACTATTGTTATTGTTGTGCCCTTACATTATTATTGTTATGTCGGCTCTGATTATATTATGATCCCTTAGACTCCTATATATAGAAAGGAGGTCTTGTCATTTGTATCATCCAAGAATTGTTCATCTGTGTAATGTAAATGAGCTTTCCCCCTCGAAGACGCTGAATTCTAAGGTGTTTATCTATCTTGTCTATCTTTTTGTGAGTTGGTTTCATAATAGGTTAGACTATTACTGAAGGAACATACTTTGATACCAATTGTTGGATTTCACAATTACATTAAGAGGTGGGATGGGTGGGTCGGGGCGGGGGTGGGGGTGGGGACGTGGGGTGAATTAGTCAAATGGAAAATTTTACTTCTTTAATGCCATTCAAACATCATAAAATATCAACCTCATAAACTGAACAAGTAACACAAGATATATGTGGAAACCCTTGTGAGAGAAAACCAAACAACCTCTTTCTATGAAAGATCTTGTAGGCACTAACCAACATGAGACACCAATCCTCTCTGCTTCTTTGTTTGCACTAACCTACATGAGACACCAATCCCTTTTGGTTCTTTGAAGGTACCAACTTCCAAGGGGCATCGATCCTCACTGCCGCAAATATTCATAGACACCAACCTACTTTACTAAGGATACTTCCCTCTTCACAATGTCTATTAGTTGTTTCTACTTTCACCAAGTCTTATTGGGGATTCTGCCTTTACCAACTCTGTTAGTTTGTTTTTCCTTCACTAGGTCTACCTGCTACTTCTCCCAAAACTTTTTTCTTTTGGATTCTCCCAATAACGGATTTTCATAACATGACACATATCCACTTTTGTAAATTTGGTTCTAAAATTTCTATCACATGTACCTAGAGAGCTCTTCTTTGTCTCGTCCAAATTTCACAGTCTGAAAAATCTCAGAATGAAAGTTATAACAAACAAGTTGACCTATTTGAAGCATGTTTCAGGAGCATTAAGGAACACTAACTTCCTCATATAATATCTCCAAAGTTATGGTGAAATAAGGTTTGAAAATTTATATCACGGGCACCTTGATATCTCTTCTTTGTCTCCTCCATATTTCAAATTATGAAACATCACAAAAAAAAATATATAGTGAAAATATCAAGCTGGCATGTTTGAATAATATTTCAAGAGCATTCAAGAAGCCTAAATTCCCTAGAGCATATCTCTTAAATTATAGCGCACCAAGGTCTAAAATTTCATTCATAGGTACATGGCGATCTTCTATCTGTATCCTCCAAGTTTCACAATCTGAAACATGCCAAAAAAAAGTTTATAGTGAAGATACCACATTGGCTTGTTTGAAGAAGACTTACAGAACATTCAGGAAGCTTAACTTTCTTAGACCATATCTCAGAAATTATAGCAAATTAAGGTCTCAAATTTGAACCATAGGTATATGAAATTATTATGTATCTTCTAAATTTCACATTCCAAAACACCCCAAAAGAAAAGTTACAACAAAAATTCCCAAATGACGCATTCACCCCATAAATCACATTTTTTCTTCCACCTTTAGACTCTAAGAATCACCCCAAAAGTTATTCCTCAACTCCTTTTGCGACTTCAGATCTCTTCTTGCTTGAATTGTGTACAAATGAACTCATGTGCCCTTTATTTATAGCGTTTGCGCATTCACTTGTGGGGATGACTCGTGAAACTAGTTGGGTCAACCTGCATGTAATTTGGTTGGGTCATCTTGACAAATCTTTCATATGTCCTAATTCCTATGGAGTTAGAGGGACTTCCATATACTATTGAAAAGGTATCAAAAAAATATTTCCAAAAATATCCTACGCTATCATTTAAGGTAGGTAATTGGAGTAAAAATTCCTTCAAATATAAGGTATCTAAATGGGGTATCAAAAGTCCAAAAACAATATTTGCAACATTCTTCATTTTCCAATATTTATCTTGGACATAAGTAGTCTCCCCCTATCTTTGACATCAATGACAAACAATATTTCTAACATTTCATATGCAATTAGAATCCCATGTATCTCATCCATCTTTAGATTTTTTGTATCCTTCATTTCTTCGAAATCTAAGACCTTTGCATCAAATCATAAGGGAAGAGATCTCAACACCTTTTGTAAAATCATTGATTTCTTAACTTCTTCACCAAGTCATCTAATAGTATTGGAACTCTCATCCACATGAAGTAAGTAGGTTAAAACATCTTCATCATTTATCTTCACTCTCAAACTATCTTCTATGGGTTTCAATATTTGCCCACTTCACCTTATCATCTCCTTCATAGTTGTTTTGAAGTTTGTCCCAAATGTCCTTTGTAGATTCACAATGCATTACTTTGACAAACATTAATTCTAATAAGCCACACAAAGATATTCATGGCTTTTACATTATTTACACAAGCCTTCTTACCATCTTGATCAAATGAAGTAGTTGTTGGAGCTTTATAAGCATCCACTACATGTTTCCAAATGTGAAAAACAAGAGACATTAGATAAGTCCTCATCCTTACCCTCTAGAAGGCATAATTTGTTCCATTGAATAATATATCTATGCTTGTGAAAGAACCTTCATGAGTGGACATGGTCCCTTTGAGATCTTCCTTCTAGTGGTTGGACAATTTCTGAGGGAACATGCTCTGATACTAATTGTTGGATTCACACTTATACCGGGTAGTGAATTAATATAAGACAATTTATTACTTATTTAAACTTTCGTGAATCATAATAAAAAAAAATATAACATATGAAACAAACAATATAAATGAAATCTTCTTTATAAAATACCTTTATAGGCACCAACCTACCGATACAAACTTCGTAGACACTAACATACTATTACAAACTTTGTATGCACCAACCTACAAGAAACACCAATCCTCCTTGCTGCAAGATCTATAAGCACGAATTAATAAAAGACACCAACCCCCTTTGCTGCAAGATTTATAGGAACCAACCTACAACAAACACCAATCCCCTTTGCTGCAAAATTTGTAGGCAATAACCTACAAGAGACATTAATCCCCTCTACTGTGATATTTGTAGACACCATTCTATAGGAGACACCAATCCCCTTTGCTACAATATTTGTAGGCATCAACTTATATGAGATACTAATCCCCATTGTGACAAATACTCATAGGCACCAACCTACCTCACCGAGTCTTCTTTCTACTTCTACTTTAACCATGTCTTCTTACTTCTTTTTCCTTCACTATGTTTGTTAGTTGCTTTTGCATTCACCGCGTCTGCTAGCTTCTTTTGCCTTCACTGGGTTTGCTTCTTCTCAAACTTGTATTTTTGGTCTCTTCTCAAGAATGAACCTGTACAACATGCCACATATCCAATTTTGCAAATTTTATTCTGAATTTTTTACTTAAGGTTCTTATGTATGTCTCCTCGGATCTCTAAATTTTTCAATCTGAAAGAGTCCTAGGAAAAGGATATAACGAAAATGTTATACTGACCTGTTTGAAGCTGATTACTATCCAATAACCTTAACTTCCACAGGGTATATCTCTAAAATTATAGTGAACCAAATCCTTAAATCTCCACCATAAATACGTAACCAAAGGAATTTTCTCTATATCTTCAAGTTTTAAATGTCTAAAACATATCAGAAATAGGTTATGATGAAAATGCCAAGTTATCCTATTTGAAATAGTTTTCAAAAGCATTCAGGAACCCCAACTTCCTCAAAGAATTTTTGAAATTACAATGAACCAACGTCTAATATTTCTACATAGGTGCAAAAATATATGCTCTTGATCTCCTCCAAGTTTCACGGTTTAAAACATCCTAAAAAAGAAGTTATAGTGAAAATTCCACATTGATATGTTTGAAGTAGATTTCAAGAGCATTAAGAAACCCTAACTTCTTCATAGCATATCTCCGAAATTACAATGAATCGAAGTTTGAAATTCTACCACAATTACACAAAGACCTCCTCTTTATCTCCTCCAAGCTTCATGGTATAAAACATCCCACAAGAAGAGTTGTAGAGATAATTCCAAGATGACTCGTTCACTCCACAAATCACATTTTTGCTACACCTTCAAGACCTCAAGAGTATTCACCAACTTTTGTTGCACATCTCAGATCTCTTCTTGCTCGAATGATATCCAAATGCACTCAATCTATCCTTTATTTATAATATTTCCACCTTCATTTATGGCGTTGACTTGTAAAACTAGTTGGGCCAATCTGTACTTTATGGTTGGTCTGACCTGACATAATATTTTATATCTCCTTATTCCCATGGAGGTATAGGGAATGCCATATACCTTTGGAAATGTGTCATAATAATATTTTCAACCATATATACTATGCTCGAATTTGAGTTAGGTATTTATAGCAAAAATTTATTCAAATATATGGTATCGAAAATGGGCATCAAGAAAAAAACAAGGTATCCAAAAAATATTTCCAACAATCTTCCTCTTGCAATATTTATGCTGAACATCTATAGTCTTTCCCTATCCTTGACATAAAGACAACAATATTTCCAACAATCTCCACCTAGCTTTTATATTCTCAATCTCTCCCTAACTTTGACAACAATGATAAAATATTCAACATATTTAAATGAAAGTAAGGTGGAGTATATCATTTAACTACCTTCTTTCTTGAATCAGTTTCCTCAATACCGAAGTATGTGATTCTTCTTCTTCTTATTCATGTTCTTGTGTAGAATTTGATTGATCATCCTTCAATTCAAACTATATTTTTTTTGGTTCTTTCTTCCTTGGTAGGACTTCCCATTTGACAAAATCTTTGACTTTTCTAAACACTCTAGCTGGACTATACACTACCTTTTTAGTTTCTAGGTTTCAAAGTTGATAACCTTTCAGATCATTTGTATATCCAATAAAGATACACTTTTCAACTTTCTTATCTTGCTTACTCCTATTTTCTTTTGTAATGTGTACATAAGCACCACAACCAAATACATTATGATGTTTAAGAGAAGGTTTCTTACTAATCCATACCTCATGTGGAGTCTTATCATCAAACATTGATGAGGGTGATATATTTTCCATTGCCTCTACCCAAAATTCCTGTCTTAACTCGACACCACTAAGCATTCTCCTTGTTATCTCCATCAATGTCTTATTCATCCTTTATATAATCCCACTATGTTGAGATGTATATAGAGTAGTCTTTTTCCTTACTATGCCACACTTCTTACAAAATTCATTGAATTCATTACTGCAAAATCCTCCACCATTATTTGTCCTCAACACCTTAATTTTCTTTTCTTTTTGATTTTCCATGAGATATTTTAACTTTTTGAATTTTTCAAATACTTTAGATTTCTTCCTAAGGTGTTAGGTCCCTATACTACTAGTGTAACCCCTTATTGTTATTAGTACAGCCCCCTTATTATATTGTTGTGCCCATGTAGTCCCCATATTGTTATTATTGTGCCCCATAGAAGCCCACTATTGTTATTATTGTGTCCTTACATTATTATTGTTATGTCAGCTCTGATTATATTATGACCCCTTAGACTCCTATATATAGAAAGGACGTCTTGTCATTTGTATCATCCAAGAATTGTGCATTTGTGTAATGTAAATGAGGTTTCCCCCTCGAAGAGGCTTATTTATAAGGCATTCATCTATCTTTTCTATCTTTTTGTGAGTTGGTTTCATAACATTTGGTATCAGAGCTTTGGATTCTAGGGTTTCATTGCTCCAAACAGGTCATCGTGGCATTTTCGCTATAACTTTTTTCCTGCGACGTTTCAGAAGCTAAAAAAACCCATTTGAGACAAAATCACGTTGAACCTCTAGTCCCAATTTCAAATCCCGTATCGCTATATTTTCGGAGATATAATCTAAGGAAGTTAGGGTTTTTGCAGACCCCCGAATTACATTCCAAATAGGTCACCTTGGGAAAATCATCATAACTTTCGATCTAAGCATCAGATTGAATTTTCGTAAGAAGTTACATAAAGAGGACAGAATGTAGTTTTTTTGGGTATCATTTTCAGAACCTAAGGTTGATACAGTGACCTGCGGGACGTCGTACAAGTTTTCTCTACCGAGCCAGTCTATACTCAAGTCATCATGGGAGATTTGGAATAACTCTTCATTAGAGAATCCAATATTGATCAGACTTGCGAGGTTAGAAAGATTACTGAGAGGGTTACGACAGGAAGCAATTTCAAACATGGGAGATCCAAAATTACAGAGATACATCAGATTCAATATCGAGTTCCTACAAAGTGAAAAAAGGTGTGTAGTTTTTTTTTTTAAATTTTTGCATAAGCTTGATTTGAAAAATTAGTTTGAAGGAATTCAGAAGGCATAGTGAAGCATTATTATCGATAATTGATGCCCCAAAGAAAGAAAATGGAAACACCTAGTAAACAACCTGAAAGCTCTAGCAAGACTCATGAAGAAGAGGAAGAAATGCAACATGATATATCAAAATTACAAGACTAAGTGCAACAAATTTCACTTGCAGAAAAAGTAACAGAGAATAAAATGGATGGTTTAAAGAAAGGCGTAGAAGCTAATATGGATGGTTTAAAGAAAGGCGTAGAAGCTAAGATGAATGACGTGGAAGCTAAGATGGACGATTTAAAGAAAGGCATGGAAGATTTGAAGACAAATTTGACAAAATTTCTACAATAAATACTTACTAATGGCGAAAGGGTAGGAAAGGGAACTCATGACGAGAACAAAATAAATGTTAATCATGATTTCCTATACTCTAACATTGGATCAAAGAACCACCATGTTCCATAGATCGATATGAGGAAGTTTGATGGCAAGGATCCCGGAACATGGATACTACCTATGGAGCAATTTTTCGATCTCCATAATGTGAAAAACACACAAAAGGTACGCATTGCAACTTTATATTTGGAACCAAATCAGTTTGTATGGTATCGATGGCTTTGTTCTCGTAAACAAATTGTCACTTGGGCTATTTTTACGGATGAAATGATAACACATTATGAGAATACAAAAAGCAACACTTTTTTTAGCCAATTGATAAATCTCAAACAAAAGGGTTCAATGATGGAGCACATCGAGGACTTCTAAAAATTGAATATAAGGGTAAAAAATATTCCAAAGGAGCATAGGATTGATGTGTTCATAGGGACTTTAAAATATAACATCCAACATGAGGTTCGCCTTTGGGAACCTGATTCATTGGAGAAGGCATTCAGGTTGGCAAAAAAAATTGAAAGTGCAATTATGGAAACAAGGAATCCCACCACTCACAACTATAATTATGGAAGTGTTTTTTCTCCTAACCTTCCACAACCGACAAGGTTTACACCACAACAATTGGAAGAAAAAAGAGAAAAAGGGCTTTGTTACAATTGTGGTAGCAAATACACTAAAGGTCATAAGTGTGCTGAGAAGAAATTATTTTACATAGATTATGAAGAGGAGGAAGAAAACGATCAAGAAACATCAAAAGAAGAGGACATACACCAAGAACCAACCCCAGAGAACGGAGAAATGAATCCGACCATATCTTGTAAAGCATTGGCAAGAATTACCACTCCTCAAACTCTCAAGATAGAAGGACATATCAAGAAGAAAAAGGTTCAAGAAGTGAAAGATCACATCGAGAAAGAAGAAATGAATCCGACCATAGCTTGTAATGCGTTGGCCGGAATTACCACTCCTCAAACTATCAAGATAGAAGGACATACCAAAAAGAAAAATGTTCAAGAAGTGAAAGATCACATCGAACATCAAGAAATGAATCCGACCATATCTTGTAATGCATTGAAAGAAATTACCACTTCTCAAACTCTCAAGATAGGAGGACATATCAAGAAGAAAAATATTCAAGCAGTGAAAGATCACATTAAGCATCAACAACAAGCTCTCCAACTTTTAAAGGATAACACCACTTTGGTGCAGAATCGAATGAAACAACAGGCAAATCAACATCATAGTGAAAGAACTTTTGATGTAGGTGATTGGGTATTTTTACGACTACATCTCAAGAAAGCTATTTATGAGAAGGAAATGTTGGCAATACTACATGCACTTCAGAAATGGCGACCTTACCTAATGGGAAGACACTTCATTGTAAAAATGGATCATGATAGTCTTAAATACTTTTTAGAAAAAATATTACCTTTAGAAGAACAGAAAAAAACAAAAAAGGGAAGCAAAATGTTGTTACAGATGCACTCTCAAGAAAGGATGAGGATGTAGGAGCATTGTTTTGTGCTATTTCTATTATCCAACCAGATTGGATAAACGAAGCAAGGGACGAATGGAAGAAGGAAAAAGAAGTGTGGCCACTCATTCAAAACTTACAAAATATCCCTATTCAAACAATATTTCCAGAACTTGACGAGGAAGGAAAAATCATATTGGAACCTAGAGCAGTCATAGAAACAAAAACCCGACAGCTATGAAATCGATCAATTTCAGAGTATCTCATCAAGTGGAAGAACTTACCTGCTGAAGATTCCACATGGGAGGACAAGAATTTTATACAAAAGCATCAAGAACTACTCAAGCGTTGAGGACAACACTTTTTGAAGGAGAGGAGCATGTTAGGTCCCTATACTACTAGTGTAACCCCTTATCGTTATTAGTACAACCCCCTTATTATATTTTTGTGCCCATGTAGTCTCCATATTGTTATTATTGTGCCCCATAGAAGCCCATTATTGTTATTATTGTGTCCTTACATTATTATTGTTATGTCGGCTGATTATATTATGACCCCTTAGACTCCTATATATAGAAAAGAGGTCTTGTCATTTGTATCATCTAAGAATTGTTCATTTGTGTAATGTAAAGGAGGTTGCCCCTCTCGAAGAGGCTTATTTCTAAGGCGTTCATCTATCTTTTCTATCTTTTTGTGCGCTGGTTTCATAACATAAGGAATATAAATCTATGTATTCCTTGTGAAGTCATCTATACATTAGACATAGTACACACATGTACCTTGTGATGAAACTGATAGAAGGCCAAACACATCATTGTGCACCAACTATAATATTCGTTGTAAACTCATAGCACTATGGGATAAGTTTACTTGATTATGCTTTTAATATCATCCATTTTCCCAGAAATCAAAATCTAGAGATAGATTAGACATACGTTCTACCATACCATTACCGTGTAGTACTTAAAGGCCTTTTTCTCGTGTGTGTCCCAGTATTTGATACCACAATATAGTCTTTTCTCCAAAGGTTGTAGGGATTTTTCCTTCTTCTACTCCACTTTCAAGAATAATAGAACTATTGCACCCATTGTTAATAGTGCTTTCTAGTAGTTTATCCAGAGTCCCAATCTAAACTCCCCTCAACAATACAAATACATTTTGGACTATGCTACATGTATCATCTTCAAACACTATTTTTACACTTGCATCATTCATCTTGTTTATATAAATCAAATATCTTACTAACCTTAAGATATGAAAAACACTGTGGAGTGTTTTAATCCTTCCACCCATGAGCTTCAACTCGATTTTTCCTCATCCTATGATTATGGATATCGAGTCATCTCCTAGGTAAACATCACTGCCATCATATCTTCCATACTTGCAAAACCACTCCCTATAAGGAGTCATATGAAAGGATGCTCCCGAGTGGATCAACTATGCTTCATGATCTACATGTGTATTTGAAGAATCCAAGTACACATCACCTCCTTCATCTAAGGAGGTTTTTGATTCTATAGAAGGAGCATTATTAGATCCCACCCCTTTCTCAACGATTTTGGATTTATAGTCTTTGTTATAATACCCTTCTTTTCCGCATCCCCAACATACCTTTATGAAGTTTCCTAGAGATTTAGATCTTCCTCTAGATTTAGATCTCCCACTTAATGACTTATTTTTATTTCTATTTAGGGAGCGTCCTCTTATAGAAAAGGCATTTGTGTTTTGACTTTCCACGTTTTTCCATCCCATCTCCTCTAAATAAGAAGGATGAGAATATGTCATCAAAACTTAAAGTAGCATTACTACCTATGACAACAAGCAAAATATCCCATGAGTCTAGTAAAGAATACAAGAAACTGATACACTTATTTTCATCTGAAATTTAATATCAATAGATAGTAATTGACTTACCACAATATTAAAGGATTTCAAATGCTACGTCACCGGGTCTCCATCCTTCATCCTTAGGTTATACAATTTTTTTACCAGAGACTTTGACAAAAACAAAGTCCCTAACTTGGTCCACAATGCCTTCGTTGTAGCTTCTCCTGAAACATTCAATAACACTGAATCTGAGAGACACAATTGTATTCTCTTTTCCTTTCGATCCAACTTGGTCTAGTCTTCTATTAACATCCCTATTGGTGCGTGTCAAAAACCACCCAAAATGAATGCAAAAATTGTTGGAATTTTTTTCAGGGGTAGCTCCGCATAAGGGGCCTTCTACACCTCTACAAACTGCTTAATTAGGGGGGATTTCAACCTCCCTATGAACACACCTCACCTCCCTTGTGACGCCCTTGCTACACCCAACACAACATACATAAATGACTTGCCACTGTAAATACTTTCTACAAAGTTAAGTGACTAGTGTAAGAAACCAACAACTGAGTTGCAACTTTGTACTTCATTGACTGCTGAATTGCAACTGTGTACTTCACTTGAATCACAACTATGTACTTCACTTTTGGGAGCAAAAACCCACATGCGTTGACTATACACAAATTGATTGGTTGAGAGTAGAATAAAGAGGGTAAGAAGAAGGGGTGCAGAGTAGAAAAAAATGAAACAACCAAAAAGCTCATTTATGGTGTTGTTGTACTTAAAGATTTAACACCACAGGGTGATTTTTCCTAAGCTTTTTAGAAAGATCCTTGCATGCTAGCTATATGGTGTCTCCACAGAAAAACAAAATATATGTTTAAATTTTTTATAAAATAACTAAAGCATCTGTTTTAACATAAAATGTTTACTAACATAACATTAATTCAGTTGAGGTTAATTATCTGATACGTTTCCCAAGTTTTGAAATGACATTTTGTTTTTCACCTCAATATAAAGCCAAATAAAATCTGAGAGTGAAAGTCATGAAAAAACGTGTCCATTAAAGAATGATCTAAAACTTTAAATCAGAAAGAGGAAAATTTGTATTATTGATTTATGTATTGAAATGAAGAAATCGATTAGGGACAAATAGTCCCATGCCGTAGACGGCGAGGCATTAATAAAGAGTAAGATATTTATAAAACAAAGTATGAAAGTATGTGTTTATATATGATCTCAGTTTCACAATTTTTGTTACAATACTGATTTTTTTAGCCTTTTACAATGTCAAAATTATAGTGAGTTCGGGAGGCTTCTCTCCAAGCTTTTTGAGCATAGGAATAAAATCTTAAATCAAAATAGATAATTTGTTTCTTTAGGTCCGATAGACCATTATTTGGTCTCAGCGGACGCTCATCATCATCATCATCATCATCATCATCACCATCACCATCACCATCATCATCATTTTTTAATTTGATGAATTATATTAGTTAATTTGAAATGTTAATTAAATTTTAATGATGTAATTAATTTGAAAGATATTTATCTATAAAAAAAAATTTAAATATTTAATTTAAATTTAGTTGAACTATTTTTTTTTATAATTTAAAATTATTCAAATATATATTAAAATTGCATAATTTAATTATAAAGAAAGTTTTTGAAATATTAAATTTATTTATATATTTTAATTTAATTTAATTTTTATTTCAAAATTATATTTTTATTAATAATAATGTGATTTAATTAATAAATATTTTTTAAATTGTTTTTCTGGATTAATTATATTAAATTTGATAATATTATTAAATGAGTAAAATAATCTCAAAAACGAGATAGATCACAAAAACTTAAATCAGACAATAAATAATTTTGGTTTTTTATTATTTAAAATTTAATGTGGTAATCTAGCCGACCTTCAAACTCACCCAGACAAATCATGGAAAAAGATGTAAAAGCAAGGTGGAGGGTAGGCGGGCAGTCAGCCATAAGAGTACTTACTTCACTGATGCAAGTGAAGTAATCGGCCCTTCTCTCGCCCCACGGTTAGCTTCTTACCTCACAGGTAGAATTGAATGCTGGCACCAGAGCAAAACAGAAAGGGCGCTGTTGTTGTTTTTGAATTTGGATATGTATAAATCCCACATGAACTGAAACGAAATATAATTATCCAGGGAGAAGTATAAAAGGAATAACAAGCTAATTATTAAAGCATCTTTGCGCTTGGGGCAATGACGCAGCTAGTGAGGTAAAACCGAGGCGCGTCAATTGCTGGTTGAAAACTATTTCCAAACCCCCTCATCGGCCTGGGCTACGCCTTGGCCCTTGAGAATTTTTGGAGGGCTCGCCTTTTGGCTCGGGCCCTAACAAAAAGTAAAATATTAAACTGGAGAATTTTTCGCCTTTTGGCTCGGGCCCTAACAAAAACTAAAATATTAAACTGGCCAAACTGGCCCTTGAGAATTTTTGGAGGGCTCGCCGTTTGGCTCGGACCCTAATAAAAAGTAAAATATTAAACTATTAAACTGGCCCTTGAGAACCCTCCTAAAAATATTTAGGAGGGTACGCCTTTTGGCTAGGGCCCTAACAAAAGTAAAATTATTTAACTGGCCGTGAGAGTGTTTGGAGGCCGAGGCAAAAGTAAAAATTACTATACTGGCCATGAGAATTTTTGGAGACCGAGCCAAAAGTAAAAATGTTAAATTCATGTTGATGGTATTTATTAAAGTATTACTATTAAAAATATTAAACTGGCCCTTGAGAAATTTCGGAGGGCTTGCCTTTTGGCTCGGGCCCTGACAAAAGTAAAAATAAAAATATCAAATTAATTGTATTTGATAAAATATATTTTAAAATATTAAATTGATTGTATTTTATAAAATATAAGTAAAAATATTAAATTAATTGTATTTGATAAAATATAAGTAAAAACATTAAATTGATTGTATTTAATTTGGCACTTTGTGGGAATGTTTTGTAATTAGTATATTTCTGGATAACTAAATAATTGTACGAAATGATATTTAAATGATATTTAAATCTTTATGGATGTGTGAATTTTAATATAATTTTATAAAAGGTTAGTTCAGGCCTTATTTTAAGATTTTTATTTTTAATCTATTCGAACACTTAATTTTGATATCAAATATTTTGGAAAATCTTGTAAATTTTGATATCAAATATTTTGGAAAATCTTGTAAATTCTATATATAATAATAAATTAAATAAATATATAATAATAAATTAAATAAATGTATGGTTTAACATAATAATAAATTAAATAAATGGACGGTCTAATTGATTTTTAATAATAAACTAAATAAATGGACGGTCTAACTGATTCTTTATATATAAACTAAATAAATGGACAGTCTAACTAATTTTTTATATATAAACTAAATAAATGGACGGTCTAACTGATTTTTAATAATAAACTAAATAAATGGACGGTCTAACTGATTTTTTATATATAAACTAAATAAATGGACAGTCTAACTAATTTTTTTTATATAAACTAAATAAATGGATTGTATAACTAATTGTGCAGTTTTTTTTAATATATAATAATAAACTAAATAAATGGATGGTCTAACTGAAGTTATATATATATAATAATGAACTAAATAAATGGATGGTCTAACATTGTGCAGTTATGAATAAAATGTTGGTACATATTATATCATTACATCGTAGTAAAATATTGGTAAGTGTTATATCATTACATCATTATTATGTAAATGATGTGGTTGGTATTAATCAAATCGTTCATTAATTTGATTTGATTTGTGTATTAAGTACATAATGATAAGTTCACTAATTTGATTTGTGTATTAAGTTAATTTGATTTGAGTATTAAGTACATAATGATAAGTTACAATTGATGTGGTTAGTATTAACCAGCTCGTTCACTAATTTGATTTGTGTATTAAGTAGTTTAATAAAAAGCACAAATCAAAATTATTGAGTTGGTAACCACATTTCCCAAAATATAGAAATTGTAATCATCTTTTCAATTAAACTTTGCAGGGTATAAAGACTGTTTTCAATTTCCCCCTTATATACCACTTTTCTCCCTCTTAACTAAAATTGTAGCATAGTTTTGGCTAAGATATTGACAATATAGTCCTTAGTAGGACAATACTTTAAAATGATGATTTAATTCTGTATCGACAACATGGTATAATGTTGATCAAATTCAATAATAATGTTTGATTAGTGAAGGATACACCAGATTATGAGCAATATAAGTGGACATTGATTATCAAATTAAACTAAATTACATTGTTTTTCATGAAATCCAAGTTCATGTAGTAAATCTATGCTTCTCCAAGTCAACTTGTGACACCTCTTATGTATTTCATTGTAACAAAAATAAAAATCACAAATGACTTGAATCAATAAAATAAAATATAAAAATAAACTTTTCTAATCATGTTTTCTATCTCAAATTAATTTAATTTAACGAACCAAAATAGCCTTACTCCCATAAGAATAATACAATACCAAACTAAAAAAACATACTCCATTAGAATTGACTTGAACAATCCATTGTTGAACAATCCATTGATGGTGGCAAATGTCCTTCATCAACTTCATAGATTCACCTAATAAAGGGGTTCAATTAGATATTTTTAATGGAGAGGCGAACCTTCCCTATGTATTTCGAATATTATAATTTGGGGTTAAAAATTAAATGAAATCTATGAATGCAGATGTAAAAAAAATCTAATGATTTTATCACTAATGGAATCTTCATTAAAAGCATTTTAATAATTTAGCATGAAATAAATGGATACAAACAAAACAAATATTAGGGGATAGTACAACAATCACAACTTGTGTGAAACCTAGAATAACTTTGAGAAAATTATAATAGTTTACAAGTTGTTGAAAGACACAACTTCACACCAATTTGTTAGCTCTATAACACTAGCACAACCATATAAATTAAATTGTTGATAAATTCTAGTAAGCATCAAAACAATTTCATATATCTCATATTACTAAGGTATGTAAAATAAAAATCATAAAATTTAGTTAAATTATAATTTTATTTTAAATTATTATTATTATTATTATTAATATTTTATTTTATTTTTACCCCGATCGGGGTGTGGGCTGGCGGTTGGGACAACCTGGGTATAGTAATGATACGTACCTTTGAGACAGGTACTTCCGTCCCCCACATGCTCAAGGCGATGGGTGCGACGACCCTTGGCATGAGTGCATGCAAGGGTGGTGGGAAAGGTGGCAGGGTAGAAGGAGAGGTAAGGTGTAAAGGTAAGAACGACAAGTAAGAGAGCATAGTTAGGGTTTTGCCTGTGGAAGAAGGAGGTGCTGCAGAGGAACGAGAAGGTGACGGCTCTTTCGACCCCAAGCTTGGAGACAACCTGCAACTATATTCGGGTATGTTTTTTGGCCTTGCTCCTCCATTGCAATGATGTCCTGTTTGGGGTTTCGCTAGTGGGAGAGGGGGGAAAGTAAGAAGGTTACTTGGGGGGTTGAGATTTGCTGGTGGCAATGGAGCAGTCAATTGGTGGAAATTTCTTGGTTCTGTGTCTATATCCTATGCCAGTTGGGTATTGCCTATGGTCGTTGTGATGATCTTATGCTGTCTGGTTTGGAGAACCCAGGTTCTGCAAACAGAGTCTGGTGTGGGGCTGACCGTAGAAGGCAATGAGATGGAAGATGGGGGAAGGGGGGAGCAGTCAATAGGATGCATAGGAGGCAAACCTTAGTCGTAGCCAAAACAATTGCTGAGCTAATGGAATTCCCACTGGGACTATGGCAATGCCAGAGACCTAGAAGGGAAAGTTGAAGATGAGAAAGCAAGTGGCAGCGCTGAAACTTCCTGGGAAGAGGGGGAAGGATTACCAATTTATGCTTGGAATTATGTTGGGGTGAGGGTGGACTCGCGTGTTTGGCTTAGGCAAGGGGTGGCTTACCCGATTGTGACTGAAAGGTGCTGTGTATGGAGGAGGAGAGTGATAGCGGGAGCCTAGAGTTAAACATATATATAACTAGATTTTGGAGATTCATCCCATTTATTGTGGAGATTCTTAACTTGTAAATAAGCTTTATTACAATATCATGACTTATTATTACCACATGCCCAAAAAAATTATAATTTTTTTACAATAATATGCATATATGTGTGTGAATGTAAATCCCTACTATTCATCTATAAATTATTAATAATTAAATTAAAATTCTGAAAATATTATTTCAAAATAAATACATATAATAAATAAATATTACAAATATAAATTAATTTTTAAATCATAATATTCATTTTAATAAATTTTAAAAAAACTACACATAAGTATAACATATAATTAACTCAATTTAAAAAAAAAAATTATTAATACATAAAGATAACTTATCACACTAAAAATAATGTATTTTTATATGATAACCATAATTTTATTTATTAAATTTTCTAATGACTCTCGTCTCTCTAAATTCTATCTTATTTAACTGTCCAACCTTTAATAATTGTATTTTGTAGGATGGCAATGATTCTATTTGTTAAATTGGCTGATGACTTCTATAACACTAGTTTGCATCTTTCCCTGATTTTCAACCTTACACAAATTTTCATATATATATATAGAGTCAACTCTCTTCCTTTCCATGTGAAATATTTTGAGAAGTCAATGATTCTATTTGTTAAATTCGCTGATGAACTTTATAACACTAGTTTGCATCTTTATTTAGCTTTCCAATTTTACAATTTTTTTAAAATAGATAGATAAAAATAAAAATAAAAATAAAAATCAATTCTCTTCCTTTCCATGTGAAATCCAAAAAAAAAATTATTTGTACTTTTTGGTGGCTCCCAGGGTAGCAAAGTTCTTTGATTTTCGGTAACAACACAATTCCCTTGCATTCTGGTCAGACTTGCAAATCTACGCTTCTTTTCTTCTACATTATATCCACGATTGGCTTCTGATCCATTTCCATTATTTGGTTTATCCATTTTGGTTATTTCTTCTGATCCATTTCTATTATTTGGTTTATCAATTTGGGTTATTTTGATTTTTCCATTCCTTAATTTTAAAGGAAAGTATTAATATGATTTTTCTTTAGAAGATGTTGTTTTGCTTATACAACTAGGTAATTTATATATATATATATATATATAAATTTATTGTGTATAAATTATATAAATTAAATAGTTTATAAATATTCATATATATTAATATATGAAAAACATAAAAAAAAAATTGTAATAGGTTTTATAATGATAAAATTTTAAAATGAATTAATGAAAATATAAAAAATTATATATATATATATATATATATATGTCAGAGGAATTGGCAATTGGGACAGCCTTGCAACTCGCGTGACACAGGGTCGATTCTGGCCGCCACCACTATAACCTCTGGGCTTCGCGCATGCCCACTATAACGCGTCACCAAGGTAAGTCCGGGGGATTTGAACTCGTGACCTCAAATAACACATCACCAAGGTAAGTCCAGGGGATTTGAACTCGTGACCTCAAATACGGAGTCCGCCTTACAAACGAACTACACCGCCATGCAATTACCAACTCGCCTACCCCCGTGGGGCTGAAAATATAATTTTATTTTATATTATCATAGATTTATTTTAATTTTGGATTTACGTCGAGAGACATTTAATTTATCAATATGCAAACTTTATTTTGAGAGCAAAACTTGAAAAAAGACATTGTTCTTAATAATATTATTTATATTTATAAAAATTTCGCATTTTTGTATATAAAGATATTCTTATTTTTAATTTTATTAAAACCTTGATAATATATATAGTATATGTTTTGTATTTTATTTAATTTATTTTTTTAATGTCATATATATACATATATATCCTCCAGGGTTAGTCCAATTGGTTGAGTCCCCATCTTTTGTTATTGAGAGGTCACGAGTTCAATTATCTAGAAACTATTGGGGTCAAACTTCATGGGTGAGCCGATAGGAAGTGATCCCTTCAAGTGAATTTACCCAGTATATATATAGTCCTCAAAGACATAATTCTAACAGTTGATTTGGACCATAACTTGAAGTTCTTATTGCAACATTTGCATAATATAATGCCATGTGGATAACTATCTCACAGATTTTATGCCATAATTTATGGATATGGTTACAATATTCACTGACATTCTCAAGTTTTGCAGGAAACATACTCTATATATTCTTGGCATATATTCTTACTCTATATATTCTTCGCATATATTCTTCTGTGAAAGAGTTCAGAGGCTCGGTGAAAGAGTTAAACACGTACTTTATATATTCTTCGTATATATTCTTCGGTGAAAGAGTTCTGAGGCTCGGTGAAAGAGTTAAAAACATACTCTATATATTCTTGGCATATATTCTTACTCTATATATTCTTCTGTGAAAGAGTTCTGAGGCTCAGTGAAAGAGTTAAACATGTACTTTATATATTGTTCGCATATATTCTTCGGTGAAAGAGTTCTGAGGCTCATTGAAAGAGTTAAAAACATACTCTATATATTCTTAGCATATATTATTACTCTATATATTCTTCGAAGAAAGAGTTCTGAGGCAAAGAGTTAAACACGTACTTTATATATTCTTCGCATATATTCTTCGGTGAAAGAGTTCTGAGGCTCGGTGAAAGAGTTAAAAACATACTCTATATATTCTTGGCATATATTCTTACTCTATATATTCTTTGCGAATATTCTTCCATGAAAGAGTTATGAGGCTCGGTGAAAAAGTTAAACATGTACTCTATATATACTTCGGTGAAAGAGTTCTGAGACTCGGTGAAAGAGTTAAACACGTACTTTATATATTCTTCTCATATATTCTTCAATGAAAGAGTTCTGAGGCTCGGTGAAAGAATTAAAAACGTACTCTATATATTCTTCTCATATATTCTTCAGTCTGCAGGCTGCAGTAGGCACGGGCGATCTGCAGTCAGGTTTGCTGATATCAAAATAAATTTTCATCTCTTGAAGACACGATCCAAAAAAAATAGAAAATAAAATAGAACTACTGGAGAATAAAATGGAGGCAATGGAGACTAGATTGCAGGTTATAGAAAAACAAAACCAAGATACTAACCAACCATCCCAGCAAGGAGATGCTGATACTTTAGAGAGTCTTAAAATGAAAGACATGATTAAAGAACTAGAAGAAAAAGTTAATAGCCGCCTCACCCTAAATAATGTGGTAGATAAGTTATATATCAAACCAATTAAAGATGAAATGAAAAAATTAATAGAATTAGACCACGAACGTAACAAAAGGGCCTTGAACCTTATAATCTTTGGTTTAAAAGAGGAAGTAGATGAGGGTACTTTAGCCTTAGCCCAGACAGAACTACATAATAGATTACAAATTGAAACAATGTGTCTCACAGAAGCAACAAGGTTGGCGAAATTAATTGAGAATAAAGGAAGACTAATCCACATAAAGGTGAGCTCCACTGATCATAAGCACGACATACTTAGTAAAACCTCAAGTCTAAAAGGAATGGGAATATTCATAAATGAAGATCTCATTCCAGAAGATCAAGCAGAATTAAGAAAGGAGGTTCAAAAGGTAAAAAAAACTAGAAAGGAAGGAAAATGGGCGATAATTAGAAATAGAAAATCCTTTATTCGAGATAGAAACCAAAAAGATAGTAATCAATAGCAATTAAACATGCTCTGGATCCTTTCTTGGAATTGTCAGGGCTTCCCATAGAACAAAGGCCCCAAGCTAAGTTGGATTTCAAATGATGTTGATATTATTTTGCTTGTTGAAACTTGGGAGCACGAAGAATCTAAGGTCCCTAACATAGATGGCTTTACGCTATGGTATACCTGGAACAAGCGATCCTCCCATAGAGGCATTGGGGGAATAGCTTGTTACATTAAGAAGAACATCTCCCCCCATGTTAGGATTTATAAAAACGACCGTCACAACCAATATAGTTGGGTAGAGATCAAAGACATTAATAATAAAAAGTCCTACATAGCAATATTTATTTTCCCCCCATCAGTTCTAACTTCTATAAGAAGAAGAATCTAGATAAAACTAACCCTTACAATGGTTTAGAGAATGATATTTCTAGCCTAAGGAATGACAGTAATATCTTTTTAATAGGTGACTTTAATGCTCAAAATTCAAACAACCAAGCTATTATTCTAAGAAATCATTCCAACCCTAATCCTCTTTGGTTAGACGAAGACCCTACTCTAGCTAGCAGGTACAAAAGGAGCTCTAAAGACCTCGGGGAAAATTTGTTTGGGTTGGAGCTAGTCAAGCTCTGTAGTGCTCAGGATCTCATAATTTGCAACGGTCTAAAGAAGTGGCCCAATTCCAACAAGATGACCTGCATCCATGGAATTGGTAGCAGCGTGGTAGACTACGTTATTTCCGATCTCCCATTATACAATGAAATAATAAATTTTGACATCTTAAACAATCACGAACCTGACTCTGATCATAGGCCTTTACTTATAACTCTCAATTTTGTCATGCATAGAGTTCCCATAGAAAATAATACTTACAGCCAAAAGAACTTAATATTTGATAGAAATAAAAACGATCTCTTTCTAAATGAATTAAAAACTAATTTGCTTCCTTTATCTAGTATAGACAACATAGAAGACCTCTATCATAATTTTACTACAACCATCTCATATTATATTAACAAGTTCTCAATTGAAGTTTCAAATAATAAAAGAAATAGCAAAACCAATCCATGGTATGACAAAGATTGTAAAAGTGCGAGGAGAGCAATTAAGGAAGCTGTTGATGGATCTCTTAAAATGGAAAAGATAAAAATATACAAAGCCCTAACTAAAAGGAAAAAGAGGTAGTACATTCGTCAAAGATAGGAGAATCTCTTACACCTCTCTAAGGTAGCTCCTAAGAAATTTTGGAGGCCGATTCTGACTAGGAAGACTAAGGATAATAACAAAATTGCTCTTCACGATTGGAATTACTATCTTAAAAAGCTTTATGAATCTCCAAATGTCATGGATAATTTAGAAACCCTTCTCACAACGAAAGAAGTTTTCTCTTTAGAAGACATTAAGTTTGGGGTTAATCGCCTTGCTAATGGGAAAGCTAAGGACATTGAAGGTTACCAAGCAGAAATCTTAAAAATTGGAGGTCTTGTCCTCATCCCCCACATCCACAGGCTTTTCAATCAAGTAGTCAAGCAAGGGTTCCCTAAACCTTGGACTGGGAGCCTCATTATCCCTATTTTTAAAAGTGGGGATACAAATAACCCCTCTAATTATCGGACAATTATGATCAGCCCTCTCTTAGCCAAGTTATATGGTAGTATTTTGGAAAAGAAGTTAAGCATATGGCTTGAAAGTGAAGGTAAGCGAGCTAAAGGCCAAGCAGGTTTCAGAAGGCATCACTCAACAACAGACCACCTTGTTACGCTTAGGATCATTGCAGAGGAATGTCGTAATGATAAATCCAATTTATTTTGTTGCTTTGTGGACTTTAGAAAGGCTTTCAATACGGTTCCTAGATACAACCTTTGGAATAGATTAGAAGAGCTAAAGGTTCCTCTCGAGTTGAGAGTTGGCGCTATAAGGTTATACGAGAATGTAATTGCCAAGCTAAAGAGCGATGACGGGTGGTCGAAAGATATTAAGTGTAACATCAGAGTTAAACAAGGTTGCCCCCTCTCCCCTACCCTATTTGGCATTTACATCGATAAGCTCGAAGGCTATTTAGAGGAAGCAGGATGTGATGGCATGATCTTAGTTGGGATAGTCGTCATCCTTCTTCTCTATGCTGACGATATTGTTCTTTTGGCAAGGTGCCCATCTGATCTTGATAAGCAACTCAGGCTTCTTAAGGATTTCTGCTCTACCATGGGTATGACTGTTAACACTGACAAAAAAAAAGTTATGATTATCAAATCCAAGAAGGACACTTACACTAATTTTATGTATGACAATAATAACTTGGAGGAAGTGTATTCTTACAAGTACCTAGGAATTGATATTCATCACAAGCTCAACTGGAACCATAACATTGAGAAAAGGATTAATGGGGGGTGGAAATCTTATTTTGGTCTTGAAAATAATTGTAAAATAGCAAACCTCGTAATGTGGGATAAAAAGAAGTTCCTCTTTGAAACTTTAGTCACTCCTGTTATCTTATATGGCTGTGAGGTTTGGGGTTGCAGCATCTCCAAAGAATCATGGAGAAAGATTGAGCAAATCCAGAAGCGTTTTATAACTTATAACCTGAAAATTAAAAGTAATACACCCTATCCTATTTTCCTTATAGAAGTAGGTCTTTCCCCTATTGAGAGCCTAGCTATGCTTAGGTTTCTGTTGTACAAGCACAAACTCAATAACATAGATGATCATAGACTTCCTAAGCTAGCTTTAAATTCCAGCCAAAACCACCTAAGGCTCAATCGAGGGTGGCATAAAGACACAAGGGCCTGGTTAAACTATTGGGAGATCAACGAAAATGATGCATTGCAAAACATAAATAATATTAAAGATATTGTTACTTCTAAGTTCAAAGAAAAAATGTGGTGCGAGAAAGATTTAGCGGCTAAAAGAAAATTAAGTTATTATAAGAAGGTCATCAACCCCACCCTAGAAGATCAAAAGTATCTCTCTATTTTAACTAGCTCAAAGAAGAAAATTAATATAGCAAAGATTAGAACGAATTCTCATGAGCTCCATAGTAAAACAGATCGTTGGGTAGTTCCTAAAATGCCATGGATGGAAAGGATCTGCCATATATGTGAGAATAGGAACATCGAGGATGAAAACCACTTCCTCTTAGAGTGTCCCATGTACAACCACATTAGATCTCAGTTTCATAATCTTTGTTACAATACTGACCTTCCTAGCCTTTTACAATGTCAAAATTATAGTGAGCTTAGGAGGCTTCTCTCCAAGCTTTTTGAGCATATGAATAAAATCTTAAATCAAAATAAATAATTTGTTTCTTTAGGTCCGATAGACCATTGTTTGGTCTCAGCGGACATTAACCATCATCATCATCATCATCAAATAGATATACTTACCAGAAGTTACTTCCCACCTTTCTTTTGCTCATGTAGGAGTAAAATTGTAAACCTGTACCCACCAAAATTTGTGCAAGTTCTTATCCACTTCGAATCTCAATTTAATAATTGCTACCAAAAAAAGATTATACCAATTGATTTGCCTATTGACGGCTATTAATTTAGAATTGACCAATGTAGATTATAATTTTTTATGCAATTTTTTCAAAAGCATAATTTCTAACTTGAGTGGCATAGACTAAGTTTCCTTGCAACATTTGTTACTCTTGTTTAAATATTTATTATTTTTTACTTTTTATTACTTTTTTAATTGAGTAGACATTATGCTTTGTTATCATTTTTTTTTTATCTAATGATTCATTTTATGAACACTATAAAATATCTCCCATATTAAGCCGACATTTAAATGTTTAGGCTCATTTACAACATCTCCTACCATCTCCTACCATCTCCTACCATTTAGATGTTTATACTCATTTACAAACACTACAACATTTCCCTCTTATTGGGCTATAGAGGGAAATTATTATTGTTATTATTATTAAAAACTAAAATATCAGTCAAATATATCTAAACAAAAATTTAACAAGATTGTTAACCATGGATATTTAGACCCCCTTAATCATGAATATTTTTAACATGTAGATTGGGTTTATTATAATACCATGGCTTATCAATACCACATGCCTAAAAAACCATATTTCATTTCATATCACATTTGTTCATATGACATTTTTTTAATTAATCAATTTAATTAAAATGATAGAAAAGACATAACTACTTGTGCCATAAATATAGCCTTCATTATTACTCATAATATTCTAAAATATTTAATAAAAGTTAAATCTAATCTACCTAATAATAATAAATAATTAAATTAAAATTATGAAAAGTCCATTTCAAAATAAATACATCTATCTAATGATCCTGCTAATACAAATATATAACTATGATAAAACATACTTAATTACGAAAATTTATTAGAAAACAACCTTCTTTGCAAGTAAGTTCTTTGATCTACTTGTAAGGTTTCCTAAAAATAAACAACCAATAATCATGTGAACTAGATGTGGGAACATAAATTTCAAATTTAAATGCTTTTATATCTTGATCTTCTTCACATCACAATTGGTTTAACCGGTTTTATAATTATGTAGATCTTAGGTGATTGACTTTTAATTCTTTTAGGATTTGAACAGTGGGACCGAGTATATCACTCTGGTCACTTTCTTTTCTTTCTTTCTTTTTCTTTTATTTATTTATTTTAATTTTTTTTTTTTCATTTCCAATACGAAAAAAGCTAGATTATTATTTATTTCAAAAAGAGATAACAATACATCATCTGGTGGATAGTGATAACATATAGGTGCAGCCCGAATAGGCAACCAAGCCAATGGAGTGAGATACAATATCGAAGCCATAAACTCAAAACCTCATCAAAATATGCAGGAAAATATGGAGACATAGAAAGTATCAATGAAAGTATGCAAGATCAGAAAATTCAAGAGCAACCAGAAGAGAAAAACGGGATACTTGATACATACCAGAGTTGAAGAGGGATGAAAGAGGATTAAGTACCCGACAGTATAAAATCCTGAATTTGGTGCAATTCATCCCCCACCGTTATGCTCATCTTCCAGTTTTCGTTTTGTGAAGAAAGTCCTTTTTTTGACAGAGAATCAGCTTCTTTGTTTTTTTCTCTGTCAATATGGCTGATAGTATAGTCCTTTCGAGTTTTCCTGATAGAGTCAATTCTATTCAGCCACCCCGTAAGATTGTGGTTTTTTATGGAGTGTATTGACTTTACATGGTCAATAATGACCTTGGAATCTCCGTAAATTTGCAAAACCTGAATGTTTAGATAGTCACTAAACATAAGGAGACCAGCCAACGCCATTGCCTCTGCTTTGTTGTTTGTTCCTTTCCCACCGTTCCAAAAAATGTCAATATGTTGGTTCTCCATTGTAATAATAAAGACACCACAAGCACATATACCATTTTGAGCTGCCCCATCAAAATAAGCTCTAGGTATGCCCGTCGGATCAAGATTTTTTGCCTTCAACTTTTCAAATCTCTGTAGGGAAATGGAGGAATGACCGGAGTAGTACTGGGAGAGAATGATTCCAAAAACTGAGTTAAAATTTTCCTTGCTGTTTTGAAAAAGGACCTTGTTCCTCCATTTCTAGATTGCCCAAAGGGTTAATAGAGGAATAGGCCTCCAGACCGATTTTAGATTGCTCCACCATTCAAAAGCTTCTTTAAGAGAGAGAAAGGAAACCAACATGAATCCAAAATGGCCTGCCAGATTCTTCCATAACACCTACGTTTGAAGAAAGTTTAGGAAAATATGCAAGTTGTTGTCTTCTTCAGTTTTACAAATAGGACAGATAGCAGGCCCGCTCCAGTTTCTTTTTTGAAGGTTATCCCACATAAGGTTCTTATTATGGAAAACAAGCCATGAAAATATGATTATCTTATAGGGACATCCAGATTTCCAAAAGATAATAGGGAAAATGTTATCTTGTTGTATGGGACTGTCCTTTTGTAGTACTAAATAAATATCTTTGACATAAACAATCGTCCTTCCCCTATACCCCTTCCAGATGAGTTTATCCTCCACCTCAGATCTGTAAATTCCCCTGTTCCTCATAGACCAAGTAATCTGATTCCATTGGAGAGCAAGATCACCATTGAGGTCCAACATCGAGGCCGTTTTCCAGATTGGAAGAGACCCCAGCCATCTATCAATGGTTTGCTCCCAATAGAAGATCCCTTTTTGCTGAAAGACCCGAAGTAACTGCTGAGGGAAGGAAATATCCTCATCTCCTCCCGCAATGGGATCAAGTCCTATAATGATATTTTTCCCCGTTTGAAAACTCCATACCAGATTTTGAAGAAAAAATTGTTCAATTTTTCGAAAGCTCCTCCATATGGCTGATCCCTGGGGAGTTCCTATTGTCCCTTTTCTATACCAGTAGGATATGTCTCTGCTGTCCATATATTTCGATTTGATGGCATTGCTCCAAAGACAATCCCCTAAAACTCCTTTCCATAAAGATTTGTAGAGAAGAGCTATGCCAAACTTTTGGAGGTCCATGATTCCCCATCCCCCCATCTTCTTTGGATGAGTCAAATTTGAGAGTTTAGAAAGGTGGAATCTTCTTCTCTCTTTGTTCCCCCCCAGATAAAATTTGTGGTTAATCTGTTTAGTTTGTGGATTATATTTACAGGAATGTAAAATAAATGGGCCCAGTAGACCATTAATTGTACCAAAACTGCTTGAGTTAAAATCACCCTCCCAGCCATTGAAAGACATTTATATTCCCATCCAGCTATTCTCATGAACTATCGGTCATGGATCCACATCCAGTTTGCAGATGTGTAGCCCACAGGTTTTAAATGAAATCCAGGTATTTCAGGCCATCTTTAAGTGGTTTTGCTTTTATATTGAAGAGTTGGACCAGATGAACAATAAGTTCCGCATTAACATCCTCCAGATGGAAAGATGACTTGTCGTCATTTATACACAGCCCCGTAGCTCTTTGGAACTTTCCCAAAATGTCATGTAAACAGGTCCATGAGGCCCAACAAAGCATCGCTGAAAGCAGGATGTCATCTACAAACAAGTTGTGCGAAATAGAAATTTCCCGGCTGATTGCCAGAGGTCGACATCTCTTTTCTCTGATGGCCCTTTTTATATGAAGACTTAAGGAGTCCATGACCAAAATAAAAAGGAGAGGGGACAGAGAGCATCCCTACCTCAGGCCACTGGCGGCAAGAAAGAAAGGAGTACCATTGATAAGAACAACATGGTTTACATTTTCAACACATGACATTATCCAATTAGAGCATTGATTATTGAGGCCAATTTTGGTAAGGAGACACCTTAAGAAACCCCAATCGATGTAGTCATATGCTTTCTTGAGATCTAATTTCAATATAGCTGCTTCGACTTTTTTTGAGTGCATGGAGTGAAGACATTCCTGAGTAAGAGCAACAACCTCTAGTATGTTCCTTCCCTTTAGGAAACCATGATGCTCTTGGGACAAATGGGTTGATAAAATATTTCTCATCCTGTCAGCTATGAGTTTGGAGATTATTTTGTAGAGGGTATTACAAAGAGAAATGGGTCTGAAGTCCGTGAAGGTGAGAGAAACCTTCTTTTTTGGAATAAGTGAAATGAAAGTGGAGGATATAATATGATTGATGCTGCCTTTTATCCTGGCCTCCTCCACCATTTCCAGAAGGTCAGACTTAAACAGGTCATAAAAGTGTATGAAAAAATCAATTGTCCATCCATCAGGGCCCAGACTTTTGTCCTTTTTAAAAGATTTCATGATCGTCATGAGTTCCTCCTCAGTGACTTTGGAAAATAGTAGTTCATTCTGCACCTCATCAAACATTGTTGGATAGAGTTCTATGCCCCACAAGATGTCTTCGAAATCGCTGCCCCTATTCCTTCTATATGCTTTCTGAAAATAATTTACTACCTCCTTTGTGATGTCTTCCTGTGACACCACCGAGATTCCCTCCTCATTTTTTATCTCCCAAATTGAATTTAATTCTCGTCTTTTGTTTGCATATCTGTGGAAAATTTTTGTATTTCTATCACCCTCTTTAAGCCAGGTTGCTCTGCTCTTCAATCTCCAGGTAGCCTCTTCAATAGCTAGAATGTTTTGCTTTTTTCTCTCCAGTTCCCTTATATGAGCTCTCATATCCAGAGACACTTTGTTTGCATTTAGACAAAACGATAATCTTTCAAGTTTACAGTTTATCTCCTTGAGAGCTTCCCTATTAGTGATCACCTTTTCCCGCTGCCAGCCTTTTACACATTTCCTGAGGGCAGACAAGCGATCCAAGAAGGTTTGGGTATGCCAAGGTCGGTCTTCAGAGGAAGAAGATAGCCAAAAATCCTGTATGAGTTTATTAAACTGTGCATCCTCTAACCAAACTCTGTTGAACTTGAAGGGAAAACCATTCCTGTGACCCAGGTGATTCCATTGAATGGAGATAGGTCTGTGGTCCGAGATGAAGCTCGGAATAATCTTCAAAGAGGGAATCCCTAAACGATCAATCAACCTGTCATGAATAAGGAAACGGTCGAGTCTCTTAGCAAGATATGCATCTTGCGATCTCCCATTATCCCAAGTAGGGCCCATCTTGAAAGGATAAACATCAACAAAATTGTGCTGGAGGATAGCATCTCTGATAATACCTCCCACCAGATCATTTTTCCTACCCTTTCCCCAAATCTCTTCATTGCTCAGAGTGCAATTTAAGTTCCCCCCTATCAGCAGAGAATCCATTTCCATGATCTCAAAGGACAGAAAGCGATCCTAGAAGGGAAAGCGTTCCTTATACGGGGCATAGACATTTAGGATGTGAATCAGCCCAGGGGAGCCCCTAATATAGGTGAGAAGGAGAATTCCAGCAAAACACTTGAAAGCCACTGCCGAAATCCAAGCCGGATCCCACAACACTGCAAGGCCTCTAGATAGTCCAGTTGCACCCGTCGTTGTAATGTGCCAGGTGGGAAACATGCATCTGAAATAAGATATGGTTTCTTGGAAACCATGCATAGTCTCTTGAAATAAGTAGAATCTTTGAATTTGAGGACTTAAAAAGGTCCTTTAGAGCCAAAAATTTTGGGTCCGCTCCTAGACCTCTAATATTCATAGAGAGAATATTGATCATCGGGTCATATCCCCAGGCTTGCTTGCTCTAAGCGGCCCCTTTGCTGCGAGATCGATGATAGGTATGTCAACCAGTGAGAGATCCTGTATGTTCAATTCTGACCTTCCCTTTCTGCCACGAACGTGTCTACTTCCCCTGTTCTGCTTTCTTCTTACTGTGATATTCCCTGCCGAGGTAGGGCTGATTGAAGGAGAGGGGGACTTTTGAGGTTTGTGAACAATGAGAGGAAGAAGATTGAGGGATTCTCTCTTTAAAAGAAGATCCAAATCACATTCGAAATAATTCATAGGAGAAGATTCAGGAGAGTTCAGGGGAGTGATAGAGAGACATGGAGCCTCTCCTTTTAAATCTAAGAAGGTTTTGTTTGGATTGGAGGATGTCGAGAGGGGAGGAGGTGTTGCGTTCCCTTGAGGTGTTGATTTGGGCTTTGAAGGAGAAGGAGATGATGATGAAATATAAGTGATGTGAGATGCGGATGGGATATCCAGGAATGGATGGGGAATAGGTGATGGAGAAGGTAATACTTTGTCTGGAAATGGTTCAGGGGGCATAGGGTTGACTGAGAAAGTCATCCGTCTTTCAGAAGGAGAACAAATTACCAGTTCAGGGGTCCAAGACTTATATGATGATCTGCGAATGGTCATATTCTCCTTTAATGGACTGGGATTCCAGCAGAAGTGCTCTAAGGAATGAGTCCTCTTCAGTGAAAGGCTTGACGATCTACCTGGTGAAAAATCCCAAGGGGGGGAGTGGCGGGTACTCCCAAGTCTGGAATCCCTGCCTATGCCTTGGTTTCTATTCCCCCTTTGGTCTTCCCCTCCCATTCACGACAGGTTGACATAAGTTTTTCTATAATGGTCCCTCCCCATTTGTCTTCCACCTGGATGGCGGGGACAATTCATTTTCAAATGGCCAGTTTTATGACAAACAAAGCATCAGAATGGTACTCCCCAATAATCCAATCTCTGTTGAATGTTTGACTCGCCCCATGATAGGTCAATATGCTCAGGGAAGCCTCCTCTATATTCCTTCTCGATTAAAATTAAAGCGACTCTTTTGTCCTTTGCCTCGAGACATTTAGGGTCAATATAAACAAATCTCCCGATGGCGTTGCCTATATCTGATAAAGTCTCCTTAGTCCACAGTTCGATGGGAAGGCCTGGAAATTTTACCCAGATAAAGTTGTTCGATGGGGTATTTTGCGGAGGGTTGAAGCCTATGTACCATTTATGCAGAGCAAGAAAGCTTTTGTCATGTACCCAAGGGAGGGCTAGGATTACTTCCAGATCGTGATCACTCAGAAAATGGAAACTGTACCAGTTGTTCATGAGCCTGACTATTGTAGGGATATACCCCAAAAGAGAGTTCCATTTAGAACCAATCCAAGATCTCATTTGGCCGTCCTCCATTGCTGGGAAGTGCCAACGACCGACCAGAGCTCGATTTTGAAGGCTGGCTATCATGTCCAATAGAAAAAAACTATCTAGATTTATGGCCGCGGGGAGGGGGGGAGGACTTTGCAGGACGTTGATTCCTCCTGCGTGGTAGGATATCAGATCCACCCCCTTTTTGGTCATGGTTCGAAATCAGAGTATGGGGAATTAAAATATCAGCCAGGGAAGACTTCCAATCACCTTGGTTGGTCGGTCTGCCATAATTCTCCTCGACTTCCATGGTGGCCCACACCATGGCTAACACGACGACACGTCAGAAAAAGCCTCCATCGAGTCAAAGAGTACTGACTATACAAAAGTAGGAAGAGACAGAAGGGCCAAAAGTGTAAAATAGTACGAAAAACTAGCCTCCAGGTTGTAAATGGGAAGGACATGCCGAGAGTCACAGAGCTGTTCAGTCAATACTAAAAATAGGAGAGACAGAGCGACCTAATGTGCGAAAAATATGGAAAATAAACCTCCAGGTAATATATGGGTATGACGGCCTACGAAAAAATTAAATTTCTGACAAAATCTAGGGATCAGCAGAAAATACCCGGTCATACTGAAGCATGGCCTTCTTGGAAAGCCCCACTACTGATAGCAACTAAGAAGGATTCTCTCTTTAAAAGAAGATCCAGATCACATACGAAAGAATTCGTAGGAGAGGATGTGGGAGAGTTCATCGGAGTGACAAAGAGACATGGAGCCTTTCCTTTTAAATCTAAGAAGGTTTTGTTTGGATTGGAGGATGTCGAGAGGGGAGGAGGTGTTGCGTTCCCCTGAGGCGCTGATTTGGGCTTTGAAGGAGAAGGAGATGGTGATGAAATATAAGTGATGTGAGATGCGGATGGGATATCCAGGAATGGATGGGGAATATGTGATGGAGAAGGTAATACTTTGTTCGGAAATGCTTCAGGGGGCATAAGGTTGACTGAGAAAGTCATTTGTCTTTCAGAAGGAGAACGAATTACCGGTTCCAGGGTCCGATACTTATATGATGATCTGCGAATGGTCATATTCTCCTTTAATGGACTGGGATTCCAGCAGAAGTGCTCTAAGGATTGAGTCCTCTTCAGTGAAAGGCTTGACGATCTACCCGGTGAAAAACCCCAAGGGGGGGAGTGGCGGATACTCCCAAGTCCGGGATCCTTGCCTATGCCTTGGTTTCTATTCCCCCTTTGGTCTTCCCCTCCCATTCCCGACAGGTTGACAGAAGGTTTTCTATAATGGCCCTCCCCATTTGTCTTCCACCTGGATGACGAGGATAAGTCATTTTCAAATGGCCTATTTTATGACAAATAGAGCATCGGAATGGTACTCCGCAGTAATCCAATCTCTGTTGAATGTTTGACTCGCCCCATGATAGGTCAATATGCTCAGGGAAGCCTCCTCTATATTCCTTCTCGATTAAAATCCAAGAGACTCTTTTGTCCTTTGCCCCGAGACATTTAGGGTCAACATAGACAAATCTCCTGATGGCGTTGCTTATATCTGATAAAGTCCCTTAGTCCACAGTTCGATGGGAAGGCCTGGAAGTTTTACCTAGATAATTTTGTTCGATGGGGTATTTAGTAGAGGGTTGAAGCCTATGTACCATTTATGTAGAGCAAGAAAGCTTTTGTCATGTACCCAAGGGAGGGCTAGGATTACTTCCAGATCGCGATCACTTAAAAAATAGAAACTGTACCAATTGTTCATGAGCCTGACTATTGTAGGGATATACCCCAAAAGAGAGTTCCATTTAGAACCAATCCAAGATCTCATCTGGCCGTCCTCCATTGCTGGGAAATGCCAACGATCGACCAGAGCTCGATTTTGAAGGCTGGCTATCCTGTCCAATAGAAAAGAACTATCCAGATTTATGGCCACGGGGGGGGGGAGGACTTTTTAGGACACTGATTCCTCCTACGCGACGGGATATCAGATCCGCCACCTTTTTGGTCATGGTCTGAAATCAGAGTATGTGGAATTAAAATATCGTCCAGGGAAGACTGCTAATCGCCTTGGTTGGTCGGTCTGCCAAAATTCTCCTCGGCTTCCATGGTGGCCCACACCATGGCTGACGTGACAGACACGTCAGAAAAAGCCTCCATCGAGTCGAAGAGTACTGACTATACTAAAGGAGGAAGAGACAGAAGGGCCAAAAGTGTAAAATAGTATGGAAAAGAAGCCTCCAGGTTGTAAATGGGAAGGACAGGCCAGGAGTCAGAGAGCCATTCGGTCAATACTAAAAAGAGGAGAGACAGAGCGACCGAATGTGCGAAAAATACAGAAAATAAACCTCCAGGTAATATATGGGTATGACGGCCTACGAAAAAATTCAATTTCTGACAAAATCTAGGGATTGGCAGAAAATACCCGGTCATACTGAAGCATGGCCTTCTTGGAAAGCCCCACTACTGACAGCAAAAAAGAAGGATTGACTTTCAAATCTGTAGAAAGGACAGGAAAACGTCAATAGCGACGATGCTCATTAAAGGGGAAGGAGTACCAACCCCGCTCCATCTTACGTCATGTCCATTCTGGATGACAGAAAAGGGTAATTAGCATAGAAAATCTGGTATCGGGAAAACCAGGGGGGCCGTGAGAGGAAGAAGGATCATTAAGGGGGAATTAAGAGTGGCTCAGAAAGATGATACATCAAAAATAACAATTTTTGCACTTACACCACTAGGGCCCTATTTTTAGGCTAAAATCTAAGCAAGGCTTCGATATAACACAATAGTGCTTCAAATTGACTATAGGATCCCAGATCCAAATAAGGAAGAAAGACCATAAATTTGAGCCCGGTAAAAGAGAGAAAGACATACACAGAAGATTTACAGAAACCTGGAATAGGAAAGAAATACTGACCTTTTTAACCAGTGAGTAAGAAAGAAAAGCTAACACAGAGGTCACACCAGAGGTCAATCCGTAAAATAAATCCTCTGGAAATGAAGAAACAGAGATGGCTACAAAATATTGTAGATCTTTCAAATAAAAAATATGATGGTAGCACTATCTCAAAGACATCCTTATCAGGTTCCTTACAACTACTTTTTTAAAAGAAAACAGTCAATTTTTATCCTAACGCTGCTAGGACCAAAACCATTTCAGAAATGACAAGGAAAATAACAGACTGTTTAAGAATTTCGATTGAAAAAATACTAACCTTATCATAGAGCTTCCACCGAGAGCAAGAGCACCGCAGGACGCCACAGGCATAGTCCGTCACCTTTTGCCGCGAGCACAGTCAGAGTATAACAGAATTTAATGGGTCAGGGCAACTCAGATAAGCAGAGGTTCATCAGTGGACAATGATAAACAGGACTGGTAATTGAGCAGAAGAGGTTCCCGGAAGGATGATTAAGCAGAGAAATCACAGAGTCTTCTAAAAAAACACAGATTTAGTGAGACCAACAAAGAGCAGCATAGACAGTAAAGAGGACAAACCTCCACCGCGCAGAGACGTGCGGAGCTGGAGCAGGGCTAACCACACTCAGATTCGCAGTATAGCGTGGCCAGAGAAGGTTGGATGCCCTGATGAACCTGCATGTCGCTAGACGGGAGGCAGACTGAAGACAACATGCGATGCATGAAGCTCACCGATGGACAGGTAGTAAGGCTGGGATTGAGTATATCACTTTTGTCACTTTCATTTTGATTTGCATAGTCTTATGCAAGAATAAAATAGTTTGCTTGTTTGGTAGTGATGACACTAGTGTTTTGGCTCGATAAATTTCAATTGCTCGATAAATTTCGTAACATTATTGAGATCGTTGACTTGAAAGACATGTAATCATGCTTCGTCACCTTGGCAATGCACAAGGTCGGAAGGACTCCTCACAAGTGTGATAATGATAGCGAGGTGATTTTATGACTCTTTTGTAGTGTGTACTACAATGGTTCCAAATAATAAACTTTTGCAACTTGATAGTTTAAGAGTAAAGGTTTAAATCCCTAGTGAGTTTTTCAACAGTGGGTTCCTGAATCTTATAGTCATAGTCGTTAGCTGAGATAACAAAGAAGCAAGCCCTTCAGAGGTGATGAAGTGATTGGACTCTATGACTCATGGTCATGGTAGTGAGCATGGGTTAAATTTGAAGTTGTCATTTCTTTTTAAGAGTTTTTTCGCTCATTATAAAAGGGTATAAAATTATTTCCCATCCAAGTGAAAAATACAATATTTTTTTTTATTGTTATGGAGTTCACATGTCATCAATGTATCACCTATTTATTAACATTGAATCTTAATAGTGGGCATTGACGATTAAAATATTTTATAGATAAATGTCTTTCAAATTAATCACATAATCTTGTGATTGGATCACAAAAGTCTGAGATCTAAGATTAAAATATTTGGTTGTGATAAATTCTTTTGTTGCTCATGGCGGAGAAACAATTCCAATTCTAATCAACTCCATAAACTGTTAGTTCCTTAGATTTACAATTAGTACCTACCAGTCCTCCATGGCTCCACCGACATATATTTTTAGTTCCTACTCGGACACTCTCTTGTATTTATTGCATACTTAGCTCGCTTCCATTTACTACTTGCTAAGCTTGCTTGCATTTATGAATATTACTTGCATGTCTTCTTTATGCCTATTTAATATGAAGATGCACTCGCTGTTAAAATTGATTGAATGGAAGTATGATTTCTTATTACCAGAAATTCAATGCTAAGAATATTATCTGTAGGTCTACTTTATTCCCATTAAATATGAAGACAACAAATAGGCACCGATGTAGGAATTTACAGGGTAAGTTCCTTAGATAGAACACCAAAGGACACCGCTTACAAACAGATCACATCTTATCAGTACACCAGATTCTTGACGTGGTTAAAACCCTCAAAGAGGGAAACAATCCACGACTTGAGCCAACATGGCCACTTCAGACACATTATTAATGTAAAAGAAAGAAAATTTACATAAACTTCTCTCATGAATGGTCACCTAACAAATGACCCTCCATGCTCTTTAAATAGAGATCATGGACCAATAGGGTGTTAAGCCATGGATCAAGCGTCGGTAATACAGAGGAGAGAATGAACTGTCGGATCACTTCATGTCTAGAACATATCATGGCTGTCAGATTGTAAGTTACAAAAAGTACATACTAAAGAAACACACTTTACCTAACTATACACTAGACCAAGTTGTACTTAATTATTTCCTATGTGTTGGAATATCCTAACATCCCCCCTTAAGAACAACTTGGGATAGGATTGAAGAATGTACACAAATGATGCAATAGGATAAGGAAGGAGGAATTAGAGCCTATCCCCCCTTAGCGACAACTTCCTGAACTCCAAACATAAATCGAAGTTTATTAAACTTCACCTCTGTGAGAGCCTTTGTAAAGATGTATGCAAATTGATCATTAGTTGAACAATATTGCACTTCAAGAACATGGTCATGAATGAGCTTTCTGATGAAGTGCATGTGTAGTTCAATATTCTTGTTGTGCCGATGTTGGACTGGATCTTTGCATAGTTGAATGGCACTTTGATTATCACACCAAAGTGTAGTCAGATGCTGCTGCTGAAAACCAAACTTTGATAGGATCTGACGAAGCCATAGGGCTTTCTTACTAGCTTCAACGACGTCACGATACTCTGCTTCTACTGAAGAAAGAGAAATGACACTTTGTTTCTTGTAAGCCCATGTAATAGGTCCAAAACCAAGAGTGAAGACATAACTTGCAGTAGACTTTCGATCATCAGGGTCACCATCCCAATCAGAAACAATGAAACCAACCAATAGAGGAGATGCTTCTGCACTGTAATGAATCCCAAATTGAACTGTACCTCGAACATAACGAAGTGTTCTTTTAGCTTCTTTCCAATGACTTTCATGTGGGTTTTGCATAAACCGAGCAATAAGGTTAACAACAAAGGAAAGGTCAAGACAGGTATGGGTTAGATACAAAAGTTTTCCAACAAGCTGATGATATAAGGTAGCATCAACTTTAGAGGAAGTACAAGTGACTGAAAGTTTGGCTCCAACTGAAAGGGAGAAGGAGCTGGCTTACAGTCTTCCATGTGAAAGTGGCATAGAATATCACAAGCATAATTGGACTGGGAAAGGGAAATACCTTCTTTGGATTGCAAGACTTGAAGACCAAGAAAATAATGCAAGCATCCTAAGTCTATCATTTTAAACTTCTTTTTAAGGCTGGACTTCACATGGTTTATAAGGTTGGGATCACTACCAGTAAGGATAAGATCATACATATAAAGAAAAAGAATGATAAGAGACTTACCCACTTTCTTGGTGTAGACAATCTTGTCAGAATGATACCTAGAAAAGCTAGTATCTAAAAGAAAACTATCCATTTTGGCATACCAAGCCCGAGGGGCTTGCTTGAGACCATAAAGGGATTTCTTAAGCCGATATACAATGCTGGAGTCTATTTGTATAAAGACGGGAGGTTATTCCATATATATTTCTTCATGCAAGTCCCCATGCAAAAAAGTGGATTAACATCCATCTAACGGACTTCCCATTTGAAAGAGGCAGCAAGGGAAAGAACAAGAAGGATAGAGTTCATTTTGGCAACATGGGAGAAGGTTTCAGTATAGTCAATGCCTTCAACTTGTGAAAAACCCTTAGCAACATGAAGAGCTTTATGTTTATCAACTTTTCCATCTGGTCCAAACTTGGTTATGTAAACCCATTTGCATCTAACAAGTTTTCGTCCCTTTGGAAGAGGAACAAGACGATATTCTTGATTCATAGTTGCGTCCCAATCTGGATGGCTTGAAGCTTCTGCAAAGGTGTCAGGATCATAATTCACTGAAGCTTGAGCCAGTAAATAAGAGGCTCCATTGAACTGAGAATGTGTACGACGCTGATCTATAAGACCACCTGCAAGAGCACCTGCTATATCCCGAGTAGCGCAGACCCATTTTGGAAGTTGAGGAGCTGAACAAGGATCTCGAGAAGGTGGGGAGGATTGTCATCCTCACTGTCATCACCTGAAGAAGGAATATTTTCAGAAGTAGAAGAGATAAAGAGAGGTGGCACATCCGCCGAACTAGGCTCGTAGGCCGATATATTTTCAACAAACTTCACATCTCTTCTAATGATAACATTTTTGGATTTAGGTTGAAGAAGTCTATATCCTTTGACATCCTCAGAATATCCAACAAAAATACATTTTTTAATCTTAGGTTCTAAGGCTTTATGTTTCTCATCTAGAATATGGGCCCATGCTTTGCTTCCAAAAACAAGAAAGTGACTTACATCTAGTTTAATTGAGCTCCATGCTTCTTATGGAGTGATATTCTTTAAAACCTTAGTAGGAGTGTGATTTACTATGTAATTTGCATAGTTAATTGCTTCTACCAAAAATTAAGATTAAGTCCTTTAGATTGAAGCATACAATTAGCCATTTCCTTTAAGGTGTGATTCTTTCTTTCATATACACCATTTTGTTGTGGAGTATATGGAACAATATGTTGCAATTGAATTCCATGCTCAGTGCAAAAGTTTATGAATTTTTTGTTAACATATTCTCCGCCATTATCAGATCTTAGCTTAAGAATTTGATGTCCAAATTATTTCTCAACAAAGGCCTTAAAGGCCAAGAAAATGTTAAATACTTCACTCTTGATTTTTAAGAAGTATACCCAAGTGCGTCTAGAGAAATCATCAATGAAAGTTAAGAAATACTTGTAGCCAGAGAATGAAACAACTGGAAGTGGACCACATAAATCACTATGCACAAGCTGTAAAGGGTTTGAGACATGCCAAGAGGCACGTTTTTCAAAACTATCCCAATGATGTTTTCCGAGTACACATCTGGAACAAACACCATCTCTACAAGATACCATAGGAATACCTGTCAACATATTTTCTTTACATAGATTTTGAAGGGAGCGATAGTTTAAGTGACCAAATAGCTCATGCCAAAGTTTGCTCACTTCAATATTATGAGAAACAAATACCAAGGGAATACTTGATGACCCAAAGTTGTTAAACTTATATAACCTTGTAGAATCATCAACAATTTTAGTAGCTAAAATCTATCTAGGATCTCTTAGGTCCTTAATTACAACATCATGAGGTGAAAATTCAACAGTTTTACCTTCACCTGAATGAGTTATATGATATACAAATAGAATGTTGCAGGATAAGGTAAGCACCCATAATACATCATTAAATTGACCATTGTTTAGATGAATAATTCCAGTTTCTACCACACCAAGAGATCTATCATCACCAACATATATATTTTTGGTGTTACAATCATTTAAAGAAGAAAACATGGCTTTGTTTTTGGCCATGTGATAAGAAGCTCCAGAATCAATGAGCCACTCATGAGAATGAGAATAAGAAGATACATTTAGTGCATAACCAGACGGAGATGCTTGACATCCACATGCAAAAAGTGTTATTCCTGAAGATGAAGATGAAGTTGAAGTTGAAGAGTGATTCAAATGGATGTTAAGATTTTTCATTGCTGCTTCCAAGGCTTCCATATTCTTAAAGCATTTGGATTCTAAGTGGCCATCACGATTACAAAAGTTGCAATGTCTATCGGTCTTCTTCCCTTTGTTTTTAGTTGCCTTATCATTTTGTTGAGTTGATTTTTCGTTGTGAGACTGAAATTTCTTAGGACCCTTGTTTGGTTTAGAACCATTCTTTTTAGGATACTGCTTCTTATGATTCTTTGAACTTAGTTGCTACTGGGCTGCTAACGCCTTCTTAGAAGAGTTTCCAGTATTAAGAAGACCAAGATGTAAGAGTTTTTCTTGCTCTCTTATTAAAGAATCACAAAAGGCATCAAAAGAGGGGGACTTGTAGTCTTTTCCTTGAGAAATAAATGTTTCTCTAGTAGAATGGAAGGTGGAAACAAACACAGAGTAGATTGTTCTTAACTTAGTAAGAATGAAATAAATAAAGCTACCATCTTCTTTCTTAACCTTAACACCTTCCAAGAGAAGTCTAAGGGTTTTGAACTTGGACAAAAATCTTCAATGAAAGAAAAATTATTGGGGTCCAATGTAAGCAACTCATTTTCGAGCTGATGGGCTCTAATTTCATTTTTAACTCCAAAAAATTTATTGAGTTATTTCATTGCTTCATTGGGGGTATCAATTTTTGCAATATGGAATCTAAGGTCTGGAGAAATAGACATCCCTATCAACCCACGTGCTTGATATTGGTTATTTTCCCATTTGGCTTGCTTATCTTCATCTTTAGCTTTATATTGTTGGCCTGAGGCTATTCTATAAAGACCTTTGCTTCTAAGTAAATCCACAATGTAGGATAGCCATTGGAAATAGTTGGTCAAGTGAAGAATAACTAAGCATGGGCCTTCCATTTTAAAAGAAAATGAAGTTGAAGATGTTGAAATTAAGTGTTCCAATGGAAAAATCTCGAAAAATTAGGCTGATTAAAAAAAAAACGGCTCTGAAAATGGCTTCTGGATGAAAAAGTTATGGCTTTTTGAAGAAAATTTGTTGAAGATGCCGATGAACCACGTGAATGTTGAGAAGTGAATGATAATGTTATATTTAAAAAAAAAATTGCCCCATTTCCAAACTTAATCTAATTAGTTCACTTTAAAAAAATATTATTTTATGTGACCCACTTTTATAAATAAGTGAAAGTCACTTTTACAATGGTACTCTGTGAACTATCCACTAAATTGTAACTTAAATAAAAGATAAAGAGAATTTAGAATTATAAGTAACTCACTTTTTATAATGAGTGAGAACACTTTTACATAAAGTAATTTTAACACATAAGTTACATGTGCTTTTTGAAAAAGTAACTCAACAAAAAGAAAGACTTGAACCTAAGACCTCTATTCTCACAAAGTAACTTTGGACCAAGTGAGTTAGTTTAAAAGGTTAATAATTTTCAGAAAGGAGAAAGGGTTTTTTTTTTTGCTCGCTGAAGCTTTGGAGTGCGTGCTTACTTGAAAAAACCCCATTTTTTGCCTACAAAACAAAAACAAAAAACCCATACAAAAAAAAAACAAAGGTAATCCAAGTCTTACTGCTTAAAGTTAGATTTGACCGAAAACTAAATATTTTTCTCAATGTTTCTGATTTTCCGAGATCACACTAAGGCATTGCGAAAAACAACATAGGCATGAGAACAACCTTTCTTTTTGTTTCTAGTTTGTCCATATCACACAGAGTCGCAGGGCAAAGAGCATACGCAGAAATGAAAGATATAGATTCGGTAATTTTATTTTATTTTTTTAATTTATATATATATATATATATATATATAGATGACTATAAACCAAAACAAATAGAGAGATAAATTATAACTGCAAATAAAGCCTATATACCTCCATATCTTAAAAATGACGTAGCTAGGGCTACTAGAAATATTTTCGCGTGAAACAAAAGGGGTTCCTCACTGGAACAGATGCTCTTAACATAATAGAGCAGTCCTCTCATCCCGAAAGCGGTCAAAAGCAGTAGATCTAGGATACAACAGTCGGATGCAATTGTACTGGCTTCGGATTTGGATCAACAACAGATGCGACCCTCAAATAAATATGATACCATTTAGGAATTTACAAGGTAAGTTCTTAGTTATAACACCAAAGAACACTGCTGACAAACAGATCACAGATCAGTACACCAATATTATATACGTGGTTAAAACCCTCAAAGAGGGAAACAGTGCATGACCTGAGCCAACGTGGCCACTTCATGCAATTTATTAATGTAAAAGAAAGAAAATTTACATAAGCTTCTCTCATGAACGGTCACCTAAAAAATGACCCTCCATGCTCTTTAAATAGAGATCATGGACCAATCAAGTGTTAAGCCATGGATCAACTGTCGGTAATACCGAGGAGAGAATGAACTGTCGAATCACTTCATGTCTAGAACATATCGTGACTATCGGATTGTAAGTTACAAAAAGTACATACTAAAGAAACACACTTTACCTAAATATACACTAGACCAAGTTGTACTTGATTATTTCCTATGTGTCGGAATATCCTAACATTTAGGGATCAATATTGACTCATTATCAGAAATTCAACCTTAAAGTAATCACTTCATGTCTAGAACATATCGTGAAAATTTACATAAGCTTCTCTCATGAACGGTCACCTAAAAAATGACCCTCCATGCTCTTTAAATAGAGATCATGGACCAATCAGGTGTTAAGCCACGGATCAACTGTCAGTAATACCGAGGAGAGAATGAATCATCGAATCACTTCATGTCTAGAACATATCGTGACTGTTGGATTGTAAGTTACAAAAAGTACATACTAAAGAAACACACTTTACCTAACTATACAATAGACTAAGTTGTACTTAATTATTTCCTATGCGTCAGAATATCCTAACATTCGGGGATCAATATTGACTCATTATCAGAAATTCAACCTTAAGAGTTACAATTCCTCATTATCAGAAATTCAACCTTAAATAAGTAGTATTCATTCATTTTTGTTGACAAAAAATAATGCTATTTCTATCTTCTTTTGCAGATGGTGTCCTGCATCATGATGCATATGTGCACTAATCATTAAGCCTATAATTCTTATGCAAAAAAATTCTTCTAAGTTAAATTTCTTTTAGGAAATTGTGTTGTTGGAGGCTTTGATTAGTTGTTGAATTTTTATTTTTTTGGTTGGAGATTGTAGTGATATCCATAAAATAATGTTATATTTTGATTGCTTGTAAAAATATCATTGCAATTATTTAAACGATTGGGCCAATCACCCTGTAAGAAAGAAAAATAGTTTCATTGTAAAACAATTTCACTGTATTTAACAAATGGCATCCATGAGATAAAAGAGTAAACAATCCATTAAATTCCCTCTAAATCACTCTATATGATTCCTGTATCGATTATAAGTAAATTGTGTAAATGAATTCCCTCCACATGATTCATATATAGAGTTCAAGTAAATGGCCTATTTAATTCCCACCATATATATTTACATATGTTGTAATATTGGTGAACTAGTGTTGTCTACATGTACTTGGAATTCTACTTTATACATAAGATTCTTGGTTTCATATATATACAAATTAACACAATGGAAGGTGTGATGTGTGAGGTGTACGTGAAATTTGAAACTATTTATCATTTTCATGCAAAAATAATAGTTTATTTTAACTTGTCAATATTGAAAAGCTCAATTGAAGTTAAATCTTCAAATTGAAATGCAACCTTTCCCTTCAAATTTGATCCTTGGTAGTGAGCTCAAAAGGAGAAGGTTTTTTCCCTTCATGGTTGTGAGGGTAATGAAATTTTCTCTTTACCATTCTCTCTCATGAATATAAAGTTGAAGGTTGAGCCTCTCCTTCCCTTCACATATGCAAGAAGGATGAAACTTTTCTTACATTTTCACTCATTGAATCAAAATTGAAGATAAAAAGAGATTGGCTCTTCATGGGACCTGTGTGGGTGATCACACATGGCTTCTATATTCTTCCATCGTAGATATAAACTTGAAGGTGAAAAAGGTTTTTCCCTTCATAGATGAAGTAGCAATGAGAGATGTTTACAACTTCCCCCTCATGGGCATAGACTTAATGTGAAAAGGATTTTCCCTTTCTCAATGTTGCAACAAGGTGTTCAAACATTCATCTTCCATAGCCCTAAAAACCATTGGGAAAAAAATCACTTGAAATATTACTTGACATTGCTATTATTTGTTTGAAGTCAAGGATAATCATTCTTTGCATTGATAGGACCAATGAACTTCTTATCAATATAGAAACTAATTTAACATTGCAACCAATCATCTAGATAAGGAAGAAAAGTTATGGTGCTTTCACAAATATGAGAGAGATCATACTTAGAATTTGCATGCCCATTGTCATTAGCTTGAGTGATGTAACTCTTTGCAAGGGAAGAAAATGATAGGCTAATAGCGCTTTAGTGAAATCTCAAGAACTTTTTCACTCGTTTTGCAAGGAATAACCAATTCGAAAATTAGGATGGCATTTAAGGGTGAGTGATTTCAAGCCATCAATTATGATGATCTAGGTAACAACAAATTGACTAAAACTAAACAATACGATCTAGGAAGGGATGATCCACTCCACGATTAAAATCGGTAAAATAGGCTACAATAGCATCTATAGAAACACTCAAAACAATAAAATATTGGCCATGTGAGTGATGACATGAATAACATGAGTTCTTTATATGATCAAGTTAACCAATGTAATATTTTTATGGCATTTTTTTGGTTAATATTCTACATCACCTACAATTACTTCTCTTAGTCTTAGTGTCAGGTGCTCCATAGTTTGATAGATCTGTAGGCAAGTTTCTTTCCTCCCCACCTACTTTTTATTGGTGGGTTTTAATTGTTGTTGTCTTCACTCGCCCTTCACACTCATTCCTCGCTTTTGGCCTCTTTTGTTAGACTTCATACGCCATGTCATGGTTCGTGAGAGAGCTCATTGAGGCCATGACAACGAAGGTAGAGGCTTATAAGGAGGGATGTGGGCTCATTCATTTGTTGAGACCTCAGTTCGACTTTATAGAGAGAAAACCCATCAAATTAGAGATTAAATCAATGAGGTGGAGACTGATTTAAAGGGGGAGAGTTAATGTTTATCATATTCATAGGTGGTGAAAGTTGTGTTTGCATGGTTGTCGAATGTTGGCCACAACTATGGTAGACAAAGCCAATGTATTTACACCATTGACCTATATTGGCATATGAAGGCTTTGCTTGGTAGGGTCCTATTGGACATGAACGATGGGAAAGAGGAGATTCTCCTGGTATTGCATGACATCACACTGCAACTCAAGGAAATGATTGAGTGCCTAATGCATATAGAGTAAGCCATCGAGCCTAGTACAACTCCTCGTCACCTTGGTTTTAAGGATCTTGGTCTAATTAAGATTTATACCTTCCATTCCACTTAATTTTCGATGTCTTTTGACAAGTGTGTTTATTGATTTAAATATTTACGAACACACTATCTTAAAATTGTCAACCAAGTAAGTAAGCTTGAAATATACACGAAAGGTAGGATTTTCCTACTTATTAAATGAATTATTCTAAATGAATAGAGGTTGATTGTTTTATTTCAAAAGAAGTTTATTCTAAATGAATAGAGGTTGATTGTTTTATTTCAAAGGAAGTTTACTTCTTAGAACTCATATGGACTCAAAATATTCTTTGGGTTGTGGAAACTTTATAAAAATACCTTAATTAGAATTTTTTTTGCAATTAACCTCTTTTAATACATTGTATCACTAAACCTATTTTTAACAAACCAACACAAAACAATTAACTAACACGAACTCTTTTCAAGCCGATGCTGTCCATATTCGAGCAACCTCATATAAGCCGAGAAACGTATATTTTTAATACAAAGAAAAAACACTAATTTTCTGTACCACATATTATATTGATTAAGCTGAGGAATTGCCCGGATGGTCAAAAGTGGTTAGAATCTAGGCAAAAAAAATTCAAAAAATCTTGTAAATGGAATGTTTGAATCATGTTTTTGATGGTGGAAATGAGGTCAGCACTATCAAAAATGTCTAGAGCACCTAAAATTATGAATTTTGAGAGCTTTTACTTGGATTTACAAAAATCCTTGCAAGCTTTTTTCAAAATATGACCAGAATTTCAATAACTTCAGGGAAACAAAACATAATGTTTAACGCACGGCAAAATGAAACAGTAGTGTGAATACGGATAGTCAAAACTTATACGACGACTTTTCTCCACACATGAAACAAACTATGAGATAAATAAAATAATCCAACCTGCCATATAAAACAAATTAACTTGACCAACCAAACGACACAAAAAGGAGTTAGAAACTGACTGTGCCTTGACCGGGCCTAAACCAAGGCTCGACCAGTGCTCTGAACTGTTTAACCATTCAAAACAATTCGAAAGAATTTTTTTTTAATTCGACAGAACATACCAGAGCATAATACAGATTTGAGATATGAAACCACGTTAATCACCCAAGCAATAGGTATTAGCTTTAGAAATGAGAATAATGATCATAGGATATGTTTGCGCTCAGGCGCTCCCTTCTTATACAAAGTTTCACAAAACCAAAAATAACCAAGCCTCAGTTTGGCTTTTCCTGGCTAAATCAAGTAGCTACTGATTAGTAGGCTCTTTTAAATCCTCTAGATATTTCCAATTTTTTTATGTGTATTGATATTATTTTTTTGGACAGTGTAATGTTAAGTTTGAACATATATTTGTTTTGTTAATGATTTGGTTTCCCATGTGGCAGGCCATTGACAAACAACAATAATTTCTTTATGTAGCTTCCCACTACTAATATAAATCTTAATTCACACAAAAAAAGGTTAATCAATGTGAACAAAGTTTCCAATCAAACTAGAACTTTGTCGAGTTCTCACTTTTTAGAGGTAGAAAATAATCATCCGATTTTGAAAAGTGTTGATTCAGAATACACCTTTTTTGGAGCATATTTTTGATATTTTAATTTTTCTTATGTATCATGTATAACATTTTTTTAAAATGTTAGTGATTTTCATGCTAATTTCGAAAAGCGTTAATGCGGAATTAACCCTTTTTTACTTTTGAAACTTTGAATCTTCCAATGTATCAAGTGTGGATAATTACTTTTTAAATCTAACAATTTTTGAATTAGTTATCTTCTTCTTCTTCCCTGAAATATTTATTTTTTAAGTGTTTTTTAGTTTGTGTTTGTTGTTTTTCTTTTCATTTTTAATGAAATCTTCATTTTTTTTGCATAGCTAAAAGAAAAGTCAATATTTTGAAGTTAGGATTTTCTATATATTTATGTACGTTAATTGATATTTCAATGTACATCAAATAATTGTCATTAAAAAATAATAATTTTAAATACCTGAGAAAAAAATAAACATTTTGAATATAAATATAATTTAAAAATACACATTTTCATATTTTTTTTGCTAAAAATGATATGTCTAGATAAATTATTTTTGGGAAATATGTTTTAAAAATAGTATTTTTTAATGAATTTTATGTCAAAAAATAATAATATTCACACTTAATAATGATTCACATACAAATTAAAGTGAAAATAAGATAATATAAATATTAAACATATAACAACAATAACTGAATACTTATTCCTATCATAAAATCTCAAAGTCAAAACATTTTTATTTTTTTCTAAGTAAGAGTAATCTATTAAAATAAAATAAAAAAGTAATTACAAGGTGTTTTGGCCGTAAAGGAATACAGCCTAACTCAGCTTGCCACCATTTAACTAGATCTGAGACTGCCCCAACAGAGGGGAAACCAGTCTGATAGAGAGAGAGATACAAAAAGGAGACAACATTAAAATTTATCCCCAGTTTTCTGAAGAGAACCAATGAACCAGCATTGTAAACCCAGCTACTCCATCCAAGAACAACAGACCACCCAGAAAACTAGCGTTACATCCACATAGGATCGCCAACATGGACAAAAAGAGGAAAAAGACCAAGATCTAAGTAAAGTTCCACCTGGCATTCGTGACGCTTGTAATGAAATCCTCCGTGGCAGGTTCCTCCACTATCGGGCAAGCCCAGTGATCTGGGTTGTCAGAATCAGTTTGGCCCACTTCCTGCTGCTCGCCTTCTCTGCTACCTACGTCCAGCGGCGGGTCCGACGCGTCCATCATGCCACTTGCCACTGCCTGCGTGTCATTCTGTGGTTCCAATTCTTCATGCAGGCTACGAGCGACGACCTTCCCATTCCGTTTGTTCCGACCACCTTGACCTCCTTGCACTTCTTCCTTGTCTCTGTTTCGACTCGGTCCAGCTTTGTGCATCTCATCCATGGAGAAGGTCATCCGGATACTCTGCTCTGCTTCCTCAGAGAAGGAGACGGAAATAGTGGCGACGATGATCGGTCTATTGAGTGAGCTTCTGAATTGGAATTGCATAGTATGGGGGGTATGATGTAAGGGCAAAGGGAAGGGAGCAGAGTGCACAGCCTTCGCACCGTTGCCTGAGTAGTGAAGGCCTGCTCTACCACGACCACTTCTTGTATTTGGGTAGTGGGGATTTTCCGCCGAGGAAGAAGGAGAGTCTGAGATACTTCGCTGCCTGGCCTGAGGCCGAGAGCTTCCACCCCGCGAGCCTCCCCTTCTGCTGAGCAAACCGTGGCGAACCATGGTGGAATGAAGAGCAAAGAGAGCGTTAGGGTAAGCGAACGGGGGATTGATAGGGTAATTAGGCACAAATGAATCCAAAAGCTGGAGAACGGGAGCAGAATTGCAGAGAATTTTTTGGGAGAGGTAGTGGGCCTTGCCAGAAACAGGGCTGCAAACAGACCAGTGGCGACGCCCTGTTCTGGTTCTTTCAATATGCACTGCTACCTGGTTAAACAAAGTATGGTTCTGACTCGGCTGTAGCGGGCAATTAATGCCGTCTGCAAGGTGCTCTGAGGGGTATTAATTCTGTGCTTGGGAAGATTGCCGAGAGCCAAGTGGCCAGCCCGTCCGCCATCATCCCGCCTTCTCATCACAAGCGAATTAATGGTCACCCGCATCCGAGGCTCAAATTCAAAACATTACATATATAACTAATAAATAATTCTCAAAATTGAGCTTGATTTGCAAGCATAAATTAAATTTAATCAACAATATCATATAATATAAAATAACATAAACAATTTTTTTTAATTGCAAAAAAAAAATGTCTAGCTGTTAAAAATAATAATTAAAAAAACACCAAAAAAACATTTAAAAAAAAAAATTAAATTAAATGTCCCCCATTTTCCTTTTGAGAAGGTCTTCAGTTGGTGGGAGTGACCTGTCATGTGTCTTGATGCACCGCTATCAATCACCCATATATCTTCGTCTTAGAATGTCACAGAGAGAGCGGAGAAGAGTCCTTCATCCTTTTCTTTGAGTGATACCTTCTTTGAAGAGAATATGAGACTCCATACTACTTTGATACCTTTCTTGAGATGACTTTCAATCATATTGATGACCTTCTTCATTGTAGAGGAGATTTTCATGATGCCCTTAGAGAACCTTAGCTCTAATACCATGTTGAGAATTCAATAAGGCAATGTATATATTAATTCTCTTAACTTGATAACTGTTTGTGTTACCTATTTACTTATTAGCTTTGATCTTTATTATTCCAATGTGCAATACATCAAACAACTACCAAAACAGTAAGAACAGTGACACAATACATAGGATGCAAGTCAGGACCAAAACCCCTCCTCTTGAGAGGAAAACCCGAAAATCTCTTCTTATCTTTTAGATCTTTTAATTGAAGAATACCATGACCTAGACTTGGACAAATACCCTCCAAGATCAAGTCTTTATCTACCTCCAGCTGGAATATCTTTGACCTCCCAGTAAATCTGAAATTCTGTTTTCCAACAACAACTGCTTCTTCACTAATAGACTTCGATCTCCCTCTAATTTCTCTTCCCTTGACTTCACTTGCCTTGATATGGATTCGAGGGCTAGTAGGAAGCCCTAAGAGACCTTCGCTTGCCTTCTTGATCTTCTTGCTTCCAAAATCGAGCTTCAGACTTCCCCAATGCCTAAACCCTAACTTCACATTCCCAGAAGAATGTAGAGAGACCCAAACACTTCAACTTTTTTCGTTCTTTTCTTCTTCGCACTTCCTTCTTTGTCCTTCTGTTGCTTCCTTCTTCGCATGAGATATGAGTTAGTGAACTGATCCAAATGGAGGACGAGCTCCTCTTATATATAGGCTTCTTCAAGAGTGGACGTTGCATTTCATGTAGGCCAACTTGATCTTTGAGGTATTTTTGAAATTTTCAAGACAAAATAAAAGTTCTTTTACAATTTACAATGTGCCAAAGGGTCTTGCATATATGACAATGAATCCTATACCTAGGACAAACCCTAGAAGTACTTTAATGAGTGCTTGACCTATAAATTAAATTCCTTGGGCAAGAAACCTGTTATGCTCTTAACCTGCAAGTAATACCCAAACATAGAATTTGCGAAGAAAAGATACCGAGAACACAAAATATGCGAAGAAAATATACCCAGATCACAGAATAACAATGATTTTATTATTCAAAGAGAAATTTTCACAGGCCTCTTCGAGGGGGCAACCTCCAATAGAGCAGAGCTCGATTACAAACAAGACACGATGCTCCTCGCAGGGAGTCTCTATCCTTTATATATGACTCATACATGCAATACCACGGGCCAATATCGTGGGTTTTATTAATACCATCTATCTAATACTACCGCCCATTTACCATCTATCTAATACTTCCGCCCATTTGCAACTAACTGTGGTCCCGTCATTAATTGCGGGTTAACCACTTACAAATATTAATATGGGCTTTATTGACTCTTGACTATGACGTGATCCCAAGACATAAATAAGGGGGTTAGGGTGGGACCCTAACATGCCCTCCCCCTTAAGACTAGCCTTGTCCTCAAGGCTGAAGCTGCGGAAACTGTTGAATAATAGTGGCTGGTTCCCAAGTTGCATCTTCCGGAGAGGTGTCTTTCCATTTGATGAGGACCTCCTTAATCATGCGACCGCGCAGGTGCTTGTCTCGTGTGTCTAGAACCTGTTCAGGTTGAAGCCAGATTGACCCTTCTTCGTCCAATTCAGGTAGACTAGTTTGAACTCGGCAATTGTTCCCAATCACTTTCTTGAGGCACGATACATGGAAAACTGGGTGGATTTTTGCTGTAGGTGGCAAAGCCAACTTGTAAGCCACTTCTCCAATGCGTTGAAGTACTTGGTATGGTCCGTAGAAATTTGGGGAGAGCTTTTGACAACCCTTGTCTTTGAGTGATGTTTGCTTATATGGTTGCAGCCTCAAAAAGACCTGATCCCCTTCTTGAAATTGGCGCTCTGAGCGATGTTGGTCAGCCTGTTGCTTCATACGGTTCTGAGCTTGATGAATATTCTCGCGCAGATGGGCAAGCATGGTTGCGCGGTGTTGTAGGAGTTGATCCACAGCTTGTACTTTGGAGCACCCCGTGAGATAAGAATTAGGGGAAGGTGGAAGTTGTCCATAGACTGCTTCATAGGGAGTCATTTTGGTGGTGGCATGATAGTTGGTGTTATACCACCACTCCGCCAGAGGTAACCACTGTACCCAAAGATGTTGCTTTTCTGAAGTGAAACACCTAAGGTAGGTTTCTAGACATTTGTTGACGGCTTCGGTTTGACCATCTGTTTGCAGATGATATGAAGTACTGAGTTTGAGTTGAGTGCCTTGTATTCTAAAGAGCTCCTGCCAAAAATTACTGGTGAATATTGGGTCACGGTCAAACACAATAGAAGTGGGCATGCCATGCAATTTGAAGATCTGATCCATGAAAGTTTGAGCAACCAAGGTTGGTGTAAATGGGTGGGGTAGGGCGCAGAAATGAGCATACTTCGACAGTCGGTCCACAACCACCATGATGACTGACTTGTTCCCAGACTTTGGAAGACCTGTAATGAAATCCATGGAGACCTCTGTCCAAATTGACGCTGGAATGGGCAATGGTTGTAATGTGCCTGGTGTGTTGACGGTTTCCCCTTTGTGGCGTTGACAGACGTCACATTCTGCTACGAAAGTAAGGATGTCCTGTTTCATGCCGGCCCAAAAAAATGATCTTCTGGTGCGAGCATACATCTTTTGAAAGCCCGAATGTCCTACAATGGGAGATGAGTGCAATTTTGCCAAAATGCGACTTTTGAGGGTGGATGTTGGCGATATTACGACTCTGTCCTTGTAGCGAAGAATATCATTCTGCCACGAGTAGCCCTTGCTGGAATTAGGATCTACCTGCAATTGAGAAATGAGTTGAGAGAGCCCGGGATGTGAAAACCATTCCCTGCGAGCCTCTTCAATCCAGTCAGGAATGGGGAGGGAAATTGCGAGCAGAGTACTTTCCTCCTCAAATTGGCGCGACAATGCATCTGCTACCCTGTTGTCTTTCCCTTTCTTGTAAATGATCTCATAATCATATCCCAGCATTTTGGCTAACCATTTATTTTGTTGAGGGGAAGATAGGCGTTGCTCCAAAAAATATTTAAGACTGTGATGATCTGTGCGGATTTGGAAACGTCGCCCCAACAAGTAAGGTCGCAAGGTCTCGACTGCATGTAAGATGGCCATCATTTCCTTCTCGTAGGTAGATTGGCCCAGATTCTTCCCACTTAGTTGTTGGCTGGTGAAGGCCAATGGTCGCCCTTCCTGCATTAATACCGCTCCAATACCTGTTCCCGAAGCATCACATTCAATGACAAATGATTTGGTGAAGTCCGGTAGTGCTAAGACAGGAGTGGAACACATGGCGGTTTTGAGAGCGGTAAATGCCTGTTGTGCTTCCTCGTTCCAGAAGAAAGAATTTTTCTTTAGGAGTTGCGTTAGGGGCTTCGCTATGCGGCCATAGTTGTGGACAAATTTACGATAATAGCCTGTGAGACCCAAAAATCCTCTCAAGCTTTTCAAGGTCTTAGGTTGAGGCCATTCTTGCATTGCCTGGATCTTTTTGGGGTCCACCTTGACACCTTCACGCCCCACAATGTGGCCCAAATACTCAACTTCTTCCATGCCAAACGAACACTTAGACATCTTAACAAATAATTTATGCGTTCGGAGCAGTTGCAAGAGTAGATCTACATGCTGAAGATGTGCCGCCCAAGTGCCACTATAGATGAGGATGTCATCGAAGAAGACAAGGACAAATTTTCTGAGATATGGTTTGAGGAGGTGATTCATAAGGCTCTGAAAAGTAGAGGGGGCATTATAGAGACCAAATGGCATGACGAGGAACTCATAATGGCCTTCATGAGTTCTGAAAGCTGTCTTGGGAATGTCGACTTCCTTCATGCGAATTTGGTGATAGCCTGAGCGAAGATCCAACTTAGTGAAGAATTGAGCCTCATTGAGTTCGTCCAGCAAATCGTCAACCACTGGGATGGGAAATTTATCTTTGACTGTTAACTTATTGAGGGCCCTGAAGTCGGGACACATCCGCCACTCCCCATCTTTCTTGAGGACCATGACCACTGGGGATGAATAAGGACTAATGCTGGGACGAATGACACCTGCTTCCAACAATTCCTTGATGATTTTTTCTATTTCATTCTTTTGGGTGAACGGATATCTATATGGCCGCACATTTGGGGGTTGGGCCCCTGGAACCAATGTGATGCTATGATCATGTTCCCCTCGCGAGGGTGGAAGCTCATGAGGCTTGTCAAAGACCGTCCGATGTTTATTTAAAATCTGTTGCATCTCAGGATGAATTGGCGGAGACATGGTGTCTACTACCTGGATGGCATTAAATTGAGCTACCACTCCATGATGGCCCTTTTTTAACAATTTTTCCATCCTATGCGAGCTGATGATAGAGGGGGCTCCCGCCTGTAGTCCACGGAGGGTACGTGTGGAGTTGTTCTGCTTAAAACTCATATATAACTCTTGGAAATCCATTGTGATTGGCCCAAGAGTGCAGAGCCATTCCGTGCCTAGGACAATGTCGCAACCCCCCATGTGTATTGCAAACATGTGGGTTTTCAATTGATAATCCCCCATTTGAATTTTGACATTTTCACAGCGACCTTCACATTTCATTGTGCCCCCACCTGCAATCTGGACTTGGAAGTTAGAAACTGCCCGGACGAAACAATGTGCTGCTTCAGCGATCTTTTGATGGATGAAATTATGGGTACTTCCACTATCAATCAAAACTACTACTGGGCGATGTTTAAGAAAACCCCTGATTTTGAGAGTTTGAGGGGAAGAAATTCCTACCAATGCATTTAGCGAAATAATTGGTTCATCAGATACAATTTCCTTTTGGTTATCTTCTTCGATCTCCTCCGGTTCCTCAAGTGGTGGATCTTCCTCGGTGGAGCTGTAGTCAGTGGCATCTATTTGAAAAAACTTGTGCTCTTTGCATTTATGACCCGGGGAATATTTTTCATCACAGTAGTAACATAGTCCTTGCTTCCTTCTTTCGGCCATTTCCGCAGGTGACACCTTTTGAATCTTAAGTGGCTGAGTCGTATTGGGAGCCTGTGAGGGACGACCTTTAGCGGGGAAGTTGGGGCGGCTGGATTGGGCTGTTAATGCACGTTCCACCTTACGGGCTACCTGGCAAGCCTCTGTCCATGTGGGAGGGTGGTGGAGTAGAACCTGAGCTTTGATGGCTTCTTTAAGACCGCTGATAAAGCATTCCATGTAGAACTCATCTGTGAGACCCCTAGTGTGGAAGGCTAAGGCTTCAAAAGCAGTAATATATTCCTCCACTGTACCCGTCTGTCGGAGCTTAGTGAGACGCCCCAAGAAAGAGTCTTCCTGTTCAAAGCGACTGCGAAGAGTTTTGGCAAATTGGGCCCAATCCCGAAACTGTCCATTGCAACGCTGATGCCATTCCTTCCATTGCCATCGTTCATTGTCCAAGTACATGGTGCCCACCATAAGCTTAGTTCCCTCATCTATGATATGATTCAATTGGAAATACTGCTCCATTTGTGCTAGCCATGCGGACGTGTGAGAACCGTCAAATTTATGCATATCCAACTTGGGAGGTCGCTGACTAGGTGGTGGATGGGTGTTCCAGACGTGATGAGAATGGCTAGACTCACCCTCATGGTATTCATGGCCATTATACGCCTCCTCGTGGGCTGGCTCCTTGCCCTTTGGGAGTGCATCATGTATCTGGTTACTTATTCCTTTAAGCTCAAGTTCGATAAGCTTCACCGCCGATTGGAGGGAGTGCACATGCTCTTCAATTTTGTCGATCCTTTCATTGGCCATCGCTTGGGTGCGAGTTTCTACCATACACCAACCTGAGGACAAAAATTGGGACCGCCTAAAAAATTTTTACTAAGAAATTGAATGGTACCACCTTGCTCAGCTCATCGTCCTGATTCTGATGGGCTAGGTCACCAATAAGCGCCCCGGAAGATCTCAGACTCTTTTTTTTTTTTTTGGAAAACTCCTAACGGAGTTTTACTCCTTCCTGATCAATACTACAGTCGCCAAATCCTCAGAATGTCAATGCCGCCAAAAGTCCTGCGAAAATTATATCCAGGGACAGGAACCCTTCACAACTACTCCGATCTGGTGGATTTGAGAGATCTGAATGGTGGAACAACTGCTGCTGCTGATCTGATGGAGCTGCAGGACTGATGTCTGCTGCTGCTGCCCTTGCTGATCTGGAATAGGTGATGTGTGATCCCCCGATAGAAAGGGAACTATGGTCTTGAGGAGTGTCAGGTGCTACAGATCGCAATATACATAAGGGTCTGACAGTAGTACTCGGCCCAATGTTTCAGGGCTCTAACTAAGGAGGATCGACCGTACCCTTAGCTGTACAACCCGACTACCCTATCGTACGGGCGAGTAATCTCTCCGAGTGCTGTTCTCGGTGTACTGTAGCCACAAGACGGCCGAAGGTTTATCTATGGCGAGGTTTCAAGGGAGCTAGGGGGCTTCCTATATACCCAGAGGGTACGTGGAATACAGTCCGTGCGCGGTTCTGTCTAATGCGCTACAACTCGAAGGGGTACCCACAGGGGTTACAAGGGAGTCCAACAGACGTGACCACCTCTTGTATTTCCTGCGTGCATGCCTCCCCAAATCCGCAAGTTTATGCGCTTAACGACAGATCCCGTGGTTTATAGACGCCGAAACACGTCTCTAGCCAAAAAAAAAAAATTGCTAAAATTTGGAGATCCCACCGAGCCCTGGAAAGTGCTCTGATACCACTTGTTATGCTCTTAACCTGCAAGTAATACCCAAACATAGAATTTGCGAAGAAAAGATACCGAGAACACAAAATATGCGAAGAAAATATACCCAGAGCACAGAATAACAATGATTTTATTATTCAGAGAGAAATGTTCACAGGCCTCTTTGAGGGGGCAACCTCCAATAGAGCAGAGCTAGATTACAAACAAGACACGATGCTCCTCGCAGGGAGTCTCTATCCTTTATATATGACTCATACATGCAATACCACGGGCCAATATCGTGGGTTTTATTAATACCATCTATCTAATACTACCGCCCATTTACCATCTATCTAATACTTCCGCCCATTTGCAACTAACTGTGGTCCCGTCATTAATTGCGGGTTAACCACTTACAAATATTAATATGGGCTTTATTGACTCTTGACTATGACGTGATCCCAAGACATAAATAAGGGGGTTAGGGTGGGACCCTAACAAAACCCAAACTTGATAATAATAATGTTGAGAATGCAACAAGATGATGGAGCTTAGTGGAAAGAAGTCGCCTTCACTAAGTGGGCCTGCAGGCTATTTTTGGCGCAAAGTCTATTTTTAGAATATGGATCATGGTCTATAAGTTGCAGTATGTTATTTGTGGATGATTGGTCATGTTGGTAAAAATAGATGGACTTCTATTTTTAGACATATGGGCAGGTTTCTATTTTTAGACTGCCAGGCTAAAAATAGAACAGTTGAATATTATTGTCTCATAATAATATTTGGACTATAAACGTTATCTTATCCTCTTGGAGCACTTCAGTTTGAGCTACAGATGTGGAACATGCAGCTGTCAGAAGGAAATATGCTTTCTTTGTGGGTCAGTTGAGCTATTGCATGCAGGACTTCAGTTAGAACTCATGTGGTTGAGTTTCAGTGGAGTTGATTGTGGAGTTGATGGAGTTGTGTTCAGTTTGACTTGGTTGAACTAGTTGTATTTTAGTCTAACTAAAGAATACACTAGTGATGAGTTGTGTGAATTAAATATTAATTAATTCACTAATTATTAACTCATAAAGCAACTGAAGAATACATCAGTTAACTCAGTGCATGTACAGTTCAGTGGAGACAGGTGTTAGAGGTTGAGATTGCTATCAATTGTGACTATAGCTGTGACTATAGTTGTGCATGAGATTTGCACATGCATGGATGGAGATTGCCCATGAGACTTGCGTAGTATAATCAAAGGAATTCGATTTCACAGAGTGATTGATTCTCTTGCAGGAGTGCACAGTGGAGGCAGGCAAACAGTGGAGGAGATTTGAGGCATCAGATCTGAGCTAGTTTGTGTGTAACAGGTGGAGATAGTACTGAGTACTTGTGAGGAGTATTGTACTATGTATTGTTACATGTTCTCTATCATTATAATATACAGATAGTGTGGGGTTTTCAGCTGTATGCTTTCCCCGGGTTACATACTGTGTTAATGTGTGCATGCAATTGATGTTTCATTGTTTTTAATGCTGCTAAATTGATGATCAACGTAGAGGAGATTATGTATTGTGCATGTATTCCGCAATAGTGTATAATCAGGATAATCTCTGTGAATAAGTGTCATATTATTCAAAATTTCTACATGGTATCAGAGCAGTTGATCATCAGATCTATTATTCAGAAAGTGTTTACATTTTATTTCTTCAGGCAGAGTCTGTAATCGGGCCAGGTAGCCTCTGGATTCATCCTTCCTTTGGAAGGTGAGATACCCGGTAAAAGCCCATACATTCAATCTCCGTACGAGAAATACTTTGTTCTCACGAATTCTAGATTAGAGGCGGTTGAGTTTGGAGCTGGTGGAATTCGAATTTGCAGCAGCATTTTCTTGGTATCAACGTGGCAATGTCTTTCAACGGATTGTGATTGGAGTATGCTCTTGAGGGCAGCTCGAACTATATTGCATGGAAGGACAGGATGGAGGCGGTGTTAGATGATAATGGGCTGAAGGAGTTCATAGAGGTTGATGTCCCAAAGCCTACTGATACTGCGCAAGTTGATGCTTGGCAAAAGAAGACAACAAAGTGTTGAAGGATTCTGTTGGAGGGCGTGAAGGATCACATTGTGTCCAGCCTGCATGGAAAGGCTTCTCCATACTTGATGTGGACAGCGTTAACAGATCTATTCCAAAGCAAGAGCGATCAGAGGAAGCTGGCGCTCAAAGATAAACTCAGAAACATTAAATGCAAGAAGGGAGACAGTATGCCCAAGTATCTCACGAAGTTCACTCAGTGCAAGGATGAGCTGGGAAGTGTGGGGGTGACTGTCGATGATGAGGACTTGGTGAGCTTGGCTCTAATTGGTCTTCCGAAGAGTGTCAGGAGAAATTGCCAGGATGGGAGAGACTTTGGTCAGATCTTGTGCAGGAGGAGATCAGGCGGAATACCAGGGATGGATCTTCATCAAAGGGAACTGATGAAGAAAATTGCGCTTTGGCTGCCAAAGCAAAGAAAGGGAAGAACAAGAAAGCTTCTCATTCTGGTGCGAAAGGCAAGAAGCAGGACATGTCCAAGGTGAAGTGCTTTCACTGTCACCAGCATGGACACTATGCCACTAATTGTCCGCAGAAGAAGAAGAACAAGCAAGCTGCTGGATTTGCAGCAGGAGAGGCTCTAGCCTCGCAGTTTGAGCTTGATTTTTCATTGATCGAATGCTTGGTTTCAAGTGTGATGGGATCGGTGTGGTTCTTGGACAGTGGTGCGTCTTTTCACATGACAGGAGATTGAGATTTGTTTTCTAATCTGGAGGAGAAAGATCTTGGAGTGCACATCGAGATGGGGATGATGGTAGATACAGTGCGACTGGTATCGATACCATTTCCTTTGAGAGGGAGTCTGGTATACCCTTCGTATTGAAGGAAGTGATGCATGTTCCAGGATTGAAGAAGAATCTTATCTCTGTGGCGATGTTACAAGACAAGGGATATGATGTTGTTTTCAGCGAGGGAAAGGCTTTCCTGCTTGGTAAGACAACTGGAGAAACCCGGAAGATATGTGTTCGAGTGAGGAACCTTTATCAATTGCATGTAGATGGTTGCGCAGCAATGGCATGCAAGGCAGAAGGATTGGTGAGCTGGGATGATGGCGAGCTGTGGCACAGGAGATTGGGTCACCTACACCATGGAGCCTTGAAGATACTGCAGCAGATCACTACAGGGCTTCCTAAAGGCACACTTGCACAGTCAGATCCGTGCAAGGGGTGTACTTTGGGAAAGTTTGTGAAAGCCACCTTTCACGAGAAGGATAGTCGCGCCACGACGATCCTTGAGAGAATTCACACAGACGTGTGTGGACTTTTCTCAGTAGCTTCGACAGCAAAACACATGTATTATGTGATCTTTTTTTATGATTTCTCTCGTAAGTGCTAGATCTTCTTCATGCAGAAGAAGAGCGAGACATACTCAAATTTTTGTGAGTTCAAAGCATTGGTCGAGACGGAGTCGGGGAAGAAGGTGAAGGCTCTTAGGAGTGACAATGGTGGTGAATACATCTCTGGCAAGTTCAAGGATTCCTACAGTGCAGAAGGGATTCGAAGAGAGCTCATAGCTCCCCATAACCCACAGCAGAACGGGGTTGTTGAGCGAAAAAACAGAACGATCGTGGGTGTTGCACGGGTAATGTTGCATGATCAGGGCCTACCCCTTCACTTGTGGGTGGAAGCATGCAATACTGTAGTATATGTGCAGAACCGTTGTCCTCACAGGATACTTGGCATGAGTACACCCGAGGAGGCTTATTCTGGTAAGAAGCCTGATCTTTCTCATTTGAGGATTTTTGGTGTTAACGTTTACATGCATGTGACGAAGGATGCCAGGAAGAAGTTGGAGCCGAACGTAGAGTTTGGGATATTTATGGGGTACGCTGATATGCCCCACAACTATCGTGTGTATTTGCCAGACAGTGGCAAGACTGTTGTGCGACGGGATATAAAATTTCAGGAGGAGAAAGCCATGAAGTGTTCGCTTGAGAGGGAGCCACACTTGCATGCAGATGAGGAGCTATTAGTTCCTAAAGATGAGCTTCAAGACGTGGATCAGCCACAGGACAAAGTTCATGGAGTGGAAGAGACCACTCATGCAGTGCCAACCATCAGAGGGAGAAAGCGCTTGACAAAAGCTGAGCGACTGGCTCAAGATGCAGAGAAAGTTGTAGAACCACCTACAGCCCAACGTAGACAGAGACAATCACCTGATTGGTACACTGGATACATGGCTCTTGTGACAAATGTGTTGTGACTGAGCCATCCTCTTTCGAGGAAGTTGTGGAGGATCCCGCATGGGTAGATTCCATGGTGGAAGAGTATGATTCGATTGTCAGAAACAGTGCATGGTAGATTGTCCCAAGACCGGAAGGGAAATCAGTGGTGGGTTCGAGATGGATCTACAAAGTTAAGCAGGCAGCTGACGGGAGTGTGGAGAAGTACAAGGAAATAATTGTTGCCCGAGGCTTTTCATAGATAGAGGGGATCGATTATGAGGAGACCTTTGCACCTGTCGCAAGGTATTCTTCCATACGAACGATTCTTGCTCTCTCAGCGCAGATGGGGCGGCACATTCATCAGATGGATGTGAAGACTGCGTTCCTCAACGGAGTCATTGAGGAGGAGGTGTACATAGAACAACCCGAAGGTTTCAAGATCTTCAGTAGTGAGTCGCATATGTGCAGGCTCAAGAGAGCATTGTATGGGTTGAAACAAGCACCATGTGCTTGGTACACACGGATAGATAGTTATTTCACCGGACTTGGATTCTCCAAGAGTGAGGCGGATCCTAACCTATACCAGATTGTGGTGGAGGGTAAGTTGCTTATCATTGTACTTTATGTAGATGATTTGATTCTAACGGGTGACGAGCTGTTGATACTTTCATGCAAGGATGATCTTGCTAAGGAGTTTGAGATGAAGGACTTGGGCCTCCTTCATTATTTCCTGGGATTGGAAATCTGACAGCGCAGTGATGGACTATTTGTTTCTTAGGGTAAGTATGCTCGAGAGATATTGGAGAAGTTCAACATGCATGGCTGCAAGCCTGTTGATACTCCTCTTCCTGGAGGTTGGAGGAAGGAGGATGCCACTTCAGCAGAAGAAGTGGATGCCATTGTTTATCGACAGTTGGTGGGGTCGCTTATGTATCTGGTCAATACACGACCCGATATATGCTATGCTGTTAACCAGCTTTCACAAGCTATGGTTAAGCCAACCAAGCTCTTCTGGAAGGCAGACAAGCATGTATTGTGTTATCTCAGAGGCACATCGAGATATGGATTGTGGTACAGACAGGAGGATGAGGTGAATCTATGTGGCTTCACGGATGCAGATTGGGCAGGGAGCCCAACGGACAGAAAGAGCACATCAGGAGGGGTCTTTAGTATCAGGTCGACAGCAGTTTCTTGGTACAGCAGGAAGCAGAGATTTGTGGTACTCAGTTTAGCAGAGGCCGAGTATATGGCAACAAGTTTGGCTGCATGCGAGGCTATATGGATGAGGAAGATCCTGGTCGGGTTGTTCGGTTCTTACTTGGAGCCTACTGTGATTTACTGTGATAACCAGAGTTGCATTAAACTCTCGGCTAATCCTGTATTTCATGATAGATCTAAGCACATTGACATCAGGTACCATCATATCAGAGATTGTGTGCAACGGAGAATCATGTTACTTTCATACATTCCAACGGAGGATCAGGATGCTGATATCTTGATGAAGGTGCTCACCAGGAGCAAATTCGAATACCACTGAGGCAAGATAGGGGTTGCTGATAATCCATATCTTGTTGAGAGGGAGTGTTGAGAATGCAACAAGATGATGGAGCTTAGTGGAAAGAAGTTGCCTTCACTAAGTGGGCCCGCAGGGTATTTTTGGCGCAAAGTCTATTTTTAGACATATGGATCATGGTCTATAAGTTGCAGTATGCTATTTGTGGATGATTGGTCATGTTGGTAAAAATAGATGGACTTCTATTTTTAGACATATGGGTAGGTTTCTATTTTTAGACTGTCAGGCTAAAAATAGAACAATTGAATATTATTGTCTTGTAATAATATTTGGACTATAAACATTATCTTATCCTCTTGCAGCACTTCAGTTTGAGCTACAGATGTGGCACATGCAGCTGTCAGAAGGAAATATGCTTTCTTTGTGGGTCAGTTGAGCTATTGCATGCAGGACTTCAGTTAGAACTCATGTGGTTGAGTTTCGGTGGAGTTGATTGTGGAGTTGATGGAGTTGTGTTCAGTTTGACTTGGTTGAACTAGTTGTATTTTAGTCTAACTAAAGAATACACTAGTGATGAGTTGTGTGAATTAAATATTAATTAATTCACTAATTATTAACTCATAAAGCAACTCAGTGCATGTACAGTTCAGTGGAGACAGGTGTTTGAGGTTGAGATTGCTATGAGTTGTGACTATAGCTGTGACTATAGTTGTGCATGAGATTTGCACATGCATGGATGGAGATTGCCCATGAGGCTTGCGTAGTATAACCAGAGGAATTCGATTTCACAGAGTGATTGATTCTCTCGCAGGATTGCGCAGTGGAGGCATGGAAACAATGGAGGAGATTTCAGGCATCAGATCTGAGCTAGTTTGTGTGTAACAGGTGGAGATAGTACTGAGTACTTGTGAGGAGTATTGTACTATGTATTGTTACATGTTCTTTATCATTATAATATACAGATAGTGTGGGGTTTTCAGCTGTATGCTTTCCTCGGGTTACATACTGTGTTAATGTGTGCATGTGATTGATGTTTCATTGGTTTTAATGCTGCTAAATTGATGATCAACGTAGAGGAGATTATGTATTGTGCATGTATTCCGCAATAGTGTATAATCGGGATAATCTCTGTGAATAAGTGTCATATTATTCAAAATTTCTACAAATAAAATAAATTCTTTTTCATTTTATATATTCAAGAGTACATTTCATAATAATGAAGTCCGAACCTAGTTACACATTCTTCAATAGATCACAAAACAATGGACCCCCAAGCTTTAAAGTCAGGTAACTTTCTTTGCAGTAGGCAGGGGTTTCTATCTTTTCCTATTTGTGAACAAATTGGAAAGATATCTGGTTTTCAGATCAGGGCTCTATTTTATGGGGACTAAAGACCTTTTTATCTCCCCATGGACTCTTGATTTCAATCCAAATTCTGAAATTACTTCTGTGTCAATGTGGATTTGGTTGCCTCACCTCCCTCTCCATCTCTGGGGACCTGATGCAATAAAAGCGATTGGAAATAATTTGGGTCGCTATCTGGACAAAGAAGAACCAAAATGAGACCAATTTTCTTGTGCCTGATGCACTAAAAGCGATTGGAAATAAGTTGGGTCGCTATCTAGGCAAAGAAGAATCAAAATGAGGCCAATTTTCTTGTGCTCGCATTTGTGTCAAAGTAAATCTCTCTATAGGTTTACCGGAGGCCATAAAAATAAATTTAAGGGAATGGAGCCATATTCAGGAATTTGACTATGAGAAAATTCATATTCAGGAATTTGACTATGAGAAAATTCCCTTCAAATGCATCATTTTTCATTCTCATGGGAACTTTGCCAAAAATTGCCCTAAAAAAATTATGAGCAAGCCCAAGCCCGTGTTTCTAAAGTAGGGCAAATCCATACCCCCATATCTAATGAGGGCAATTTTCAATTAGTTCAAAAGCGAAGGAAGAATTAACAAAATAACGTTGCCGCTCCAAAGAAATCTATTGAAGAAGTTTCTAAACCTTCCCTAAGCAAAAATTCTTTTGAGAATCTTCAAGATCCAGAACAAAATGAAATTTCTCCTTTGAATGAAACCCCAAAGGAGGATCAAGGAAACTTAGCAATGTCGGGGGAGGGAGAGAGGGAGGTGGGTGGGGGTAATAAAGAGAAAGCTCCTTCAATAATTGTCTCTTCAGATACAAAATCTCACTTTGGGTCAAAAGTATTAACAATGTCAGATTCTGAGCTTACAGAGATGAGTAGATCCACTCCAACGTTTTACAAACAGGCTATGAAGATCAAAGCAGTTCATGCCAAGTCAAGTACAAGATCCAATGCTAGAAAATCGCTCTCCTCAAATGCAATAGAACCGCCTCTCACAAGAGGTCAAAAATCCCATAAGGAAAAACGAGAACGTGAAGCGAATGTCAAATTAGCTTCAGGATCCCAACTTCGTGTAGAATCCTTGTTGCAAAAGTCTCTGAAATAAAATAATGTATTGTTTCTGCATATTATTAAGTTTGCAATTTGTAAGAATTTACTCTTGTAATCACGAGGAAAGTATTAGTTGTAGAAATTGTGGTGTTAGAGTCGGTCTGGTCATCCCTCCGTCAAAGATCAAAACTCTTTTTGCATTTCATGTTTAGGTGTTCCCATCCCGCTCGATTAGTTGCATTTCATTAGGAGCATGCCATAACTCTGACGGAAGGGCTTTTTTCGTTCATCCCCCTCATGCTTTGCACTGCTGGCTTAGGTCTGTCCATCAAAATCGAATTTTAAAAGTCATTTGCAGTCTTGTTGCAGTTTTTAGGTCTTAACAGTGATTTTAGTCATTAGGTCTAGGGTCAGTCAATTTGGTCTTCGACAAAGTCTAATAAAGCCAGCAGGTCAGAGGGAGGTCCTTGATAAGTCATTATCTCAAGAGATTCTTATCGTCATATGGATGGATTATGACTTCTCTTCAAAACTCTGTTTTGAAGATAAGTCGACGTTTCGTTTTTTGTAATAATTTTTCAAAATTTTCAGTTCTTGAATTCTCCAGGCGCAGCCCTGGTCTCCTTTGCCAAACATCAACGCCTATATCCCTGCAAAAAATCAACCAATTTCATCATTTTGAGTCCAGAAAATCAATGAGAAAGCCAAAAGACAGAGTTTCATTAAATGACAAAGTGCCATAGTCAAAAACATTATGAAGGGAGTTTTTTTTGAAGAAGTAAAACTTTAAACCATCTCTTGTCAAGATATTTCAAAACTATTTATCCCTTTGCAACAAGTGTCTTTCATAATCCAAGGGAGAAATTGTGTTTCGAAAGTGCAAGAGCAAAACAGTGAGTGGAAGAGGCCGATTGTGTGACTTGGAGGCGGTGCGGCGCATATAGCAGGTGGCGCGACGCACATAGAGCACGCGGCGCACTGGGAGTTTTCACCCAGTGTAATTTATAACGGGCACGGCGCATATAAAGAGCGCGACGCACTGGGTTTTGAGCGCGGCGCGTATAGCCTCAAGCCCGAAACTTGCTTGGAATTTCACCAATTCGCCCATACCTTGCATGAATTCGCCAGGTAGGCCCTCATTCTTGCTGTTGCTTTGAATTTGGTGATAAGTGTGAGTGGTTTATGGGTGGTAGCATTTGAAACAAAATCTAAATCCTCCCTTTAAAATACATTCAAAGGAAATTTGCTGTGGGGTCTTGACTTATTGATTGGTCGCCAAGGACTCTCCCCTTTCCCCATTTCCCTTTTGTTTCCTCATTTCCTACCCCCCCCCCCAACATCAAGCTCATCAATCCAACATTGCATTCAAATCCCAAAACTCCTAAACCCTACCCTATAAAATCCCCAAACCCTCCTACATGTTCCTAAACAAAATATCCCCCCTTAACCCCTATCCCCATCACATTATTCCCCTTCCTAACACTCCCTTTTTGCATTGTTCCCCTTGGTAGCAGATCTCACAACAACACCTAGTTTCATACCATCATCAAAGGGCAATCCAAGCACAGTACACATGACAAATTTTTGGGCACAACACAGGTTTTTTCTGCGCGGAGCTTAGGAGTGGGAGCTCCAAATCACAAATGGTTTGCATTTTTGGGTTCAGCATGAAAAATCATGACTGCTGGTGCATGGACAAGAAGTTTGGGTAAGTTTTGAGTCCCTAGGAGGTCAAAAACACCGTAAAAATGACCTCTCTGCCCCTAATTTCACACACAGGAAGCAGTCTTGGGAGATTGAGGTTTTGGAGGGGCAAATGGGCACCAAATTCAGAAATTCCACTTGGGTTGGAAAGTAGATAGGCAGGGCTTTCCAACAAGTACAATTAGGATCAATTTGGACTTCAGAAAGTGCCTCAAAATCAACACCAAATTAGCGTTGCGCATATAGAAATTGGCGCAGGGCACAGAGGTTTTTTGTCCAATTTTTCATCTTCCAGCTCAGAAATTCGGCCAGTTTGACTAGTTTTGCTTTGTGATGTAATTTTTGACTTATCTTGATGTAATTGAGTGAACATGATGTAATTTTGACACTTTGTTACTTGTTCTAGAAGATTCATTCATCAAAGAGTGAAAATTTAATGAATGAATCAGTGTCCTACCTTATAGAGGCAAGTTGTTTTGACTGCCTAGATTTTAGTGCTTTGTTTAGAATTGGTTGAAACAGCTCCTAGAAGGATGAGCTCGACCCCTAGAGGCAAGGGAAGAGGTTGGCTTGTCTATATTATGTAATTTCTAAGTCATTTTCAGGGTTGGACTCTTGGGAAAAGCTTGGCACTCTATTGTACATTGTATCTCTGCATTTTTGGCAAAGGAAAGACCAAGGTTTTGCAACACTGTTTGGGATCCATGTGGCTTTATGTTTTGATGGTGTGCTTCTCTGAGTAATTGTAAGTTTATCTAGTGTTTTGTGTATCATCTTCAAGCTTCTTCTGAATTTGAAACAAATGAGTGATTAAGGTGGAATCCATAACTGTTATGCTCTGCCTTTGAATTTGTTTAAATTTTCATGTTTTCTTCAGTTTAAGGAGAATCCTTGAGTCTCTCTTGCTCTCCTTAGCTCCTCACCTGTCTGATCTACCCATATCACCTGCTTTAAAGCATCAAAACGATCGCCTTCCTTGCCCCAATCAGACCTCTGCAGAAACTGTGCCTCATCCCCGAGCCCAAATTTGCCTTTCCCATTTCTTCAACAAAACCCTCAAAAAACCAAATCAAAATCCCTGCACTTAATACCTAGCCTAAGATCAGTTGCAAATTTAGTCATCTCGAGCCTCATCGATTACCTTTTGCCGAGATTGACCCGGAGAGAGCCCTCTCCTGTCCTCGTAGGGCTAGCTACGAGGCTGAGCGTGGTTTGATGTGGACCTAGAACCTTGTCTTTTCAGCCTGAGACAAATCTAGGCTCTAACATGTAGAAGATATTGGGATTTGTCTCCTAGAATCTTAGTTAGTTTCTCAGTAAAAGATCCTTTGAAGATGGTGCAAATGTAAGGAATTTCCCCTTTTTTGCTGCGTCCGGGTGCAAATTTAATAAAATCCTCTACTCATTTTTGTTAAAAAAAATAATTATTTTTTGTTTAGATTTTCATTTTTAAGGTTTGATTTAGTCATGATATTTGATCTCGAAATGTGTTGAAAATCTAAGTTTGCTGAAAAATGTTGAAATTTTAAGGTTTTTTGGAGTCATGATATTTTATTTGTAATGCCATGGTTGAAAAATGTCAACATTTTAACTTTTTCTAGTCATGATATTTATCTTTAATGCCATGGTAAAAAATTGTTGGAACTTTTAGGTTTTTTTGAGTCATGATATTTTATCTTCAACGTATTGTTGAAAACTATTGGAATTTTATTAATTTAACAAGGCATGATATTTATTTTTAATGTCATTGCTTAAAAATGTTGGAATTTTATACGACATCAACACTTTTTGATTTCAGGGATTTTTTTCATGTTTAATGTGAAAATATTTTAATTTTTAATGCTATGTTAAAAAAAATTAATTTTTAATCCAAAAAAAATGTTGATGCAACATAAGTTGCATGTGTTTTTTCATGTTTTTTGCATAAAATAATTTGGTTTTTTAAAATGTTGAAAATGAACCCTGAAAGAAAATCGTGATGCAACATCAAGTTGCATGTGTATTTTCATGGTTTTTGCGGGGAAGGAAAAAGAAGAAGAAGAAGAAGATGATGATTTTTACTGCGATTTTTAAAAAATGTTGGAAATCTGCTCCCCCCTCAACCCCCTTCACCCTCCCAAAAAAAAACCACATTTTTTTTGCTAGAGTTCTCGTTTTGAAGAAATAGTTCTCATTTGATTGGAAACTATGTTTGTGAGGAATTTGTTCCTAGACTCAAGAAGAAACCCTTATTCAACAATCATCAAAACCGAATAAATTAATCAATCAATTCAATGAATTGCAACAATCATCTAATAATACAAGAAACACAAATGATGATATACTCAAGAAAAGGGCCAAGCTCATGATATTCAACAATTTAATGAGTTATGATATTTTATTTTCAATGCCATTGCTTAAAATGTTGGAATTTTAGCCGACATCAACACTTTTTGATTTCAAGTATTTTTTTTCATGTTTAATGCGCAAATATTTTAGTTTTTAATGCTATGTTAAAAAAAAATAAAATTTTAACCCACAAAAATGTTGATTTTGATTGCAAACTATGTTTGTGAGGAATTTGTTCCTAGACTCAAGAAGAAACCCTTATTCAACAATCATCAAGACCAAATAGATTAATCAATCATTTCAATGAATTGCAACAATCATCTAATAATACAAGAAACACAAATGATGATATACTCAAGAAAAGGGCCAAGCTCATGATATTCAACAATTTAATGAGTCATGATATTTTATTTTCAATTCCATTGCTTTAAAATGTTGGAATTTTAGCCGACATCAACACTTTTTTATTTCAAGTATTTTTTTCATGTTTTATGTGCAAATATTTTAGTTTTTAATGCCATGTTAAAAAAATGAAAATTTAAAATTATTGTTTCTTTTGTAACATGAACTGAGAACAACCGCGCGCATGGCTGGATTGCAACTACCCTAGCTGCTCTCTCCCTTCCCTCCGAGCAGTTCCTTGTCGTAATGGATCTTGGAGGTGGCTCTGAGGCTCCTCCTTCCTCGCCTCCTGAAGTCAAAGCATTCAGGAAGTTAATAGCAGCAGCTGGAAAAAGAACAATCTCTAGATCACATCAGAAGTTTGTGAAAAAACTGGATAATATCCCCATGGTGGAATTGTCGGCGGAAGAAACTTGCAGATCAGCGTTGAACCTAGCTGAAAGGGGTCTTATTGGCCAGTTCACAGGGCTATGGCCATCCCCGAAAGCAGTAGAAGAATGGGTAAAACGAAACTGGATCCCACTGGTCTCAGAAGGAATTAAAAGTCACTTCGTCGGAAAAGGGTTCTTCGTCTTTGTGTTCGACAATGCAGAAGACAGAAGTCTGATCTTCAGGAACGGGCCATATTTTATGGGCCCCCAAGGGCTTTATTTGAATAAATGGTCACCAGATTTCGATCCGGCTCAGGATGTGCCCACAGCAGTTCCAGTGTGGGTGTGCCTTCCTCATCTCCCTCTTCATTGCTAGAACCAGAGATCGCTGCAGTATATAGGCAATGCCCTAGGAAAATACATAGACCAAGTGGTGAGAAAAGACCAATACTCCTGTGCCCGAATCTATGTTGAAGTCGACTTGGAAGTCGGTTTACCTGAAGCCATCAAACTCTCAGTTGCAGATTGGACCCACATCCAAGAGCTTGACTACGAACAACTTCCCTTCAAATGCCGACACTATCACGAGTACGGGCATTTCGCAAGGTACTGCAAGAAGAAGAGCGAGGAGACAACAGATAAAGACAAAGGAGAACAATGGAAGCAAGTTAAAAAACCAGCACACAACAGGCAAAATAATAAATCCAAAGGCAAAGAGACGAGGAAAAGATCCGAGCAAGACAGTGGAAACCCTCAAACCTCAGGGAGCATGGAACCAAACAACGAGGAAGATAAAAACTCCTTCGAACCTCTCAACACCCCTCCAGAACCACCAGAAGCAGATCGGGAAGGACTCATCCAGACGAATGAATTTGCCTCTCCGGTCTCAGGTAACGTGGAAATTCTCCTCTCAAGTCCGGTTCTAGGTAACAATTCCTCTCCGTCATATGCAGACGTTACAAAAAAGAAAAGAAAAAGACCATAGAGAATTCTAGCTCATCGGAGGATGAGACCTTCGAGAGGCCCTCAAAGAGAACCGGAAGGAGAACACACAAGGAAACTAGAGAAGAAGAAGCAGAAAGACAAAAAACCCTAGGGAGCCAAGCCACCATCGAGATGACTCTTGGGAGAAGTACCAGAACCAGACCTCCCAAGGGAGGAGGACCCATCCCAACAAGCAGCAAGTAATGCAGCTGGTCTCTTGGAACTGCAGGGGATTGGGGAATCCTTCAAAGGCAAAAGCTATTAAAGACTTATTGAAAATGGAACCCACAGACATTCTCATGCTCCAAGAGACAAAAATAGAAGGGGAACTCCTTCTAAACACAAGAAGCACAAAATGGAAATTTGGCAGTGGGAAGGCAATAAGTGCCAAAGGCTCGACTGGAGGAATAGGCACCTTTTGGTCTGGAAAAATCTTCTCATTAGAAAGATTCTATGAGACACAGCGTTGGATTTTCACCGAGCTTCGACATACCTCAAGCAATCTCACCTTAGCTCTATTTAACTTGTATGTTCCTGTACACTATGCTGAAAAGAGAGAGTGTTGGAAGTCACTCTCAGATTTTTTAGAACTTCATAATCCAAAGAACATTGTCATAGGAGGAGATTTCAATATTATCATGGATCCCAAAGAGAAGAGAGGAGGTTCCTACTCCAGGGATCCTATGCTCTACATAGTGGAAAACCTCATGATTCAATGGGATCTGGTAGATTTCAATCTAGTAAAAGGAGAATATACCTGGAACAATAATAGAATAGGGGAGAATCATATCTCAGCCAGGCTGGATAGATTTCTCATCCACAGTTCAATCCTGATGGATAGAAGAATCATCTTCTCCAAGATTCTTCCTAAATTAACCTCAGACCACAAGCCAATGCTTCTCTGTTTGAAAGAAGAAGAGGACTTAGGCCCTGTTCCTTTCTGATTTAGTCCTCTGGTCTGAAAGAGAAGGGTTCTTCGAAACAGTGCAAACAGCTTGGCAAAAAGAAGTAACAGGCTCCCCAAGCTTTGTGTGGGAGCAAAAGTTAAAAAATGCAAAGTATGCCTTGAAAGATTGGATAAAGAAGGCTTTAAAAACTCCTAACAGTTAGAGGAAAGAAGTTGTCCAACAGCTGGCTGAAATTCAATTTGATTTGGAAAAGATTGAAATCACCTCATTAGACATTGACAAAGAAAAATCTGCTCAAAGGAATACTTACAGCTACTTCAGAAGAGAAGAATAATATTGGCGAATCAAGTCTTGCAACTTATGGTTAAAAGCTGGAGACAGAAACACTGCATACTTCCACAGAGAGTGTAGGGCTCGCCTTTCCCGAAACCACATAGCTAAAATCACCACTTCCAGAGGGCAGGTGTGCAAAGGCTTTGAACAGATAAAGGAAGCATTTGAGAATCATTTTAAGACTCTTCTCAGTACTGAAAGGGATGGGTGCGAAGAGGACATAAATGAATTCCTCACTCATATCCCGAAGCTAGTTAACACAGATGATAATAATATGTTGTTGAATCCCATCTCAGAAGAGGAAATCTCTAGAATAGTATGGTCCATGGAGCCCAACAAAGCTCCTGGGCCAGATGGCTTTTCAATTCATTTTTATGGACTATGTTGGGAGATAATTAAATCAGACCTTCTGAGAATGATTCATGGATTCTTGAGGAAAGCTAAAGTCGGAGGTGGAACCAATTCCACCTTCCTTGCCTTAATTCCCAAGGAAGCGAACCTTGGGACTTTTGAAAGATATAGGCCGATCTCGCTATGCTTTGCCTCTTACAAAATTCTGGCTAAACTCCTGGAAAACAGAATCAAACCTCTGCTGCAAAAATTAATTTCTCCAGCTCAAGGGGGGTTCGTGAAAGGAAGGCACATCCTGGACAATGTAATCCAAGTCCAAGAAGCTCTGCATTCCAGCCATTCCCAAAAAGAACAAGGTATGCTGATCAAACTGGACATGTCTAACGCTTTTGACAGAGTTAATCGTTCATTTTTGTACATGGTTCTTTTATCCTTTGGTTTTAGTCAAGAGTTCATTAATCTCATCAAAGCCTGCATAGAAAAGACCTGGATCGCGCCTTTGGTAAATGGAAGGCCTGCCAACTACTTCCTAGCCACCAGGGGATTGAGGCAAGGCTGCCCTCTTTCCCCCTTCCTCTATATTCTGATGGCAAACTCCTTGAGTAGAAAGTTGTCTTTTGAAAAACAAGCTGGCAACATTCCTGGGATTTGAATAGAAAAAGGAATTGAACCCGTGAACCATGCTCTATTTGCAGATGACTCCTTAATGCTTGGAGGAGCTTCGCTAAGAATAGCAAATTATTTTAAAATCATTCTCCAAAAATTATGTAGCATCTCGGGAGCCCTTATAAGTGAGAGGAAAAGTGTTGTGTAAGGATGGAATACAAATCAACACACAATCGAGAAAATTGCAAAGCATTTAGGCTTTGCTGGGCACGATTCCTGGGAAAAAATAAAATACTTAGGCCTTCCACTAACGCTGGGTTCCAACAGAAATCAATTGTGGGAGGAAGTAATAGAAAAATTCAAGAACAAAATCGTTGTCTGGGGAGGTTTTTGGCTCACCACAGGAGGCAAGCTCACTATAATCAAATCAGTTCTCTCGGCGCTGCCCACTTTCCAGGCTTCTCTAATGTTGGCTCCAAGAGCAATCTCCGACCAGATTTCAAGGCTCATTCAAGATTTCCTGTGGAATGGAGGTCATGGAAACAATAATCAATTTCATTTAATAAATTGGGACATTGTGAAGCAACCTCTCATGGAAGGTGGATTGCAAATCAGAGACCCCACACATGCCAATCTAGCAATGGGATGCAAGTTACTATGGCAGATCCACACACAGCCTAACCATCCGGTTAGCGAATTAATCAATCTTAAATATCTCAATAATCAGTGGTTGAGGCAATTCACGGTGGAGAAAAATCCAAAAGGATCTTTGGCTTGGAAGTTATGTAGCAGAGGCATTGAATTTTTCAGATCTTACCTGTGTCGGATTCCTAGCAACGGAAAAAACACAATGCTAAGGAGGGACAACATTATGGGCCATCCTCCTCTTGCAAAAGTTAGCGAAATCTTTGAGCTAAGAGCATGATTACAAGTGAAAGGAATCAGGAAAATAGAAGACATCTCGGAATGGGACAGCCATGGGAGTTGGTAGCAATGGAGATTTCCTAGAACTCCAGAACATTTACAAATGCAGTTGGAAATTCTTTTTGAATCAATCTTTGATTTCGCACCGGTCCACAAGGAAGAAGAAGATTCCTGGGGCTGGGACAAGACCGGGGTCTATTCGGCAGCTCAAGGCTACATTCAGATGCAAACTAGGAAGGAGTCGACTCACCAGGAATCATTTTGGAAGCAGGTTTGGGATAGCTTCAGCATCCCCAAAATTAATTTCTTCTTTTGGACTTTGATGCACAAAAAAATTCTGACCGAGAAAACTTGTGCAAAAGGAATATAGTAGGCCCCCACCGTTGTGTGTTATGCAAATGCACAAAGGAAACTTCTGATCATTTATTTATAGGGTACGAGTTCACAAAGGAGGTCTGGTCTCTTTCCCTGCATGGGCTGAATGTTATCCCTCCATCTCAGGTCTCGGTTGTCTCAAAGTTTACCTTTTGGAAAGACAATTATCCTCATAGCATCACTAACAAGTCTCTTTGGCTCCGAGTGTGGATTGTTGTCCCGAAATATGTCTGCTGGAAGCTTTGGCTCGCCAGGAATGATATCATTTTCAACAATACAAATTGGTCTCCAGCAATGGTGGTTGCCCGAGCAAAGGGTATGCTCTTAGAAACTTTGAATCATTTCCCCGTCAAAGATGACAGTTCCCTTCTTATTGAAGAAAGGACGTGGTTGGATGCTTATTCCAGCAGCGTTAGAATCAAAGCAAATCCTCGCCCAACTCAAAAGGAAAGATGGCAAATTCAAGATTCAGAGGACAACTTTCAACATTGGTGGAGATCCCAGGGCAAGTGCACAATCTTCTTTGATGGCGCTTCAAAAGGCAACCCAGGAAAGTCAGGTGCGGGCGGGGTGATTTTTTCCTCGAATGGGAACAAAGCAGATAGTTTTAGTTGGGGGCTTGGTCAGAGAACCAACAACCAAGCAGAAATTCTTGGTTTATTGAAAGCTTGTCAAATGGCGGGAGAGGAAAATTCAAGAGAAATCTTAGTCTTTGGAGACTCGAAAGTGCTGATAAAAGTGCTCATTAGTGAGAAAAAGCTAAAGGATCCGGTGCTAAACAAGCTGCTAACTAGACTAAAGAGAATTCTGAGAGAAATTCCCTCAGTTCAATTTTACCATATTCTCAGGGGTTTAAACAAGGAAGCGGACAGACTGGCAAATATAGGATGTACGTTGCAAATTGGGATGATAAGTATAAATGCTGATTTCCCGATCAAGGCAATAATCCCCTGAGTGGGAAGGATGTGCTTCTGAATTTTTGAAGAATGTATTTTGGTTGATTGGCGTAGCCCAACCTGTTTCTCTCTAATAAAACATAACTGTTTCAGTTAAAAAAAAAAATGAAATTTTAACCCAAAAAAATGTTGATGCAACATAAGTTGCATGTGTTTTTTCATGTTTTTTTGCACAAAAGAATTTGGTTTCTTAAAATGTTGAAAATGAACCCCGAAAAAAAATCGTGATGCAACATCGAGTTGCATGTGTATTTTCATGTTTTTTGCGGAAAAAAAAAATGGTTTTTACTGCATTTTTAAAAAATGTTGAAAATTTGCCCCTTCCCTTGCCAAAAAAAAAAAAAACATGTTTTTTTTGCTAGAGTTCTCGTTTTGAAGAAATAGTTCTCATTTGATTGGAAACTATGTTTGTGAGGAATTTGTTCCTAGACTCGAGAAGAAACCCTTATTCAACAATCATCAAAACCAAATAGATTAATCAATCAATTCAATGAATTGCAACAATCATCTAATAATACAAAACAAAAATGATATATACTCAAGAGAAGGGCCAAGCTCATGATATTATCTAACACCAATCTAACTAAATTCAATGGTAAATTAAAAGAATTAAGCATATTTGATCATCTTGTGTTTCATTAAATCAAGCACTAAAAAGCAACTCAAATGAAAGGATAATGTTTGTTCACAAATCTTTGGAACTCTTTAGAAGCTTCAACAATCCAAGGGCTCCGCACTATAAATGCACTTATTTGTAGCTTAACTTAGGGTAGATTCTAAGTTGCATATAATTAGGGTTAGTAGTATAGAAGATGCAGATTAGAGATCGGTAATTTGAAGTGTTCATTGATGAATAAAGTGCCAATCTTTTTTAGTCAAGGTAAATCCTCTATAAGGTTTCATCAATCCTCTTCAAGATAAGGCCCTATTAAAGAGAGTGTTGGTGATTGCAACTTTAAGATGTGTATGTTGCATTTGTGATTTCCTTCTAGTTATTTTGTGGCTTGTAATTGCTAAGACTAAAATCCCATGTTCTTTAGTGGCCAATGAATGATTCATGTTTTAGTTTACTAGTTAGAATGTCTAGCAACACATTCTCTTAACTCCTTCATCAACATAAAATAACCTCATGGTTGGTAAAGCAAAAATTATGATGTTCAACACGTTATAGAATAATTTGACTCTATTACATTAAGTTATACTTTTTAATTCCATGGCTTTCAATTTTTGTTAGCAATAACTTTCATTTTGGGGTATTTATTTCTAAAGTAGTTTTCTTTTATTTTGAAGTATTGTAGATTCAATCCTAAAAAGTGAGAGGGTTATAGGGCATTAGTTAGAGGAGAGAAGGCCATTACACTCTAGGTGACTTTTCTAATGGAACACTTAATCTCACTTATATAAAATGTTCTTGTAGAATAGATATATGCATTTACTTTCCATTCACTAGAAGTAGCAATATCGAGTCAACTCAACAACATTTTAAGTCTTGAATGTTGCATAAATAGTGCACAACACTTCATAAACTTACACATCCATAGTTAATAATTTAAGTTAGGAATTCGACAACCCATATAATGTTGTAATCATTTTCGCAAACCTTTTTGGCATCATTGTCGAGGAAGTTCTAATATCTTCAAGAAAGATGATTGTTAAGTTAGGAGTCCATTGATGGGAAAGAAGAAACTTGAGTTCCTAAAGTGTATCCCTATGTAGTGATTTTCTTTCTAAATTCAATAATTCATTTAAAAGGATGCATGCATTGTTGTATAGATACGTATAGGATGTTGTTTACCCAAATCAATTAACTCCAGTGGATCGAGCAAAGTGTATTAGGGAAAGGGCAAGAAAGAAACATAACTAATGAAAATTGAGAAATAAGTTAGAGAATCTGTTGAAGATATTTTCAAATAAGTTGCTAAGAAACGAAAGCTATTCAAAGAACTAAAATGAAGTATCGAGGGTCCAAATGACTCTAAATCCTCTTCATTTTCCTCTCAAATGATTCTCTTTCTTTACAATGGTAAAAGAAGATGCATAAAGATAACTAGTAGATGTGTTTGAGTTCCCCTATCTTAAAATTTGAGGAAGAAATGAGAATGCAAAACATAAACATAACAATCTTTCCTTGCTTTCATGGGAAGACCACAGAGGATCCTAACACTTTACTCCTTGAATTTTGGGTCCTCTATAGAACCTAAGAGTTCAAGAATGATACTCGAAAGCTTAGACTACCTTTAGCTCAAGGCAGAAACATTGTGATACATTATGGGCCTCGATGGAAACAATATCCACACTTAGGAACATATGAAAGTTTTATTTATAAAAAAAGTGCTAGGATTATCGCAAAGCAAGAAACAAGAAGAATGAAATATTTTAAGTAATTTAGTGATTTTAGACACCTATTTTGGACACCTATCATGGGGATTGGGTGAAAGTCTTGTAAATATGTAAATAAAAGGATTATCAATAATTAGAATAGGAATCGACTTTGGAAGATGAAAACCAAAGGTCACCCATCTATATTCTATAAGACTATTATTGTTAATATAATCTCACATTTAAAAGTCATTCCTTGGCCTGACATGGTGTATCAGATCCTAGTTTATCCTAGTTTAGGCACCTATGTCTAGCTCAAGTAACTCCCCTCTCAGTGATCCACTCAATCATATTTGCTATTTTGGCCTGAGTATTTCATCTCTCCATGTCATTTTCTTTGGCTCGATGCTCAACAGTTCCTTGTCAAGCTTTGCCATGCCAGGCATTACCCTCCACGCCAATTTTTACTGTTCAATGGTAATTCCATGCTCTACTTGAGTTGTACATTTACGCTACACTATGCTCTCTCCCCATACATTTTGGTGCCTTCATATAGGATCGTTTATGTGAAACTTGCTCTCGCAAATGTTCTAGAATAAGTAACCCTTGCTCGCATCTGCTTTAGGGCCAAGGAATTCAGAACCTTGAAATTATTGTGCCTTCTGCATTTATTCCTGCCTAGCATTTTTAGATGACTTAAGAGCATAAGTGCGAGGAGTTGATCGTGAGTGCCCTAAGAGCTAGAGTGTAAGTTCCCTGACAGTTAAGTTCCCTAAGAGCTGAGAGCACAAGTGTGAGACTTGGAGTAAGTAGTATCGAAATTCCATTGTTTCTTTTATTCTCGGCTCCTCTCCCCTTTGCTTTGAATGTAGAGCTAGTTGTATTATACTATTACATATCCCGATGACAATTTGAATACTTTTATCAAACCTAGAGGAAGTTAGCAAAGAGATATGCGAGCAAGCTTTGCCACCAATACGTTGGAACACTGATTTATGTTTTGCAAAAACAAAACTACATAAATACAATAAGGTTACACACCTCGTCTCAGCCATGGCCTTAGCCTTGTAGTCAAGGGCATATTTGGTCTCGCTCCATTGGCAAACACGATGGTATATTATATTAAGTTACGAATGTGCAATGACTATATGGCTTGTCTAAAAACTATGCTTACTGCTCTGGCAATAAGTTTGTAAAATTTGTTTAGTGGGCCTTTAATTGCTTCCTTCCTTCCTATCATTGTTATCATCCATAGCTAAAAAAAAATCTTGATCCTAGAAAAATGCATCATAGACTTGTCTTTTCTTGTAACTAAGTTTGTGTTAACCCTTTCTTTCTTTAACTAGTTCAAACCTAGCTCAGAACTCCTTTGAAGATGCATTCTCTCATCTCCACTGTCAATGTTGTGCTAACTAGAAAGGAGAACTACCAAGAATGGTCTAGAAAGATCATGCATACCCCCATCTGAAAGTTCCGTATTTTGGGGGAAGCCGGTCCTGGTTCGTAGGTATCTATTACAAAATGTCTCCATATTTACTCTTTTGACCAGTAACAAAAGATGGTGGATGCAGTCTCTTGTGCGCAAGAGTATGATTGACTGTTGAGAGTGCTGGTTGGTCTCTGAAATTCTTAGTCCTGCGGTGATATTCTATCGTCAAGATCCGGTTGGTCTCTCAAATTCTTAGTTGTGCGGTCATCGAGGATATACCAGGAGAATGGAACATGTATTACTCCGTTGACCTAATTATTTCTAAAACATAGCTCTCTGGCTCTTTTTCTTACAACATGACTATCAACTCCATGCCCATGATTTTACTACAACCATTGGGGAAAAGCAAGACTAAAGAGAACACCAGCATTTGAGTCAATTGCATAGGAACATGTGGATCTCCGTCCTGCTGATTTTTATAGCTTAGTGCCTCCAAAACTTTCAAAATCCATGCGCACTTAGAGGGAAAGCAATGACTATGAAATGACAAAGTTGAAGTAAAATTAAAATTCAAAAAATCGTACAAAAGATTATGGAGAAAATGTTCACATATTTTATTTTTCCAAATATATTGTCCCTTGATCATAAGATCTATGCTATGCTATACTAAGTGTAAAGACTTGGGACATTATATGCGACATTTCTTCACATTTACATCAAAAATATTCCACGTGAGTCTGTAATGGGCTGTTCTCACCTCCTGCGCCAGTAGCTATGAACACTAAAATTATGAACGGCAAATTTTGTTAGAATTTTCCAAATAGAGTCCCTTGATCATAAGATCTATGCTATGCTATTCTAAGTGTAAAGACTTAGGACAGTATATGCGACATTTTCTTCGCATTTACATCAGAAACATTCCACGTGAATGGGCTGTTCTGACCTCCTGTGCCAGTAGCTACGAACACTAAAATTATGCTGAAGGGAAAATTTTGTTCAAATTAAGTGTATTAGTAACAATTTTCTTTTCTATGTAAAATCCGCAATTTAGAGCAATTTGCTTTCATGTTGTATAGCTTTTCTGAAATGCTTTGGGAATTCTTACCTTGGCAAAAACGTACATCAACAATGATAAACTATAACCAAGCTTAAAATTAAAGATAAAAAATAACATCCTGCAGTGGACCTTAAGAAGGATTAAAGTGTTAGTTGCATTGGTTGACAATCACCGGTATCACTTACAAATTGTAAACTAAAGAGAAATCCACCATCCACATGCCTCTCCTGTCAACTTCTGGAACATACAGTTTCGGCTACCCTCTCTTCAGTTCAACTTCTTTACACTACTCTGTAGCTGAAATAACCTTTTAGTGTTTCAAGATCTCACAGAATGCTAGTGACAGACCAAGCAGTCATTAGAAGCCATGGATGTTTCTGTGGTATAAACAGTCTTTCCCCAGTGAAGCACACTGCTAGAAGAACGCATACAATAAAGCATCTTTCATTCTGCTAAATACACTGCTGAAATTTTCCCTGTGAATTATTCACCTCAATCATCCTCTGGTACCAAGTGCCAGCAATAAGTTTCTCCTAGAAAAGTTGAAAGCATTTTTATGTCCAGAAAGAGCCGAGCTAGTGCACATTTAAATAAGTTCAACTGCCACTACAGTAGATTTTCTTGTTTCTGCCTGGCAGCAAGTCCTCCACTGGGTTGTGAAACTACTTCAAAGTTCAAACTCTCCATAGCCTAAGATCACATTAAGCTCCGCACATGATGTTGTGAAATCTGGCCTGTGTTGGAAATTCTCTGTACTAGTTCAATTTTCTAGATATGCAATCCAAAGATAAGTGTATGTGTCCTTTACCATCTTTGCATCAAAGACATGGAATAAAGTTTTAATTCATCTTACTTTTAGTCTCCTAATATAAGAGGTTGAATTCATAAAATATGCACTGTCGAGTAAGATCTCCTGTCTTTTATGAAAAAGAGCAGCGGCCCAGCCTGTACAGCATATTAATTTTAGGCATAATGAATATGATTGATTAATGATCTTGGGATGGTTTGGTTTTGTGTAAGTAGTAATGGAAGTGGACTTTCTGCTGCCAATTTTTTTTTGTGATATGCTTCGTACATACTGTTTTATTGATAGAAAACTAAAAATAAAAACATATTTTGAAAATAAAAAAGTTGAATTCAGCATTCCATTCAACTAATTTAGGAATAGCTAAGTTATTACATTTTGCATAAAAAGGAAAACTTGATAACACGTGTTAAGTTGTTAACTGAGCCAAGACATGTTAACATTCACTCCTTTCTATAAGAGTTCCTGTTGCCCACGCTAAAAATAAGGGGATTAAGTCAACAATCGAATATCACAGCCATCTCTTCCATTCCAGTGGATTCATTTGCGTTTCTCTATAGGACCCCAAATCCACAACAATACTGGGCACTTGTGAGTCATGAAACCCCTTATCTAGGGTTTGTTTACAGATATCAATTTTTTTTATTGCTAAACTAAATACAAGCTTAGCCCACGCTAGAATGTGCCAAATATAAGTTTCCAGCGAAGAAAACAACCGCACAAAATCAACTTCGGGATGAAATATACAAATGGTCGGTTGAATGAGATCAAACCCTATATACAAAAAAATCTCCAAAACATCCATCGCTTAATTCAAAACAGAATACGGCCATTTGAGAGGCTTAGAAAACCTTACATACATACAGCAAAGACAGAAAACTACAAGTCCAAGATGCAACAGAAACGATAGAGGAGAATATTAGGTCAACTATCAAATATTACCGACGTCACTTCCTTCTAGTGGAGTCATTTACATCTGTAGGACCCCAAATGCACAACATATACATTTGCATAACTAAGCACTTCTGATTCATGAACCCCATGATCAAGGGTTGTTTATAGATATAAATAAAAGCCTTAGTCCATACTGGCACGTACTACATATAAGTTTCCAGAGAAAAAACAACGGTACAAAATGCACTTCTGAATCAAATATACAAATGATTGATTGAATGGGATCAAACCCTGAATACAAAAAAATCTCCAAAACATCAAGTGCTTCATTCAAAATTCCTTTGCAAAAATGAATACGGCCATTTATAAGGCTTGAAAAACCTTGCATACAACAACAAAGACAGAAAACAACAACAGGTCCCTCTGCCAAAATGCTGCAGAAACGATGGGGGAGAATACTTCCAAACAAACGAGCATTTGATCTTGTAAATCCAGCACATGTTGTGTCCTTTATTCCATCCATAGTACAATAAATCCTCGAAAATAGACAGTTTACGGCCACCAATCCTCCTAGTCAATGCAAAACACATCCACAAAATCCACTAGATCCTGCAATTAGATACTGAGAAAATGCACCAAAAGCATGTTATTGAAGTAGGTGCCGAATAAACTTACAATTTTTCTGAGTTCTCGTTTTCCAGGCCGGTCAATCTAGTAAGGTTCCGATAATGATCAATCCAGTAAGGCCCTGACCAACCCTTTTAACGAAAGGGCTTTCATATCATACCCTAGATGTTGAAACAGGAACGGGGCCATCCACAACTGATAACAGACCCCCTGCAGCAACCTCGTCTTCATTCAAATACATATCCTCAGGAACCCGAAAGGCAGCATGAACAACCACAATCACAACAGCAATCAGAAGCCCAATCAAGAACGTCATTGTAGCGTGCGTCAACAGAAGTGCCACGAATGTCACGATACTCAATACCCCAATAACCACCCCCTCATTCAAGGTCCGGCCGAACAACACCACGGGCTCGTCTCTGAAGAAATAAAGGAAACCCCATGCTACGAACATGATGATGAGTACTATTAAGGAGATCGGATGCCACAACAGAGACAGAAAGACGATGCCCAAGATAATCAAGGCATAATTGACTCGAAAATAACCCAAATTTTTCCTAATGCAAGCGAAAGCATCTGCAAATGAATCGGGCTTTCCGAATGCACTGAGCGAGACGAGATCCCTCCATGGCCTGCGCTGCGCATAGATTGCCTCCCCATTTTCCCTCATGCGTTCGAAGTAGCCCATCTGCGGTGGCGCTGTGGGTACTGTTCCATAGCGCGTCGAATCGCTTGACTGCCCTGTTCTCATTACTGAACAAATCTAGTTCTCCACTGGATTCGATTGCAGGTCGTCACCCAAAAAAACAAAACAAACCCTAAACCGATATAAGAAAGCTCGATTTGCTGTTTCTGGTTTCAATTGCGATAATTAATCTAGTGTGTAAGGAATTGAATCGGGTATTTTCTTCCTTTCTATGAATTGGTTTCGAAAGAAGAGTCGTGGCTGTGCACTGGATTTGGCAGAAGGGCATTTCACAAAGGAGGAAGAATGGATATGTTATGGCGCAACCCCTAACTGCAAGTCATACGCCGACACAACGAACAGTCTACCCCTAGCGTACGCAAATGTCAACATAAAATAAACAAGCTGAACCGTTAAGATGGTTTCGTACAGCTTAATTCTTTTGAACTTAGTATTGTAAGAATATAGGCTTTTTAAACCAGGTCCATGTCAAATCTGAGAAGGGTGGGTTCTGGAAGCATATGGTTTTTTTTTTTGACTTGCAGCGCTTTTATATGAATTTGAATTTGATTTAAATTGAATTTATGTTCAGCGTAATTGAGATAGAAAATAGATTTTTTCATTAGAATTTTGTGAAACAATTCAAGGAAAATTAGATATATAATTTCAAAAAATAATGTGATTTTTTTATTATTTAAAATATATTTTGAATATATAATATTTTAAAAATAAAAATTGAAATTTACAAATTAAACTATTTAAGTTAGAATTTTTTAAAAATTTTCCCAAATTTTAATTATAATTAATCAAAATTTTATTTATAAATTAAACTACACTTAAATAAAATACATATAATAAATATAAATAGTGAATAAGTATTCATTTTGTTAATATAAATATATTCATTTTGTTATGACATAGTTGTTAATAGATAGTTAAGTTTGTTAAGCGGGAAAACAACCATTTTCATTTTTATTGGTTATAAGTAATTTCAGTAGACACTTAAATGGTCATTAGGTCACGTGTGAAAAGCATCACATTGTTCGGTTAGTTATCACGGTCTACATAAAATATAGATTCCAGTTTTTTCAAAAAGTTGTATATGATGTGGACATTTTGCTCATTCAAAAACGGCATTCGGGGTGGAAGTCTCTAACATGATATTTTTGTGAGATATTTTTTTATTAAATATTTATGGTGATTTCCATGACATTCTTTGTCCAAACCCTTTTTTAATTAAAGGTGTTTATTATTTTCACAATCATCTTAAATGAAAATAAAGAACATATCAATTTTAACACAATGTCGTGGTTTAATTGTAAAAAAATATATATATATATAATTGTATTTGAGTATATTTTTCAATTAAATTTATTTAAAATTAAGTAAAAAGTGTTGGAATTAGAGATCGGATCTATGAATTTTGTAAGGATTGAGTATTTTAAAAATTTGCAAATAGTGGGTTCTTAGGTTAATGAATTTATTGTATTTTTTTAAACCGTGGGAAAACTTATTATAATTTAATTGTCAAATCATAGTAGGAATAGTTATTATTACTAGTTACTAATCGTAAAATTAAGCTATCACTAGCTACACTCACTGTATTGTTATTAAAAAAAACCATTCCACCTAACATTGCCATTAGTGATCCATAAAAGAGCAAAGTTTCACTCTGGGGAAATAACTCATTGCCTTGGACCATTAACCCTTTTCTTTTCTTTTTTTAGTACGAAAAAAGCAAGATATGTATTAATATTAGATAAGTCACATACTACATATAGTTTGACTGATACATGAAACTAAAAACATAGACATAGAAGTCTGTAAGCAGTCCTCCTCATAATTTTATCTCCTGAAAGCATGCAAACGGGGCAGAAAAACCGAGATATATGACTGTACATTGCAATATGTATGAGGATCAGCAAGGATGACCAACAGATTAACAATAAATAGAAAAGACCCTATTGTATGATTATCACTTGTAGAGATGTAAAACATGCATAGTGAAGGAAACAGTTTCTAGGGGCCAAAAATAGGAGGGGGAGATAAAACAGCAAAAACAGATTATGTACCAGGAAGGTAAAAATCCTCAATCTGGTATGTGTTACCTCCCAATAGTATATCCATTTTCCATTTGCCCGGTTGAGATAGAAGCCCTTTCTTTGACAAACTGTCTGCAAGTGTATTTTGTGTTCTGTCCACATGTTGTATAGTATAATCCTTATTTCTTCTCCATAAGTAATCTATTATGTTCATCCAACCAGTTAGCAGATGATTCTTTATGGAAAGTTTGCCAGTGACATGGTCTATTATAATTTTAGAATCACCATAGATCTAAAGAGATGGAATGTTTAGGAAGGAGCAAAATTGTAGGAGCCCTGAGAGAGCCATTGCCTCAGCTTTATTGTTTGTTCCTTTCCCGCCATTCCAGTGAATGGAAAAATTCTGATCTTCATACATGGAAATGAAAATGCCGCAAGCACACATACCGTTTTGCGCTGCCCCATCAAAAAAAGCTCTTGGGAAGCTCATATGGAGAATTTTATGTTCCCTGATTTTTTTATGTTTTTGTTGTATGATCTTAAGAGGAAGAGAATTATAAAGATAGATGATCTTCTCAAAAATTGACTAAAAATCTTCTCGTCTGTTTTGGAACAAAAACTTGTTTCTCCACTTCCAGATTGACCAAAAAACAATTTGTGGAATGGGTCTCTATGTTGTATTTGAGTACTCCACCATTCAAGTGACTCTTTCAAAAAGGAATGTAACACAAAACTAAAGCCCAAATATGATGATAGTCTCCTCCATAGTTGAAAGGTGACGCTGCATTCTAGGAACATGTGATAGTTATTTTCCCCCTCCGCTTTACATATTAAACATATACCCGGTCCTGACCAATTCCTCTTTTGCAGATTTTCCCAAGTGAGATTTCTGTTATGGTAGACTAACCAGGAGAATATGATAATTTTGTTGGGGACCCCTGTCTTCCATAATGACAAAGGGAAAAAATCAGCAGATGGAGAAAGAAGGCTTCTGGTCAAAGATGAATAGATATGCTTAACGCATATATTATCCTTCCCCTTTTGTCCTTTCCAGGTGAGAAAATCATGTGCCTCGGTACAGCAGATACCGATATTCCTCATGATCAAAGTAATCTTGTTCCATTGATTGGCTAAAATTCCTTTTAGACCCAATTCTTGGGCTTCTTTCCAAATTGGAGAAGAGCCCTACCCTCTTCCATGACTTGACTCCAGATAAAGATCCCCAAACGATGGAAATCTTTTTTGATTTGAAGAGGTATAATAATGTCTTCCCCTGCCCCCAATATAGGATCAAAACCTATATACACACTGTTTCCATTCTGAACGCTCCAAGAGAGGTTCTAGAGGAAAAAAGACTCAATTTTGCAAAATCTCAACGAGAGGGCATAGCCATGAGGAGACCCTAAGGTACCTTTCATGTACCAGAATGAGAAATCTTTATTGCCCATGTACTTCATCCTTATGGATCTACTCCATAAGCTGTCCCGAAAATACTCCTCCATAGAGACTTGCACAACAAAGCCATCCCAAATTTCCTTAGATCCATAATTTCTGAGTCTCCTAAATCCTTTGGAAGAGTAATGTTTGAGAGTTTTGTCAGATGATGTTTACTTTTTTCTTTACTACCGCCCAAATGAAATTTGCTATCATTCTGTTCAGTAAAAAAATAATACTTGCCAGGATATAAAACAGATGGGCCCAATACACTGTCAGTTGTCCCAGCACAGATTGTGCTAAAACTGCCCTACCTGCCATAGAGAGGCACTTGTTCTCCCATCCTGCTATCCTTTTAAAATAAGGATGAGAGATCCACTGCCATTCCGCTTTTGTATAGCCGGAAGGTTTGAGGTGAAAACCAAGGTATTTCATGCCATCCTTTACGGGCCTCGCTTCTATATTAAACAATTCTGTCAAATAATCTATGATTTCCATATCACATTCCCATGATAGAAAATAGACTTGCTATCATTTATTTAAAGACTAGTAGCTTTTTGGAAATTCTTCAATATGATATAAATGCATCTCCAGGATAGACCTCAAAAAAAAACTAGTAACTACTAAATCTATTTATATATTTAAAAATATTTAGGCCGATAGGCCTTCCTTTGAAAGGGACTTTCGTCGTCCCTTTGTTTCTCGTGCTGACACGTGGCATCAGAATAGAGTGGCACAACCGGGAGTTCTGCAATCGCATTTTGAAAAGCAGGGACCAGGTTCACAGTGGGGTACAGGGACCTTGTGAGCGACGAGAATTAAAGAAAACAGCTGAGCGAGAATGTAGGTAACCGTCACACAAAGCCCAGCACTCCAGAGTAGAGTAAAGACCGGTTTAATCTGTATGAGGAAGTGGATGCTTCTGGGAAAAATAGATGGTCGGTCGGTGGCTGATACCCGTCATTATTGCCTGCCTTTTTCAAGAAGTGATGTCTTAATTCTCTTTGCATGGAGGAATGGATGACTATAATAACCGGGTGAAGCATTGATTGAGAAAACCGAGCGGCGTCGTCTATTTATGGAAGGCAGCTCTCTTTCGTAGCTTATGCATTCTTAAGCTCTAGTAGTAATGGTGCATTCTGTTTTCAGAGAAAGATGCGGTATGGTACCTTCTGTCAGTTTGGTAGCTACCCAGTTATGCGGTCCCTGTTTTGCGGTGCATAGCTGTTCTGATGCATGATCAATTGTTCTGCGGTTTCCGTGCTTCCATGACCGAGAGCCTTCTTGGATCAAACTACCGGCAGCCTTCTTGGATCAAACTACCGGCAGCCTTCTTGGATCAATCTCACAGAGTATAGCATTGTTCAAACTAACAGAGGAGCCTGGTTTGACAATCTCACGAGCAGGTAACGGAACTGGAAATCGAGCCGGAGCTGTTGTTTAGAAAACATCTGCACAACATCATTTCTTCCAGGTCAGGTCATCGTCTCTCTTAGTCCTCTTTAATTTTGAAGCTCTCTCAGTCCTGTTTAATTTTCACTTACCATTTTATGAACAGTGCATGATGTCTTCAAATCCTCCAGAGTTTCTGAGAAAAACCCATCAATTTTCTCCTCCGGTTGATCCTCCATTGACTCTCAGTCCTGTTTAATTTTCACTTACCATTTTATGAACAGTGCATGATGTCTTCAAATCCTCCAGAGTTTCTGAGAAAAACCCATCAATTTTCTCCTCCAGTTGATCCTCCGTTGACCGTGAGTAAAGGCCTGTAAGCCTATTACTTCCATTAAACACCAGGGAGAGGTTTTGTCGGGATCGTTTCCTACTAAGGTCTGCAGCCGCAATTCAAAGTTCTTATCCCATCGCGTTTCGTATTACAAAGGATAGGGTTATATCAGGCTGAGATCCTCGTTCACGATCTCAGTGCGCAAAGCAAACCATCGATCGAGCCACGCCTTGAGCTAGACTAATCATCATCCAGAGCCTCTGGACTAATCAATTATTATTTCATCCTGTTTCCATATAATCTTGTTATGCATGAGATTAATGGTTTGATTGTGGGAGTCACTTCTGGAGGTGGACAGAGCCTGATGAATCAAATCTTTTCTTAAGATTTTGCCCGTGGGGGACTTGGGAATTGAATTGACAAATGCTACTCGACGTATCTTCTTGTATGGTGAAACCTACACTCAACCATAGCAGATATTTTCTCTTGGAAATTAACATCTTCAACAAAAGAAAACAAAGTTTAGGTTGAGACAGAGTAAGGAAACATATAGAAACTCAAGTGCTCCATTTACATGTTTTGCAACAAAATTTATGACGTCCTCTTCGCAGAAATTGTTGTTTGACTTCTTCACAACAAATGCCATCGATATTTGACCAGCTTCATGATCATGATACCTACCACACACTACATAACGAAGTTTCACATAGATTTGCTTGCTATTACATTTAGTTTCATATGATTTTATACTCGTTTGGAATCGTTAATTTATTTTGAATATTCAAACAAAATCGTCAAACATATTCATTGTCACTTACAATGTTTCCTTTTTGGATGGCAACAGGTATGAATACATGCTACCTACGAAGGTTGTATGAGTGTTGCGAAGAAATTCAGCAACAAGAACTTACGCTACAAGATATGCAGACAAGGATCCTGCCACAACAATCAATGCCACTTTACCGTTTGCGCCCAGCCATTAAGTTGTTAAAGAAAATAAGGAAAATACTTAAGATAGCAATTCACATTCATGAAACAGATGCACATAGGCAAATGCACCATCAATTGCAGGAACATCTCGCACAATATGGCACCACAATAAACACTCACTGGTGTTGTCGATGCCATGGCCCATCATGCATATTGATTAGCTGCTCATTCTCAATCACATCTCTACATAATAGAATGATTTTATTGTACATATGTTTAGAAGCCAACAAATACTTTCATTGTATATATGTTTAGTTATATCTTTCCAAACACATCTCCATGTCTAGAGTGACTTGTCCCTGTCGACTTCAGGGTCTTCAGATTATTATGGAAGTTGAGCATTTTAGCTCTGGACCAAACTCTGTTGTTTTGTTCTCGTTTTGTTAAGATCTATTTATGCAAATCATGGAATTACAGTGTTTAAATTTCTCTTCATAGTTTACAGTGATTATATTCTCCACAGAGTTTTGTATGACTGTGAATGTAATCAGTAAATAGGTTGGGCGTTTTCTTTTCCTTGTAGTATACATATATGCATTTTGGTATTTTATGGCTAAACACTTGGTTTGAAATAGTTCTGCAACCATCTCTTGCATGTTCGACATGTAAATAATTCCATTTCTGAAATCACAAAGGAATCTTGTCTGTGCAACGAATATGCATACAGTTTTTAGACTACAATGACATTTCTTCCTCTCTGTGGTGTCATGTTGGTGACTGGAAAAATTGAAGGCCTCTGACATACCATTACTGTTGTTGACCAAGTTAGGTTCACAGGTGAAAATAGTAATTGATTAAACAAGATGTCAGTCATGCAACTACCATGATGTTCTATTGAATGTGGAAGAAGGAGCATTTTCAAAAGGGAAATGATCCTCATGATAAAACCTGGACCACTATGTTTGACAAATTTTGAGCTTCGCTGTTTAGTCTTTTAGTGAACGCAATTGATTAAGAAGCTTGCTTGACTGAAAAGCGTGACATATATTAGACCCGGCCCTAAATAAGGGGTCCTGTGTCTCAAAATCGAATTCCAAACTCTTTTTCCTTGTGTCTTCAAAAACAGTAGTGGCATCTGCCTGTTTTCCATGACGACAAAGGTTACTGATCAGAAAATTGTAAGTATCAATACATGGCACCAATCTATTCTTTAAGATAGCATCCAATATCTCAATCTCTCTGCTGAAGTTGCAAAACTAAACTCTTATATATTTTGTTGCACCTATAATAAAATTCACAGCAATGACAAAGCCTAAACTGCATGCAATGGCTTCTGTAATTGAAGTTGCTACCTGTAATCAACAATCCCACATGCATTACTCTTCCTTTCCTCTATATGTTACTGAAATGGCATCCTTGGCCTTGTTCATGTCCCAACAGATGTGGTTTATAGAGGTCTTATCTTCATCCATCATTCACAATATTTGATCAATGGCTTTGAAACATTATTATACCTTCACTAGCCTCCCTGCATTAAAAATCATTTAAATGATACAAAAAAGTGGAAGGGATGTTGTTGTCATATCATCTAACAGTTGTATGGAGAATGGTCATATGATACAAAAAAGTAGAAGGGATGTTGCTGTCATATCATCTAACAGTTGTATGGAGAATGGTCAATGCTGAAACTTTGTAAGGTGACTCTGTTTTTCTTTAAATATGGATACAGAATAATGAAGGGATATTGTTGCTACATCGTCCACGAGAGGTGTGGAGAAGGTTGTTAATGCTGAAACTTTGTAGGGTGACTCTGTTATTTAGTCTAAATAGGAATACAAAATAAAGGATACTTTTTTGAAAGATGAATATTGTAGAAAATTGTCTGAAAAATCTACACTCTAACAACTGTTCCCACAAAAATCTTAATTCTGTTAGCTCATATATAATTCAGCAGTATGTCTGCAATCCAAATTAATAGACTTATCTCTTGCAATCCAGGATTAAAAGCACTCACAGATAAGGTAATTAACAATGTCGATGGCATGAATGTGGTACCATATAGTTGAGGGGTTTTGAAAAAGCTTAGAAGGGAGAGCTAGGTCAGAAAGCGCTTCATTTCCAAGTCAGAAAGCGCTTCATTTCCAAAATCTCTCAACTCCGCTGACAATGACAAAGGTTAAAAGCTCTCATATAAATCTTAGCAAAATATAGAAGTTGCAACCAGTTCATAAATTTGACCTGCACTCTACTCATCAAATATACAGGTTACAATCAGTATATATATACAAGTTATAATGGGTATGTAAATTTAACTTCCAGTCCTATCTATCAAGCAATTTTTTATAATGATAATGTTTTCTTCTTAAAATTGCCATTTATATTACATTTTTTATTTTATTTTTTTTATAATGGTAATACTTTCTTATTAAAACTGTCATTTATATTACATTTTATATTTATTTTTTATCATGATTTGAATATTATCTTTGTTTTTGTTAATTTTTATTACAATTTAGTTCAACACTGCATACTTACGACCCCAATGGTCATTGGCCTATGCAGGTCTTGAACCTCCCACATCATCATGACCAAAAAATCTCTTATAAGACCAAACTACTTACAAACTTTTGCATCTGATCAAAGCTTTTAACCAGAAAATCAGGTTACTGATTTGATCAGCATTAATGTTTACATCTTATAATTGTTCGAACTTAACAGTTAAATGTTGAATAAAGAAAAACTGGATACTTACAACCCCAATGATTATTGGCCTATGCACTGCAATGTCCATCTTCACAAAAGCACATACAGCAAATCATAGATGTAGGTTATGATATCTTTAATGAATTTACTAGGGTTCTTGCAATGTGTGGTAATGTGGAGATTCAACTAAATAAAAATGTAACAGTAGCACATCAAGAAGGATTGCTGACGAAAAATTCCCTTCAGAAAAAAGGTAATAAAGAATATTATCAAATATCATCTGCAGCTGGAATTTAGTCCCCAATGCATCGTATTATGTAGATGTCAGGAAAGAAAAGTGAGTGGATTGATGCTCCCGTGAACCATGCTAGAGACTAGCCAATTGCTCTTTGTTCCATGGAAAACAAGGTTCAGGTGCCAAAGAACCAGAGCAGGGGAAGCAATGGTTGAATGACAATCCTTATTTGATAAAGTTTGAAATAAAAAATTCCTTCAATTAAGTAGGACCTGGAACATGCAAAGGAAGCAATTTTTAGGCATGGAATACGTGGCCTAGTGAATGATCCATACAATGAGTTAGATCACCAACATCCTTCTAAACAAATGTAAATTAAGCATGAAAGAGAGATGCTTACAAAGGTGAGGTGCCTTGCCTAATACCATGATTACCATGTCTGGTTTGTTGCTCACCAAAAACAGTTACAAGACTGGCATGGTGATGCTCCTAGTCTCCATGATATTAATGGCAATTCACATTTTATCAATACACGTACCAAAGGAATTATAGTTCATGGAACTCGGGATCCTGTGGCTGGCTCGTTTGACGTAGTGCAGAATAAGCCAACATAATTACCTTTCATATCAAAGGGCTTGAATTCAAATAGCCACATTTACTCTGACCAACATCAATTGAAGGCTCGCATTCGAGGTATTTATTTGGAAATTGAAAGCATTTTCAATTTTCCAAAAGAAGTTATCAAGCATATTCAGTTATTGAAAGATATTGTGATCTTGAGGCTATGGTATTACGTGGGAACGTGGAGATAACTGAGTCAGCCTTTGAATTTTTCTTTCTACATGTTTCTTGCATGCTTTGAGCAGAAAGGCCATTTCAACATGAAAACTTAATTACTTGTAGTCCTCAACTTTTGACTGTTGTTGTGTCTCTTCAATGGCAAGATCCTGTAAATATATTGCTTGCACATCATAGGAAAACTACCTCAGTTTCAATTGATGGCACAATCAAGCCTTGGAACCCGACAACAAGCATAAGAAGTGTACTTTGCAACCCTGTTCTGACATATTCTGGGCATAGATATGAAAGGAGCCTTGTTTGGCTTTCTGTTGCTATTGGTTCAGAGTCAAATGAGGTATTTGTCTATCATAAATCTATTCCAATACCAGTGGCATCGTACAAGTTTAACTATGTAGACCCAGTTAATGGTAAAGAGGTTTATGTTGTCGATGGATAGTTGGCTTCCTTTGTATGCTGGAAAGGGCAGATCCAAACCTGGGTTGCATCATCAATGTTAACATTTGGAGGCCTCTATTACCCTTGATGTGCACAATGGATTGGATGTAAAGTGAAAGGAAGACTTCTTGCAACTCATGCGATTTCCAAGACATATGCATATTGTTGCATAAAGAATAGGCCCAACATTACAGAGTATCAGGACTTAGTACCATTTTTGTCAAATGACCCAACCTTCCTTGGACAATGATAGATTGGGGTTCTCCAAAATAATATGTTTCTACAACCCGGAGACTTAGTCTATATATATTTAACAAGTCAATTTGGCCATTCCAACAATTTTTGACTTAATGTCGAGTTGGAAAATATACCCAAGACAGGGCAAAAACTTAGAACCTTTAGACTTGCTTGAAACGTGGGATATTCGAATCCTGGTGGGTATCTTAAACACTCCCTGCTTTACCATCCAACCAGGTCTCCATTGACACAGACCATGTTTTGTTAATTGAACGTGCCAGAGTTTTGAAACTAATTGACAAGCGTGTCCTCAAGTTGTCTAAGCAGATTCGATAAAACTAATTGTTTTAAATTCGAAATTGTTAATGTTGGATGGGTATTAGCATATGCAGATCAAATTAAACTTACTATATTAATATCTTGATGCTTGATATTCTAGGACTGCGGTATTGTAACATATTATTTTAGTACTTAGAAGTGCATTTCAAGAACATAGAGCGAAGAGCAATTACTTACGTGTATTTTTTTCAGTACACATCTGCCTTGCAATTTTGAGATGCAAGATTGTAAATTCACATTTTTGGAGTTGATTGGATTTATCTTTTATGTTTTTGTTATGTTTTTTTTGGGATTTTGGAATCAACTGAGTGGGCTTTTTGTCCCTTATTTCGCTCTCTTTAAATAGACTTCTATGAACCCTTTCTCATCCAATTGCACAAGACTATTTTTTGGTTCATCTATAGACGAGGCGAAGTTTCCTTTTCAAAATGAGTTTCAAAATTTTAATAATTTTAATTTCTATAATTAAATAAATTATTTTTATTAAATGAATTTTATTAAAAATAATAACAATAATGTTTAGGAAAAGCATCTTACAATTAGTTAATGTTTTAGTTGTAGTGTCAACCACCAATGTAAGTGATTTGTTTTAATATTTGCAAATCACAAATTTCGCCGCTTTTCAATTACCATGTAAAACACTGTAATTTACTTTTTATTTAAATATCAATAGTTTGGTTTTGGTTTTGTTCTTTTAATATCAAATCTGCTGGTACACGCTGGTCATCGTGGTTAGTGCCTTTGTCACTAGTGAGCTTTATATATGCTTGCCTATCTATAGAGGTTTCTTCCTTTTAATAATCTTATCGACCTCTCTTTATATCTTTTGAAACAATTGCTAGTTTTAAAATAATAATAAAAAATTGTTTCACATTCCCATCAAAATCATAAAAAAAAACATAAATAATGAGACAAACACCCATCACGGTGATCAATGCAAGTCCGTGCCACCACCATCGTGAATAAGATTGAAATTTACACCTACGCTCCTCATACGCGGATTTGTGCATCGAATGCAATTATGGCGCGCCGCATCGCGAGATCTGGGTGTCCCATAGAGGGTTCCTTGAGGCATTGAACGCTTTCGATCTTCGGCGCATAATAAAAAATGGAACCCTGGTTTGAGTGGATGTTACATTTGACCTATAAGGGATCCACACCAATTCTGAGAATCGAACTGCTGACTAAGCTAAAAGTTATGCTGCTTTCACCACTCTAGGTTATCATTTTAATTTCAATAAATATTAAAATTAAAAATTTATGTTGAAATATAATTTTTATTATATTTCTTTTTACGATTTCTCATGATTACACCATGTGAATATATATATAATTAATTAATCATGATTACAAAATGTGAATATATATATATATATATTTTGAAATAATTTTTATTTAATTATGATTTTTTAAAATGATAATGATTATTAATGTTTAATAAAATTTATATGGTTTATTGGGCTTTAAGAAGATAAGTTATTAATAATAAATAAAAATTAATATTTTATTTGTATGTTTAAAAAGAGAAGTTTGTTGGATCACCATAGTTTTGGAAGTTGGTAGTGTGACGAATATTTTGTAAATTAGATTGAATGTGACTATAAGATGGACAAATCTAAGAGAAATGTTTTTCATCTTCAACCCTGTTATTATCCCACAAGAGGCAAACTCTTTCATCCCATCATATTTTGAGAATTGACCAATGCCTATAAGAAATAGTTTTTATCTTGGTAATATTTGTTTTCTTCTTAACACTAGTCAAGGCACAAAGGTAATTTTGGTTTTCGAGATTGGAGTTGATCACCTCCTTATAATATAGTTTCCTTTTTCCCTCTAGCTCTTTTATTGACCCATAATTTCTTCTTAATGTTGGAAGTAATAATAGTTTTGATATTATATGAACTCTGCAAGGCAATGTCTCCTTTATTCCTCAATAGTCCAGCCAAGACAAGACATCCTTATGCCACCCTCGCTTGAGTCGAAGGTGGGGGTTTTGGCTAGACTTAGAAGCAATTTTAGGAAACTTCTTGGTCTCCATCTTGTATAACTTCTTATCCTTAAGATACCTAGTCATAGTCATGCTTTTAATCGGGGAAAGGCTTGCTCCAATCAAGAGGATAGGGTAGGGAGTATTCCCTTTAATCTTGAGGTTGTAGGTTATAAATTGTTTTTGGATATGTTCAATCTTCCTCCATGAGTCTCTCGATATACTATGACACTAATATAAAATAGTAGGAGTGACGAGAGTCTCAAAGAAGAGTTTCTTTTTATATTCGAAATCCAAAGATCTACAGACTTACGATTTTTTTCAATGCAATAACAAACTTTCCAACCTCCAATTATCATTTTCTCAATGCTATTATTCCAATTGAGCTTGTGATGGACGTTGATTATCAAATATTTGTATAAGGAACTTCCTCCAAGGAGTTGTAGTTATAAATGAAAGTATCATATGATCTTTTTGGATTTAATTAACATGACTTTAGTTTTGTCACTATTAACAAGAGCATAAAGGAGAAGAGTTATGACCATACCAATTAGCATGGGGCCAACATAACCTGCATTGCCTAAACACTCTTCTAACTTATCAATTAAAATATGCTAGTGATATAGATCCATTTTAACTCTTGAGATTCTACCAAGCGTCAAGACGGATCAAATCTATCTAGATGCATACCTCTTTTCGAATGTAAAACTTGATGAAAGATTTGCACCTTAAGACATTTGATCCCTCTAAACTTGGTTAGCTACTTGGTTGATCTCTTCAACCATGTAGTTCGTGAAGGTTTTCCACCGACATGTGCACACCACATCATCCATCCGATCCATAAATAAGGTTCCATCTCAAATCCTAATAACTACAGAACGATCATGGTGGGTCACACGTTCTCGAAGTTGTATGCTACTGCTCGGCATAGGAAGTTCTCTAGTGACCTTGAGCACAGACAACTCAGAGCTAGAGGATAGGTAGGTTTTCAACCAGATCATTAGACCATTGACCACATATTCACCCTTCACGCCATGATTAAGGAGGCACGACACCGCTCTTCGAAAGTCTACTGTTGTTTCGTAGATTTTCGGAAAGATTTTGACTCTGTTCCTAGGGAGGCCTTACTCCAGAGACTCAGAGATATTAGCATTTATGCAACCCTATTGACCGCTATTATGCACCTATATGAATCCGTTCTTGGTCGTCTTCACGCAGCCAATGGGATGTCTGATTTCATTCGAAGCACTATTGGGGTTAAACAAGGTTTTCCACTGTCCCCTACCCTGTTTGGGATCTATATTAATGAGTTGGAAGCATTTCTACACGAGCATATCCAGGACACTGATCGCTGCCTTCTTCACCAGGATCTGATATCTATTCTACTCTTTGTTGACGACGTGGTCCTCCTCTCCTCATCCCCAGAAGGATTACAGAGGCAGTTGGGTGCCTTAGCTCTATTCTGTGACCATCGATAGTTGACGATCAACCTGGGTAAAACCAAGGTTATGATCTTCAATGTGGTGAAGAAAACCTCAAACCTTCACTTTCTATTCAGAGGGGAGGATATTGAGATCACCAACATGTATACTTACTTAGGGGTGCAATTTTTAGGTCCCCGCTTCAGTTTGCGACCAACGCTTCAGCCTTGGATCAACAAAGGATATGGATCCTTAGCCCTTCTCGAGAGACAGTGCTTTCGACATCACTTCCAAGACATCTCGTCTAAGATGAGCCTCATGGACACCTTGATTTGTCCCACTTTTATATATGGCTCAGAGATTTGGGGACTGCCTTTACTTGAGTCAGACTGGGCTTCAGTGGAGAGAGTCCAGATTCTTCTTCTCCGCCGCATCATTAGGTGCAAAGTGATAGTGCCACAACACATCATCCTTGCAGAGTTTGGAGCTCAGCCCTTTCAACTTGAGACAGTCTTCATATTGGTTTCATTCTTGCATCGTGTCTAGGGCTTGGCAAACTCGATAAAGAGTAGGGATTGTTATCCTTACTTGGCATATTGCTCTTCTGAGACTATTGCCCATTCTACTCCCTCAGGCCAAGCCAGATGTTGGTTTACAAGAGTTTCAAACCTCTTAGAGTCAGTGGGAATTCAGTTGGATCGTCTCCCACCTTTCCGATATTCCTTAGATGCTCCTAGTCACCTTTTACGTACTAGATAGGAGCTAAACAAGATCATCAGGGAGGGCATCTACTGGCAGTTCGTCCAGGTCACTTGGGTCAATCCTCTAGGAGGGTTGCGCCCAAAGATGGCATTCTATTCTGAGCACTTCTTGGAGTTGAGAGACGGGCTCATTGTTCGAACCCAGTATACGTTTCACCACTGGATGCATGCTCTTCGCATTCCTCTAGGCCAATTCAGAGTAGGTTCTCATAGACTTTGGGTAGAGACAAACCACTAGGTGGATAGACTAGACAAACTTTGCCAGGTATGTCATTTACAGGAAGTGGAGACCGAGGTGCACTTCATCCTTGGATGCCCTGTCTACTACGAGATCAGAGGAAGGTTTCATTACTTGTTCAAAGATTCTCGGACCCTCGCCGACTTTTTCAAGTACCCCGATCAGAGATGTTAGGCCTTATATATGCAGGAGGCTCTTAGGTTCCGAGCACATATTCTTTAGCCTCCCATTAGACCAGACCCCACACAGAGGATCATGACATTTTTCAGGGTACTACCTGTTATCACTTAGAACTAAAATTGATATTTGTAACTTTTCATCCTAGCCCGATGACAATGTCAGTGCTAGTTTATTTTTGTTTTAAGTTTCTTCCCTTAGAATCTGAAGTTTTGAAGAGTTTTTGAGTCAAGTTATTCTCAGCTCCCATTGGTTCCCCTCCATCTACCATTGTTTTATAGCCACCTGTTATCTTATGTCAGCCACCGTGTCTTTTTGTAATTTCGCAGCGAAATCATGATTAGGCAGTTTCGCAGCGCAATCATGATTAGGCAGTTTCGCAGCACATCATTCAAATTTAAAATTGACCGCGCTGCGAAATCATGGATTCGTACATTTTGCAGCGAATCTTTCCCGAAATATCAAATCCGTTAGGTGAGTCATAGGCCATGTCCTCTCATGTCAGCTCATGTACCCCTCTTATCACATTTCACCACTCATTGCCACTATCACCACCACTAGATCTGTTGATACGCATGAATCATCATTTCCAAGAAAGATCACCGTGCATAAAACTTAATGATGGTCGTAAGTCTTGCATGAAATGACAAATCTGCAAGATTACAACTTGAAAGATTTTAAACGGCAAATTTTAAAATTCAACTGCAAAGATAATCAAGCGAGGCTGAATTCAAATAGAAGCTGAATCACAATTCCAACCGGAGCTGGTAGTCATTGTTTGCGAAGATTTGGAAGAATCAATGGAGAAAAAGGAGCACAGATCCGAAAAATGTCTAAGGACTGAGCCTGAAGGCTTAGATATAACGCTGAGAAATAAAGAGGTGGAGAAAGCATTTAAAAAGGCCGGGTGCTGGAATTTTTGCAAAAAGTTACAAGGAGGGCACGCAAGGTAACCAAAGAATTTGCACTTAACTTCACAGGCTTGAATTCAAAGGTAGCCATGATAGAATTGCAGGTTTCGCCAGAAGTAATATCTACTGTGACAGAGATCCCACGAGGACAAGAGCAATGGTTTAAACATTTCAAGTTTGACATGAATCCTTGCAAGGAGTTTTTGAAGGATGAATTTGTAAATGAAGATTTAAATAAGGCAGTGCCCAGGAGTTATGTCAAAGAATATTATGCACATTTACTCACCTGCATACAGAAATATCTGACTTGTGAAGGAAGATATAACAAGGTTTACTCTTACCATTTTAAACTCCTTTTGAATTTCACCGGGAAGGTCTCCATAGACTTACCTTTTTATCTTTTCCGTAGTTTGAGTAAGATGTGTGATAAGGTACAACTGAGGAAAGAGGATTGTGAAACCTCTTTGTTTCATCATGGTTTGATCAAACTACTGGTTTTAGATGGGCTCCAAAAGATGGACAGAGATTGGAATTCATTCATTTTTATGGCTGGCTTCAAACGCCAGACTGGCCTCACTCCTCTACCTGTTAGAGATTCTACAATAGCTGAGCTCCAAACAGAAGCAAGAGCTAAAAGAGTTCCAAATTCACAAGTAAGAAAACAAGTGAAGCCACTCATCATCCAAGATCAACCTCAGCAATCAACTAAGGAAAAAGCTCATGGTAAAAAGACTGTACCTGAAACAAGCACATCTGAAGTAGTCTCAAGGATAAGGACAAGAAGCCAGATGAATAAGGAAAAAGGTAAAGCTGTAGCAATCGAAGAAAGTCCAGTGTCCAAGGGAAGTTTAAATGCCTTATTACAGGCTATTGACATTGAGCAGTCTCTACCAGTCCAAATTGAGTTGATACAGTCAAAACAAGAAAGCACCAAGAAAGCCAAGGCCTCAAAAAGGCTTAAATTTGATGAGCCAGCTGAAGAGTTTGTTTTTAAACCTAGAAGACCTATGACAAGGAGATTCTAGCAAGTACAGGAAACACTGTCAAGAACAGAGGAAACAGGGGAAGGGTCACAATGTTGGCAAAAGAAAAACACAGGCAAAACAGTCATCACATCTAAAAAAGATAATATAGCAGCCATAAAGAGCCAATTAGAAGCAACTAAGCATGAAATCGCCAAATTGAAGAAAGCTGCTAGAAGACATGCAGTCATACACGCAAACTATTATAAAGCTCTATGGAAAGGGAATGAAACTGTAGAAGCCCAGTTGAATTCAGTGGTTGATGGCCATTCACAATTTCACACCTGGATAGTACCAGCAATCAAAGAAGCCAAGTACATCAGAAGGATCAATATGCAACTGAGAGCTGGGAATAAGGTTATGAAGAAACAAATTGAAGATCTGAAGGCACAACTAAGCCAGCTTAAAGGACCTGCTAAATGAGTTTCCATTTCAAGTAAGATTCCATTTCAAAATTTTGATAAGTTTGCTTGATCTTATCTTTCTGAAGAAATCTAAATCCCTATTCGGCCTTTGGAAAGTCTAAAGAAGTTTTTGGCAATCAAGCACTCGCTTAATAAAGGTCTCAGGTTAAAAACAAGCTGTTTTAAATAACTCAGCAGTTTCGTAGCGCGCTACGAAATTGCTGAAAGTGATGATTTCAACATAAATCAAACAGTTTTGAACTATAAGCGGGAATTTTGAAAGGGGAATATCTACAAGGTATGCAAGGCATCAGCTGAAGCTATTAAGATTCAACCAGGTCAAGACACATGGAGATAATATGTATTCGAATCCAACTTTAGATTTTTGTCATAAAGTGAGCATATTTACCACACTTCAGGATATGTGAAACAGTTTGCAAGAATTTTGGCTTTCACGCATGAAAATGGTGGACAACACATCAAGGACGTGGCAGTCTGCTCCATTTTGGGTAATTAAAAGATAAAGGATATATTTCGTTGGATTCGGACATGTTAAGGCAAACTAAAGACCGGTACACAGGGCAGTTTCCTATGATTCAGGGTATTGGAAAACATGTGACATTGAAGACAAACATGGAGCCTTGAAGACCCATCACAACCAAACTAGAAGGGGACCAGATGTCAAAGAACGAGGATGATTGTAGACCAAGGCTGTTATGGAATTAGATTCCTACTTGATTTAGATATCTAGAAGGTCTACTGGAAGTTTGTTACATTTAATAGGCAGTTAAAAGCTAAATAGGTTTCAGTAATAGAAGTAGTTTTCGAATTCCCCTCATGCTGGAGGAGGAATCTCAATCAGTTAGAATAAGAGCTCTATATATAGCTGAAACAACAATGTAATCAGGGTTGGAAATTTTATGAAAAAGCTGATATTTGGCCTATGTAAAACTCATTTTCAGTAATATACATGCTTGACTTTACTTCTCAGGATTCATGAAGGATTTTTTATGTTCAGAATATGTGATATTGTCCCTTTCTTAATTCTTACAGTGGTATGGATGTATAATCACTCAGAATTCACTGAATGTGCTCTGACTTCCTGTATACATTTATAGACTGTGTTGTCCCATATGAGTTTATGTTCTGAATGTTTAAATGCTGAATGCCCTGACTTCCATGTAAGGTTGAGTTCATTGTTATTTTGAGGTGTTGTTGACTCCATAAGCCCAATGGATAGTTTTGTTTAATGTGTTTCCACCATTCATATTTTTCACAGTTGTTCTACAAGAGTTAGCCATCTTATCTTTAATCAAAATCATTAACCCATCAAGAGAGAGCCCTCTCAGGTTGAGGAGGCTAAGCCTCAGCCTAAAGTCGGTTTGAAATAGTTACTTGAAGTCTTCCTGGTCTGCAGCCTTCCAGGGCCTGATTTTGAGATAACACTACCTTTAGACAGGGGCACCAAGAGATCGATTGATACCAGTATGTATCCAAACTCTAGATCAGTGAGGATCCGTGGGACCTCACCCTTCCACACGAGATCTCAGTAGTAGTTCTGTCTCAGATCTATTCCTGGGAGACAGACTAGGTCCTCCAGCATTCAGCAGAGTGTGAACCCCCCCAGGACATGATTTAGTGGATAGTCTGCACTTTCCATCGACTCTTTATCGAGCCAACAAACATTGTTGAGTTTCTTCAGCGTTATTCATTTAGCCTCAGATGTTAGGAGAGATGGGTCTGATCCTTAGACCTATTAGGTCTTGGATCTTCTCCGCTAGGGCCAGATATTGATTTACTTCATGCATTGTATCTTTTATAGGAGACCGTTTGGTTCTCCTGCTTTGTATATACATCAGTGTACTCAACAATCCCTTTGACCTACTTTGTGGTCATTAGCTGGACATAGATATAATTATCCTTATCCTTATTATACTAGTTCTTTATATATATATATATATTCTTATTTTTTATTTTATTTAAACCCTCCTCATAATACATATAGCTACATACATATGAACATGGTAATTTTTTTTTTATTTTTTTTATATTTTATAATTTTTATGATTTAAATTTTTAATGTGATGTGCATAGCCTAGAGTGTATATATGTATGTAGAGAGATTATTGCAAGTATTATGTTTTTATATATTTATTAATTAAATTGAAACATGAAATTTTTAAATATTACTGTTATTGTTAGAGAAATAATGGAGGAATTCATTAATAGATTTTGTTAAAGTGTTGTTAGGATTGCATTCATAATTGTTTTCCGGGTCCTATTTTTAGGAGTTTGTTCGAAATGTAGAACCACATTGTATTCCTATATGTATAGGCATTGTTGATCAAATAGATGTGAGAGAGTGTGGACAGTGTCTCACAATATTTTCGAGTGTTGCTTTTTAGTTTTTTTTGTCTTGGTATCAAAGCACATAGAATTTGTGAAGTTTGTGAGATCTTTGATGTGTAAAGACTATGTAGAGCGTGGAATGTTGGGCTGCATGAACTATTGGAGCGGTGTTTTTGGTGGTCTTGTGAGTTGTGGTGTTGTTAATCATTGGTATGTTAGTGTTGATAGGTATACTTGTGCTTAAAATAAACCTGCATGTGGACATGCATGTGGGGAAGAGTTGTGTGTGGATCTATAGTTTTTTTAGGCATAGTGCATGTGAGTGAAGCAACTTGTGTGTAAGGAATAATCCAAGGTCAAATTGGTCGTTGAAAAAATGTAAAGGAGCCAATAGAAGTTAGATGTGTGAGGTTTGTACTTCAACTAGCATACCATGGAGCCACACCCTCATTATAGTGAGAAGTAATCGTGATCTGTGTGTCATGTGGAGTTACACCCACACTCATTGTGGGAAATTCCAATGGAGACTGAAGCCAAGACTCATTGTTAACACACAACGTTGAGAAGCATTTATGGTGTTGAGTGGGGTGTGAGCCAGTCAAAGCTTTGAATTGCATTGGAAGTTGTTTAAACTTACTAGAATGTGGATTTGTTTTTTGAGACTTGGGAAAACTTGAGGCTAGTCTCTTTGGTGTTTTTTTCTAGAATGTGAATATGTTAGAACATGGATTTGTTTTTTGAGACCTAAGTAGGTTTAGGCTAGTTTCTCTAGTGGTATTTTTTGGAACATGGATTTGTTTTCTCATAACCGATGAGAGAAAGTGAAAGTGAAAGTTATTTTGAATTTAAATTTGTTGATTTATTTAATGTTGTGGGAAAACTTTTTTTAATCAATGGAAAATGGCTTAATTAAATCATATCTAAATGAATTTGTAACAACCTTGTGTTAAAAATTCATGTAATAAAGTTAATAAAGGAAAAATAAGACCAAGGTCATGGGACACGTATTCCAAGCTGAATGTTGGGAAAAACATCCTAGCGAGTGTTTATTTGGTTTATTGTGGCTAAGGGGATTGGCAAAGGCAATGGAAAAGGCTTTGGAAAGGAAAGATGTAACGCCCCCTCCTCCCAGGTCCACCCAAGCAACCGGCCAACTGGGGTAAACATGCAATGAGAGAGGCTACTATAAGGGATTCAACTTCCTTGGTGACCTTAAGGAAATGAAATCGATAGAACATATCAAACAAACCCATCCACGTCAACAACAACACCCTCAGAAGACATGTCAGCCACTCAAACATCCTTTCCCTGAGTCCCATTGATGATTTAAGCCTTTAAACCCTCGGTTGATCTCATGCTATAGGCATGGCAACTTCCATCAACCCAATGTTGCTCTTATAGGGCTATGTGCCAGTGACTGCGGACTTTTCGCAGCAGACCTGTGCCAGCGACCCCAAGATTTGAGCCACTTTTCTAGCCCATAATCCTGACCTCTGCCCAAAACTTGCTACAACCTTTAGAATCCATCAAAGACATGATGACAATGCTGATAAATAAAAAATCAACCTTAGGACTAGGCTTGAGCATCCCAAACCGGGATTGACATTCTATCAAACGCTTGGCATCAATGCAACCTACAGGTCTAGGATACAAGACATAACATAAATGACTGAAAGAACTTATGAAACATAACCATAAGGATCACCTCATCCTCCATTGATCTATTATATCATCAATTAGGTCTTGCATCCATCCACTAAATAATTAGAAGTAAATACATGAAATAACCATTAAATGAACCAGTCATTTAACCATGCTTATAACCATCATAAAACCATATAAATATCATAAATATGACAACCATTAAATTCACATATGAACCAATGCAAAAGTAAGAGAACTTAGCTTTTATTAATCATAGGCAAATCCGACTAGGTTCGAGACTTGCACGTACCACCCGACCATAGACATGGCTTAACCAAATCTTTCTTTGAGCCAGTCACCCCCCTGCCATATTCCAAGCATGAATGTGGGATCTCATAGAAAATAAATCCAAGAACAACCAAGGGAATCCAGAGGATAAACCACCTCCACCCTCACCAAACCGTGATCAAACCAAAACCGTTTCTTCAATCACAACTGAACAAACTTGGCATGCCATCCAGAATCCATCACTATCATTGAGGAATTTTTTGTCTCCTCATCTCTCAGGCTTTGCTACAATCCAACCTTGGATCACTAGGTCCTAAACCGAGACAATCTCTTAGGCTTTACCACAATCCAAACCTGGATCACTAGGCCCTAAACCGAGACTTCTCCCTCAGGATTTACTGTGTATCTTGCCAAAATTGGTCAAGGGATTCCTAGGCCTTTGGGAATGAACCTTGAGACCACCTCCGCCCCAGATTCTAAAAGCCATCCAGAAATTCAAAGCTCAAAACCGAGATAAACATCCCAACACCGTGGAAAAAGGCAAGGCTAGGCTAAAAACCATTGTCATAACCTGACAAAACCATGCCACTGATAGCAAGAGAACCATACACCACCATGCAAAGCCATGCATGTCCAAACTAGCTAGGAAATCACACATGCAAAAGGTTACCTGCAAGTATTCCTGCTGAAGCAACTTGATCCTGCTCTTCTTCCTTGATCCTTGCTTTCCTTCCTTTCCCTTTACTTGCTTTTCCTTTCTTGCCTCAAAGTGAGATTGCTCCAAGAAAACTCTAAGTGATCAAGAGTGAGAGAGAGAGAGAGAATAATGAGAGAGCTCAAAACTTGAACTGAAAAAAGGTTAGGAAAATATTGCCCACTGATCCTCAGAAGCCTTTTTATTAATGAGGCCTCTAATTTCTTCATTTTCCATTATTTTCCTTCAATTTCCTCCTTACATGCAACCTGTGACCTTTCACCTTACTTTTCTCCTAATTTCCTTTATTTTCATAAATAAATGTGCCAAAAATACCTTTTGCCTTAGCCTTTGCCAATTTTCCTTAGCCAAAACACACATCTAGTGATGCCCACTAGGATATTTTTGCCCAACATTCAGCCTAGAATAAGTGTTCCTTAACCATGGTCTTATTTTTCTTTTCTTAACTTGTATTACATGAAATTCTCACCAGGGCTGTTACAAAACCCTCCCCCTTGGGGAACACCATCCTTGGTGTTAAACCACACCATGACCTTAGCAAAATCGTTGAAAAGAAAACACACTGCTCATGGAGCTTTATAACTTAGCTTGTTGTAGTGTTTACAATTAAGGACTTGCTCAAAAGTAAAAAATCATGACAACATGACAATATAACAACCATAATAACATGACAACCATACTGCTTATTGGTGCTTTATAACTTAGCTCATGGCGGTATTTACATCCATATACATATACATACATATACCAAAACATCAACAAACATATGACAAACAACATCAAACCAAAATTGCTTTGACTCAACCGACAACAATGAAGGATATAGGGCCTGCATCTGATCCGACATCTCCCATGTAGCTTCTTTAGGTCCAAAGTGCTTCCACTACTCTTTAAATTTCTCTATGGCTCTGTTCCTGAGCATGATATGTTTCCACTGTAATATGAACTGAGGCTACGGTTGGAACTCTCCTTCTTGTTCCACCTGCAATACAGACCAGTCAATAACATGATCAACATCCTTTGTATACTTCTTAACCAATGAAATATGGAAAACATCATGGAATTTCACTATTTGAGGCAGTGCAAGTTGATATGCCACTGGTCCCATCCTCTCAAGGATCTCGAAAGGCCCGCAATACCGTGGTGCCACTTGCAACATGGACTAATCCTCAAAGATATTTTCTTGGGCTTGATGTGCAAACACACATGCTCCCCAACCTGAAACTCCTTGAACACCCTGTGCTAATCCGCATAACTATTTTGTCTATCTTGTGCTGCCTTGATTCTTCTTTATAACATGCATTTCCTACTCCATGTCCACCAACATGTCTGACCTAATAAGTACCCTATTCACTAGATCACTTGAGCTTATGGGAGTGTCATAACTCTATCCATACAATGCCTCGATAGGACTCATCCTCATTGACTCCTGATAACCGTTTTTGTATGCGAACTCAACCAATGGAAGATACTCCTCCCATTTCTTCTGTTGGTCCATCATGTACGTCCTCAACATATCCTCTAAGATCATTTCGACCCTCTCTGTTTGTCCATCTATTTGCAGATGATAAGCTATACTAAAGGCCAATTCTGTGCCCAAGCCTGCAAATAGCTCCTTCCAAAACTTGGAAGTGAACTTTGCATCCCTATCCAACACAATCTTCTTTGGAACACCATGCAGTCTCACTATCTCTTTGATGAACACTTGTGCTACCTCACTGGCTGAATATGTAGTCTTTACTGGAATGAAGTGAGCTACCTTGCTCAACTTGTCAACCATGACCATAATATAATCATGCTGCCTCACTGTCCTCAGAAGACTTGTAATGAAACCCATGGAAATTACCTCCAATTTCCATTCTGGAATCACCATCGGCTGTAGTAACCCACAAGGATGCTTACATTCTGCCTTTACTTGTTGACAATCTAAACATCTAGCCGTGGACTCTGCCACCTCCTTCTTCAATTTCAGCCAATAGTAGAACTTCTTCACCGCCGTCAATGTCTTTTGATATCTTAGATGACCCGAGTATGGCTTGACATGAAACTCCCTCAAGATAAGATTCTTGAGCTCACTGCAATTTGGCACATAGATCTTGTCTCTAAATCTCACCAAACCATCTATTGTGAGATGATAGTCTGCATCCCAATAAATTGTACCTATACTTGTTCCTATGCTCTGTTGTAACCTATGCATAATCTCCATGTATTTGTCATCTCGTTGTCCTGCCTACAAGATCCTATACTGTGACTTTGTCCCATAAGAGCTCATAGTTGCTATATGAATTACATGTATCTTCTTGCTAAGAGCATCTGCAACCCGGTTCTCCTTCGCTTTGATGTATCTGATCTCAAAGTCAAACTCACTAAGGGTAGCCAACGAGCTAGCTTGTCTGGAATTTAGATTCGACTGGTCAAATAAATACCTCAACCCACTATGATTGCTCATCAATGTGAACCTCCTTCCAAGAATATAATGTCTCCACATCTTCAATGCATGTATAATCACTGCTAGCTCAAGATCGTGCGTTGGAGAATTCTTCTCATGCTTATTCAGTTTCTGTGACTCGTAGCACACTAACAGTCCTTCTTGCATGAGAAATCCACCAAGTCTTCTCTTGCAAGCATCTATACACACTACAAGCTCGTTGTTCGGATCCACAATCTTTAGCATTGGCGCATGTGTCAAAAACTGCTTAAGCTACTCAAAACTAGCCTCATATTCTTCTTTCCATTAGAACTTCTTACCTTTCCACTGCAATGATGTGATAGGATATGCAATGCGTCAGAAGTTACTAATGAAACTTCTGTAGTAACCTGTTGATCCCATAAATAATCTCACCTCATCCACATTCTTAGGAGCTTCCCACTCCATGATGGCCCTTATCTTTTCTGGATCCACTTTATGCCATCCTTGGAGAAAACATGCCCCAAGTAATGTGCTTCAGTCTGAAAGAAGTTGCACTTGCTAAGTTTAGCATACAACTGATGTTTTTTTAGCACTCTCAACACTGTTGCTAAATGCTTGACATTCTCTTCCTCATTCTTAGAATATAATAGTATGTCATCAATGAATACAATAACAAACTTGTCTAGATAAGGACACAACACACTAATCATCAAACACATAAATGTAGTTGGAGCATTAGTCAAACCGAATGGAAAAACAAAAAACTCATAATGCCCATACTTGGTCTTGAACGTAGTCTTGAAGATATCCTCTTCCTTGATGCGTACATGATGGTATCCTGATCTCAAGTCAATCTTAGAGAACATTGCTACTTCCTTCAACTGATCGAACAAATCATCGATCCTCGACAATGGGTACTTGTTCTTGATCGTTACTTTTTTCAACTGCCTGTAGTCAATGCACAATCTGAGAGTACCATATTTCTTCTTCACGAACAACACTGGCGCACCCCAATGCGATACATCGACGTAATGTACACCTTGTCCAACATTCCCTTCAGCTACAAGCTTAACTCAACCAACTCAAGTGTGCTCATCATGTAAGGTGCTTTTGATGCTAAGGCTTCCCCTGGCATGAACTCAATAGAAAAGTCTACCTCCCTATGAGGTGGCAACTTTGTAATGTCCTAAGGAAATACATCATGAAACTACTGCAAAACTGGGTACCTTCTCAACACATCTGCATCCTCAACCTCCTTACCCTTATCACTATAAATATGTACTTCAAACATCACACAACCTTTTCTGCAACTATGCTTAGCCTACATAGTGGTAACCATCCTCACTGATATAGGCTTCTTCCTCCCCTGCAAAGTCTTCTTTTCCCCACTATCATCCACACACTAAATGGCCTTGTCGAAGAAATCCACTTTGGTTTTGTGAAGGTATAGCCAATCCATACCCAAAAGCATACTATATGGTCCCAATGGCAATACAATCAAATTTGTTGTTGTAGGCATACCATTTAACTCAAATGCACAAGCTCTTACCTAATGGTGAACACGCTTCTTTGTACTTGTAGCCAACTATACTAACCAAGATTATGCATGCACATCTTTTCACAAACCACACTTATCCACTATGTTAGGATTAATATAATTATGGTTAGATCCATGATTAATCAAAATAGAAACAAATTCATCACAAAACTTACCATCCATCTCAATGATCGATGCCTGATGATTCGCTTGCCTGTTGTTCGCAGTTGCATAGATCTGAGTAATTCTATGACCAACATCACCAACTATATGTGCCTCCTGAGCACTATAGATCTGGGGTATACCATCACTCTAATATTGTGGACAATCCCTCTTATGATGATCCTTACCACATATCCAACACTGCAATGGTTCCCTACCACCGCCTCCAGCTTGCTACTCTCCACGTCCCTTCTCAGTTGTATTTAATATGTTGTAAGGAATTGCATTTTCTCTATCACTTGCATCCTGAGGTATTCCTCTCTTTGGTGGCAATTTTCCTTTATCTTTCTCATTTCTTTTTAAGTCATGCTTAGGCTCAACTTTGCGCTTCAACTACTCATAACAATGCTTCAACTTTTGGATGACCTCCTCCAATGATCTAGGCTCATCGAACTCAATATGGTCTCTGTATGCAACTAGAAGTCCACTGATGAATCTCTAAACCTTGGCCTTCTCCTCCCTGAGGTAAGGCACATATCTCAACAACTCCAAAAATCTGCTAGTATACTCATCAACTGTCACAGAATCCATCCACAACTCATAAAACTCCTTAGCTCTATCATCATAGTACCTCTTAGATATGTACTTCTTCTCGAAGAGCCTTTCAAATGCATGCTAAGTCAAATCTTCCTCATGTATACCTTTGACATTCTTAAAATCCTCCCACCAAATATCTTGTTTACCTTTGAGACTGAAAGTGGCTATCTTTGATTTCATGTTTTCTGAATAATGATGCAATCGAAAGAATTTCTTCATACCCAACAGCCATGCCCTTGCATCCTGTGATTTATTGATCTCTCCTTCAAAGGTAGATGGCTTTTCCTTCTTAAAATCATCCGGTAAGTATCCCCTATCACTCCTCCTATAAGGATGATAACGATGACGATCATGATGCTTATCGGAACGAAAACTGGAATAATACTTGTGTTGATCACCTCTCCTATCCGGAGTGTCCAACAACTTGCAATCTCTGATCGTGTCAGATCTATCTGACCCACGTCTACTAGGAGACATGCTACCATATGCCCCATTAGTTCTGTCCTCATGTCCATGACCGATTCGAAGCGGTCCCTGTTGCTGCAAATCTGACAAACTCTAAAGTAGTATCGCATTCACCCCTGCTTGTTTCTCTTGTGCCTGCATGATTTTGTTATAGTCTACTTTGAAACTCCTTATTTCTTCCTTAAGGCTTCTCAATGTGTCTACCAAGTCAGAAGAGTGCCCCACACCATGCTGCCCATTTGATGCACAGGGAGATTATATGTAGTCTACCACCTTACTAGCCATCTGATCTCTTTCCATCAAGGTATACTATGTTAGCTAAACAAAATCAAAATAAACCAATGTACCTTAGCATAATTCGGGGAGGATACCTTGTCTGCAAGATCATCAAATCAACGTGATACATGTATAACATAATCATAACAACATATAGACATATATTGAATACATATATCAATGCATAAACATCATTCTAGCTAGGGTCCAGTCATCAATACAAGGCCATATCAACAATGAATGTTATGACCTCATGCCTGACAACAACCATTACTCCATTGCACACATTGGCACATGCAACTATCAACATGCATAAGCAAAACCTAATCAACTACACATATGTATGAACACATGTAGTCGAGCATAAGTGATCAATTCTCGTAACCAACCTACAAGACTGATACAGGTAATCAAAACATTCAAGAAGGCACCTGGCCTACAAGGATATATTCAAGAGACATATAATCAACATGTAAGAAACATATAACAATATGCAAGCAGTCATATACCTCCGACGATGCATCCCACAAAATCACATCAAGTTCCCCATGACAACCTTACTACAATCATGATCAACATGATGTAATGCAACAAACACATGGAATGAAAGTGTAAGAGATACACATGCAACTAACATGCATGCATGACCAAGCAAATTCACCCAAGGGAGAGTGTAACCATGCTCTGATACCAATCTGTAACACCCTCTCCTCCCAGGTCCACCCAAGCAACCGACCAGCCGGGGTAAAAATGCGACGAGAGAGGCTACTATAAGGGATTCAACTTCCTTGGTGACCTTAAGGACATGGGACTGACATAACATATCAGACAAACCCATCCACATAAGAAACAACACCCTCAGGAGACATGTCAGCCACTCAGACATCCTGTCCTTGAGTCCCACTGATGATTTAAGCCTTTTAACCCCTGGTCGCTCTCATGTTATAGGCATGACAACGTCCAACAACCCAAAGTCACTCTCATAGGCCTATGTGCCAACGACTGTGGACTTTTCTCAGTAGACCTGTGCTAGTGACCTCGAGATTTGAACCACTTTTCTAGCCCAAAATCCCGACCTCTTCCCAGAACTTGCTACAGCCTTCAGAATCCATCAAAGACATGATGCCAATGCTAATAAATAAAAAATCAACCTTAGGACTAGGCCTGAACATCCCCAACCGGGACTGACATTCTATTAAACACTTTGCATCAATGCAACCTATAGGTCTAGGATACAAGACAAAGCATAAATGACTGAAAGAACTTATGAAAAATAGCTAGAAGGATAACCTCCTTCTCCATTGAGCTATTATATCATCAAGTAGGTCTTGCATCCATCCATTAAACAATTACAAGTAAATACATGAAATAACCATGACATGAACCAATCATTTAACCATGCTTATAACGAACATCAAAGAATATAAATATAAAAGATATAACAACCATTAAATACACATATAAACTAATGCAAAAGTAAGATAACTTAACTTTTATTTATCATCAGCTAATCTGACTAAGTTCGGGACTTCCATGTACCACCCGAACATAGACATGGCTGAACAAAATATCTCTTTCATCCAGTCACCCCCGTGCCATATTCCAAGCATGACTGTGGGATCTCATACAACAACCAAGGGAATCCAGAGGTTAAACCACATCCACCCTCACAGAACCATTGTCACACTAAAATCGGTGCTCTGATCACAACCGAACCAAACTTGGAATGCCATCTGAAATCCATCACTATCCTTGAGGAATTTTCCGTCTCCTTGTCTTTTAGGCTTTATCACAATCCAATCCTCGATCACTAGGCCCTAAACATTAACTAGTCTCTCAAGCTTTCCCGCAGTCCAAACCCATATCACTAGGCCCTAAAACGAGACTTCTCCCTTAGGATTTATCGTGTATCTAGCCAAAACCGGTCAATGGATTCCTAGGCCTTTGGGAATGAACCTTGAGACCAACTCCGCCCCAGATTCTAAAATCCATCCGGAAAACCAAAGCTCAAAACCAAGATAAACATCCCAACACCATGGCATCTAGAAAAAGGCAAGGCTAGGCTAAAAGCCACGGTCATAACTCGACAAAACCATGCCACCGACATTAAGAGAACCATACACCAACATGCAAAGCCACACATGTCCAAACCAGCTAGGAAATCACACATGCAAAAGGTTACTTGCAAGTATTCCTGCTAAAGCTGCTTGATACTGCTCTTCTTCCTTGATCCTTGCTTTCCTTCCTTTCCCTTTGCTTGCTTTTCTTTTCTTTCTCCAAAGTTAGAGTGCTCAAAGAAAGCTCTAAGTGACGAAGAGTAAGAGAGAGAGAGAGAATAATGAGAGAGATCCAAACTTGAACTGACAAGAGGTTATCAAAATCTTGCCCACTAATCCTTAGAAGCATTTTTATTAATGAGGACTCTAATTTCTTCATTTTCCATTATTTCCTTCAATTTCCTCCTCAAATGCAACCTGTGACCTTTCACCTTACTTTTCTCCTAATATATTTTATTTTCATAAATAAATGTACCAAAAATGCCTTTTTCCTTTTAATGTATTTTCTTCATCCTTTTCCAATATTCCTTAGCCAAAACACACATCTAGTGATGCCCACTAGGATATCTTTGCCCAACATTCAACTTGGAATAAGTGTCCCTTAATCGCGGTCTTATTTTTCCTTTATTAACTTTTATTACATGAACTTTTCAACAGGGCTGTTACAGAACCCTACCCCTTGGGGAACACCTTCCTCGATGTTAAACCACACCATGACCTCGGCAAAATCATTTGAAAAGCAAACATACCACCCATGGAGATTTATAACTTAGCTCATTGCAGTATTTACAATGAAAGATCTGCTCAAAAGAAAAACATTATGACAACATGACAATATAACAACCATAATAACATGACACCCATACCACTTATTGGAGCTTTATAACTTATCTCATAGCAGTATTTACATCTGTATACATATACATACATATACCAAAACATCAACAAACATATGCCAAACATATACCAACATCAAACCAAAACTGCTTTGCCTCAACCGACAAACAATGAAGGATATAGGGCCCGCATTTGATCCACCATCTCCCATGTAGCTTCTTTAGGCCCAAAGTGCTTCCACTACACTTTAACTTGCTCTATGGATTTGTTCCTGAGCATGAGATGTTTCCGCTGCAATATGCACTGAGGCTCCAGCTAGAACTCTCCTTCTTGCTCCACTTGTAATACAAACCAATCAATAACATGATAAACATCGTTTATATACTTCTTAAGCAATTAAATATGGAAAAATCACATAATTCATTATTGGAGGCAGTGAAATTCGATATGCCATTGGTCCAATACTCTCAAGGATCTTGAAATTCCCATAATAGCGTGGTGCCAACTTGGCAAATGAACCAACCCTCAAAGATATTTTCTTTGGCTTGATGCGCAAATACACATGCTCCCCAACCTAAAACTCCTTGAAAACCCTGTGTTGATCGCATAACTCTTCTATCTATCCTGTGCTACCTTTAGATTCTTCTTTATAACCTGCATTCTTGCTCCATGCCTACCAACATGTCCGGTCCAATAAGTACCCTATTCACTGGATCACTCCAGTTGATGGGAATTTTACAACTCCGTCCATACAATGCCTCGAAAGGACTCATCCTCAATGACTCCTGATAACCATTATTGTATGCAAACTCAACTAATGGAAGATACTCCTCCCATTTCTTCTACTGGTGTATCACGTGCATCCTCAACATATCCTCAAATATCATGTTGACCCTCTCTGTCTGTGAATGATAAACTATACTGAAGGACAACTCTATGCTCAAGCCCACAAATAGCTCCTTCCAAAAATTGGAAGTGAAATTTGCATCCCTATCTGAAACAATCTTCTTTGGAACACCATGTAGTCTCACTATCTCTGATGAACACTTGTGCTACCTCATTGGTTGAATATCTAGTCTTTACTGGAATGAAGTGAACTACCTGGCTCAACTTGTCAACTGTGACCATAACAGAATCATGCTGCCTCACTGTCCTCGGAATACCTATAATGAAACCCATGGAAATGACCTCCCATTTCCATTTCAAAATTGCTATCAGTTGTAGTAACCCACCTGGATGCTTACATTCCGCCTTTACCTGCTGACAATCTAAACATATAACCACGAACTCTGCCACTTCCTTCTTCAAATTCGGCCAATAGTAGAACTTCTTCACCATCGTCAATGTCTTATGATATCCTAGATGACCCGAGTATAGCTTGATGTGGAACTCCCTCAAGATAAGCTTCTTGAGCTCATTGCAATTCGACACATAGATCCTATCTCTAAATCTCACCAAACCATCTAACATGAGACAATAGTCTGCATCCCGATCATCTGTACCTATACCTGCACATGTACTTGTACCTGTGCATAAGCTCCACGTATTTATCATCATGTTGTCCTGCCTGCAAGATCCAATCCTGTAAATCTGTCCCATGAGAGCTCATAACTGCTATATGACTTACTTGTACCCTCTTAATAAGAGCATTTGCAACCAAGCTCTCCTTCCCTTTGATGTATCTGATCTCAAAGTCGAGCTCACTAAGGGTATCCAAGCATCTAGCTTGCCTAGAATTTAGATTTGGCTGGTCAAATAAATACCTCAACCCACTGTGATCTCTCATCAAAGTGAACCTCCTGCTAAGAAGATAATGTCTCCACATCTTCAATGCATGTATAATTGTTGCTAGCTCAAGATCATGTGTTGGATAGTTCTGCTCGTGCTCATTCAGTTTACATGAATCATAGCACACTACTTGTCCTTCTTTCATGAAAACTCCACCATGTCCTCTCTTGCAAGCATTTGTACACACTACAAACTCCTTGTCTGGATCCACAATATTTGGCATTGGTGCATGTGTCAACAACTGCTTAAGTTGCTCAAAACTAGCCTCACCTTCTTCTGTCCATTCGAACTTCTTACCTTTCTGTTGCAATGATGTGATAGGATATGCAATGTGTGAAAAGTACCTGATGACCCTCCTGTAGTAACCTTCCAATCCCATAAATGATCTCACCTCATCGACATTCTTAGGAGCTTCCCACTCCATGATGGCCCTTGTCTTTTCTGGATCCACTACTATGCCATCCTTGGAGACAACATGCCCCAAGTAATGTACCTCAGTCTGAAAGAAGCTTCACTTGCTAAGTTTAGCATACAACTGATGCTCTCTTAGTAATCTCAACATTGCTTATAAATGCTCGACATGCTCTTCCTCATTCTTATAATATACCAGTATGTCATCAATGAATATAATAAAAAACTTGTCTAGATAAGGACTCAACACACTATTCATCAAACACATAAATGTAGACGAAGCATTAGTCAAACCAAATGGAACAAAAACAAACTCATAATGCCCATACATGGTCTTGAATGCAGTCTTGAAGATATCCTCTTCCTTGATGCGTACCTAATGGTATCTCGATCTCAAGTCAATCTTAGAGAACATTGCTGCTTCCTTCAACTAATCGAACAAATCATCGATCCTCGACAATGGGTACTTGTTCTTATTCATTACTTTGTTCAGCTTCCTGTAGTCAATGCACAATCTAAGAGTACCATATTTCTTCTTCACAAACAACACTTGCGCACCCCAAGGCAATACACTCGACCTAAAGTATCTCTTGTCCAACATTTCCTTAAGCTGCAACTTTAACTCAACCAACTCAGGTGTTCTCATCCTATAAGGTTCTTTTGATGTTGGGGTTTCCCTCGACACCAAATCAATAGAAAATTCTACCTCCTTGTGAGGTGGAAACTTTGTAATGTCCTCAGGAAATACATCCTGAAACTGCTACAAAACTTGGTACCTTCTCAACACATCTGCATCCTCAACCTCCTTACCCTTATCATTAGAAATATGTACTGCAAACATCACACAACCTTTTCTGCAACTATGCTTAGCCTACATAGCAGTAACTATCCTCACTGATGTAGGCTTCTTCTTCCCCTACAAAGTCCTCTTTTCCCCACTATCCTACACTCAATGGCCTTGTCGAAGAAATCCACTTTGGTTTTGTGAAGGTATAGCCAATCCATACCCAAAAGCATACTATACGATCCCAATGGCAATACATTCAAATGTGTTGTTGTAGGCATACCATTTAACTCAAATGCACAAGCTCTTACCCAATGGTGAACTCGCTTCTTTGTACTTGTAGCCAACTGTACCAACCAAGATTATGCATGCACTTCTTTTCTCAAACCACACTTATCCACTAGGTCAGGATTAATATAACTATAGCTAGATCCAGGATCAATCAAAATAGAAACAAATTGATCACAAATCTTACCTTCCATATTAATGATCGATGCCTGATGATCTGCCTGCCTATTGTCCACAACTGCATAGATTTGAGGAATGTTATGACCAACATCACCAACTGTATGTGCCTCCTAATCACTGTAGATATGGGGTCCACCACCACTTTGATACTATGGACAATCCCTCTTACGATGATCCTTATCACATATCCAAAACTACAATGGTTCCCTACCACCTCCTCTAGCTTGTTGCTCTCCACATCCCTTCTCAGTTGTATTGAATCTCTTGTAAGGAACTGCATTTTCTTTCTCCCTTGCATCTTGAGGTCTTTGTCTCTTTGGTGTCCATTTTCCTTTAGCTTTCTAATTTCTTTTCAAGTCATGCTTAGCCTCAAATTTGCGCTTCAATTGCTCATAACAATGCTTCAACTTTCGGATGGCCTCCTCCAACGATGTAGGATCATCGAACTCAACCCAGTCTCTATATGCAACTGGAATTCCACTGATGAATCTCTGAACCTTGGCCTTCTCCTCCCTAAGGTAAGGCACATATCTCAACAACTCCAAAAATCTGCTAGTATACTCATCATTTGTCATAGAACCTGTTAGGATTCCAAGAAACTCTCCTAGGTTGTAGCTCGGAGATGCCTGGTAACATATAAATTCAACTATTGTTGCAAGGTTTAATGGAAAGAATGATGGTTTGGTTCAAGCCAGATAACCACTTCTACTTTGTTTCACTCCAGACATGCATGAACACCCTCAGACTACAAGGCTTTAGACCACTGATGCTCACAGTTTAGATAATAGGTGAATATGGACAATACTAACCACACCAGCAAATACACAAGACCATGTGATGGCTGGCTGCAACTAGTACAAAAACTTACAAATCTAGTATATTAATGCAAAGACAGGATGGCAACTCTCATGCATTAGATAGAAAGAAACCTAAGCAACCTATTCAATGATGCATTCAAGACTCCAACACAGAGATAAGATGACAATTATCTAGTGTTAAACATCAAGAGATCAGGAACACAACATATTAGGTACAAGCTTAGAACAGAGGAAAATGGACAGTGAGCAATTAACAACAAAAGAAACTTGTATTTGCTGAAAATGAAGATGAGACGCTACAAGTGACAAAGTGTCTACAATCTCCAGAAGTTGAACTTTAAATCAAATGCCAACCCTGATTACATCTTCCTTCTGGGTATTTATAAGTTTACATTGTAATGGCACCTGGCCGTTTAGGTATGGAGGGGTCTTAATTGACCACCAATTGCATTTAACTGCCTAATGGAGTCTCTGAATGAGGTTTCTTACTTCATTGTGTAAATATGATATGTACAACTGCTATGCTGTCCTTTAGGCAGTTGGAATGCTCGCAGCAGTGAGGTCCATGACTGATAAATTCTGTTACAGGGTCGTGCTATGTCCTTTTCTCCCTTTGGCCATGCTTTCTATTTAATGTGGTTGATGAGGATACCACTGTTATCAGTCAAGTAGAGTTGGTCATCTCCTTCTACGAGCAACATAATGGTTATAGAATGTGGGATGCATGGGTAAGTGGATGGTTGGGATGAGAGAGAGAGATGACCATCAGATCGGGGAGATGAACAACAGAGATGGCTCGATGAAGGCTATTGGCCAAGGTGGGAGTGGGGTGCGTTAGGGCCGATGGATCTTCACCAGACAGATCAGACGGTCATCAGGCGATGGAGTTGCTCGGGCGCTAATGGGTGGGGTGGTTAACTTAGGCGGTAACAGTTTTCATCACATCGCTTTCGGGCGCTAAGTGGTAAATGCCCGGGGCCGAGCGATTCCATTCAAATAACGACACGTAGCAGCGGATGAGAGAGAAAAACCGCTCTCATCGCGTGCTATCGCTCGATCTAGTTGCTCTTGCGATATGTGCGAAGGCCGTAAGATCTGGTGGAGATGATCTGACGGTGGAAAGTGGTCGAGCGGGTCACCTTCATCAGGTGCAATGGGAGTCGTTGGATTGGTGGGGGTTTGATCAATGGCAGGGACGCGGCGTGATGGATTATGAGTGCGCGAAGACATTTGGCAGGGTTTTATGGGTGCTTTGGGGTTTGCACTTGGGGCTAAGTCCAAAAGAGGTTGCTTTGGCGGGTTTAGAAGGTAAATAGGGAAATGGAGGTGGTATAGAGTGAGAAGGGCAAGAGGAGGAGGGGTAAACGACCAATGTGGGGCCCCTTTGAGGACACCACCAAACAGACCAGGCTTCTCTTTGACATTAGAGAGTCAGCGCTGCATAACAGGGCTAACACTGGCTCCTTTTGGGGATGAAATCCTCCTTGTGAGGTTTCAAGAATCGTATACCACTGCCTTCATATAGAAATAAGATCAGCAAGGTTTCCTAGTATTCCATTGGGCATGGAGTCTAACTAAGCTTACACTAAAAACTGTAAAAGAACATATTTACAATGTTGGGGCCTAAAGGCCTTAAACAACATAAACCTTCAAAAACCGCCCATTAACTGGGCCATCAAAAACTGTTTCTCCTTCCACACTTTGCAGCGTGAAAGTGTTGTTCCCCCGAACCTGAGAAATGACAAAAGGTGTTGTCCACAGAGCATCAAATTTTCCATGATTGCCTTTCTTTCCTTTCAATGCATCCCATTTAAGAGCCAGGTCTCCAATTTGAAAATTGTCCATCTTTGCCTTTCTGTCAAAGGCTTCCTTGATTATCTTTGGATGTGCTGCAGACTTCTCAATCATTTGATCTCTGATCTGATGCACTTCAGCTAAGTCACTAATCCTATTTGCCATGTCATTTTCCTCATTCTGCTATTCCTGCAAGAACTTGGCCACAGGGAGGGTCAACTGGATTGGGAATACAGCCTCAGTGCCATATACCAGTTTGAATGGAGAATCTTGTGTGGATTTCTTGGTGGTCACCCTGTCAGCCCAGAATGCAAACTTCAGTTTGGAATCCCAGTTCCTTTTGTTGTCTTCCCACAGCTTTTTGATTATCCTTATCAGGCTCTTATTGGATGATTCTGCTAGAACATTTCCTTGAGGGTAGTATGAGGTGGAATGCACTAGTTTAATGCCCATTGAGTCACACATATTTACCAATTCTTTTGCCCTGAAGGTTGATGCATTGTCTATAACCAATTTGTGTGGACAACCAAACCTGGTGAAAATGTTTTCTGTTAAGAACTTCATGACAACATGGTGATTAGCTTTCTTAGTAGGGATGGATTCAATCCATTTAGTGAAGTAATCAATGGCTACTAAAATCCATCTGTGCTGGCCACTAGAATGTGGATTAATTTCTCCTATGAAGTCTAAGCCCCACTGCTGGAAAGGGCCACTAGCATGTATTGGCTTCAAGGGTAAGGATTTCAACTGCTGTTTTCATTCAAACCTCTGGCACCTGTCACAAGATTTTACAAATGAAAAGACATCAGAAAATAGAGTGGGCCAATAATACCCAGCTCTGAGGATCTTGTGGGCTGTGGTTTTCCAATAGTGATGTCCTCCGCAGATGCTGGAATGAAATTGATGCATGACCTCCACAAATTGTTCTTTGTCCAGGCATCTTAAGAGGATTCCTGATGGGTCCCTCCAATAAAGCAAGCTTTCATGAATATAATACTTGGCTACTTTTAACTTAACGGTCCTGGCTTGGCTCGAGCTAAGACCTGGAGGAACCTCTAGTTTCAGCAAAATGTGAGCTATTTTATCATACCATTCACAAGAGGCCAGATTTTCGACCAAAGACTAGTTTTGCCCTCATTCAACTATTTCTTCTCGTGGCTGTCCATCCTCTGAATTTGTATCCATGCAATTTATGTTAAGCATTTTGCAATTTTCTTTAACCATCAGTTGAGCAAGGCCCTGGCCTTTGACAAGCATGGTGGCTTCAATTCTATGTTGAATTAAATAAGCTTAGCAATCCCTTTTTCCCTTCTTCCATCAACATCTGGCCGCGTTAGGACATCCTTTACTGAAGCAAAGGGCACATAGGTAATTACCTTGGAGTGAAGAATGTAGACTCGGAAAGATTTTAAAGATTTGATAAGAGCATAAGCTTGTTTTTTGATAATATCATACCTTAGTTCAACATCCCTTAAGGTTTTGTTGAAAAATGCCACTGGATGCTTTATATCCTCATCATCTTTCTGCAATAAAATTGTTGCAAGGGTGTCACAGGAAGCAAAGGAGAAGATATGGAACTCCTTTCTATAGTCTGGGCTGACCAAAGTGGGAGCTTCCATAATAGCTCTTTTGATGGCTTCAAAAGATCTTCTTGCTACATCAGTCCATTTGATCTCTGATCCCTTTTTCAGCATAGAGGTGATGTGTTTTACCAATTCTGCAAAATTAGGAATAAACCTCCTTATAAAATTTATTTTTCCCAGAAAGGATTGGATGTCCTTTTTTTATCTTGGAATAGACAAGGTCTGTATTGCTTTCACTCTCTCTGGGTCAATCTTGACACCTGCAGCAGAAACAATGTGTCCTAGAAGCTTGCCCTCTTCTAAAGAAAATTGTGACTTCTTAGGATTCAATGATATCCCAAACCTTCTGCACTTCAGAAACACTTTCTTCAAATGCTGAAAATGATCCTGATGGCTGCTGGAGTATACTGTTATATCATCCAGGTAGACAAGGACAAACTTATCCTTCTCTCCTATAAACACTATATCCATGGCTCTCTGAAAGGTAGCCCCAACATTCATCAGCCCAAAGGGCATCTTGGAGTACATAAAAGTTCCCCAAGGAGTGGTGAAAGCAGTCTTTTCTTGGTCATCTGGATGTACAGCAACTTGGTTATACCCTGAAAATCCATCCAGGAAAGACATAACTTTAGCTCCTGAGACTTTCTGTAGCAAATGCTCCATCTTTGGCAGGGGATAGTTGTCCTTTTTGGAACATTTGTTCAGGTTCCTGAAATCAACACACAGCCTGATTTCTCCACTTTTCTTCCTCACCACTACCAAATTGGCTACCCACTTCGAATATCTCAGGGGAACTATGATTTTGGCAGCCAACAACTTCTTGATTTCTTTTTCAATCAGAGGGAGGAGCAAAGGATTTATGGGTCTCAGCTTCTGTTTGAAAGGAATGGTGTCTTTCTCCAATGGGATCTTATGCTGGATGATATTTTTGTCATAAGTTTTAAGGTCACTGTATTCCCAGGCAAAGACATTAGCAAATTGCTTCATTAAGGTGTAGTACTCAGAACTTTGGGCAGCAGACAAATGGGTGGACAGATTTATATACTTTGGATGATATGGACTCCCTATGTTATGCCTATGGACTACAAACTAATTTTCTTTTTGGACAATCTTATGAGGCACATCGTTATGATCGAACAGCTTCTCTAGAGGCAATAGCCCTTTAGGTATATGCTTGCTAGGCAACTGCACAATGCTGTCTTGGCCAATTGTATTCCTTAACTAGGGCTGGGGAGATTCCCCCAAGGTTTCATTCTCTTGATCAATTTGCATTTCAGAGAATTCATCAATGACTTGCAGAAACCTATTTACTTCATCATCATCCTCAAAGACTTTCCAGTGATGGACATTATTAGGCAAGAATGGTCTATATTTTACTTGGACTTCATAATCCAATCTAGGGGGCATGGGAGGGATGAACATGCTAGAAGACACAGCCAGGGAATCGACAAGCTGATTTTTTACTCTAGGAATATATGAGATACATAAGTTATCAAAAGAGTCTTTGAGTCTCTATACCTCAGCTCTGTACGCTTTTGATGCAGGAGCATCGACATTAGCCAGCAATGTGGAGGATTGTCCACATGTTGTGGCTAATCACAGTTAAATTCATTTACTGTTACCGAGAAGGATGACTTCTCAAATTGTTAGTTATTGTAATAAATAAGGCATTGTTTTATTTAGATTGGGGATAAGATTTGTTAGCTTAGGTGTGCATGAAAGCTAAGAGATAGAAGATTGTTGTTAAGATCTCTTAGAAATAGAATATTATTGTTAGATTTTGTTAGAGAAATTATGGAGTTAAAAAGGGGAAAGTATAATTGTGTACGAAGAGGAGAGTGAGGCCTGGAGTGGAGCGAGAGCTCAAAGTGTGGTGGACTGTATTTGGTAACAGAGGTCATTTTATGGTGTAATCTGGCCAAGGCCGAGACCCTGTATTTTATGAATAAATCCAGTATTCTGTGCAGTGCTTTGTTTATTCGGCCCGTGGAGGCCTTGTGTGTTTGGTTGCCTTTTTAAAGTTCATGCAATTCGATCTGTCTGTGCGTTTATTCATAACCGTAAGCAATTTTGTGTTTAAAGCCAATCTGGGTTAACTAAAGTCCGTAAACGGAAAAGTCCATTTACATAGAGAATCGGCGCCAAAACCCTTAGCGGAGCACTGAACGGACTTGAAATAATATTAAGGTTTCCTTCGGAACTCATCGGGTCCGTGTAGTTCCATCGCATCGGAACTTCGGCGAAATCCCATCGCATCGGAAACCTTAGAAATGAAAGTGGACGCGATATTTTATATATCGGGTTGAATTCCCAAGTCAGGTCCGGTTCTATATCGGCAAAACGATATCGCATCAGAAACCTTAGAAACGAAAGTGGACACGATATTTTATATATCGGGTTGAATTCCCAAGTCGGGTCCGGTTCTATATCGGCGGATGCATATATGTGTATAGTGCATCGAGCGATTGCCGATCGTCGACGAATTACCTTTGGGCGGAGGCGGATGCGATAGAAATATCAACTGTGGTGAATTGTAGATCGGGTCCGCAACCTCATCGGGGGTCATCGGGTCCGCGGTATAATGTTTATGGTGGTGACGGCCGATATCGGACTTGCCGAAAATTGCAAAGGTATATATATAATTTGAAGTCCAGTATTTTGATTAGAGTGGGTTTTTGTATTGTTCCATGTTCCATATAATTATATATATGTGGACACGGTTATAAAACGGGGAGGTTTTATATATATATGGTTTCCGCATATTTATGGTGGGTCGCTCCCGATACATGTATTTATGATGGGTCGCTCCCGATAGATGGATGATGGTGCTTGCGAGCTTTAAAGCTCGGGTGGTGGCTTCCGATGGGTGATTAAGAGTGCCGATAAAAAGGTGGCTTTGATTCCTCATATGTCCATGGTCATAAAAGGCTTAAAGCCTTAAGCGCTTCCGATAAAGCCTGTAGGTTGTTACCACAGGTCAAGGGCCGATTTTTATTTGAAAAGGGGATTTTGGGTAATATCCAAGACTACCTTTTCATCATTTTGGTATCAGAGCAGAAGAGATAGTGTTTACAGTAAAGATGCCGCCAAGGAGAGGAATTGGTCGAGGGAGACCAGAACCAAATGTAGTTTTGATAGAAGAAGTGCAGAGTTTGCGTACACGAATGGAGGCAATGGAGACAGCCCAAAGAAGAGCGCCTGACGAGGGAGCTGAGAGTCCTGCAGAAGAATCTGATACAGATGTGGAAGTAGAAGAAGAGAATGAAAATATCAAAATCCTGAAGATGCTGGCAAAGGTTGGAGGCAAACCTAAAGTGGAGATTCCTATGTATGAAGGGAGTCTGAATGCCGAGGAGCTCATGGATTGGATTAGATCCATAGATCAGTACTTCGATTATGAAGAGGTTGAAGAGAACAAGAAGGTAAAATTTGCAGTAACTAGATTGAAAGGTCATGCAGCCATATGGTGGGACGAGGTACAGACATCAAGAACGAGAAAGGGGAAATCTAAGATCAAGCAGTGGGATAAAATGGTAAGTAAACTGAAAGCCAAGTTTTTGCCGAAAGATTATCATTTGAATCTTTTTAAGTAGATGCAAAATCTGAAGCAAAAAGGAATGTCTGTTAAAGAATATACTGAAGAATTTTACAGATTAAGTATCAGAACAGGGCATGTAGAGGATGATTTGGAAAAAGTAGCTAGATATGTTAATGGGCTAAGGTATGAGATCCAAGATGAGATTGGTCTGTTAAGTCTGAAAACTGTTGAGGATGCCTATCAAGCAGGACCAAAGGCAGAAGAGAAGATATTAAGAAAACAAAGTTAAAGGAACAGAGGAAAGAGCTCAGCAAGAGGTAGAGGAGCTGGCTGATCTAGAGGAACACAACATCAAATTGACACAGGCAGTTCAAGCAGCAGATCACCACAGATGGGTGAATCTAGTAAAGGGAGATTCGTGCCCAGAGGAAGAGGGCGAGGAAGAGATGTTAGGTGTTATACCTGTGGAGAATGGCGACATATGTCACGAGACTGTCCTCGTAACAAGTCAGCAAGCCAGAGGGGTGCAAATGTGGCTGAGGCAGAGCCGGAACCACCTCGACTTGTAGAAGAACCACCGGAAGAAGGTGAAGCATTGCTGCTTAGAAGAACTTTGTTAAGATCAGAAAAGGAGATTGGAGAACCTGCGCAAAGGAAGAACTTGTTTAGGACTATGTGCAAGTCAAAGGGTAAGTGCTGTAAGGTTATAATTGATAGCGGGAGTACTGACAATCTTGTGTCTACAGAGATGGTGGAAAAGCTCGGATTAACAAGGAAAGCGCATCCTGCACCTTACAAAGTATCTTGGCTACAGAAGGGTCATCAAGTCATTGTGACAGAGCAGTGTAATGTGGAAATGCAGATCGACACATACAAAGACGTGATCTTATGTGACATAATGCCCATGGATGTATGTCATGTGTTATTGGGAAGACTGTGGCAATTTGACAGGAAGGCGATTCATGATGGGAGAAGGAATACATATACTATAGAGAAGGACGGAGTTAAACATACGTTGCTGCCAATAAAAAATGATGTTGACAAAGAGTGCCTGAAAATAGTATTATGTTGATGAGTGGCAAGGAACTGCTACAAGAGGTTGATAAAAGTGGAGAGGTGCATTTCGCTATCGTAGGAAGGCCAAAGGTAATTTTAACCTCCACCAATTTAAATGATTTGCCTGAAGAAATTCAATCTGTGTTAAATAGTTACATGGATATCATTGTGGATGAATTTCCAAATGAATTACCACCGATTAGGAGTATAAGTCACCATATCGACTTAATACCAGGATCAAGTCTACCTAATAAAGCTGCCTATAGATTAACTCCTCAGGAAAATGCAGAGGTTGCAAGACAGGTTCAAGAGTTAATGGACAAGGGACTGATCCGAGAAAGTCTGAGTCCGTGTGCTGTGCCAACGGTGCTTAGTCCGAAAAAGGGAGGAGAATGGCGCATGTGCACCGATTCCAGAGCTATCAATAAGATAACAGTCAGGTATAGATTTCCTTTGCCCAGAATGGATGATTTAATGGACTGTTTAAGTGGATCCAGGTATTTTACAAAGATAGATTTAAAAAGCAGGTATCATCAGATTAGAATTCGGGAAGGTGATGAATGGAAGACAACGTTCAAAACAAATAGTGGATTGTATGAGTGGTTAGTGATGCCTTTTGGGCTCACTAATGCAACCAACACATTCATGAGACTAATGAACGAGGTCCTGAAAGAATATAGAGGTAAATTTGTTGTTGTTTACCTTAATGATATTCTGGTTTTCAGCAAAAGTAAAGAGGAACATTTGGAACATTTGAAGTTAGTCTTGAAAACACCGCAGAAGGAAAAACTACTAATTAACTTGGAGAAAAGTAGTTTCATGAAAGAGGAGCTGGTATATTTGGGGTTTGTGATTTCCAGAGAAGGTTTAAAAATGGATCCAGAAAAGGTACAAGCAATCAGAAACTGGCCTACTCCCAGGAGTGTATTCGAGGTAAGAAGTTTCCATGGACTTGCTAGTTTTTACAGGAAGTTTATAAAAGGGTTCAGTCAAGTTTGTGCACCAATCCTTGAGACAATCAGGGAGGTCAATCAGCCATTTCAATGGATAGAAGCAGCCGACAGGAATTTTAATTTGTTGAAAAGAAAGATAACATAAAAGCCTATTCTAGCATTGCCAAATTTCGAGAAAGTCTTTCAAGTGGAAACTGATGCAAGTGGAGAAGCAATTGGGGCGGTGTTGAGCCAAGAGCAAAGACCGATAGCGTATTTCAGTGAGAAATTAAATGATGCGAAAATGAGATATTCTTCCTATGACAAAGAATTCTACGCTATTGTGCAGGCGTTGAAAAAGTGGAGGCATTACTTACTGCTAAAGGAATTCATTTTATATTCAGATAATCATGCTTTGCAGTTCATTAATAATCAGCCAAAGTTAAATCAGAAGCATGCCGAGTGGGTAGAATTTCTACAAAGTTTCACTTTTGTAATAAAGCACAAAAGCGGTAAGTCTAATAAAGTGGCAGATGCGTTGAGTAGGGTAAGTTTTCTTTTGCAAGAATTCAAAGTGGGTGTTGTAGGTTTTGATGAGATGATAGAAATGTATCATGATGATGAGGATTTTAGGGATATCAACACGACAATGTAGAATCCAATGAGCCATAACATAAGTCAATGGACGGACTACCTTATTCAAGGAGGCCTGTTATTTAAGAGCAACAAATTATGCATTCCTAAATGTTCAATGAGAGAAAACATCATTAAAGAAAAGCACAGTGGAGGATTGTCTGGTCATTTTGGACAAGACAAGACTTTCGCTCAGGTAAATGATTTTTATTATTGGCCTAAAATGCAAACTGATGTTAAAAAGTTTGTTGAGAAATGCAGGGTATGTCAGTATGCCAAAGGAAGGAGTCAAAATACAGGTCTATATCAGCCATTGCCCATACCAGATCGACCATGGGATGCAGTGAGTATGGACTTTCTTCTGGGTTTCACAAAAACTCAGAGAGGAAATGATTCTATATATGTTGTTGTAGACAGATTTTCAAAAATGGCCCATTTTATTGCTTGTAAGAAGACTAGTGATGCCACACACATAGCCAATTTGTTCTTTTTTGAGATTGTAAGATTGCATGGTTTACCTGTGAGCATTGTATCAGATCGGGACACAAAATTTGTAGGGCATTTCTGGAGAACACTTTGGAAGAAGCTGGGAACTAAACTTAGTTTTAGTTCAGCCTACCATCCTCAGACCGATGGACAAATTGAAGTTGTGAACAGAAGCTTGGGAAATATATTAAGAACTTTGGTTCATCAAAATCCCAAACAGTGGGATTTGGCATTAGCTCAAGCTGAATTTGCTTACAATGATACACCAAACCGAAGCACAGGAATGAGTCCATTCCAGATTGTCTTTGGAATGCATCCGAGAGGAGTATATGAGCTCAGAGATTTGGGAAAACAGGAAGCCAGAAGTGCAAGTGCTGAAGATTTTGCTGAACAAATGCAAAAGCTACAAGAAGAAGTCAAAGATAAATTACAGGAAAGCAGCAGAAGATATAAACAGAGAGCAGATCTGAAAAGGAGAGAAAAAGAATTTCAAGTAGGAGATTTAGTCATGGCATATTTAAGGAAGGAGAGATTTCCTACAAGGACTTATAATAAATTGAAGAAGAAAATAGGACCCTGTAAAATCAAAAGGAAATTTTCAGCTAATGCATATGAGATTGAGCTACCAGAAGGGATCGGAATATCCCCCATTTTTAATATTGCAGACTTGTATCCATTCAGAGAGGCAGAAACAGACTTGCAGAAAGAAGTCAAAGGTGATGAAATTCAAACTGTGGATTGGGAGGAACAAGTACCAAAAGCATCTCAAAAAGAAGTTGAAGCTATTTTAGACCGAAGAGTATCTAAGAAAACCAGAGGGCAGACATATTTCCAATATCTAGTCAAGTGGAAGGAGCAGCCAGTGGAAGATTCCAGTTGGTTGACAACAGCTGAACTACAGAAATATGAAGTGAGTCCTGAAGGTTTGAAGGACAAACCTTTTCTTCCCCGGGAGTCTAATGCAGGAGCATCGACATTAGCCAGCAATGTGGAGGATTGTCCACATGTTGTGGCTAATCACAGTTAAATTCATTTACTGTTACCGAGAAGGATGACTTCTCAAATTGTTAGTTATTGTAATAAATAAGGCATTGTTTTATTTAGATTGGGGATAAGATTTGTTAGCTTAGGTGTGCATGAAAGCTAAGAGATAGAAGATTGCTGTTAAGATCTCTTAGAAATAGAATATTATTGTTAGATTTTGTTAGAGAAATTATGGAGTTAAAAAGGGGAAAATATAATCGTGTACGAAGAGGAGAGTGAGGCCTGGAGTGGAGCGAGAGCTCAAAGTGTGGTGGACTGTATTTGGTAACAGAGGTCATTTTATGGTGTAATCTGGCCAAGGCCGAGACCCTGTATTTTATGAATAAATCCAGTATTCTGTGCAGTGCTTTGTTTATTCGGCCCGTGGAGGCCTTGTGTGTTTGGTTGCCTTTTTAAAGTTCATGCAATTCGATCTGTCTGTGCGTTTATTCATAACCGTAAGCAATCTTGTGTTTAAAGCAAATCTGGGTTAACTGAAGTCCATAAACGGAAAAGTCCATTTACATAGAGAATCGGCGCCAAAACCCTTAGCGGAGCACTGAACGGACTTGAAATAATATTAAGGTTTCCTTCGGAACTCATCGGGTCCGTGTAGTTCCATCGCATCGGAACTTTGGCGAAATCCCATCGCATCGGAGACCTTAGAAATGAAAGTGGACGCGATATTTTATATACTGGGTTGAATTCCCAAGTCAGGTCCAGTTCTATATCGGCGGAACGATATCGCATTAGAAACCTTAGAAACGAAAGTGGACGTGATATTTTATATATCGGGTTGAATTCCCAAGTCGGGTCCGGTTCTATATCGGTAGATGCATATATGTGTATAGCGCATCGAGCGATCGCCGATCACCGACGAATTACCTTTGGGCGGAGGCGGATGCGATAGAAATATCAACTGTGGTGAATTGTAGATCGGGTCCACAACCTCATCGGGGTCATCGGGTCCGCGGTATAATGTTTATGGTGGTGACGGCCGATATCGGACTTGCCGAAAATTGCAAAGGTATATATATAATTTGAAGCCCGGTATTTTGATTAGAGTGGGTTTTTGTATTGTTCCATGTTCCATATAATTAAATATATGTGGACACGGTTATAAAACGGGGAGGTTTTATATATATATGGTTTCCACATATTTATGGTGGGTCGCTCCCGATACATGTATTTATGATGGGTCGCTCCCGATAGATGGATGATGGTGCTTGCGAGCTTTAAAGCTCGGGTGGTGGCTTCTGATGGGTGATTAAGAGTGCCGATAAAAAGTTGGCTTTGATTCCTCATATGTCCATGGTCATAAAAGGCTTAAAGCCTTAAGTGCTTCCGATAAAGCCTGTAGGTCGTTACCACAGGTCAAGGGCCGATTTTTATTTGAAAAGGGGATTTTGGGTAATATCCAAGACTACCTTTTCATCAGCTTTCAGCCTTGGGTGCCTTGCTTGGAATGTTTTGTTCACTTGCTAAATGATGAGATCAACATCTCCAAACACCTTTATGTCTCTGATTCCCAAGTCTTTGGCAGCTTTTAAGCCCAATATCAGGGCCTCATACTTTGCTATATTGTTGGTGACCTGAAAAGTCAACTTAAAAGACAGACGTGTGCTTTCTTTTTTTGGAGACACCAACACCACTCCTGCTCATGCAGTTCCCCTTGAACAGGCTCCATCGAAGAACATATCCCAAACCTGTGTGCCTTCCTCTTCCATGGCCTGGCATACTGGTTTCTTGAGTTGCATCGAGGCCCTCTAGGATTCTTCAATTTGGAGAATACATGCTCCAAAATTAGTGTCCACAGCGTAAATGGGATGATTAGTGGGATTCTTCTCATCACTGATGATATAGGCCAACTGGGCTTCCTTGTATAGTCTTCTGCTTTCTCCTCCAAAAACTGGGACTGTGGCATAAGACAAGTCATTTTGTAATGTCCCCACCAACCTCTTAATCCGCCCTCTGGAAAGTAGCATACCAAACTTAGGGGGGACATTTGCTACCACAATATCCATCATTATGATTTTCATGGGCAGCTGAGTTAGGGTGATGGCTAAGTCTTTGATTAGCCCCAGACATTTCACCTTTCTAGAATTGAAGGAGAACAAGTCATGATAAGGTCTGGTAATATCAAGGCCTAGCTCATCCATAACAACTTTGGGCATTAGATTATGACTCGCTCCTGTATCCAACAGACAATTGTGAAGGATTTTGTCATGAATGGCCAGGGAGACATACAATGATGGGGAATTGTCATCAACAGGCTCAGTCATTGGGCTAAGCACAACTGCAGGTTTGTCATCTTGTAAATTCACATAGTCATTGGAGGCTCGTGTGGCTTTCAGCTCAAGGGCATCAAGGATGGGCTTCTTAAAGACCTCACTCTTTACAAGTTCGGTCAAAGGCATAGATATCTTTAATCTCCGGACTTCGGCTTCAAAACTGAAAGGAGAAGGGGACTTGTCAAGGCCTCTTACCTCTTAAGCCGGTGCTTTGAGGATGACTGGATCAGCTGTTGGTCGCTTCTGCTTACTGATCTGCTGCTCTGAAAGGACTGCAGTTCTTTGGGTAGGACTCTCTTTGACATTACTCGCTCTTGATCTCAAGTTATATCTCTGTTGGTCTTCAGTTTGCAGGACAACTTCCCTGTCCCACTCTTGATTTGTCTGGTCCCTGAGTAATGACTCTTCGTAGGCAGCTAATGTCAAAAAGGTAGCACTTCCCTTGTCTTCCATGCAGTGAATCTCATCCCCTTCATCAAACTGCTCCTCCTCCACGACAACGTTCTAGAAAGGAGTCTTAACCCTTTGTTCTTCACTGGCCTCTTTTCCCCTATGAATGATTTGCAATTGTTCATTTGCTCTTCTATATGGATTTGGATTTCTAGGAGAAAATGTGTTAGGAAGTCTTGCTTTCCCAGAACTTTGCTCAACCTTCAGCTTGGAGATTTCAATAGCTAGTGACTCTATCATTTTAGACATTCTGTTCATTTTGGGATCTGAAGATGAAGAAGAAGAGGAAGACTCACCTCTCTACCTCCTTCTATCAGCATGTCCTTTGAGTTTCTCTGCAACCATGATATTGGATTCCACCTCCAAGGCTGCATCTTGCATCTCAGCTAGAGAAGCACATCTCCTTTCTCTTAATTGCAGGCATAAATTAGAGTCAAAGGCATTGGCATAGGTGAGTTTGGTAGAGGTGGGGTAGGCTTCACTTCAGCTGGTATCTTGCTATACATACGATTGAATCTTTTATTGAAATCAGACAATGACTCCCCATTTTCCCTTTTTAGGTTACCAAACTCAGTATGATAATAGAGAAAATCTTTCTTATCCCCCCAATGCTTTAAAAACACATCATCTAATGCTTCAATGTCTGCTATATACCTAGGGGTCAGCTCTCTGAACCACTTTCTAGCCTCTCCATTAAGGCTTTGGACAAATACTCTCATCCACACATCATCTTCATTGATATCTAGGTTATCAGCATAGCTATAAAAGGACTCGAGATGTTCTTCAGCTGTTACTCCCTCTGTCCCAGTGAACTTAGGCATGTATTTCTGATATTCTCCTGCAGGCATGGCATTCAAAGGAACAGGTAGGACTAGGGGTCCATATCAAGCAACTATGTTTATTTCCATTTTGGTGGGTGCTTGTGGGCCTGCCATGACTGTGGTGAATTGAAGAGTGCTGGCAGTCTGAAAGGTAGGGAGTTGAGAAATGACTGATAGGGTTAAAGGGCTATGATGGACAGGAGGGGAGGTTCCCTTTGGGCTGAAATCCAAAGGAGGACCTAAAGGATAGGGAGCTTTATGAATCTCTAAAAATTTCTCTTCATTGCTAGTACTAGAGGCTATATTCTCACTATGTATGTATTTTGTTACAAGCCTTTCTTGCAGAGATGTGTAAGATTGTTTAGGTTTACCTGATCCTGATGCTCCCTTTTGTGATGTCTTTCTTTCCTTGATAATATTTTCAGGGTCAGGCACTGGGTTAGCTGGTGATTTCTGAGGATTTCTCTGAGTGTGCCTCAAAAACTGAGCCAGAACTGTGATGTGGAGTCGCCAAAAGGTTGGTCCTTCAGCAGAGTCACCAGATAGATGGTTACAACTAGAAATGTGTCTAGACTTTGTCTATCATCAAAGCAGGATCTATGTCGTCTCCCAGGGAATCTGAGCTTCAATCTCCTCTCCCCAGCAGCGGTGCCAATTATGTTAGAATTCCAAGAAACTCTCCTAGGTTGTAGCTCAGAGATCCCTGGTAACATATAAATTCAACTATTGTTGCAAGGTAATGGAAGGAATGATGGTTTGGTTCAAGCCAGATAATCATTTCCACTCTGTTTCACTCTAGACATGCATGAACACCCTCAGACTACAAGGCTTTAGACCACCAATGCTCACAATTTAGATAATAGGTGAATATGGAGAATACTAACCATACCAGCAGATACACAATACCATGTGATGGCCGATTGCAACTAGTACAAAACCCTGCAAATCTAGTCTATTAATGAAAGTACAGGATGACAACTCTCTTGCATTAGATAGAAAGAAACCTGAGAAACCTATTCAGTGATGCATTCAAGACTCCAACACAGAGATAAGATGACAATTATCTAGTGCTAAACATCAAGAGATCAAGAACACAACATATCATGTACAAGCTTAGAACAGGGGAAAATGGACTGTGAGCAATTAACAACAAAAGAAGCTTGTAATTGCTGAAAATGAAGATGAGACGCTGCAAGTGACAAAGTGTCTACAGTCTCCAGAAGTTGAACTTTACATCAAATGCCAACCCTGATTACATCTTCCTTCTGGATATTTATAAGTTTACATTGCAATGGCACCTGGCCGTTTAGGTATGAAGGGGTCTTAATTGACCACCAACTCCATTTAACTGCCTGATGGAGTCTCTGAACGAGGTTGCTTACTTCATTGTGTAAATATGATCTGTACAACTGTTGTGCTGTCCTTTAGGTGGTTGGAATGCTCATAGCAGTGAGGTCCATGACTGATAAATTTTGTTATAGGGTCGTGCTATGTCCTTTTCTCCCTTTGGCCATGATTTCCGTTTAATGTGCTTGATGGGGATCCGACTGTTATTAGTCAAGCAGAGCTGGTCATCTTCTTTTGCGGGCAACAGAATGGTCATAGGACGTGGGATGCATGGGTAAGTGGACGGTTGGGATGAGAGAGAGAGATGACCATCAGATTGGGGAGATGAATGGTGGAGATGGCTCGATGAAGGCTATTAGCTGAGGTGGGAGCGGGGTGCGTTAGGCCAATGGATCTTTAGCGGATAGATCGGATGGTCAACGGACGATGGAGTTGCTCGGGCACTAACGGGTGGGGTGGTTAACTTAGGCGGTAACAGTTTTCATCACACCGCTTTCGAGCGCTAAGTGGTAAATGCCAAGGGCCGAGCGATTCCATTCAAAGAACGACACGTAGTAGCAGATGAGAGAGAAAAATTTCTCTCATTGCGCGCTATCGCTCGATCTAGTTGCTCTTGTGATATGTGCGAAGGCCGTCAGATCTGGTGGAGATGATCTAACGGTGGAAAGCGGTCGAGCGGGTCACCTTTATGGGGTGCAATGGGAGCCGTTGGATTGACGGGGGGCTGATCAATGGTGGGGACGTGGCGTGATGGATTATGAGTGCACGAAGACATATAGCAGGGTTTTATGGGTGCTTTGGGTTTTTGCGCTTGGAGATAAAGCCAAAATAGGTTGCTTTGGTGGGTTTAGAAGGTAAATAGTGAAACGAAGGTGGTGGAGAGTGAGTGGGGTAGGAGGAGGAGGGGAAAACGACCAATGTGGGGCCCCTTTGAGGACACTACCAAACAGACCAGGCTTCTCTTTGACATTAGAAAGTCAGCACTGCATAGCAGGGCTAACAAAGCCCATCTGCAACTCATAAAAATCCTTAGCTCTATCATCATATTACCTCTCAGACAAGTACTTATTCTTGAAAAGCCTTTCAAATGCATGCCAAGTCAAATATTGCTCATGTATACCTTTGACATTCTTCACGTCCTCCCACCAAATATACACTTTAC